>CM035410.1:67641465-68301465 GCA_020310875.1 Ceratopteris richardii
TAAGTTCTCTAGGGTTGTAAGAACTTCCCATGTTTGGACACATGGAATAGTGCCCCTCATTCTCTTGGATTGGTGTGTTGATGCTTTACATCCTTTAAACAATTGTAACTATGATCAAGTTAGTGCATGCTTGATAGGCACATCTAATGCTAAACACCCATATATTATATGAGTAATTTCACAGCAACCATTCACCACTAGCTTCCTAGACCATATTTTGTTGGCTTCATACAGCTGCTCCATAATCCACATAAGAAGCTTAATAGTTAATGAGCCTATCTCGGCTAGATAAAGACTAAACCAGATCCTTTGATGTAGCTGAGTGAATCTATCTTGTCTTGGAAATGCAAAGTCTTGCATGCATAGTTGAAGCAGAATGGAAACATTATGTGTAAGTGCCGCCATCTCCTTTAACTTCAATGGCTTTCTATTCTTCATGTTGTCAGGTATCAAAGCATCTCTCTCTGAGGGTACATGCGTGTCGTGCATGTTAAGTGCATCTCTTATCAATCGGGTGACTTCAAACTTTTTCAGCTCATTGTTGTGTGATAGAGAGGGAATGCCAAAGATGTCTAGTCGATCTTTCACACTGCTAGCCTATAGGGTGAACACAAAATAATAGCAGCGTTGGAAGTGTGGCTTTGGTATGGGTGCCTTGAAATATTTAGCTAACCCTACGCATTGCCAAATTACTTGTAGTTATGGGGTGTTCTAGAGATCTCAAATTCTTTTGAAAAAAATTAAAACCGTCCCCACACATTGTCAAATTCACACTTGGACTCCTATATGTATGCTGGCCCTTTGAGCTGCCTTGGCATCCCGCTAAAGCAATGAGATTGATTGCTAAGCTCTCTATAAGTCCTATAGGTGGATTCAGAATTGGTATTTGTTGGAGGTGGTCCAACTCTATAGGTTGCTCAATTGGTGGCACTTCAATGGGCAAGTTTTCCATACTAACTCTGGTTTGACTTGTCCCTGCCTATGAAGTAGTGCCGGCTCTATTAGCCATGATGCAAGTAGTACTATTTCTCTCTAAATCTACTAGAAGAGCAGATCATATTAGTATTGCAATTAAAACATGATGATACTTTGTCTCCTTTACAATACCAACATGATACCCTTAGTGGTTAGGGAGTTAGTGAGTGAGGTGTTCTTGTGTAGCGAGTGCCGGTTAGTAGGTCAGTGACTTCACTAAATGCATACTCTGGATGTGCATTATACTCGGAATGCATCTACTTTGGAGTGGATTGATTTACAAAATTTGGTTAGGGGGTTTGATACAAGGTTTAATTTTCCGAACTTTTAGTGTGGGATTACATCTTTTGGCAGTGATGACCTTTACATGTTGTTGGAATAGATTGTTTAGGATTTGGGACCTTTTGGGTACCCATTTCTAGATGATCCTAGGTGTGATCAGAGATGTGAAGGTGTTGAGTGCAGATGTTTATCGTGAGATTTGTGTCGTAAGTGTTTGTGAGTGGTTATTCAAGCTTGTGAGCTTATGTGAAGCTATTTGAGCTTGTAAGCAGGTCTTGGGCACCCAGATTTTTCCAACATTGGGGTCAACCTTCATCGATTGCTTTGGGACCAAAATAGAAATGGTTCGGCTTGATTGATTCCTAGGATACTCCTTCATTGTAGTCCTTGATTGAGTAGTTTGTTTGGTGCATCTTTGGAATCGTGTCTCTAGAGTAGAGGGTTGTTCACCCTTGTGTATCCAGATCTTCTTCCTTCCATGAGGTACTTTATGTTGCACTGCTCGTTGAGCATGCCTCTTGATTACCTGCTACCTCTACTTATTGTGTTGCCTTGCCTATTTTTCTGGGATCCTCTTTGGAAAAGAAGGGAGTTCCATATTGGCTTCTATGAATCCTTCATGAGTGTCCTTCTTCTATATCATAGAACTTTGGACAAGCATAGCATCATTGTCGTCATGTGTGTTCCTAGAAGGACCAAGAGTTGGTGCCTTTCCTACTTGCATGAGTGCTTGATTTTCTAACTCAATTGTGATGCGATTTTGGTTCATCCATATCTAAAGGAGTCCACTTCTTAGGTTAACGTTGACTGCATGGTCATAGATCCATTCTTGACCCAAGATAAGAGGTTCCATGAGATCATTGTCTACACACACTAGCACTTTGACTGTCGTTACAATCTATCGAACCATAGATGGGAAGCTCCAACTTGCCCATTGTTGACAGTATACGGGACGAAGCAAGTACGGACACACATGCAGATCTAGCACTAAGGCAACCCTTCATTTTTTCAAAACCTTTACATCATTTTAAAGTGATTCTCATCACTAAAAACCCCTGTAAATATCATTTTCACTTTTTTGTAGCTCCATTTTGTACAAGCCGAGGAGTCCTCAAGCTTGAGGAGCCTTAGAAGTAGTTGCCGGCCAATTTTCATAATTTTTAGATCTCGTTTGAGCCCTCAAATAAGCCCTGGAACCTAATTTTTAACTAGGCCGGACACTAGGTCTGGACAGGGCCAAAGCTAGTCAAAAACTATAAATAGAGCTAGAGAGCTCATTTTTGGGTTAGCTTGTTGTAGTTTGAGCTTGTATGAGAACTTTCTTGCAATAGAAGAGATTCCATTGTCTTACTCTCTTTGTTCTTACCGTGTGTGCGCGTGTGTGTGTATGTGTGTGCATGCTTGTGTGCTTCTCACTCACGCACTTGTGCTTCCACTTGCTCGTGGTCTTCATACCATCCTCATGTCTTCTCGGATTGACATTAAAGGAGGTGCTACTCATCACTGAGCTACACCAAATTTTGGCGCCGTTGCCGGGGATCGAGCTTTGAGGACGAGCGTGTGATGGTAAGACGTAGAGAGGACGCGTTGGAATGGTAAGTAGTAGGTAAATTTCTGATTTTTCTCCATCTCCATCTTCATCTTCACCTCCTTCTCCATCTCCACCTCCACCTCCTTCTCCACTACATATTCCCTCTTCCTTATCATTCCCTCATTTGTTGTGTGCGAGTTTGAGAGAGAGCGAGTGTGTGTGCTTGTCTTTGTGTGTTTTTTGCATGTTTCTTGCAGGTGGCAGCTCCATCATCATCTCCAGCAAGCTCAGCAGGTACAGAATTTGTCTGCACAGTCCCCGAGGCGTTGAGCTCGAGCTATCGCGACACTCCGAAAATTTCACCCAATCACGATTTTGAGTGCACCACGACACTGCGCAGGCCTAGGGCTCCCAGGATCACTAGATAGAACAAAAAAATTCACCATATCCCGAGCTATCGCGACACCTCGACCTATCGCGACACCTCACGACCTATCGCGACACTTCGACCTATCGCGACACCTCACGACCTATCGCGACACTTCGACCTATCGCGACACTTCGACCTATCGCGATACCTCACGACCTATCGCGACACCTCACGACCTATCGCGACACCTCGACCTATCGCGACACCTCACGACCTATCGCGACACTTCGACCTATCGCGACACCTCACGACCTATCGCGACACTTCGACCTATCGTGACACCTCACGACCTATCGTGACACCTCACGACCTATCGTGACACCTCACGACCTATCGCGACACCTCACGAGCTATCGCGACACCTCACGACCTATCGCGACACCTCACGAGCTATCGCGACACCTCGACCTATCGCGACACCTCACGAGCTATCACGACACCTCACCACCTATCGCGACACTTCCCACCTATCGCGACACCTCGACCCGACCTATCGCGATACACGGCCTTTAACGCATGAAAAGTTAGGGTTAATTTTGAGTGAATTGAAGGGTAGTTGAGCTTAATTTTATGCACCTTGGTATAACTTTAGAACCTTGGAAGTGGGCAAAAGGCCTAGAAACCAGAGAGGGATCTCCTGAACCCTGAGAGCCTGTTTTGACCCTTTAGTGCCTGAATGGTCATAACTTGACCATACGAACTCCGATTGATGAGATTTTGATCTTGTTGGAAAGCTCGTTGAGAATCCTACGTGGACCTCGACTGGTTTTTGTAAGAATCATACGCGGAGTTTTAGAACATGCATTTTTAAGTTGACCTTTAGGTGGAACTAAGTGGTCCTCAGATTCAGGGGGTACAGTGAACTACTCCAGGGGGACTGAAAATATTGATGTGTGTCTTCCAATTACTTGTGGTAATAAAGCTATACTAACTGGTGAGCTTTTGCAGGAACTTTGTGTGCACTCAAGGCAATCCAAAGCAAGCTAGCAAGGGTGAGTACCAAGCTTGGGAGAAGGCTTCCTGGGCTTGTGTAGCAGTCTGGTCAACCAGCTAATTGAGGTTGGAAGATCTCTCCACCCTCCTTTGTCAATTCCTAGCCTAGGCTAAGTACGACTTAGGTGTGGTAATTAATTAGGGCAACGTTAGGCACGAATCAAGTCCAAGAGTATTAATCAACCAAGTGCAAGAAGTAAATAGGTCCTAAGTGCGAAAACCCTAAGGGACAAAAGGTAAACGGGAATCGATCACTTATCAAGTGCGGAAATTCACTTAAATACTCCTGACGACGCGATTTCAGACAAGACCATAAACATAATATTCAACTCAAAAGAACAAAGTGATTGGTGCAAAATTAACCTGCAACGAGAGTGTGCTTGGGTCCCAGGGGGTAGATAAATCAGGCATATGAACCTTAGATCAGGCAGACACTTAGGCCGAGACAGACAAAGCCTCAGATCTTCTGAAGCTAGTGTCAATCACACTGCCAGGTCTTGGGCCCAGCAGTTGAGTGATTACCCGTACACTCCCAGATCAGAAACAAGTGATTCTGAGATGTCCTATCACATGGAGAGACCAGTAGGTAGTTCAGGGTTGGCTTATCTAGAAAAGCCAGAGGGGCCTTATAAGACTCAATTGGAATATATCAGGACGAATCGTCTAGGTGCTCGCATCTACGAAGACGGACTGAGAAGATCGGTGGTCCAGATTAAGAACCCCGATCAACCCCATGGATTAGACCACCCGGTAGTCAAGTTTGAGAATGGAGCCTACCTAGATAAAGAAGGGACTATATATGTAGTCACCACTCTTCCTGATAGAACTAATGAGTTTGGAAATGTGATTGCGGAGACCGACATGGGTGATATAGAGCAAGGGAACTTAGAGAGAGAGCCAAGAACTCCCCGTGGTAAATCTGTCTTGACCAGAGTCATGACTCCAGAGTGGATTCCACAGGATAATAAAAGCATAGATCTGCTTTTAAACCGAGAAACCGATGAGGCTTTTTGGAGATATAAATCTTCTCAACCTCAGGAGGTGAGTGCCCTCACAATCTACGAGTTTAAAGACCCTGATAGCCCAGGTCAAGTAACCTACCTAGACAATGCATCAGAGAGAATCTTCGTGGTCACTGAGCATGGCAGACATGCCTACACATGGAAGGGAGAATTTGTTTTTCCCCAACCAAGGTCCAACGTGTCCTTTGGTCACCAAGGAGCTGGGACCTCCCAAGCTCATGGGGCTCAGAGAGATAGAAGTAGAGACAAACCTGAGGTGAGTTTTGCCAACTCCCTGGGAAGAGAAAGAACGGGAACAGAAAGGAATAGAGTGGAACCTGAGAGACATAGAACCCCATGGAATCAAAGGAATATTGATGATTTTCCTTTGCCAAGGCCGAGAGAACACACTAGGACCCTGCGACCAACTCAACTGGTGAAGTCCATGAAGAATTACTTCGATGGCACGGGAGACCCTTATGACCATGTGGCAGAATTTCGGCAAGTATTGAAAGCTGAACAGGTAGAGGACCTATTCACACAATATAATGCTTTCGGTCTAACCCTTAGGAACACTGCCCTTACGTGGTTTCAACCACTAAATGAGAGGCATTTCAGAAACATAGACCAGCTCTTAGAGGCATTTATTGTTGAGTTTTCTAAGAGTGGAATCAGGCATAACACCTCCTCACTAATTCACAGCTTCAAACAAACACCTCAAGAGACGGTCAGGCTAGCTGGAAGAAGATTTAGACAGTACCTGGAGAGATGCCCGATGTCGGAGTTACCCACACCAGCCAAACAAGTGGCCTTGTTTCTAGATGGATTGTTGAGCACAAAGCTCAGGTCATATGTGTACCTGAAGGACCCCAGAACGATAGAAGAGTGCGTGCGCATGTGCATAGACATTGAGGACAATCTGGGTGAGGAATTAGAACTATCAAAAATCTATAAGGATTCTGATAGCTCTAGTAACATGACATCTAGTCAATCCACATCCATCGAGGAACTTGCAGAGAAGGTAGCCCAAAAACTAGGTGTCTCTAGCAAGCAAATTCCGAGATTTGCCCCAGTTAAGCGGTGTTACAATTGTGGCGGTGAACATATGGTAAGTGTATGCCCCATTATGGCCCAACCCCAGGCAAACCTTATTAGCCAGTACTGCACCATAGAGCGCAGGTACACCAACCACACTGCACAAGACTGCCCATATAACAAACAAACTGTTAGGCAAAATTATCCTGAGCCATATCCACAACATGGTAGATACCAGAATCAGTACCCATCACCACAATACAACAGACCACAGCAAACTTATCAGCCACCTTATCAAGGGCAGCAGAGACCTCAACCAGTCCTAGTGCAGCAACCCCCTGCTCCAACCAATGTGATCCCAGTGAAATATGCATCTACTGAAGAAAATCCGAATAGAGCCATAGTCCCAGTCACCTCATTGCTATCAGACAGTGATCCAAGTGACCATAGTTTTGACTCCACACATATTGATAGCCCACATGCTTACTACATGCAGTCACCCGAGCATAACGAGTCATACTATTATGAGGACCCAAGTGAAAATAGTGGGGAACCTGAGTATTCTAATGTTATGTACACAAACCCCAACTCTAGACCTCAACCTAGACAGGTACGAACCCCATTTCCTAGAGGACCATGCTTCAGATGTCAGGGAGATCACCTTATACGTGATTGTCCACTGCCTGCCCCTACACAGCCTCAACCAGTAACCATTCAGGGCTTCTGTCAAGACTGTGGGAAAGAGCATCTCCTACGAGATTGCCCAAAGAACCCTAATAACATGCCTAAAATCACTCCTATCAATGTTGTTGGGTTAGTTGTAGACTCCACAGGGAGTGTGACTTCCACTGCACATGTGCAGGTGATCACAAGAGCCCAGGCACTTCAACAACACCAAGGTGTTGGTCCCGAAAAGAGCCCAGAGGTGAGTGAAACAGAGAGCATAACCAAAAAGAGAACTAGCGCCTGGAAGGATAGTCGTGAAAGAATGAAAAGGCAATGGGCAAAAAAGATAAACGAACTTGAAGAAAGCGTGAGAGAAACCAAGGCAAAAATCACAGAGATCACATCTCAACCGCACTACCACACACGTCCACCACTACCATCCCCATCACCCTCCATTTCTCCACCCTCTAATACACCCCTCGTAACCCACCCACCACCCCGAGTAGGATCAGTATTAGCTGACCCCACTCCTGAAGGCTTGGACATGATGTTCAAGGCCTACCAGGCTCGACTTCAAGAAGGGCCAACAGCTGCAAACCTAGACAAGAGTTACCCTAGAGTAGATTTAGAGATTGAACGGATGAAAATGTGCATGAAAATGGTAGAACAAGCTCAAGCTATACTTGAGACTAGTCAAAAGTTCAATCAGACAAACTCTGTCAAGCCGGATTTGCATTTCCAAGGCTTACTAGAAAGATTAGAGCAGTTGGTAAACAAATCACAAGTTTCTTTACCTCCACAGGCTCAACCAGTTGTTGAAAGAGGAAGCTCACCACCTAAGGGAGCTTATGTTCCTAATTCCACGGATGCTGGAATACCTCCTTCAATTCAACAGTACTCTCAAGAGTTCTTGCGGGAAATACAAGAAGAGAAATGGGCCAAGGAGAAGGGTGATTCCCCTCCTATTCCTGAGATTGATCATCTTCATGATCAATTTCCCCAAGACATTCCGTCTATCTATGGAGATCAAACAGAGCAACAAGAGGATGAGAGATTAGATTTTGAATCTAATTCTTTACAAGAGTTGCCTCATTTCACAGGCCCATGGGAATCTGAATCTCTCCAGATCAGAGCTCCCACAATATTCGTGAGAAATGAAGACTCAGTGATTCCCAGGAACACTGATGTTGTGAAGAACACTAAGGTTCAATGTCACCTCACTGTAGAGGAACTCCTCAAGGCAAAACCGGAGCTCTGGAACCATGTGAAGGATCAGGTTCCAGAACTTGAATCCAATACACCAAAAGTAGGCTCTAAACAAAAAGTACCAGAGATACCTCTCGACAAGATAGGAGACATGAGCGAAGGTGAAGAAGGTAACACTTATCTTCCGATCACCTATCAAGGTTACACAACCAAAGCAATTGTGGATTCGGGTGCTGGTGTTGCTATTGCGACCACCTCCTTGTGGAAGCGATGGGGCAAACCCACCTTAAGACCAACGAGAATGAAACTTCAAATGGCAGATGGTCATTTTGAAAGACCTCTCGGATTGCTTGAAGGGATAACTCTAACCACTTGTGGTGTAGAGTTTGAACATACGTTTGCTATATGTGACTTTGAGAAGAATAATGTTTACGAGATGATCCTAGGAAGACCTTTCCTACGACAATTGCAAATAGTACAGGATTGGGGAACCAACTCCTTGTACTTATAGCACTTAGGGGTCACCACCAAGGTCAATTTGAAGGATTACACCTTCAGAGATGTACCACCCCTACAATGGAATCCTATCCACAAAGCGAAAGAAGATTCTATCTCCGTGCATTCTGGAAGTTCACCTGAACCATCCTGGCTGCATGAAGATACTCACTTGTGGATGTGCAAGGCCGCGGAGGAAGAGGAAAAGCGCAATTTGGCAAATCTCATAGACAACCATTCACCAAGAAGGGATACATCCATGGAGACCTATTAGAATTAGTCCATACAGATGTATGGGGTCCAACCAAGGATCCATCTATCTCTCAATCAAGGTACTATGTGTCTTTCATTGATGATTGTAGCAGATGGACAAATCTCTATTTTATGAAGAATAAAGATGAAGTATTCACTTGTTTCAAAAAGTATATTGCACTTGTTGAGAACCAAACAGGTAAAACCTTGAGGAGGCTAAGGTCAGATGGAAGGGGAGAATATTTCTCCCATGAATTTGATGCCTATCTCCAAGAGAGGGGTATCAAAAGAGAGATTACAACAAGATATAATCGAGAGCGAAATGGAGTGGTAGAAAGGAGGAACAGAACCATAGTAGAAGCTGCAAGGTCAATGCTAAATGAGAAGAGATTACCAAACTACCTTGGGCAAAAGTTGTATCTACAGCCACCTACCTAACCCATAGGCTTCCATCCAAATCATTGGATGGAATGACACCATATGAAGCATGGAATGGAAGAAAACCTAGCCTTGACCATTGTAGGATTTTTGGGTGCATTGCATATGCACACATACCTTCACAAATCAGAGGCAAGATGGATCCAAAGGTAGAGAAGTGTATATTCATTGGCTATGATCTCAATCAGAAAGGCTATAGATTATATAATCCAAGTAATAAAGGTTTCGTAGTTAGTAGAGATGTTGTCTTTGATGAGAACAAATCTTGGTTTGAAGATGATTGCAAGAAAGTCAAGCTACCCTATAACTTAGAGGAGGACTTTCCAACATCGTCTAAGGTAAATGATTACCTAAACAAAGATTCAAATTATTCTAATGATGATCAAAAGACACCAAGAAGGAACATCAAGGCATGGAACAATAAAGGTAAAGAAAAGATGTAGGACTTGAGGGATATTGCAGAATCATCACAACAAACCATAAGAAGGTCAAAGAGAGCAAAGAAGAAGAAGCCAAAAAGGTATGGATATGACATATCCTTGGTCACTTAACATTCAATTTACATTGCTCGGGATGCAAACTCAGAAGAACCATCAACATTTGAAGAGACAAAGAAGAAGCCAGAGTGGAGAGAAGCTATGGAAGAAGAAATTGAAGCTCTTCAGGAGAATCATACTTGGGAATTGGTTCCCAAGAAACTAGCCATGAAGTTCATTGGATCTAGATGGATATATAAGGTAAAGAAGAACTCAGATGGATCAATAAATAGGTACAAAGAAAAACTTGTGGCAAAAGGGCTTTCTCAAACCCAATGTATAGATTATGAAGAAACATTTTCTCTAGTGGCAAACATGCCTACCATCACGGTACTCATGAATGATGAGTGTGGCATCTTCGCACAACCACCTAGATTTGAAGACAAATCATATCCAGAATATGTATGCAAGTTGAAGAAAACCTTGTATGGCTTGAAGCAAGCCCCTAGGGCTTGGAATCACAGGTTAGTTACCTACTTGCAAGACAAAGGATTCATGTTAAGCAAGGCAGATCCTTCCCTCTTCATAAAGAGACACCATTCAGAGGTTGTATACCTTTGTGTATATGTGGATGATATTATCATTACAGATAATGATGCAGATGGAATCAAGAAGATAAAAGCACATATGAAGGAAGAGTTCGAGATCAGTGATCTTGGCCTATTCACTTACTTCCTAGGATTGGAAGTAGTATATACAGAAGTGGTATGTTTCTAACGCAAAGAAAATATATCAGAGACGCTTTCCAAATTCAAAATGGAAAACACAAAGGTTGTAGGTACTCCAATGGAGGTGCATCACAAGCTTAGTTCTTATGAAGGTGAACTAATTGAGGTTGCGACTAGCTATCAAAGTCTTGTAGGGAGTTTGAATTATGCTACCCTAATAAGGGTTGATATATGTTATGGAGTTAGTGTACGAAGTCAATTTATGAAAACTCCAATGAAGCCGCACATGGAAGTATCCAAAAGAATCTTGAAGTACTTGAAGGGTAAAATTGATGAAGGGTTGTACTATACTTATATCTCTGTTTAGATATCAAATTGTTCTCTGATGGAGATTGGGTAGGTTCGAAAGATGATAGGAGAAGCATCTCAGGCTATCTCACATTTGCACGTACAAAATTGATTTCTTCGTCATCAAAGAAGCAACCTATAGTTGCTCTTTCATCAATTGAAACTGAATATAGAGTTCTTGTCAATGCAACTCAAGAAGCTATGTGGATAAAGGCTCTATACTCTGATTTAGGGTTTAATAGTTCAACCCCTCACATATTTGGAGACAACATTAGTTCATTACATCTTGCTACCAATCCTATCTCCAATGTAGGAGTAAAAACATTGAATTACATTACCATTATGTCAGAGAAAAGATCATTAGCAAGGAGATACAACTTTCATACATATCTACACATCAACAATGTGTAGACATGATGACAAAAACACTGGATGGAACCAAACTAAGTAGGTTCAAATCTATGATTGGTTTGCAAGAGATTATGAAGAACTAAAGACTCAAGCATCTTAAGCTTGAGGGGGAGCTATTGGTACATTTGGAAAGCTTAAGTGCTTGGCCAAATCCATGAGGATTACATTTCACTATAGCTCAACTCACATGAGAAAGTATGTATGAACTCTTGCTTATGTTTTTCACATTATTATCATAGACAAATGGTAAAGGAAAAAACCTAGGAAAATCTTGTGATTACAGGAGAATCCAAGCCTTGACTCGTTTGTTGAGAGAATCAATTCAATCACCCCTAAAGCATAGGAACACTTTTAGGAGTGGGAAGATTGAAAATTCAAATCACTTACATGTGTATATATACATCCCTCTCTAGTCATGAGGTAATGAGCTACAATGGAGAGCTATTGAGCTGCAACTTTGGGCATACATTGAGCTCTATTACTGTGAGCATATTTCTTCACATTTCCCATGTATCATATGTGCATTATCACTTACTAATTGATACATTTTGTCATGATCATTTCTATGTATTGTTGTTTGTCAACTTTCCATTATTTTAGTGATTTTGCCAAAATCATGTTCTCTATGTATACTCCATCATTTGATGCACTTTAACTTGTTATAGGTAGAGTGAAGTGTCTAGTTTGTGCCTAGAAAGTTTCATTAACTTTGATTTAGCAAATCTTGAGATATGTGTTCTCAATGTAACCTATGTTTGCACTTCTTCTTGCTCTTGAAATGTCGGGATGACCCCTTGAGGTTGTTAAAATTATTTCTCAGTGTGTAGTCCCTATAAATTCATGAAATAGCTTGTTTTAGTTAGCTAAACACTTGAATTAGATGTGTGCAAAAGCTTGCTCGTGAATTCATACCAGGTTGTGAGCTCTAAGTAAAACACTAAGCACTTATATTCCAAAAATAAAAGGCTTTCTCACAAGTCTAGTACATGAAAGTTACCTATTTTTGCATAAAAAATTGGGAATGATGTTCCAAAGCACATACTAGTCCTAAATACATATTTGGGAAGATAAAGATGTCTACTAAGGTTCCCTGAAGTCACATTGGTAGGTGTAGAGCAGATTTTGTGCAACATCACTCCATCTTTGGAGCGTATCCAACCATCTCCTCACATACGTGGCTCACCTGTTCATTGACAAGGATCACAAAGACACACATAATTATTGACATCGCATTGGAGAGTAAGCCACCAAAGACCGATGGAAATAATCTTCCACACTGTTAGCTAAATGCCTAGATGGCCACATGTGGGACCAAAATGAGCTTTTGCAATAATGATAGACATTTTGTGAGGAGGCACGCAATAGAGCCAAATATCGATAAGATCTTTGTAATGAAGTTGATCAAGGATAATAGAAAAAGGTTGACTACATAAAGCAATATTTTACCAAGTTTTTGACCGTCAATGGGTAGGAGGGCCACCAATAGCCAGAAAGGACATCATTTCCTCATACGAAGAAGGGACTCCTAAAGTCAAACCTTTAGCATTGGTGACCTAAAAGAGTTCAACATCTGGAAAAAGAGTCATTGACCCCCACTAGAGGTTCACCATTATTGAAGCGAGATAAAAAACTTGGCTATTACATGGGAAGATCCGGGGTGATGAATGGCATCATAACCAAACTCTCATAACAATAATTACCATCATGCAAGGTGACTGACCAAATTCTATTGTTTCATCAAATAAAGCAAGGATGAATGATCAACATGAAATCTTAAAGGAAACCAAAAGATAATGCCAAAATTTATTGATAGAGTAGATTAGACCAAGAAATTTGCATTCAATCATTGAATAATTTTTTTTTTCAGCATTAGTTAAATGGCGCCTAGCATAACGTAGCTAGATCAAGCCTTGTAATTGTGAGATATATCAAACTTCCTACAATTTTCTTCTACATAGTAGCATTTTCCAATGCTTCACTTGATGTAGTATCCAACTTCAAATTATGATCTAATGGCATAGAAATTGGCTTACAATCAACCATACATTAATTTTGATTCATACTCAAGACATATTGCCTTTGCAACATCCACACACCTATTTCTATATGTATACGCTCAATGCCCAAAAAACAACACAACACACTAAGATCTTTTATTTCAAATTCGTACATAAGGAGTTTCTTTATCTCTTTAACATCTTTTCCATTATCACCACCTACAACTCAAGTCATCAACATAAATACCCACAATCGTGATGCCATCATCACTCTTCCTTGCATAAAATGAATGATCTGCATCACACATGGAAAATCCAATGGTGGTTAAGTAATCAACAATCCTTGCATGCCAAGCATGAGGGGCTTGTTTAAGCCCATACAAAGCCTTTTGCAACCTGCAAACATATTTTGGGTGCTTTGAGTCCTCATATCCTTGTGGCTCATCCATGTATACTTCTTCTTGCAACTCACCATGTAAGAAAGCATGGGTTGCAACAATGACTTGTTTGGCATGCTTCAAGCTGAAGATAAGCTTGATGGGACCAACTATCCAATGTTGTATTACATGATGAAGCATGTTCTTGCTGCAAAACAACTTTGGAACATAGTGGAAGATATAGATCGAAGACACGTAGCTTCTTCTACTTCACATTCTACGGTCACAGATGGAGCTTCTTCTTCAAGTATAGTGGTTACTCCTTGTCCACCTACATAGGAGCATCTTAGATGGGATGGAAAATATGTTCACCCTCATGCATTCATTGCGCTTTTTGTGAAGCTTCATATGGTTCCACACATTCGGTCATGTTCTACATCAAGACATGCATGGGACACTCTTGCTTCTTTGTATGCCATGCGTAATGAAGCATGTATTGCATACTTGAGGAAGCAACTTGAGGATGTATTTATGGCTAACAATGAGTCTCTAGATGTGTATGTGACATGCATCAAGGACTTGAAAGAGAAATTTGCAAACATAGATAAGATTATTCCAGATGCATCACTCATCTCTACATTGTTGAAAGGATTGCCAAAATCTTTTCAAATCTTTTCTACTCTACTCCGTTTGGTTGCAAAAGGGAATCCCAATATGTATGCATTTCATGAGGTTGTGTCTCTTCTTTTGCAAGAAGAGAAATCTAGAGTGAATAGGAGTGGTTTGATTGAGGGAACGCAAGCACTTGCTATCTCACAAAAGGGGAAAAGCAAGTTTGGTTCAGCTTTGGGTTCATCAAAACCAAAGCCTCAAGCTTCCTTTTCCACTCATTCCTCTAATGATGGTGATTTGAAAAAGAAGAAGAGATGCAAATATTGCCGAAAGGCTAGTCATACTAGTGATGAGTGTAGAAAGATTCCTAAGCGCAATGAAAAGAAGAAGGAATTCGGAACGTCTATTGCTGAAAATTCAACAAATGCAAAGACTGATGAAGCTAACATGGCTCAAGACTTTTGGGCATGTGTTATTACATTTCATTATGATGCATCTTTGCATTCTAAATCTATGGTTGTGGGTGAGGCTGATTCGGATTGGTTCTTTGATAGTGGTGCTTCAAAGCACATAACTTCATGCAAAATACTTTTTACATCTTTGAAAGATGGACCCAAAGGAGGACATGTGGTGTGTGCAAACAATGCCTCCTATCCTATCATTGGAGTAGGAGAAATTGAGCTTACGACTACAAATGGAGGTGTGATTCTCTTGGAAAATTCATTGTATGTACCCGGTATCAAGAAGAACTTGATTTTAGTTCTATTGATTGTCAAAGTTGGACTTCATTTACACTTTGTTGATGATAAGTGTATGGTTCATGATTTCAGCAATGGTGATATTATCATTATGTTCGGTACATTATGTAATGGTTTGTATGGCATGGATACATACAAGAGGGATGTTTCAAATGCCTTGGTTGCTCATACTTCACTACAACAGATCGATGGTATACCGAGGTTTTTACCGAGGAAAATGAACGGGGCTTAATTTGCCGCGACGCCGGTGTAAAGGTCGGTTTGCGCGTCGATACCAAAGACTCGGTATATGCGCCGGTATATGCATCGGTATATGCATCGGTATATGCGTCGGTATATGCATCGGTATATGCGTCGGTATATGCGTCGGTAATACCGACGTTCATACCGAGGCTTCTGCTGGAAGTACCGTCCCCTATACCGTCGCCTGCTGGGTGTACCGATGGTTATTCCGATGACACTACTGGGAGTACCGTCGCGTATACCGACGACCATACCTGCAAAATTTTTTTTGGGCAGAGTGTTTTGTCTTTTGCTACAGCAACATTACCATGATGTTGCTTAACAAAAGACAATACACTCTCCCCAAAAAAAACCGAGTACATGTGATGTGTACTCTAATGAAAACCGAAATATGATTTCCTGAAACAAAGTATTATTGGACACAAAAGAGATAATCAGAATGAACTATGAACCATGTACAAAAGAAGTTATATATTTCAATAATGAAGCATGTGCAAGAGTGTGGCAAACCACTGTCATATATGACGCTTTTACAAAATGTGGCAAAGCAATGTATTGCCATATGAAAATCAAATACAAAATATTGATCTTCCACTGCCATACACATGCAAAGAATGTTCCATATCAATAGTCTTGCAACAAAGAACATTAATGGAATGAGATAAATTCACATGAAAATTACAAACAACAAGTAAAAACCAAGTTTATAAATTATTTACCTCATCGCAAATGCTCCCATGAAACTACCGCACCGCGTCCCTCCAAGTCCTGCAATAGTGCAGTCAACCCATGACTATATCCGTAAGACTCCTCCGTTCGTGTTGGAGGACGACCCATTGCCAGCTCCTAAAACAAATATAAAAAGATTAGAGAAACATAGATGAGAAATTTAACACAAATAAATTCAATAAATGAAATGGTACTTACAAACTCATGACGCATCGTGTCATATCCGCTATTGCCCAAATGTGATGGTCCAATCGTATCTAAATGTGTGGCTACGGCATTTCGCTGATGGCGATATCGATCAGAAGTCTATTGCTGCTCGTTACGAATCATGTCCCACTCCTCAGCATCTAACCATATAGGCTTTGGTAAGCCTTCTCTGAATGCATCACATGCCTCAGATCGTCGATGGGACATGACCTCATGTGCGGTGTGCAGAATCCACTCTGAACTGACAATAGACTGTCCATCGGCTGGTCGGAACTCCTGATAAATCGTCTGTGTGATATAATTCTTCCGATCTTTATCCTATTCACTCCATTTCAGCATGATAGAGTGTCCAAACTGGATGGAGCAAAGCTCTCGTATGCATGCACGCATTGCTTTGCCAGCCGCATTCATCACCAGAGCTCCATCTCGGATACTATACACCTTGGAGTCATCATGGTCATGAGCACCCCAAGGTGTACGTGGTGTTCCACGTGGTGTACTGCATGGCGTACCTACATCTGAGATACTCATCCTAGGAGTAGAAGCGGGTGACACAACGTCCGTCGCACTGCCTCCACAACAACCGCCTCCTCCGCCTCTAGACCTATCTGTAGATCCACTCCTAGAACCTCGTGCTCCAGAGCATGACCTCGATCTATGAGACGGGCCAGAACCTGTATCGCGCTGAGGTGTCCAACGCACATGTCTACTAGTAGACCCAATAGGAGATGGCTGCAAAGATGGTCGTGGTGGAGTCACAAAGCTAAGAGACATACCTCCTACGAGAGTAGCACCACCCGCAAGAGTGACACCGACAGGAGTGACACCGGCGGGAGTGACACCGGCGGGAGTGAGGCCAGCGGGAGTGAGGCCGGCAGGAGTAAGGCCGCCAGGAGTGAGGTCGGGAGGAGTGCTACCACGAGCGATCCAATATTGTGATGCAGCGACCATATACACAGGAGGAACCTAAGAGATGAACTCCAAAAACTGCTCCTCTGTCATGGAATGTGGAGTGACTGGAGGACTGTCTCCCATCGTGCTCTGTAATAAAAGAACTCAAATAATTAGCATGCGATAAGAAAAGTAATATAGAGAATAAACAAAAAAAACAAAAATTAGTAAGTACAAGTGTTTTATTCAAAAGTTCTCTATTCTAGCATCCTCTTGAAGATCCGAGGCACCGAGAATATCTATCTCTATATGGATGGCTTCTAAATCGCTTGCTATGCTGGTTTCCTCCTGATCATCGTCTATTGCTTCGTCTTCTGGAACAATGACCTCTTCTTCAATGACCTCTTCTTCTCGAACAATGATCTCTTCCTCCTCGACTATCGAATGAATCTCTGAGTCCACTAGAGATGGACTCTCTTCTACATCTATGTTTTCAAAAATTTGTCTACTACGTGGAGCGACTTGTAAAACAAATAGCCACTCTGGGTCTTTTGAATCTGGTATAAAAGCAACTTGCTCACAGTGTTCGGGAAGTACAAATGTATCCCTTTCATCTGTCCATAATCTTGTGGAGTCGATTTGAAGAAAATTGCTCTTATCCCGTCTCACTGTTGCGTTTCTTCCAGAGGTGACTACTTTGAACCATTTCACATAAAAAACAAAGTAATAAAACTTTCTGAAAGATAGTTTCAAGATGTCTTGAATCACACCACAATAATCTAACTCGCCTTCTAGAGAATTATCATCTCTTGCACTTGCTCTACTTTTTTGCAAAAAAATCACCATCACTCCACTATCAAAAGTAGACCTATTTTGATCGATTCGTGCGATTAGAAAGTGTGGCCCATGAGACCATAGTGCACCGTATTTAATATACTCCCAATCACATCCTTTTGCGAGTTCTTCTTCTTCTTCAGAGATATCTTCACCTGCTGCCTTTGCTTGTGAAACTGCTGTATCTAGCCATCTACTCATTGGAAAAGGTGGGAGAGGTCAAAGATTTTCTGGAAGAGGCAAAAATCGAGTGGAACGATTTCTTCGAAACTGAGCTCTTTCCTTTGCGTTAGTTTCCTTGGCAATTTCATATCTTTCTAACCACTTTTGCATAGGCTCAGAGTTAACTATGCAAAACTTCATTGCCTTCTCTCTGAAAGTTGCATCCATTTTTCTTTGCAATCCTTTACCTTGTAGTTCATCGCCTATGAGACGAACATCTTCATCATCGCTCCATAAGCGAGGCATTTCGGGATCCGATATACGTAGAAACTCAGTTATGAATACAAGAGATTCTTGTACAAGCCATCCCTCTACCATGCTACCCTCTGGACGTGCTCTCTGTTGAACAAACCCTTTTAATGTCTTCGTAAAGCGCTCTAAGAAGAACATCCATCGACTATGGACAGTTCCTGCTATTGCAACTTCATCTACCACATGAACCAGTAAATGAAGTTGAATAGTGAGAATACTTGTGGGAAAGTATTTCTCTACCATACAAAAAACCTTGATAGCATTGAGTTTCGCACTCTCTATGCTATCTCTATTTATCTCTTTAGAAGATATCCACCATACTAAAGAACTAATTTTATAAATGGTTTTTCGTACATCCTCTGAAAGACAATCTTTTAGGGCTACAGGGAGCACAAACTGTAAAAACTTGTGCCAATCATGAGACTTGAGTCCTGCAAGATCGTCGTTTCGTGTGAAAGCAGTCTTTAGAAACCTCATGCATCCAGTAGGTGTACGAAACTCTGAAATTGTTTTCTTCACTTGTTGCTCTTCCATCCTGCGAAGCACCCAAGGAGCTCTTGGTAATGATACTGTTCCGTTGGGCTTAGTAATTGCCCACAACTCTCGCATACGACCTCGCTCTTCTAAGTCCTCCCTTCGTGCTTTGCTTTCTTTCTTTCCGATCAAAGTTTTCCAAAGCATCTCTCCCACATTCTTTAAAATATGCATCGGGTCTACCAAATGATTGATCACCAATTCACTCCAATAAGGAAGTTCATGAAAAATGGACAACCGTTTCATGCCAACAACTGGATTCTTTGAATCCCACAATTGTTTTCAATGGCTAGCTTTCATTTGGTGTTGTGCTTGTCGACCAATTTGTCCTTCACGTAAAACATGTCCATCAGGCAAATATCTATGATGTCCTTCATAGACAGTTTTACGTAGTGCTTTGGAATAGCGTGCTTCGAGTCGTGGTCTGCATAAAGGACAAGCATGGTAACCCGAAATCGATAAACCTAAACATTCACCATAACTAGGCCAATCATGCATTTTCCACATAAGTATGCCTTGCACTTGCACGTCTCGTCTTCTTATAGGTTGAGACATGTCACGCACAGTAATCCCATCCCATAAAATGTGCAGTTCTTCCACAAGTGGTGCAAGATATACATCCATGTTTTTTACCTTATACTTACATGGTACAATAAGAGCTAATAATTAATGACCTTTCTTTGTGGCCAACCATGGTGGGATATTATAATTGACAAAACATACAGGCCATGTGATCCATGAAGAACTGCGTAATCCAAATGGATTCACTCCATCCATAGCTAGGCCTAGACGTATGGACCGAGGCTCACTAGCAAACTCTGGCCACTTACTATCTATGTGCTTCCAAGCATCAGAGTCATCTGGCACTCGCATTACATTATCTGTAGACTTGTTCTTTGTATGCCATGACATTAACTCAGCTATAGATTTGCATCTAAACATGTTCTTAATTCGTGCAATGATAGGAAAGTGGCGAAGAACCTTTGCGGGGATTGCTTCGCCTACAACGTCTTCTCTAAATCTATTTGCTCCACACTTTGGACATACGTGGAGATGCTCATACTCATTCCGAAAGAGAATGCAATCATTCGGACAAGCATGAATTTTAGTATAATCCATTCCAATGGACTGTAAAAGTTTTTTCGCATCTCCACGTGTTGGAGGCATGTCATTGCCCTCTGGAAAAAATTGATCTTTAAGAAGCCTGCAATAAGCAATTAAAATGATATTAGTAAATGAAGTTATTGTGATACAACAATGAAAGCCAATTTGTTCTCCACTTACCTGGAAAATTCAGTGACACTACTATCTGACCATCCATAAATGGATTGCAGATTGAGCATCGCGAGTGAAGCACGTAGTACACATATCTTTGCTCCATTGTAAAGCGGTAAACGAGCTAATCTTCGCATGTTTTCATATTCTTCATCAACTTCTGATCGTGGAATTTTTGTTGTGTCCATCTCGACACCTTCTTCACCATCATGATCTTCGTCCATCTCATAAAATGCTTCAAGCATCTCTTCCATATGTTCATTATGTGTAATATTATTAGTGCTTGCTTGTATGTCTAAGTCCTTTTTTGCTCTCTTTTGTCCACGAGAGGTTACCAGTGCAATGTCGTTTGGGTCCATCTGCTCACCTGGGGGACTATGCGAATGATAATGTAGGTTTTCCAGTCGACTCCTATCAAAGGATCCATGCTCTCTAACATGTGCAATACAAATCCGTCGTTTCTGATAAATTTGATACTTGCATTGTGTGCAAGGACATGCCATTCTCTCTTCAGGATCCAAAGAAGCCATCTGCTACAATATGGACATTTTAGAACATTTGTTTTTTTATTAAACCTAAAAATCTAACTCTTAAAGACTTAAATATGAAATACTAAACCTAAATACTTGAATACCTAAAAAAACTTAAAACCCTAATTTTAAAACCCTAATCTATATAGTTATCCTATTTTATCTATATATTCAGATTTTTTTCCTCTTAATTGAGTTATATGTATGCCTAAACCCTAAAACCCTAATTTTAAAGATCTAGTCCTAAATTATGTATATTTCTATACACATGTGTACATACATGTATATATGTATTATATGTGTATGTGTATGTGTGTATATATGTTATGTAGGTGTTAAAACCCTAAAACCCTAATCCAAATGACCTAGACCTAAAACATGTATATATATATATGCATGTGTATATGTATATATATGTGCATATAGATAGGTGTATAAGTATGTGTGTTTGTGTATTGTATATATATTCACTCTATTTAAAATGATTAAATTTAAACCTATTTTTATATATTTAATCATATATATTTCATTTATTTATTTAAAATACTAGTTCTTATCATATTTTATTATCTATATAATTATCCTACCTTATATATATATTATTTATATATTCATATTTTTTCCTTACTTAATCCTATTTTTATACATTTAATTATAAATATTTAATTAAATTTTTTAAAACACTAGTTCTTTTTATATTTATTTATCTATATAATTATCCTATTATATATATATATATTTATTTATATATTCAGATTTTTCATTATGTAATCGTATTTTTATATATTTAATTTTATATATTTAATTATATATATTTAATTAAATTATTTAAACACTAGTTCTTTTTATATTTATTTATGTATATAATTATCTTATTATATATATATATTTATTTATATATTCAGATTTTTTATGTATGTAATCTTATTTTTCTATATTTAATTTTATATATTTAATTATATATATTTAATTAAAACCCTAATCTTAAAATTCTAGATCTAAAATATGTGTATTTTTGTATGCATGTGTATCTACATGTATATATGTATTATATGTGTATGTGTATGTGTGTATATATGTTATTTAGGTGTTAAAACCCTAAAACCCTAATTTTAAAGATTTAGACTTAAATCTGAAATACTAAAACCTAAATACTTAACCACCAATAAAAATCTAAACCCATAATCATAAAACCCTAATCATATTCTATATATATATATTTATTTATATATTCAGATTTGTTTTCTTATTTTTCTCTATATTTTTCCTTAATATAAATATAATTGAGTGATATGTATGTCTAAACCCTAAAACCCTAATCTTAAAGATCTAGACCTAAAATATGTATATTTCTGTATACATGTATATATACATGTATATATGTATTATATGTGCATGTGTATGTGTGCATATATGTTATGTAGGTGTTAAAACCCTAAAAACCTAATCTTAAAGATTTAAATCTAAAATATGTATATTTTTGTATGCATGTGTATCTACATGTATGTATGTATTATATGTGTATGTGTGTATATATGTTATGTAGGTGTTAAAACCCTAAAACCCTAATTTTAAAGATTTAGACTTAAATCTAAAATACTAAAACCTAAATACTTAAACACCTATCAAAATCTAAACCTCTAATCCTAAAACCCTAATCATATTTTATATATATATTTATTTATATATTCAGATTTTTTTTCTTATTTTTCTCTATATTTTTTCTTAATATAAATATAATTGAGTTATATGTATGTCTAAACCCTAAAACCCTAATCTTAAAGATCTAGACCTAAAATATGTATATTTCTATATACATGTGTATATACATGTATATATGAATTAAATGTGCATGTGTATGTGTGTGCATATATGTTATGTAGGTGTTAAAACCCTAAAACCCTAATCTTAAAGATTTAAATCTAAAATATGTATATTTTTGTATGCATGTGTATCTACATGTGTGTATGTATTATATGTATATGTGTGTTTGTGTATATATATTATCTATGTATTAAAACCCTAAAACCCTAATCAGAAAGACTTAGACTTAAATCTGAAATACTAAAACCTAAATACTTAAACACCTATCAAAATCTAAACCCCTAATCCTAAAACCCTAATCATATTTTATATATATATTTGTTTATATATTCAGATTTTTTTTTCTTATTTTTCTCTATATTTTTGCTTAATATAAATATAATTGAGTGATATGTATGCCTAAACCCTAAAAACCTAATCTTAAATATCTAGACCTAAAATATGTATATTTTTTTATACATGTGTATATACATGTATATATATATTATATATGTGTATGTATGTGTAAATAGCGTAAAAACCCTAATCCTATTTTTATATATTTGATGTAAAAAAAAGCTTCAAAATAAAAATAGGATTATATGTGTGTATGTACGCATGTGTGTATATATGTGTGTGTATGTATGCATGTGTACATGTGTGCGTGTGTATGTATGCATGTGTATACATGTGTGTGTATGTAGGCATGCATGTGTGTGTACATGTGTATGTATGCATGCATGTGTGTGTATGTGTATGCATGTGTATACATGTGTGTGTATGTGTATGTGTATGTGTGTGTATGTATACATGCATGTGTGTATATGTGTGTGTACTATGAATGTATATGTGTGTATATATGTATGTGTGTATATGTGTGTGTGTGTATGTGTATGTATGCATATGTGTATATATGTGTGTGTATGTATGTGTGTATGCATGTGTGTGTTTGTATGCATGTGTGTATATGTGTGTATATGTGTGTGTATGTATGCATGCATGTATGTATATGTGTGTATATATGTGTGTGTATGTATGTGTGTATATGTGTGTGTGTATGTGTATGTATGCATATGTGTATATATGTGTGTGTATGTATGTGTGTATGCATGTGTGTGTATGTATGCATGTGTGTAAATTTATATGTGTGTGTATGCATGCATGTGTGTATATGTGTGTGTGTATGTAAGCGCATGTGTGTATAGGTGTGTGTATGTAAGCATGCATGTGTGTACATGTATGTGTGTATGTATGCATGTGTGTACATGTATGTGTGTATGTATGCATGTGTGTACATGTATGTGTGTATGTATGCATGTGTGTACATGTATGTGTGTAAATGTGTGTGTATGTGTGTGTGTATGTATGCTCTATTTTCCTATCTCTATCTTCCTTTCTTTCATTATTCTTTATCTCTCACTCTCTCTCTTCTCTCTCTTTCTCTCTCTCTCTATCTCTCTCTTTCTCTCTCTCTCTCTCTATCTCTCTCTCTCTCCTTCTCTCTCTATCAATAGAGAATAAAACAATCACTTACAAGTATGCCCCTCTTTTGGATCGTTGTCGTCAAAGCATAATGTATGTCGTCTATCATCCAATTCCAAACAATCGACGCCAAAGGACTTCTGCAAAATCGAAGAAAAGAGAAATTATAAAACCTAAAGCATAGAGAAACACAAATGCTAACAGTACGCGCAACACTTACCAAGATGTGAGATCTAAGCCGAGAGAGAGTGTGTGTTTGTAGAGAGAGAGATCTGTGTGTGTGTATGTGTGTGCACAAGACAATGCAGGTCGCAATTCGGTTCGCGCGTGCAAGTTCGACAGAAGACCAATGGTATTCAAACACGCGCAAAAATGTGAAGTTTTTCTCTCGGGTTCGCGGTGTGTTTAAAGCTCGCCGCCAGTATGGGCGCCGGTATGGGCGTCGGTATACACGTTGATAGTTGCCAGCAAATTACCGACGCTTATACCGACGCTCATACCGACACCTATACCGATGCATATACCAATACACATACCGGCGGGTGCGGGCCACACCGATGATCCATTTAAAACAGTCATACCAACAGTCAAGTGACCGTCAGTATCTCCAAGTCACATTTTCCGAGGCCCATACGGACGCGGACTGTGACCGTCGGTATATGCAGCGTCGGTATGCCCCTCATATGTTATAGTGCTTCTTCCATGGGTGAAATGGAGCTTTGGCATGCTCATTTTGGTCACTTGGACTTCAATATTTTGCTTTACTTGCAAAAGAAAGACATGGTTATTGGTTTGCCAACACTCGAATCCATTGAAAACTATCCATGTAAAAATTGCATCCTTGGAAAATTGCATTCTTGGAAAATTGCATCATGCTTCTTTTCCAAAAGATACTCATACACACACTACAAGAAAATTATAGCTTGTTCATAATGATGTATGTGGTCGCGTTGTCGTAGAGATTTTTCATCTCTAGTCTCGTTGCAACTTACCTCAAATCAGAACATTGTTTGGATCAATGGTTCACGATATGATTAGTGGGTATCAGAGAAAAAGATGGAGACATTCAAAAAAATGCTTCACCTGGTGGATATGACCTGCTGAACAAGAGAAGTAAAACTCAGAGGATCAACACATTTAGGAAAGATGACAATCATGATGGATGGACAGGGAATAACAAGCATAGTGGCTCTCAATGGAACATATGTAAAATAGGGCCTATCAGTGGATGTGAAGATGATACAGAACATAATGTTGGTGATGAATGGCATCGACCAATAGCAGAAGGTACATCTTCTTGGCAAGATAGCAAACATAACGATTTTGATGATGAATGGGGAATCTCAACACAAGGCCAACAGAAAGGAAGGCCTATACTGCATGTGGACATGATGCAGAAAATAATTTTAATAATGACTGGGATGGGACAACAGTAGATATCGCAAGCGGCTGGAAAGAAAGCACACACAAAGTCATCAACGATAGGTGGGGATGCAACATACATAAAGGGAATGAGTGGTTGGATAAGTCAGGCAAACCCGATGATGGCTCGGGAGAGAAGAAATTCGTTACTGGTGGTACATGATGACACTATTGAAAAAAAGTGGAAAGTCATTTTTTATGTTTAGTCTTTGGGACGTTCATGCAACGGCTAAAACAAAACAATGAGTTACGCATGGAAAGGAGAGGAATTAGAGGTGGAATGCATGCAAAAAAGTGGTGCGCAAGTTAAAAAAAGGGGGTCGCCCATGGGGGCATCTTCTGGTATCGAGGAGCAAATTGGATAGATCAATATGCAAGGAAAGGGGTTGTACTGGTACTGATTTCTTGACGAGAGGACAAGCTTAGACGTGTTGCAGACAAGTGCATCAAGAAAGGGGCTCTAGAATTTGTTTTTTTTAGGAGACATACACACAGAGGCAGAGAAAGGTGCGCTGGAGAACAGAGGCGGATCAAAAGAAGACCAATCTTGGGGTTCGTGCGAAGAGGATCTGCAGAAACAGTTCATACGAAGAGATGATTGATCAAGCAGATAAGTATCTACCCCTGTCGCTATGAGATTTCAAAGTCAAGTCCGTTTGTCACCTTCTTCGTAACAATACTGATAACGCAGTGAGGCATGTTTCATACGAGTTTAAATCTGATGCTTAAATAGCGAAGATATGTGGAGTCCAGTTCGCATCCTTAGTACGATCACATAAACAATATGTACAGTTTTCAATCAGATGCCTGAAAAACGAAGCTGGTGGAATCGATCCAATAATACTTTATACAGATTATGTCCATGGAGTAAGATAATCTTGCTGCTAAAACGTGAAACCAGCATAGGTTGCACTGAAAAAGGTACGTGCTATACTTCGTAGAATACTTAAAAGCAAACACTTTCTTCGTTACATGTAGAATATCAAAGGACCATTCTTCTTTTAGTCTGCATCACCGAAGATAGAGAAGCAAATTATTGCAGCCGTGCTTTCGCTCTAATGAATCTGAAAGGCAATGTTGAGTGAAGAACTCTCTTTGTTTGTTTAATATATATGTTTATCTAGTACTCAAGTATTGGTTGATGTCTTATGAGCGCAAATCCAAATCGTTATGGGTTTTTGTTTTATGTGAAGTTTTGCCAATTAATCTCGTGTAGAAAAGTGAGAAGAATTCAAGTTTATCAGAGAACGTTTCCAGTTTATCAAATTGCGAAGACGTACTAAAATGATTGAATTTGTTTTGAGAGCATTCAGAATGTCTGCGCTTTTGTTATTATTTCTGTATGAGCACTAATAGCACATGCGGAATTAAGTGTCAGCATAGATCGGACGCTTGATGGTTTGTTTATTAAAGTTTACAGAATTTGAGTTTTGAAATAGAAATGCGCACTATTATAAGCATCGATCTCTGCTTTTGAAATAATTTTGGTCATGCTGCACCAATTAGCAATGCTTAAATGGATTTTCTCTTTTACATAGATCGATATTGCTTAACGCACTACTTATGCATTTGAAGTTTTACTTTGAACTGCTTTGAATCAAGTTTTACCTCCTTGCTTTGACTCCTGCGACGATGAAAACTACCCAAGTTAACGCTTTGTTTGAGGCATTAATTCGCAAACATGATGGATGTTTTCATATAAAGAGCGAACACATTGTTTATAAATTTTGTTATTGAAAAACTAAAGTGAAGAACCTAACCTATTAACTAATAAGCATCTTGTAGGTTTCCATTGTTTACAAGATTAGTTGAATTATATGATAAAGCATAACATAAGAGAGTTACACATTGCAGTCCATTGGGTTCTTTGCGTCAACATATACACTCTTCACTTAAAACGGAGTATATTAAAGCTTCACAATTAAGTGATGCTTATATCCATTCTTCAAGCTATTTGTTTGACGCTTCATATGAAACCATGAAAGTTAGGATCGTTGAGTAAGACATAGTTTTCTTAAATCTTAGGAGTGATTCATGTGTGTAAATCAAACTTTATCTTCAAGATACTTGGAGCACATCTTAAGTATACTGTGCATTGAAGTCACTTCTTTGAAATTCAAAAATCCATATAATTCTGTTAAAGAATGAATCAATATAACCTAGTGAATTGGGACTTAATATATGTGATTGACAAGAAAAAGAGTTATTATTATCATTTTGCTTCCAAGAGTAACCTCTTTTCCAATCATAAGTGAAGCACCTTCACTGCTCCTGAGTTGTCTCAATCACCCTACATGTGCCGGAGGATTTAGCGGTTGACTTGATTCACTAGCTGTGTGTCCGCAACTTCCCAACAACGTCAAGACTTCATCTTTTGGGAAGCATGTATATTTTGTTACCTTCACTAATGATGCTACTTGCCATACATGGGTGTATCCTATGAAAGAAAATAATGAGGTATTTTCTTGCTTCAAAGCATTTTTAGCTATGGCTGAAAATTTTTCTTCAAACAAGCTTTTGACTCTACGCATGGATTGTGGTGGTGAATACATGTCACATGATTTTAATGCTTTTCTTTGTGAAAGAGGTATTTCAGACCAATGTATAATGTCATATACACCTCAAAAAAATAGAATTGTCGAGCATAAAAATAGAACTCTTCTTGAAATGGCACGATGTATGGTTAAAGGAAAGCATCTTCCTGATAAGTTTTGGATGGAAGTGGTCATGTGTGCAAACTATGTGTTGAGTCACTACCCTACAAAAGCATTGAGAGTCATCACTCCTTATGAGTCTTGGAATGGACATAAGCCTTTGGTTAGTCCACAACAACTTCACAAACTTGATGACAAGGCAACAAAATTTATATTTTTTTGGTTATAGTGTTGAACGTAAGGGATATCATTTGTACCATCCATTGATGAACACATGAATGCAAAAGAAAACCAACAAATAGCTCACAAGATGTGTTCGATACACTCATGCCTTTGTTCCAAAATGGTGCGCTTGACTATGGCCATGTAGATCAGCAAAGTGAGGCTCACAAGGGGTGAAAACTTCCAGCAAAATAGAGATGAAAATGAGGAGGATTTCCAACCAAACATCTCTAGAATTTTTAGGCAAAAAATTATCGAAACGGCTAGAAATTTCTAGGCGCATGTGTTTTAACATTTGTGTCAAAATTTGGCTAAAAAAGAGGATGAAATTCAGCCCACAAATGATATACATGTTGATGATGTATTACATAATGAACACATGTCTATCAAGAGTGCACAAAGTATGCCAAAGTGGCTGAAGCAAACTTTCCAGGACAACAAATTGAGTGCACCTTTACTTGGTAGAACAAGATCAAGCTCTCACCATGCATCAAGTAATTTTGTGGATTATTTTCTTATTGCAACAACATGTAATGAAGAGCCACATGTTTTTGAATATGCATGTGATGATCCAAAATGGATGAGTGCTATGCAATTATAAATGGATTCCATACATAGAAATGGTACTTGGGAGTTATGTGAATTTCCAAAAGGAAAAAATGCCATTGGTACAAAGTTGGTTTACAAGATTAAGAGAAAGTATGATGGTAGCATTGATTGCTGCAAAGCTAGATTGGTTGCCAAAGGATATGTGCAACAATATGACATTGGCTATGAGGAGAGTTTTGCACCTACTTCATGCATCAGTACCATTCGTACCATGGTTGCATTGGCTGCTCATCGAGGTTGGAAAGTACATCAATTAGACATAAAGAGAGTTTTCTTGAATGGTGATTTGCAAGAAGAGTTTTATGTGGAGCAACCTCCTGGATTTGCCATGAAAGGGCAAGAGCATATGGTTTGTTGCTTGCATAAAGCCTTGTATGGTCTCATGCAAGCTCCATGTGCATGGTAGGACAAAATACATAAGCACTTGGTTGCTCTTGGCTTCACATGTAGTTCAATTGAAAGCACACTCTATGTACGCAAACATGGGGCTGATCTTATAGTGCTTGTTCTTTATGTCGATGAAATACTCTTGACTAGGTCATGTGATGCAAAACTTGACATTCTTATGGCTGATTTGCAGCATATTTTTTATGTCACTTATCTTGGTCTTTGAAGCTACTATCTTGGCATCCAACTTGTATTCTTTGAGGGGGGAATTGTTATGTATAAAGCAAAGTATGTTGAAAAACTACTTCAGTGTTTTGACTTTGAGGATTGCAAGCCAGTTTCCACACCAATTGAGACAAGATTTAGGTTCTCAGTTCAGGATTCCAGTGATTCATTAAACACTTCTCTTTATCCGCAAGATGTCGGATGTCTTATATATGCATGCAACACAAGGTCGGATATACCGTATGCAGTTTCCCAGTTGAGTTAATTCATGCATAGCCCTGGCACTAAGCATTGGAAAGCAATGAAACATGTGTTTAGATATCTCAAGGGCACTTTGAGCTTAGGTCTCTTTTATGGAAGAGATATTCAACCATGCTTGCATGCTTTTAGAGATAGTGATTGGGCTGTTTGTTATGATAATCATGTGTCCACTAGTGGTAATTGCTTTTTCCTTGGAGACTCATGCATATCTTGGTTGAGTAAGAAGCAACCTACAGTGGTGACATCAAGTTGTGAAGCTGGTACAGGGCAATTTTCACATCTATAGTGGAGTGTATATGGTTGAGATTCCTATTGATGGATCTTTGCATGGAGATTGATGCTACTACACATATTCTCACTAATAGGCAGAGTGCATTAGCTACTACACAAAAGCTAGTGTTTCATGCATGGACCAAACATATTGAGGTGCATTATCACTATGTGAGAGAGCACCTTCATGCAAGAGATATTAGTTTGGTATATGTGCCTACACAAGATAATGTGGCAAACATATTCACCAAAGCTCTTCCATGGGAAAAGTTTGAAGTTTTTTGCAAAGCTTTAGGCTTATTACTTGTTGGGGGCTGATCTGTCACTCCTTGTATTATTCACATCATTTGCTCCAAGGGGGTTTGTTACACTTATGTGTTCCTTGAGTAGCTTTGATGTGAACCTTTTCCCTATACATGGGCACTTTTTACTCTAGTGCTACTTGAGGTTTTTTCCCCATGTTACCACATACATGATTCACTCATATGTGGTGGTACTTTGTACTTAGGGATATTATTCAACTCTTACTTTAATTAAGTTCATTCTCAATAGAGAGAGCTATTCTAGCCATCCATCTTCTCTCTGTGTCTTACTGCATTTGTGCTCCTTGTGCATGCTTCTTCTGTTTCTATCGCACTTCTACATACACCCAACACTATCCTGTGTAGGCATATAAGCCAAACTGATCTCTCAAGCCGAAAACATCTCCCTTACATAATGATAGTGCACCTCAATGTGCTTTTTGTGAGCATGGAACATAGGGTTCCTTGCAACTGTCAATGTGGTCTGACTATCAGTGAAGGTTGTGGTGGTAGAAGATTGACCAACATCCAAATCAACCAAAAGGCATCTTAGCCACACACACTCAGTAGTCACTATGTAAGCTTCTATATACTCAACCTCAATACTAGAAGTGGCCATAATAGGCTACTTGTTTCTCAACCAAGATATGCTTTGTAGATAATGATTCATCGTTCAGATAAAACAATCCAAGTATCTGGGTACCACTCAAGTAGCAAAAGATGCACGTAACTGCCTATCAGTGCTTAGCACATGGGCAATGCATAAATTCTCTCATTTGTGATACAACAAACTGAATATCAGGCCACATTATGCATAACTTAATCAAGCATCCAACAACTTGTTGATATAGAAGAACACCAAATGCATCTCCAACATCATGAAGACTCATCTGTAACCTTGTTTCCATAGGAGTGTGTTGGCAGCAGTCAAGGAACTAAAGGACTCACAAGACAAGGAAGCCAACGAAGGGAGTTGGAGCGAAGAGAAGGCACAAGCAGATAGAGTAGTCAACGAAGATCTGGCAAGTAGGCCATTATTTTTTCATGAAGCTAAAGCATATCAAAGAGATGTACACACAAGGAGAAGGAGCAAGTAGGGAGCTCGAAGATGTGTATGTCAAATCGTTAGAGGAAATCCCTACAAAAATAGTGATTTTCATCACTAAAGGCCATTGTAAATACCAATTCATATTTTTGTAGCTCCATTTTGTGCAAGCCAAGGAGTCCTTGAGCTTGAGGAGCATTAGAAGTACCTGCCTATCCATTTTCATATTTTTAGACTCCATTTGAGCCCTCAAATAGGCCCTAGAACCTAATTTTTAACTAGGCCGGGCACTAGGTCTGGACAGGGCCAAAAGCTAGTCAAAAACTATAAAAAGAACTAGAGAGCTCATTTTTGAGGTTAGCTTGTAATAGAGTTGAACTTGTATGAGCATTTTGAAAGTAATCTAAAAGAACTCCATTGTCTTTCTCTTTTTCTTGCCGTGAGTGCGCGTGTGTGTTTATGTGTGTGCATGTTGGTGTGCTTCTCATTCACGCACTTGTGCTTTCACTTGCTCGAGGTCATCATACCATCCTCACGTCTTCCCGGATTGACATTAAAGGAGGTGCTACTCATCATTGAGCTACACCAAATTTTGCCGGGGATCGAGCTTTGAGGACGAGCATGTGATGGTAAGACGTAGAGTTGTGACGTTGGCGTTGTAGGTAATTTCTTTACTTTTCCTTATTTTCCTCTTTCTTACTTCATCTTCATCATCACCATCACCATCATCATCCTCACCATATCCGATCTCCATCTCCATCATTGCAAAAACTTCAGTTTTTTTATCATATCTCCTTTCCTCTTCCATTTCCCTCATTTCACCTGTGAGAGAGAGCGAGAGAGCGATTTGTGTGCACTCTTTTTGCATGTTCTTGAGTTTCTTGCAAGATCTGACTATCCCACCATCTCCAGTAGGCTGCGGAGGTACGGAAAAGCTTGGCCCTGTCTCTGTGTCGCAGACCCCTGTCGATCGCGATCGACAGAAAAATCGCTTATTTGGTAAAACAAAGCACACCACAATGACACACAAGATGAGCACACTCTAAATCACCTAAAACCGTAAAAACATTTCGTGATTCTTTGTCAATCGTGACCGACACCATCGATCGTGATCGACAACCACGATCGACAACCTCTGTCAATCGCGACCGACAGATCCTGTCAATCGCGATCGACAGACCTGTTGATTGCGATCGATTGAAATTTGATGATTGACACCAAAACTCGCGTTGCCACATGTCCTTCGCGACGGACACATCCCCGATCGACTGAAATCACGGCGAAAATCTTGGAAAAAGTGTCGATCGCGATTGACACCATCGACCGCGATTGACACCATCGATCGCGATTGACAGGACTCACGACCGACTCTGTCGATCGCAATTGACACTCTCTGACGTGTGGATCGTGACCGAGAGGCCCTGACGGACACCTCTGTCAATCGTGATTGACAGACCTGTCAATCGCGATTGACAGGCCATTTCGGCCAAATTTCTAGGGTTTTCATTACATGTTTTTGGGGTAAATTCTAGGCATACTTATCAAGCAAATAAGTGATTTGTGAGGTCCCGACACTTGTAACTTGAGAGAAAATCTTGTTTACCTGATAACGTGTTTTACCCTGTTTTAACCCTAGATCCCTGAACAGTCATAACTTTCTCATACGAAGTCCGTTTGCTGTGATTTTTATTTTGTTGGAAATCTCGTGGGGACATACTATTTTGAAGTGACTATACCTAGGTGGAAGAAAAGCTAAGGGGTCTTCAGGATTGTTTTCCATAAAGCCAAAAGAACAGTTGATCTTTGAATTACATGAATGAAAGTGATTTTTTGTGTCATAGCCATAGTTCCAGTGACACCATTGCTGTCAGAAAGTGATCCGAGCGACCATAGTTTCGATTCTACACTTATTGATAGCCCCTAGGCTTACTACATGCAGTCTCCTGAACATGGTGAGTCCTACTACAGTGAGGAACCGAGTGAACCCAGTTGGGAGCCAGATTACACAAATGTCATGTACGCAAACCCCAACTCTAGACCTCAACCTAGGCAGGTAAGATCCCCATTCCCTAGAGGGCCATGCTACAAATATCAGGGAGATCACCTCATTCGTGATTGCCCCATGCCTGCACCCACACAACCCCAGTCAGTAACAATACAAGGCTTTTGTCAAGATTGCGGCAAAGAGCATCTCTTACGAGATTGCCCAAAGAATCCCAACAATATGCCAAAAATCACTCCTATTAATGGTATTGGGTTAGTCATAGACTCTTCAAGAAGTGTAACCTCCACTGCGCCAGTGCAAGTGGTCACTAGAGCTCAAGCATTGTAGCAAAACCAAGGTGTAGGACAAGAAAAGAGTGCCGAAGTTAGTGAAATGGAGAGCATAACCAAGAAGAGGACTAGAGCTTGGAGAGATGGCCGAGAAAGAATGAAAAGGCAATGGGCAAAAAAGATGAGCGAACTCGAGGAAAGCCTAAGAGAAACAAAAGCGAGGATAATTGAACTTACATCTCAACCTCCCTCTCACACTACCCCACCACCACCATTCCCATCTCCATCCGATCCACCACCTTCTAACCCGCCTCATGCAATCCCACCACCCCCTAGAGTAGGATCAGTTTTAGCAGATCCCACTCCCGAGGACCTAAACATGATGCTTAAGGCATATCAGGCCAGAATCCAAGAAGGGCCAAACATAACTGATCATGAAAGTGTTACCCTAGAGCGGAACTAGAGCTTGAACGAACCAAAATGTGTGCTAAAATGGTAGAAATTGGCTCAAACCATGTTTGAAGCTAGTCGCCTCTTTAACATCTCTAGTTTAGCTAAGACGTAGTTGCACTTTGATGGACTGCTAGAAAGATTGGAGAGGCTAATTGGACAATCAGAAAAGGAACCCGCCTCTCAAAATGAGAGAAGGCCAAGTGAGAGAATAAGCATTCCCCCCCAGGAAGCTTATGTGCCCAACTCCACAGAGCCAGACACATCTTCTTCTATGAATCGGTACTCACCCGAACTCCTACGAGAGATTCAAGAAGAAAAATGGGCAAAAGAGAGTGAAGTCCCTCCTCGCATTGAACTTGTGGATGATGCGCATGATCAATTCCCACAGGATATTCCCTCCATTTATGGAGAGCAGGAGAGCACCCAATCTCAAGAGAGATTAGACTTCGAGTCTAATTCTTTACACGAATTGCCCCACTTCACAGGCCCATGGGAAGCAAAGTCTACTTGCATGAGAGCACCCACGGTCATGGTACAAAACGAAGACTTAGTCATACCTAGGAATACGGAGGTAGTAAAGAACACTAAAGTGCAGTGCAACCTCACTTTAGAAGAGTTACTCAAGGTTAGGCCGGAGCTGTGGAAACATGTAGCCAATCAAGTGCCAGAAGTAGTGAAACCTCGTTCCCAGGTAGGATCCCATAGAACAGTGCCAGAAATTCCTCTAGACAAGATAGGAGATATGAGTGAAGGTGAAGAAGGAAACACCTATCTTCCCATTACCCATCAGGGGTACACAACCAAGGCAATTTTGGACTCAGGTGTAGGAGTTGCCATTGCTACCACTTCCCTATGGAAGCGTTGGGGAAAGCCAGCACTTAGAACCACGAGGATGAAATTGCAGATGGCCGATGGTCACATAGAAAGACCCTTAGGCTTTCTAGAAGGAATAACTCTCACTACTTGTGGTGTAGAGTTTGAGCACACCTTTGCTATCTGTGACTTTAGCAAGAACCAGGCCTATGAGATGATTTTGGGAAGGCCATTTATGCGACAGTTGCAAGTGGTACAGGATTGGGGAACCAGCTCATTGTATTTGCAACACTTAGGTGTCACAACCAAAGTCAATCGCAAGGATTACTCTCTAGAGATGTACCCCCCATCCAGTGGAATCCCATCCATAGAGCCAAAGATGATACTGAGTTGGTGCAATCCATAGGATCAAGATCCTCATGGATGCATGAAGACACCCACTTGTGGATGTGCAAAGTGGCAGTAGAAGAGGAGAAGAGAGAAATAGCCAGAGAGGTAGGTGCAAAAGAAACCCATAAATCAATTCAAGACCCAGCCTATGCACCTGTAGTATTTCCTGACGAAGAATTTGAACCTCACGGTTGGGCAGAAATTTTAGAAACAATGGATGTAGCCATCAATGAAGAACAATGGACACCCCACTGTGATGAGGATGGCTATGACATTTCAGTCTTCTCCATAGAGCCAATCATGGGAGATGCAGTTTTAGAAGAGTGCGAACCTAGCCCTGATGCATTTGAGGATGCAAGTGACTCCGATCTAGAGTCAATCATTATGGACCCACCTTTTGCATCAGATGAAGAATACTTCTATGAAGTGGAAGCTCATCCTCAAAGACATGGAGAGCTTACAAATGATGTAAGGTTGGCCACACAAGTGACCCCTAAGGATGAAGGAAAGAAAAGAAAGAAGAGAGAAGTCACACCAAAAGAAGAAGAATCTTTGTTTGAGGTCCCTCACAATTTTAAAAAGTATGAGATAGACGATAGGAGAGTCATGATAAGGATGCCTAAACGTGAGGCACAATCAGGAGAGGCCTATGATAACAAAGAAACCACCAAGAAAATAGTGGTAGCCATAGAAGAAGGAGAAGAGAGATGCACTTACATAGGACATGACCTGATGGAAGAAGAAGAGCACGAATTGATAGCCTTGCTAAGAGAATACAGAGATGTATTCGCTTGGAGTTACAAGGATTTGAAAGGTGTGGACCCTGACATATGCTCACACACTATCCCCATGACCACAGATGCCAAACCTTCTAAGCAAAAGCCATACACATACAATGATAATTATGCTGCCAAGATCAAAGAAGAGATACATCGTCTAGTGGAAGCTAGATTTATCTATGAAATTGAGCACACCGAGTGGGTATCCCCCATTGTAGTATTGCCCAAGAAGAATGGAAAGCTACGTGTGTGCATAAACTTGAAGAAGGTTAATGCTGCCACTATTCGAGACAACTATCCGCTTCCTATCACTGAGCATCTACTAGAAAGAGTAGCAGGCAAAGAAGTGTACAGCTTCCTTGATGGATTTTCGGGCTACAATTAGGTAGCCATAGCCCCAGAAGATCAGCATAAGACAGCTTTTGCCATAGAGTGGGGCATATTTGCTTTTCGGGTAATGCCATTCGGGCTTACCAATGCTCCTGCAACCTTCCAAAGATTGATGTGCCATGTGTTTAAAGAGTTCTTAAGGAAGAATTTGGAACTCTATGTTGATGACCTCTGTGCTCATTCCAACATTAGACAGACACATATACCTGAACTGAGACAAATCTTTGACAAATGTAGAGAATATCAAGTCTGCCTGAACCCAGAAAAGTGTGTTTTCATGGTCAGGCAAGGCAAGATTCTAGGACACATAGTGTCAAAGAATGGCCTCTCCATGGATGAGGAGAAAGTGAGAGCCATAGCAGAGCTACCTAGGCCAAAGAATGTCAAAGAAGTACAAGCTTTCATGGGGCATTGTGGTTATTATCGACGCTTTATACACATGTACGCCATCATTGCCAAGCCTCTGTACGGACTTTCGAATAATTTTGAGTGGACTGATGAATGTGAAAACTCTTTCAACGAGCTCAAAAGAAGATTGTGTTCAGCACCAATCTTGACCACACCAGACTGGAATAAGCCCTTTCATGTTCATGTAGATGCATCCAATTATGCTATTGGATGTGTACTCGCACAACCTACAGGCAAAGGTAATATGGATCTTCCAATTGCCTATGCTAGTAGACAGTTGAATGCAGCTGAACGAAATTATACCACCACTGAACGAGAAGGATTAAGCGTGGTATATGCGGTTAAGAAGTTTAGACACTATTTGCTTGCAAATAAGTTTAAATTTTTTTACTGATCATCAAGCACTGTTGTACTTGGTAAACAAGCCATGCAATACAGGTAGATTAGTAAGATGGTTTTTCTTACTAATGGAATACGACTTTGAAGTTGTGGTGAGGAAAGGGAAGACTCACTTGAGAGCAGACCACCTCTCTAGGCTCACATCTGGAGAAGCCCCACAAGGAGTGTCAGATGACCTTCCTGATGCTTACTTGTTTAATTTGGAAGTTGTACCTTAGTGGGCTAAGCTATTAGTGCCAGTGTTGACATACGGGCCTAACCACCCAGTCATAAACACTCAAGATAAGGAGGTAGTAAAAGCCCAGAAGTACCATATCATGGCAGGAAGCATGTCCAAACAGACAGATCAAGGGATATTGGCTTGTTGTGTGGAAGAAGATGAGTATGCTAAATGGTTGCAATTAGCACATGTAGGTGCATTAGAGCAACACTACTCAAAGCAACGAACCCTACAAACACTAAAGAGACTCGGAGTGCATTGGCCGACTATGGAAGCTGATGTCCATAAATTGTGCAAGGAATGCCCGATCTGCTGCACTAAACCACCAGTGGAACATGCCACTCTTTATCAAGTGTCTTTAGTGCCAGATTGGAGTGAACCACTAGTAGCCTTCCTGAGGACGAAAACCTTCCCTCACGACTTGACTTTGGCTAGGAAGAGAAGTTTAGAACAAGAAGCCCTAGACTACTCACTCATTGGTGATAGTCTATACAAGCGCGGTAAAGATGGTTACCTCAGATTATGTGTCCATGAGAGTGAATATCTCAAGATCTTGGAAACTGCTCACCAAGGTGTAGCAGGAGGACATTTTGGACTAGATCGGGTGATCAAGGCAATACTATTTGCGGGCTTTTGGTGGCCGACCCTTCACATGGATGCACACGCCTATGTGAAGAGGTGTGATGTTTGTCAGCAAACTCAGTATCCTATACGCAAAGATGAGATGCCATTGAAACCTATGATGGGTGGACGTGCATTCTCTAAGTGGGGAATAGACTTTGTAGGTCCTATTAATCCCCTAGCTAAGGGTTCCCATGTAGAATACATCATTGTGGCCACAGACTATTTAACCAAGTGGGTGGAAGTGAAAGCCACAATGAAGAACGATGCTCAAACGACAGCTAAGTTCTTATTTGAGAATGTGTTCACTAGATACGGGCTACCTATCGAGCTAGTTAGTGATAGAGGGACTCACTTCTTAAATGAAGTCATTGAAAAACTTCTTCAAGAGTTCTTGGTGATACACAAAAAGTCTGCCCCCTATCACCCACAAGCTAATGGCCAAGCCGAAAGCACAAACAAGATTCTATGCAATGTGCTTACCAAATTAGTGAATAATAAGCGCTCTGATTGGGACAAACAGCTACACCATGTTGTTTGGGCATACCGAGTTGCCGATAAAACGGTACTCCAAGCCACTCCCTTTCAGATGGTATTCGGTCAAAATGCAGTGCTACCATTGGACTTCTTGATACCGACATTGAAAGTAGCACAAGAGCATGAGTGGACAGGGCATGAGCTCTCCTCTAGAATCCTTGATCTTGAACGATTGGGTGAAACACGATTGAGAGCGGCAGCAGGAATATACGCAGCCAAGAAGAGGCAAAAAGCATATTTCGATGCACATGTGAAGGACAAAGGCTTGAAGGAAGGAGATTTAGTTTTAGTCTACATATTGAAGCAACATGCAAGAAAATTAGAGAAGCGTGGCTATGGACCTATGATCATAAATAGGATCTCAACGAGTGGAGCAGTACAACTGGCCACCTTAGAAGGCGATATTCTTCCGAGCTACATTAGCGGATGCAGAGTCAAATTATATCAAGAACCCCTCACTGAGGAGATGCTCAATCGACTCAACACTGCCAAGAAACACAAGGAAGAGGAAAAGCGAATTCGAGAAGAGGCATAGGTAGAAGCTCATCCGAAGAATGAAGTTGAGGAGACAGGGTAGAGATCAGCCTAGGACAGATGACTATGTGGAACCAAGATATCATATGGCTATGTGTGAAGCTTCAAGTGTAGGTCCCCATAGAATAATTGATCGACGTCCTTTTGTAACCCTAGAGATAGGACAAGTAAAGAGTGCAAGGACTGTAAGGGCTTTAATTGACTCAGGTGTAGCCACTAGTGCTCTTAAATTTTCTTATTGTCAGAAGTTGAAATTAAGTGTCAATCCTATAGAAGCATACCTCATAGGGTTGGGAGGTGTGGAAACCCCTTGCATGGGCGAGGTGGAACTTCCCCTCTATATTCATGATGTTTTACTGACAGTTAAAGTACTAGTGTGTCAAGATGAGGATCTCACCAAACCTCTTGTCTTGGGTCAAGACTGGATCTATGATCATGCAGTCAACCTAAACCTAAGAAGTGGACTTCTTCAGGTATGGGTAAATCAGAGTCGAATTACAGTTGAGTTAGATAATGGAGCACTCAAGGAACTAGGAAAGGCACAAACTCCTGGTCCTTCCAGGAGTACACATGAAGATGACCATGCTATTCTTGTCCAAAACTATGTGATGCAGAGGGATGATTATCTCGACAAAGAAGTCAAGGATATGATGGAACTCCCTTCTTTTCCAAAAGCCACCGGGATGCAGCAACCAAAGGCGGATCAGACGCAGAAGAAGCATACGACTTATGCTCGAAGCCAAAAGAAAATATTGAGCAAGGTGTCTCAACCTCCAAAACAAATGTGGGTGCGGAAAGGCGAGCATCTTATTGCGGTCAAGCCACAACAACTGGCTCAACTTCCTATTAGTGATCAACGACACGACATTAATAAGAAGTCTTCCAAAGAATCTTCTTTGAAAGTAAAATCTATCTGGGTACCCAAGAATTCGATGAAGGTTGACCCACAATCAAGACAAATTTGGGTGCCTAAGGCTCGCTTGCGGGCTCAAATAGATACACAAAGACCACACCCGGCACAACATGGTTCACTCAAACGAACAGCTGATATCCACTCTTATACATCCCGCACGAACACATATTCACCCAGGAGCACGAGTAGAATCACTTGTAAATGGGTCCCTAAAAAGCCTCATTTCCAAGCAAACACTCTCACAAAGCCCTCAAGAGTCTCCACCAAACCAAAACCGAAAGCCATCCACTGTGTTTGGCTGCCCAAAGCTTGTAATAAACCCCCGACCCCCACTTGTAAATTCACCTCCACCTACTAACAGCATCATTCTCACACTGCATCTTTCCATTTAGCTTTTAGGAAAATCCATCCACTAACCACACCCACAACCACCGAGCACTCACTGACTAACTAACATATCACTAAAACCTCATGTTAATGTTGTAACGGGGACACGTGACCACTTGGTGTCCATTTGCAATGTTAACATTCATGTGTATATTCTCACAGAACCGGTGACCAGTCCCTTCAAGATGGCCGAGGCTACAGGAACGAGCTCCCAGGCAAGAACCAACCCTCAGATCGTGGACATTGAAAGTCTTCCCATTGAGGAGGAATTGAGGGAACGCCCAATGGCATTGAGAGCATTATATGCCATACCAATTCAGAATCCTCCATAGGGGCACACAATGCCAGTAAAAAAAAACTCACATTGGTTCAGTGATGTGGCGGGACCTCTGGGAGAAGGCACTTACCTGTGGGAGAGAGAGATAGAGTTCAACGGGCGCTGGGGCAGGTACCACTTCCTCACCAGGGATTTGAGAGACTTCAAAATAATGAAGGGTTGAAACCGATATGGAAGAAGGCGGGACTATAAGATTAATTCAAAGCCCAATTGCCAAAGCCCAACTTTCTAAGGTGCTCGTATTTGATTAGCACCCTCACTCCGAGCAAAGAGAAAAAGGGATACAACACCTTTGTCCTCCCATCTCTCACAAGGGGCAATGAGCTGAAGCGGTTCAAATTGACGAACAACTTGGTGAGGGAAGCTCTCGACATGAAAGGCATGCACATTCCCACCGACAAAGAGACTATGGTCCCCGACAACATGAAGAACAGGAATCTGACGAAAGTAAAGGACATGATGGCAATGACACCTACTATTGCCATTCATCTTCGGATGTGCATGCAGCATTTTGCATTCTCCGCTCAAGAGAGGTTCACAATGCCACCCAAGAAGGTATGGTTCAGTCTATATTTAGCAGACGCCTTCGATTTGACAATCAATATGCCTCACTAGATTATTGACCAAATCCACTTGGCTCATCATACCACCGAAGCAAAAGTCAGTACTATATGGATGTTGTGCTCTCACAAGGATTGTTTACAGATGCTTGGCATATGATGTGCCAGTTCAAAGGGCACTTATTTGGACCAGGGTGCAAGAATTCCAACATAGACTATCCACCGCAGGGCCTCCATCCAAGAAAATGAGAGGTGCAGTTCAGATGCCCTATGCACAGGCCCGCGGTGCGACACTAACACCAGAGACAACTCCACGGCTTCCAAGGCGTGTGCAACCCTTCACTATCAGATTACCAAGACATAGCACAGATGGACCGAATCTGGTGTTTCCACCTATACCAACCGACTTAGAGTTTCCTCATGGCTTTACATTGGAAGATCTAACTGATGAAGAGGTAGCCAGAATAATCAATGCTAAGAATTTAGAAGTGGAGGCAGAGCAGGCAAGCGGGCAGCAGACAGTCACAAACCAACCCCATCCAGTCCAACCAGAAGTAGTCGAAGTGGATGATGATGAAGAAGAGGAGCAAGAGGAGGAACGAGAAGGACTGTCCGATGAAGAAGAGCAGGGATATGAGCAAGAAGTTCTACAGGAACTTCATGGTGCCCGACTTATACGAAGCAATTGAAAAAGTTGTATGATACCATCAACCGAGTTCAAGAACAACACAAACTGTCCCTGGTAGCAGGAAAAGCCCTCATGAACCAAATCCTTGAGGAGGAAGGTGTGGACGAGCAATACCGAGCAACCCTTGAGATGATAGCTGATGCGTTGGGGGTACCTGAGACGGTGCATACTGCTCTCACATATTCACAAAGATCGGAACGACGATACGGCAGACGCCCCCCTCGATCAGGAAAACAAATGAATGTATTAGTATCAGAACCATAGGGCACCACATCCACAACCACGGGCACAACTCATACCATTCATGACACTGAGGAAGCCCATACATCCAGTGCACCCCCGTCACCCCCCTTACCCCCTCTCCCTCCAACTCCACCACCTTCACCTCCCACTACCAGTGAAACCACTACTGTCACCGCCTCAGGGTCCACTTCCCATACCGAAGCACAGACCGTCAGTCAACCCACACAACCTGCACAACCGACCACCACCCCTCTTGTTTACACTACCACTAACACTGTAATTCTAACTGTAGCCACGGAAAACCCCGTTCCCTCGATCACACTTCCTGGCGGTTCATATTCACAACTACACACACCACTTTACACCTTCACCACCATCACCGCACCCATAATTCCCATGTTCACAATCACTCCCACGACTGCATCCACTTTTGATTTCATGGACATATCACCCACCTCTGCACCTCTCCCTCCCCCCATACGTCCACAATCTCCCATTCCCCCACCACCAACTTCACCCTTTTCAAGCACATCATACACGCTCCCATTCCCTTTTCCCTTCCCTTGTGCATTCAACACCTTTCCCGCATCCACCCCTGTTAATAATGTATTTAATAATATGTACCAATGTATGTCTCAACTACAACAGCATTACCAGCACCTAGATACCCAGCATACGAGCCTCTTCAGAAACCATGAAACTCTCCAAGCAAGATTCATTGATTTAGAGAAGGAGAAGCGGCTATTACAACAGTAGTATACTACACTGCAAGCACAACATGATCAATTAGCCAATCCACCCCAGTCAGATACTGAAGAAAAACAACAACTTGATGATATGTTACATGCCCAGATAACGGACAATCTCAAGCTTCGATGCAACCTCGCCTTATTATGGAAGCACATGTCTGCAACACTTGAAGAAAACAAACGACTACAGAAACAGAACGAGGAAAACCTAGAAGCAGCAATGGAGGGTTCACCGTAGGAAATCTACCTAGAGAAATTCAAGACTATCCCATCTGAAAATATGCAAATCGTCTTGGAAACCCATGCCAACCTCCTGGAAGCCCACGCAGCATTAGAAAGAGAAAGAGATGACCTACTAAAGCAACTGGCAACTCAGCAGGAGTCACCAAGCAAAGTCACAACCGCAGTCGACACATCTGAAGAAGTCGTAGAACTCAGAGCAGAACTAGAAGAACTACGAAGTAAAGTTCTTCAATACGAGCGTCAACCCTCTTCCCTGGTGGAACCGGAACCTGAAAGACTTAGTGCCAATTGAAGTGGAGGAGACTTTTGAACCCATATGTTCCCATGCCAGCACCCGGAGGTAAGCAAACAGAAGAAGGAATGGACACGATTGAGATCGAAGCTCCTGAATGGATGCAAAGGTTAGAGAAGGTTGCTACAACCCATGACGAGAGGGTTGCAGTTCAGATAGCATCTATGTCATGATTGGAAGAAGTCGTCATAAAATCGGATTACTTCAAAAACCTCTCCCATCATAGGTGGATTGGCACATCGGATGATTTTTATGTTCCATTCTGTGTATTAATGGCAGATTACAATGCTGAAAGCAAGCAACGCAAAAGAAAAGAACCAACCTCGGCGACACAGTTTGCACCAGATGACATCCCTGCAAGTGCCACGCAGGGGAATATACATCAACCTACTTGGAGGATCCGTCTGCTTGAGACATACCCTGAGATGGTACACACTTGGAATAATATGCCTTTATATATCAAGTATAACCCATGCTACTGCCCCGTCTCTCGAAGGTCTTGGCCAGAATACACCAAAACAATACTGACCCTCAAAGGATGTGAAAAGTGGCTAAATTATGTATACTTGGCACCACCTAGAGGCCAACCCACAGTAGCATACATGATTTCCACGATTCGGCATTGGGGAGTCAGGTTCAAAAATGTACCACATATGATGACTCAGATGTGCCTAAAAATCTTTGAGCTAATGTTGGTTACATTCAGAACCTTTAAGAACGTCAAAGAACCTCATCTTTCAGCTCTTGGATTTAATGAAGGCAATCAAGACCTTGTCTACGATATGAGCACAACACCACCTATCACTGTGATCTATGGGTGGCATGCTCATGTCAAGTATCTACCAGCCTGCTTCAAACAAACGTTTGAAGAAATGTTTATCACGGGCTTCTGGGAATACCATTCTGAGATATTCATTCCCAGACCATCTCATTTATTACAATTATTTGTTGTGGAACAAGCTCTCCATTCAGAAAAGCTACGTATGCCACATCCAGAAGTTCCCGGGCCCATAGACTGGGATGCTCTACTCATTGACTTGGCAAAAGGACTGCGCTTATCAGAGCATCACTTGGCGATCGATGTAGTGAATTACTACATCCATCAATCCACTCAACAAGGGTCTGTCAGAGATGACAGACGCGAGAGAGGGGGGGGGGGTGTTGGCAACAGTCAAGGAACTGAAGGACTCACAAGACAAGGAAGCCAACGAAGGGAGTCGGAGCGAAGAGAAGGCACAAGCAGACAGAGTAGTCAAGGAAGATCTGGCAAGTAGGCCATTATTATTTCATGAAGCTAAAGCATATCAAAGAGATGGAAACACAAGGAGAAGGAGCAAGTAGGGAGCTTGAAGATGTGTATGTCAAATCGTTAGAGGAAATCCCTACAAAAATAGTGATTTTCATCACTAAAGGCCATTGTAAATACCAATTCATATTTTTGTAGCTCCATTTTGTGCAAGCCAAGGAGTCCTTGAGCTTGAGGAGCATTAGAAGTACCTGCCTATCCATTTTCATATTTTTTAGACTCTGTTTGAGCCCTCGAATAGGCCCTAGAACCTAATTTTTAACTAGGCCCTACACTAGGTCTGGACAGGGCCAAAAGCTAGTCAAAAACTATAAAAAGAACTAGGTTAGCTTCTAACAGAGTTGAACTTGTATGAGCATTTTGAAAGTAATCTAAAAGAACTCCATTGTCTTTCTCTTTGTCTTGCCATGAGTGCGTGTGTGTGTGCATGTTGGTGTGCTTCTCACTCACACACTTGTGCCTTCACTTGCTCGAGGTCATCATACCATCCTCACGTCTTCCCAGATTGACATTAAAGGAGGTGCTACTCATCATTGAGCTACACCAAATTTTGGCAATAGGTTTGTAATCTTCAAGGCCAAAATACTACAATAATGTTTCAAGTATATTTTGTTTGACACAAAGCTATACCCCCATCAACTTGCATAAACAGAATGCCCAAATAATGATGCAAATGCCCCAAATCTGACTTCTCAAAAATAATTACGCAAATCATACTTAAATTCAGCAATATGCTTCTCATTAGAACGAGTGAGAAACATGTTATCAACATATATAACCACGATCAAAAGTACATCATCTTTACACTCAACATATAAGGTGCTCTCAGTTTGACTTTTCTCAAAACAATGTGCTATCGAGTAGGCACATGTATCTTTTCATACCAAGCACATGGTGAATGCTTCAAACCATATACTACCTTTTTCTGCTTGCATACTTTTTTTCCATGCCCTTTCTACACAAAACCATGAGAATGGAATACATACAATTCTTCATGTAACTCACCATTTAGCAATGCACTTTTAATGTCTCATTGATGTACATTCCAACCCTGACGAGATGCAAGTGCACAAATGCTATGAACAGTGGTCATTTGGCATGTGGGAGCAAAGGTCTCATAAAAATAAATGGCATCAGGCTTGTGTTTCAGCTTGTATACCCATTTAGTGCCAATGGGCGTTTTTGCATGGAGGCAAATCATAAAAAGGAAAAATATCATTCTTCATAATATCACCATATTCTCATTGCATAGAAGCCATCCAATTTTCTGAATTTATTGCTTCATCAAAAGAAAAAGGCTCATTCACATCACAAAGACTAGAGGCAGCCATTGCATAGGAAGATGCAAAAGAAGAACTATGAAAGTGTGAACCGGTATGATATGACAAAGGTGCATCTAATTCCTTATCTCTTAAATACTAAACCATTTATTTAGGCATAATTTTAGCCTCTTCTATGTCGTCCCTCTCATTGATAAGTGCATCATGTAAATCTGCACTAAAGATGAAATGATCTACATCAACATGTGGAACCTACAAAGGCTAAGAAATCGCCTCATTTGGACTAGGACTTGATTGTCCACCTATAAAAAGAGGCAACAAAGTGCATAGACATCTTTAGAGCTAACTGAAGTCTCTGTGGTGCATGAAAGTAATGGCTCAGTTGCATCTTCCACAAAAAAACACCATGGCTAATCAAAATGTGTTTAGTTTATGGATGATACAGATGATACACTTTGCTTTTAGAATTGTGCCCAACAAAAGTACATTTTATTGATCTATCATCCAATTGTCTGTGTTGTTGTTCAGGAACTAATGCATATGCCAAATAACCAAAGACATGCATATGAGAAACAAATGGCTTGCAACCATGCCAAGCCTCATATGGAGTGATTGATTGTAGAGATTTGGTTTGACACATGTTAAGTATATATGTTGCACACATAACAGCCTCAAGCCAAAAGCTATGTGGTAAAGCCTGACTTTTGACAATACACCTTGTTTACATGAGAGAGTTTCTCTTTCTTTAATAAAATCTATTTTGTTGAGGGATATATGGCATTGTACATAGATGTTTTATCCCATGATCAACCACAAATGCATTAAAATAAAAAATACATGCATCCCCCCTCAATCAAAATAGAGACACCCAATTTACATGCTCACAGATTTTGAACCATGAAAAAAAAATCTTTGAAGCACATAAACGCTTAGACTTTGCTTTTAGTGGATACACCCATGCATGCCTAGAGTAATCACCAATAAACATCATGAAGTAAAGGGAGTTTCCAAAATAAGGTTTTTGCATAGTACCACGAACATCAATATGAACAAGTTATAATTTATGAGCAACCCAAATTGAGACATCTTTTGGGAAAGAGGAATGCTACATTTTTCCCACAACATAACCTTCACAAACATGTTTACAATGTGCCTCAAGTTTGGCTAGAGAGGAAACAATTTTAGATTTCTACACGCATAGCAAATTAACAAAATTCGGATGACCAAAGCATGCATGCCAAATCTTTGCATCTGGGATAGCTTGATAATCTTTATTTGTACATGCTGAATCATTCATAGGTTTCTCATAGTTTATGAGCTTATACAACCAATGACATAAAATGCTAGAAGCAATAATAACATCATCATTTTGAGAGATCATGAACTACACATCTATCATCAATAAATTTGACAACCAAGCTAATCTTGGCTAGTGCTAAAATTGACAACTGATTTTTCCTGATCCTTGGAACATATAAAACATATGATAATATGAAAGAACTAACATCATGAATAGTCAGAATGATCTTAACCAATCCCATTACAAGAAAAGAGTAGTTTTTAGCACATGTGACATTATTCCTTGTAGGGGCAAGCTCAAGTGAATTGAAGAAACTACACTGCAAGGTATCAATGTTTGCTTGCCCCATTATCAAAGTACCAAACATCTAAGTCTATTACATACATACACTACTTATAAGAAAATGGGTTATAGCTACAAAACAGTACTAAATGCCCATTCTTCATTTTGAACAAGATTATTAGACTCTATTCTGAATGTAGAGGCCTTTGCAACAACCATCCAACCTCTTTTTTCTTTGCCTGTTTTGCAGCCATTTTTGAACAAATCTTTATGACATGATCATTTTCCTCATAGTATTTGCAAAATTGTTTTTGCTTTTCAGTTCTCTTCTCAGCTTTGTCTTCCTTCTTCAACTATGAAGCATTTTTGCTTACTAGTAGATGAGCTCTATTTTCCTTTGCCCTTCTAACTAGCTAAGAAAGCTTGATCATCAACATGCATGATTGACTTGCTCTACTTGGATTGACCTTCTTGGAAAAAAATAGAGATTAACTCCTGAGATATTAAGGCATTTGGATTGCCTTTCATCATCAATTAAGGAGTAGAAGCAAAAATTTGATATGGATCTGGAAGACTGTTAAGAACATTCTGCACAAGTGAACTATCTAGAAAGATGTCATCAACAAGAAGCGAATCCTCCTTCAAATCTTTGATCTTTGTCAAAAAACTATCCATAGAATCTCCTTCATTCATATGCTCACTCTCCAACTATTTTCGGAAGTAAGCAACACAAGCCTCATTTCTTGCTTGTAAAGTGGTAAGTGTATACCAAGCATCCTTCACTATTTTGCAAGATTGAATGTGAGGGATAATGGCACACTTGATAGAAAAATCTATCAATGCATGTGCCAAAGCATCTATGCCATCTCAACAAAGTTGCTCTATAATAGGCGTAGGAAGAATCATAGCACGAACATGAATTTGAAGATTTCCATCTTCAATGCCATCTACATCACCTTCAATAACTGTATTTGCAAGTCTAGTAGGATGTTTTTCAACATGCTACACAATATCTCACAACCATTTTGCTACCAATACATGACACATTATATATGCCCACAATATCAGAGCAGGTTTCCACTTCATCTAGGGTGTCACCAACACCCCTCTGATCACACTCTTAGAAATGCATGAAAATTGGTGAGCAAACTCAAGGTGTTTAGGAGTTCAAAATAACTTTGTTGTGTCATGTGAAAATTTTCATCTGAGCTCATTTCGGCCTTAGAATGCACTATCATAGTGCATCTACATGCAGTTTTGTCCTTTTGTGTCAAACATATATGCAAGTTTTGACTCGCTAGTACAAGCATCACAAAGTCTACTATAGGTCTAGCAAAGCTTGATAGGGTAGTCCTATTCAACTTTTAGAGATACTATGTTTTTTTTGCATCAAGGTATTTTAATCATTGGCCATGGCTGAAAACAATGATGCATTCCATATGTTGGTTGTTGATGATAAATTTGACTGAACCAATCACCCATTTTGGGCATATATGATGTGTCATGTATTGGCGGCAAAAGTACTCTCGAATATTGTGTAGGGTTTTGTAAAACGACCTACTACACCTGCAAATATAGTTACTGAAGGTTATGCAAATGGCGTTGATATATGATCATCTTCGAATTCCTATTTGTGTTGCGGGTCTTGTTGCACCTAGTGTAGAGAAACTTTGATGGGATGGGAGAGATGCTCATGCACACACATGGATAGCTTTGTCTATCAAACATGCCATTATCCCTCACATTTGATGTTTCAACACAACAAAGGATGCTTTGGATACACTTACCACTTTATACAAGGCAAGAGATGAGGCTTGTGTTGCTTACCTCCAAAAAATAGTTGGAGAGTGAGCATATGAATGAAGGAGATTCTAGGGAAAGTTTTTTTACAAAGATCAAAGATTTGAAAGAGCAATCGATTTTTGCAGATGAAGTCTTGCCAGATAGTTCATAGGTGTAGTCTGTACTTAATGGCCTTCCATATTCATATTAAAGTTTTTTCTTGAGTTGATGATGAAAGGCAATCCAAATGCCTTAACATTTGAGGAGTTAATCTTTGTTTTATTGCAAGAAGATCAATCTAGGTAGAACATGTCCATCATGCATGTTGCAGATCAAGCTTTCTCAATTAATTAGAAGGGCAAAGGTCAATAGAGCTTATCTACTAGTAAGCAGAAATGTTCTAATTCTGCACACTCAAAAAAGGAAGACAAAGAAAAGAAGAAAATAGAAAAACAAGAACAGTTATGCAAATACTATAAAGGAAATGATCATGTCATAAAGATTTGTCCAAAAATGGTTGTAAAAGAGGCAAAGAAGAAAGATGCTAGAAAGGTTGTTGTAGAGGCCTCTACCCCTAAAATAGAGTATGCTAGTCTTGTGCAGAATGAAGAATGGGCATTTACTATTGTTTGTAGCTATGACCAATCTTCTCATGAACAATGTATGTCTACAGTAGACTTAGATGTTTGGTACTTTGATAGTGGGAAAACCAAACATATTACCTAGCAACACAGTTTCTTTAGTTCATTTGAGCTTGCCCCTATAGGGAATATTGTCACATGCACTAAAAACTCCTCTTATCCTGTAATGGGAGTTAGCAAGATCATTTTTATTACTATTGATGGTAGTTCTTTCACATTGTTAGACGCTTTGTTTGTGCTAGGGATCAAGAGAATTTTGTTATCAGTTTTAGCATTAGCCAAGATCAGCTTGGTTATCAAATTTGTTGATGACAGACATACAATTCATGATATGTCAAATGGTGATGTTAATAATGCTTCTAGCATTTTATGTCATGGGTTGTATAAGCTCATAGGCTATGCAAAATATGTCAATGATTCACCATAAGTAGTTCAATATTCTTTGGCTATCTGAAATGCAAAGCTTTGGCATGCATGCTTTGGTCATTTGAATTTTTTTGGTTTGCTACACCTGCAAAAATATGAAGTGGTGTCCTCTCTGCCCAAACTTGAGGCACCTAATAAACATGTTTGTGAAGGCTGTATTTTGGGTAAAATGCAATGTTTCTCCTTCCCAAAAGATGTTTCAATTAGAGCTACTCATAAATTGCAACTTGTTCATAGTGATGTAGGTGGTCTTATGTAGATACCTTCTTTTGGGAATCACCTTTACTTCATGACATTTATTGATGATTTTCTAGGCATGCACGAGTGTATCCATTGAAAGCAAATTCTGAAGTGTTTATGCGCTTCAAACAATTTTTGGTTTGGCTGAAAATCTGTCAATATGTAAATTGGGCACCCTCCATTCTGATCAAGGGGATGAATATATATCTTCTCAGTTTAATGCATTTTTGGTTGAACATCGGATAAAGCATCAATGTATAGTGCCGTATACACCTCAACAAAATGGAGTTGGTAAAAGAATACGTCTCGCATGGCGATGGCGAGGTGTGTGGTAAAGTGTTTGGCTTAACCACATAGTTTTTTATGTGAGGCTATTATGTGTGCAACATATGTGCTTAACATGTGTCCCACCAAAGCACTGTATTATATCACTCCATATGAGGCTTTGCATGGTCACAAGCCATCTCTTGCTCATCTACATGTCTTTAGTTATCTGGCATATGCATTAGTTCCTGAATAATAGCGTAGGAAATTGCATGACAAAGTAGTGAAATGTATTTTTATTGGATACATTTTTGAAAAACAAAGGCTATCATTTGTATCATCCACAAAATGCATCTTGGTGAGGTGTGATGTTGTTTTTGTGGAAGATGCAATTCAGCCACTACTTTCATGTACTAAGGAGACATCAGTTAGCTCCAAGGATGCGTATGAAACTTTGATGCCTCTTTTTATAGGTGGAAAATCAAGTGCTGGTCCAAATGAGGCAATTTTTGAGCCTTCAGAGGTTTCACATGATGAAGAAGATCATTCCATTTTTTATCGTGATTTACATGATGCACTTATTGATGCAATGGTTGATATAGGTGAGGCAAAAAATATGCCAAAATGGTTGGTGGAGACTTTGAGAGATAGCAAACACTATCATATCATACTTGTTTAGGCTCTCATATTCCTTCTTTTGCATCAGTTTTCTATGTAATGGCTACCTCTAGTTTTTGTGATGAGAATGTGCTTGTTTCTTTTGATGAAGCACAAAATTTAGAAAATTGGATGGCTGGTATGCAATCAGAATATGGTGCTAGTATGAAGAATGGTACCTAGTCTTTATGTGATTTTCCTCCAGGCAAAAAGGCCATTAGCTCTAAATGGGTATGCAAACTGAAGCATAAGCTTCATGGAAGAGACAGGTATAAGGCTAGGCTTGTTGCAAAAGGTTATCCTCAAGAGAGAGGCATTCATTTTGATGAGACCTTTGCTCCCACATGTTGAATGACCACCGTTCATATCATTTGTGCACTTTGCACCTCATCATGGTTTGAATGTACATCTGTTGGACATTAAAATTGCATTTTTTAATGGTGACTTACATGAAGAAGTGTGTGTATTTTAGCTTCATGGTTTTGTGTAGAAAGGCATAAAAACAAAGTGTATAGGTTGAAAAAGGCATTATAGGATTTGAAGCAAGGACCACATGCTTGGTATGAAAAGATCCATGCCTACTTGATTGCATCATGGTTTTGAGAACACCCCAACTTAGAGCATGTTATATGTTAAGCGTGAAAATGATGTGCTTCTAATCATTTTTGTCTATGCTGATGAAATGCAACTCACTGATCCTAATGAGAAGAATATTGCTTATTTTAAGGCTAATTTGCATGCCTCTTTTGGGATGTCAAGTTTGGGGCATTTGAATCATTATTTGGGCATTCAGTTTATGAAAATTTATGATGATATATTTGTGTGTCAAAAAAAAATATTGACACATTATTGCAACATTTAGGCCTTGAATATTGCAAACCTATTGTCACTCCTATGGAAACATGTTTACGGTTGAGTCTTCATGATGCTAGAGCTGCATTTGATGTTGTTCTCTATGAGCAGGTTGTTGGATGCTTCATTTACTTATGCATAAATCGGCATGATATTCAATTTTCTCTCTCTCAGGTGAGAAGGTTTATGCATTGCCCAAGTGTTAAGCATTAGAAATCACTTAAGTGCATCTTTCGCTACTTGAGTGGTACCCGATTACTTGGATTGTTTCACCCGAGGGGGGATCACTACCGCCAGATTTACATGCTTTTTTTGACTCTAACTAGTTCGGTTGCTAGGACACTCATGTGTCCACTAGTGGTTTTTGCTTCATGCTTGGTGACTCATGCATATCTTGGTTGATCAAGAAGAAGCCTACTATGGCCACTTCTAGTTGTGAGGCTAAGTATAGGGAAGCTTTCATAGGCACTATTGAGTGTGTGTGTGTCTTAGATGCCTTTTGGCTGATTTGGGTGTTAGTAAGTCTTCTACCACCACCATCTTTATTGACAATCATAGCACATTGGCAATTGCAAGGAATCCTTTGTTCCATGCTCACACAAAGCACATTGAGATGCATTATCTTTATGTTAAGGAGAGGTTCTCTGTTGGAGATATCAGTTCGGCATATGTGCCCACATAGGATAACATTGCAGATCACAAAGGCTCTACCTTGAGAGAAGTTTGAAGCTTTCTACAAAGCTTTGGGCTTACTTCCTTTTGTGGATTGATCTCTTTCCACATAGCTTGGCACTTCCTTATACATGAGTACCATATCCTTGTTCACTACATCAATCCGGAGATTTGTTGATATATTTTAGTAGTGATGTGTGTGGACACATTTAAGACCAACAGGGCACTTTTTCCACCTTTAGGAGGTTCTTTTCCCTCGGCTTGTATATACACCTCTAACCTTGATGAGTGACTTATCTTTGTACATTAACTTGGTAATACATTCAGTAGTGTGTTGTGTGCTCCAAGCTTCTTCTTCTTCCTTGTGTTTTTCATGTGCTTCTGTAGACCTCAAACTCCAACAACATCTGCAATGCTTTTGTATGAAAAATTTATAACCAAATTTGGATTAGCAATCAAATTGGTGAGTGATAGGGGAACTCATTTCCTATATCAAGTGATAGAGTGTTTGATTGATCACTTCATGATAACTCATAGGAAATCAACACCCTTTCATTCCTAAGCAAATCGATTAGTAGAGATTACAAATAAAGTATTGTGCACTACTTCATCTAAACTAATAAGTACCAAAAGAATAGATTGGGATATGCAACTTTACCATGTCCTATGGGCATATAAAGTAGCATACAAAACATATATTGGAACTGTTATGTTTACAAACTTATAAACATCAAAGTACAGAGTGAAACATGATGAGACCTCCCAAGATCTTCAAAAGATCAAACAAATATTTCCAAACTTCAGAAATCAAACTTTCCTCCAAACTTTCAAGAAAACAAAAATGGATGACTGTGGAAAAACAACCACCAGAAACCCTCTCGATAGAATTTGTCAAGACTAATCATATGTTCTAAAAGTAGACTCTGAGTAGCATGCTTTAGAAACCAAAAAACATCAAAAAAGCTGGAGTATAGCTTCCAAACGAATAGTTTGAAGTCAATGTATGCGGAGGCCTGTAATAGCAAGGTATGACTAACTATCTGAATTGAAAATTGATGTATAGCAATAGGGAAACTCAAATATCTATGAAAGATTTTGATATAGGTAGAAATTATGAGCGCTAAGGAAACTCCTCCAAGTGAAATCACTCAAAAAAACCTCATAACAATTGAGATATGGAAGTTTGAATACAGGTATGTCTCTAATAAGACATCGGATACACACAAGAAACTATCTCTACAAAAACACCTACTAGAGTGGAGCTTTTTCATTAAAATTTGTACAAAAACCTGATTTACTTATATAGTAAAAGTTTTAAGCTTCGGAACACAACAATTTGGCCACCTACACTAAGAGAACCACTCTTTTCATTGAGAGGCTATCAACAGAAGCGCCTTCCTTGTCTAAAAATAGACACCTCTCCTTTCCTTCTTAATTTTATCTACTTTTACTCTAAATTTGGAGATGTGAGCACCACCACATGTTATTTATCATAAATAACAAACTCCATAAGCCTAAAAAATAATACTTTAGAGCTTGTTCTTATGTAACATTGCTCCCCTCAAGCTCTAAATCCAAAGCTTTGACTCCAAGTAGAACTTTGTTTCGCTTGAGCTTTTGAGCATCCACTGCTTTTGTGAGTATGTCTGCTAATCGATCTTTAGTTCCAACATGTTGAATATCAATATCTTCATTCACCACCTTCTCTCCGATATAGTGGTAGTGTACTTCAATGTATTTGGTTCTTGCATGGTACAGTGGATTAGATGTGGGTTGTAATGAACTTATATTATCTCCAAAGAGTAGTGGACATGTTGTAGATAGATTCATATCTTCATAAAGCTTCAAATACCACATAATCTCACATGTTGCATTTGTAAGGCTTCTATATTCAGCTTCTGTGCTTGAAAGTGCTACTGTTATAGGCTGTTTTTTAGAACTTCATGAAACCAAATTATTACTTGCAAATATCAGATATCCACCTGTAATCCATATGTTATCCTTATTTCTAGCTCAATTCGCATCACTATACGCTTTCAAATCCATATCTTCATGATATTTATAGCCCAAACCTTCATTTAATGTACCCTTCAAATATCTCAAGACCCTTTTAGCTACTTGCATATGTACATAGGTGGGTTTGTTCATGAATTGAGACAATGTACTTACACTAAATGTAATATCCGGCCTTGTTAAAGTTGCATATATAAGAGAACCAATCAAAGACCTGTAGATAAGTGGATCTTCTAAAGGTTCACCATCTTTAGCACTGTACTTCACATTGGCTTCCATCAGATTACTAATACTCTTGCAATGTTCCATGCCATATTTCTTTAACAAATCTGAAATATACTTCGTTTGTAGAAGATATACACCATCTTCCTTCTTCATAACTTCGATTCCAAGAATGTACCTCAGTTCTCCTAAATCAGGAATTTTAAATTCAGATCCAAGCTTTGCTTTGATCCAGGCTATCTCACCTTCATTGTTTCCTGTTATTATCAAGTCATCCATATAAATTGAGATATAAACAATCAATGATCCTTCAACCTTAACATACAAAGAAGTATGTGCATTTGAACACCTCTATCCTTGGTTTTCAATAAACTTTACCAATCTAAAATTCCAAGCCCTTGGAGCCTGCTTAAGACCATACAATACTTTCAAGAGTTTACATACATGCGTAGGCTTCTTGGAATCTTCATAACCTGTTGGTTGCTCCATGGACACATCCTCTTTTAAATCACCATTGAGAAATGCATTTTTTATATCTAATTGATAAAGATTCCATACCTTGCTTGCGGCAACACTTATTAATGTCCTTATTGTTGATATTTTGGCAACAAGAGAAAATGTCTCCTCATAATCGATGCAATAACTCTATGCATAACCTTTACAAACAAGCCTTGCTTTATATCTACTTATTGAACCATCACTGTTTCTCTTTATCCTGTACACCCATTTGTTACCAGTTACCTTCATGTTAGGTTGCCTTGGAACTAAACTCCATGTATTGTTCTCATAGAAAGTTGTCATTTCTTCATGCATTGCTTTAACCCATTTCTTTACCTTTGATGCTTCTTTAAAAGTTGTTGGTTCCTGCTCCTCAAGAAGTTTTTCCATATAAGCTTCATGAGAAAATATTTGCGGTTGCCTCTTTTCTCTTACTGGATACCTTGATTGACTTCTTGTCCTACCATGCTTTTCTTGCCTTCGAGTTTGAGTTCTTCTTGACGTAGAAGCTTCACTTTCTTCTTCTTGTGACTCAATTTCTTTTGAAATCAAATCAAGAATTTTCTTCAACGTTTGATTTGGGGGAGTTATCTCTTCATGTGTAATTTGACTTTCTGGTGAGCTTGGAGAACTTGGCTCTTCCTCATGACTTCTTGTAGTTTCTTCTTCATCTACCTGCACTTCATGTTTATACCAAGATTTATCTTTATGAAAAATAACATCTCTCGAAACAATTACCTCTCCTATATCTGGGTTCACACATCTATATCCTGGTTGCCCTTCTACCATACGAATAAAACCATTTTTTGTGACCTTGGATCCAACTTTGACCTTAACTGTTGTGGAACATGACCAAAACATATGGTTCCAAAAATTCTACAATTAGAAATATCTGGTTTTGATCCATAAAACAATTCATAAGGTACTTTTTGTACGTGACTTTGAGTAGGTGGTAACCTGTTCATCACATAAACTGCCATATTGCATGCTTAGCCCAAAACATAAGTGGTAAGTCCTTTTCATTTAACATGCGCCTACCAATCTCCAAGATAGACCTGTTTCTTCTTTTGGCCACACCATTTTGTTGAGGTGTGTATCTGTTTGTAGTCTCCTTTTTAATTCCTTCTTCCTCCAAAAATGCAAGAAACTGATTAGAAAAGTACTCACCTCCTCCATTTGATCTCAACCTTCTTATGCTTTGACATGTTTGCTTTTCAACCAATGATTTAAACTTCTTGAACATATCAAACACTTCGGATTTGTATTTCATAAAATAAATGAATGTAAACTTTGAGAAGTCATCAATAAATGTTACAAAGTACTTGCTACCTACCATAAACTCTACTTGAGATGGACCCCATACATCAGTATGAATCAAGTCCAAAATACCTCTGCTTTGCAATCTTGCTTTTGAAAAAGGAATTTGTACCTATTTTCCAAACTGACATGCCTCGCAAAAAAAATCCAAATCTTGCTTAGGTAGTTGTGCTAAACCTTCACCCAATGATTTCTTCGCAATATCCTTTAACCTGCGAACACTGATGTGTCCTAATCTTTTATGCCATAAATCCAATTGACTTACTTGAGTCCCATTAACCATTGTATAACCTTCATAATCTGGAACTTCAACTTCATAAGTATATAATTTGTTTACCTTTTGTTCTTTTATAACAAAATTCCCATCCTTCTTCTGATAAGCGTGCCACTTATTATTGTCAAAATCGACCTACACTCCATTGTCCTCCATCTGTCCAACTAAAATCAAATTTCTTGGAATAGTAGGAACAAACAAAACATCTCTAAGAGTTACATGTTCATTAAGTGGACAATCACCAATGTAAACTACTTCATGCTCACTATTATCTCCTGTAGCAACTGTGACTCTTGAATCTGGCTTGTGTAAGTTCACAAACATATTCATGTTATGACTCATGTGGTTTGAGCAACGACTATCTACATACCAAGTTTTTTTGTTTACCTTCCTCTTGTGTGTCTCTGTATGTATATCCATAAGAATGTTTTCATCCTGTGTCTGAGCCTCCTCTTGCACTATGTTGTTGTTTTGATGCATGTGATCTTGGCCTCTTCCTCTTTGTCGTCCTCTAAAACCACCTCTTCTATTTGGGTTGGAGAAGCAATCCCTGGCATAATGACCAACTTTACCACAATAATTGCAAGTAAAGATAGCTTACCAATTTGGTGAGTTTGTTGACTTTGTTGTGTTGTACTTCCTCCTCTAGTAGCATTAAAGCTTCCTCTTCCTCTTGCATTGTTGTTGAATCTTCCTCTTCCTCTCCAATTTCCTCTACCTCTTGATCTATTTGATGAAGTATAAAGAGCTCATCCTTGACTACCTCTTTGTGAATGATAAGAGTTGCCACCTTCTATGTTGATTTCTTCAGTCATCACGAGCATTTGTAAATCTTCAAAGGATGGTAGATTCTCTCAAGTCATGATAGACGTAATGAAAGACTTCCATCTTTCATCTTCTCTCAAGCCATCTAACATGCTATTAAACTTTATATCCTCACTAGGAGATGCAGTAATAGAGGCTAATCCTTCAATAAGAGATTTTACCTCAAGAATATAATCATTAACTGATTCTCGTGGCTTCTTTTTTACTCTTGTTAGCTCACCAATAAGTTGTGTTTGCCTCGCTCTATTGGTAGTTGCAAATAACATTTCTAGAGACTCCCAAGCCTCTCTACTAGTATTCAAACCACTTATATGCCCAAGCATAGTATTCAAAATTGTTTGTGATATAATAAACAGAACTCTTCTGTCTCTTTCGATCCATTCTTGCTCTCTTGCTTGATCTGTTTGTGTAGGAGCTTCTGGTAATACTGGCTTCACTTCTGTACCTATTATCAATCCTCAAACCCCAAAAACCTTTAGACATGATATAAGACTCCATTCTAAATTGCCACATAGGATAGTTTCTCCCATTTGATAACTTCTCAATCGATGCACTCAAATCCACCATGTTGAATTGTTGTAAACAAAGAAGATAATTCAATAGGCTTTATGAAAGATCTGATAAAAAAAAAGTTTTGATACCATAATTTTATGTTTACAAACTTGTAAACATCAAAGTACATAATGAAACATGATGAGACCTCCCAAGATCCTCAAAAGATCAAACAAATATTTCCAAACTTCAGAAATCAAACTTTCCTCCAAACTTTAAAAAAATAGAAATGGGTGACTGTAGAAAAATAACCACCAGAAACTAGATGAGCAGAATTTTTCAAAACTAATCATATATTCTACAATTAAACTCTGAGTAGCATGCTTTCGAAACAAAAAACATCACAAATGGTGGAGTATAGCTTCCAAACAAATAGTTTGAAGTCAAGGTGTGTGGAGGACGGCAATAGCAAGGTATGACTAACTTTCTGAATTGAAAACTGATGTGCAACAATAGGGAAACTGAAAGATCTATGAAAGATTTTTATATAGATAGAAAGTATAAGAGCTAAGGAAACTCCTCCAAGTGCAATCACTCAAAAAGACCTCACAACGATTGAGATATGGAAGTTTGAAGAGAGGTATGTCTCTGATGAGACACCGGATACATTGAAATTTGTAATAAATAGATCTATTTATGTACTAGAATTTGTAAGCTTCGCAACGCAACAAGAATCACTCAATTTGGCCACCTACACTCTTTTTATTGAGAGGCTATCAACGGAAGCGCCTTCCTTGTTTAAAAATAGACACCTCTTCTTTCCTTCTTACTTTTATCTAAATTTATCTACTTTTACTTTAAATTTGGAGAAGTGAGCACCACCACATGTTATTTATCATAAATAATAAACTCCATAAGCCTAAAAAATACTACTTTAGAGCTTGTTCTTATGTAACATGAACTACTCCATTCAATCTAGCATATGGAATGAACATTGAACTACTAATGGAATTTCTAACACCTGTTCTTAAGATAGGGAATCAACTATCTTGGACTAGATCTGAGTTATTTGACAAGATTATGGAGTTAGAAAAATTGGGAGCATCTAGATTGCAAGTAATCATAAGTATATATGTAGGAAAGTGAAAGCGTTTTGAGAGGAGAAGAATGGATGCAATGTGCAGCATAGAGTGATGAGGTTTGATTGAACATACCAGTACAAAAACAACCCATTATCACTTGTATTTGTTTTACCTTATAGGATTCTATTTAGTGCAATAAAACACCCTATGTCCTTTGAATAATCATAAAGAACAAGTTAATGCAAAATAAGCTATCAATTTGAGAAGTGACTATGAGAAACCTTCTATTTATGGAAGAAAAGTTCAATTTCAAACACTCACTCAGCATAATTACAAATGATCTAATTCCTCTTATAGGAGGTTGTATAATAGTGTAAAGACTATATTATGCACAAGAATCAAAATGCGAAAGAATCAAAATGCACAAGAATCAAAATTATAAACAAGGTATGTTCTAATTATAAGCTTAGCATCAGTAGCGGGTCACCCTGACTTTTCAAGGAATAGCAGGAACAAACACCGAGGCAAAAAAGTGTTGTAGCACATAGTAGATGAATCCAAATGGTACAAGATTTTGAGCAATGCAATTGGACACTAATACCTTTCCAATGATTCCTTGCTCATGAATATTGGAATTTGTGAGAACCAAACTTTGCAATCTTGCTGACTTGAAGAAGATGACACAAAGAAGAAGGGAAGCAAGCAAGATGTTGAGAATCTTGATTATATTTACTTCTATCATTTGTTAAAGATATATGGAGTGTTGACATGCACTCCTTAGAGTCGTCCATAGTGATTCATGACTCTAACAACAAAAATGCAATTCAAAATCCACGTGAGATTGAATTAGTTGTGAATTATGCCTTTGTTCCTATAATCTAGGAAATAGAATCAAATTTCAATTTGATTTGAAATGTTGGTTGGATAACAAACTTTTTGGGTCGTGGATCATCCCTTAAAGAAGGTAAAGACTTAGAATCCACAAATAATCATAGTTGCTATAAAAATGTGTTGTAAAGTCTCTCACTCTAAGATAGAACTTACTTTATTTATGAAAAAAATATTATTCCAAGCATGGTGAAAGCTTGTTGTTCTAACAAATCTCCCTCAAGATAAAACATGCTTGAGTTCTCAATCTTGAATAACTTCAATACTTACAATTGCTTTGAATCTACAAAGCTTAACTTCATCTAGAGCTTTGGTCATCATATCTGCCACTTGCTTATTTGTTGGAAAAAATGACACATAAATTTCCTTTGACATGAACTTCTCTCTAATAAAATGATAACGAACCTCTATATGTTTCGTTCTTGCATGATATACAAGGTTTTCTATTAGATGCATTGAACTTATGTTGTCTCCAAATATGCGAGGTTTGGAGATCACAAGTCCCAATACTGAATATAGCTCCTTCAGCATATAGCTTCCTCTATGGCCATTGTCAAGCCTCTGTACTCTCCTTGAGTTGATGAAAGTTCTATTGTAGGTTGCTTCTTGGAACTCCAAGAAACAAGTTTTGATCCTGAAATTCTAGAAAGCCTGATGTACTTCTCTTGTCATCCTTGGATCCTACCCAGTGTGCATGTGAATATATTTTAAGGTCCAAATTTGATGTATAAGAGTAGAATATACCTCACTGATTGTACTCGTTAGATACTTGATCACCCTTTTAGCTGCATCCATATGTGGCTTTCTTGGAAAGTGCATAAGTTGGCTAAGCACTCCAACACTATAAGATATGTCTGCCCTTGTATGTGTAGCATAGATTATAGTAGCCACAAGGTTTTGCTATTCCTTTACATCTTATATTCTCCTTCATAAACTAAGGTTATGATTCATCTCCATAGGTGTTCCTATAGGTTTGACATTCTCCATCTTAAGAAGCGTAAAACGCCAAAAAGCCATGAGTTAGGATTGGTTGAGATTGATTCTCAATCAATCAATCAAGAAGTAGATATAACTTCAACTTTCTCTTTTCCTAGATTATAGGAAAAGTAGATTCATTCAATCACAACAAACTAGCCTACTCTGATTTGAATTCAAATTCTTGTGAAAGAAGTCGTGGAACACTCCAAGAGTCTATATAGTGACTCATCACATGGTACAGTATGAGTTTATGAACATAGAAGAAATATACATATATCTTTGGCCATCATTGTGTTGCTCCTTCATTTTGATGTTCCAACCTGAGATTCAATCATCTTGAAAAGGATTTTATTCTCTCTATATAGCTCCAAATGAAGTGATTGAGCATTCAATGGAAGGATATCATTTTCTAGTTTATGTGTACAAATTTTCAAAGTATTTGGTTTACTATTTTTTTTATAAATCTTAGTTTTAGTCATCTTTTGCACAACCCTAAAAAATTGAGATGGCATCAAATAAGTGTTAAGCTTTTTGCTCCTTCATTGGTTGTTGTAAATGAGGGAATCTATGCATTATAGCAAGACAACCCTATGTATGACAATGCCTTAAGAGTAATTTTTCCAATTTTAACTCTCTTGACTGTTATGAGTGTTTGAAGTCATAACTACCATCTAAATTTAGAAGATTTTTGTGAGCTAGTCAAGGTTGAAGTTATCTATTTTGCATCAACTTTTTCTTGTTGATGTTACAAACTAGCTATTTTGGTTTTATTGCACTAATCACAAGCCTACAAGGTCTATTTTACATATCCAAAAAGCTAGGACAGGTCCTATGCTGGTTTGCTAGACCATCTTCACCATCTGACAACTCTACTTCCAAGCTTCTTCAAACATCTCCAACTTCTTTCAGTGGTGTTAGAGAAACTTCAAGATGGAAGATGGGTTTCAGTCAATGATTGAGAATCTTGATAGACAAAACAATGTTTCTTGATAAATCAGAATGGAGGATTATTTGCAAGGAAGAAGTCTATATGGGATTGTATCAAGTGATGAAGCAATGCCTATTCCAAGATCCAAAGGAGGACCTACTCAAGAGGAAACAGATAAGCTCACACTTTGTTGTGCAAGGGATGCTCAAGCAAGGCCATACATACTAAACTCTATCTCCAATTTTCTATTACCACATATTAGACTATGGGAAATGTCTAAAGAGACTTGGGATGACCTAGAGACTTTATTTTCTACTAGTACAAAGGCAAGAAGAGTCATCTCTAGAGTGAGTTCAAGCAAATGAAGAAGACTCCAAAACAAACCATCACCCAGTTTATTACAAAGTTCAAGGAGGTTGCATACCAATTGGCATCCATTGGAGAGTTGATTGAAGAAGAGACCATGATGAGGCAAATTCTGCATGGGATTAGAGGTTACAAGCAATAGTAATCTTTCATCACAACCTATGACCTCATCATGGATGTGCAAACTCAAGAATTCAACATCTTTCTTGGAAAAATCTTCAAATAATATGCCAACAATAGCATAAAGGAAGGTAAATCCTATCATGGTAATTTAACTAGTGCTTTATATGTAGATAAGAAAGATGAGAATCTAAAACACAAGAAGAAGGAAGAGGATAAGGAGGAGACTTCCCAAGCCAACTTTACAGGCAAGAGCAAGTGGAAAGGGACAAAGAAAGGACCAAAGCATGACAAAACCAAATGCCAGAATGTTCAACCTTGTACCATCTATGATAAGACCAACCACACCACTCAAAATTGTTGGTTCAATGCAGGGTCCCAGAAAGGAAGTGGAAGAGGTGGATATGGTAGAAATAGAGGCAATAGTGGACACAATTTTAATAATAACAAAAGAGGCCATTACAAAAGGGACTAAAACAATTATTACAAAGATCATCAACATGAATAATCATTTATTTTGAGGAATTTAAGCCACAAGGAAAATAAAGAAGATGATCATTTATTCTACATAGATTCAAGATGCTTAAATCATGTTGCAGGCAACACAACTCTCTTATCTAACTTGGAAAGTCCAAAGCATAGACATGAAGTAAAAATAGGAGATGAAACAAAGCAAATGTGGAGAAGAAATTTAATTTCAAGGCTTCCAATGATAGGGAAAGCATTTTGAGCAAGGTACTCTATGTTCCCACTATTACAAAAAACCTAATAAGTGTCGGCCAAATAGTTGAGAAAGGCTTGCAAGTCAAGTTCACCCAACATGGACCTTTTGTGGAAGATCCATGTCAAGGCTTCAAGAAGATAGCCAAAGGTGAGAAGCATGGTAGGCTCTTTACTTTTGAAATAGGAGAAACCAAAAACATATCTCTATTCAACTTTGAGTCTCAAAACCTAAGTGAGCTTGAAGTGTGGCATAAGAGGCTAGCTCATGTAAATGAAATGACCTTGAAGGATATATGTAGGGATCTAAGTGTTCTAGGACTATCAAACATATCAAAGCAACACATGATCAACAGATGTGATGCTTATCAGACTGGGAAGGCACAAAGACAAGCATTCAACTAGAAATGCTACATCCATAATAATTTATTGGACTTTGTACATACAATTGTATGGGGGCCAAGCCAAGAAACTTCTTTTGTAGGATCAAGGTATTATTCTGTACTTTATCAAAAGTAAAAATGAAGTGTTTGATTATTTCAAAAGTATCTAGTATACATGTAGATATATCAAGAAGCTAAAAACTGATGGAGGGGGAGAATACTTCTCCAAAGAATTTAATGCATGTTTGCATGATAAAGGTATCAAAAGGGAAGTGACTACTAGGTACTCTCCTCAATTGAATGGAATTGTAGAGAGAAGAAACAAGACATTAGTTGGATTAGCCAGAACAATGCTTGAAGAAAGAGGTTGCCACATTATCTATGGGCATATGCTATTTCAAGTGTTGTGTACCTTGTCAATAGACTACCATTCAAATCACCCCAAGGTATGAATCCTTATCAAGCATGGTATGGAAGAAAACCTAGTGTTCGACATTGCAAGGGTTTTGGTTGTTTAGCTTATGTTCATGTACCTTCACAAATTAGAGGTAAGCTAGATGAAAGGGCAACAAAGGTAGTATTTATTGGACATGATTCAACTCAGATGGGTTAGAGGTTCTATAATCCTTCAACCAAGAAATTCACTACAAGTAGGGATGTTGTGTTTAAAGAACACATATCTTGGTATGATGAAGAACAACAAAAGGTAACTCTACCGTATGATCTTGATTTTGATTTCCATCAATTAAGAAGCAAGCATGATACAAAGGTCAAACATCCAAGAAATGATATAGATGATGAACAAGATGAAAGGGAAAATGATTACAAGCTATGGAAGTCAAGAGGCAAAGCAAAAATGAAAGTGTGGAGAACGCTCCAAGCAAGCACCTAGAAGGTCAACAAGGGGGAAAAAACAAATAGAAAGGTATGGATATGATTCCACATTTGTTACAAAGCATTCAGTTTACTTGGCAAAGGACAATTTCAGAAGAACCCTCAACCTATGGAGAGGCAAAGGAAAACCCTAATTTGGAAAAGGCTATGACAGAAGAAATCGATGCTTTAAAAGATATGGATACTTGGGAATTGGTTCGAATGTCATCCAATCAAAATGTAATTGGTTGCACATGGGTATATAAATTTAAAAGGAACTCATATGGATCAATATTTAGGTACAAGGCAAGATGAGTTGTCAAAGGATGCTAAAAAATGCATAGTATAGACTACCAAGAAACATTCTCACTAGTTGCAAATATGACTACAATCAGAACATTGATAAGTGTAGCTGCTACAAGAAACTAGAGACTCCTCCAAATTGGTGTGAAAATGCATTTCTAAATGGTTGGGTAAGTAAGACGTTTACATGTCGCAACCTCCAAATTTTGAAAACCCTAATCATACATCTTATGTTTTTAAACTGAAGAAAGAATTGTACGGATTGAAACAAGCTTGTAGAGCTTTGAGTTATAGGTTGTTTACATACCCTCAAGATCAAGGGTTCACCTAGCAACCTAGATCCTTTTTTCTTCATCAAAAGGGATATAATAATCAAGCTATATATCCATCTATATATGTAGATGGCATAATTGTGACATGTGATGACTTGAATGAGATTGAAAGGATCAAAAGACACATGCAAGAGGAGTTCAAAATCAGTGAATTAGGTGAGCTCACATATTTCCTAGGTATGCAAGTGATTTATATAGATGAAGATACATTAAAGACTTATCTCAAGTTTAAAATTGAGGACACAAAGTTGCAGGTACACCTTTGGAATTGAATCATAAACTAAGTGTCTATGAAGGTGAGCAAATTGATGATCCTAAAGAGTATCAAATATTAGTTGGTAGCTTGATATATGCTACTCATGACCAGACATATCCTATAGTGTGGGAGTGCTTAATTAGTTCATGCACTCACCTAGAAGAGCACACATGGATGCTGGAAAGAGAGTACTCAAGTAACTCAAAAGAACACTTAATGAAGGTATCTTATATCCTTACTCTTCATATTTGGATATCAATATCTATTCAAATGTAGATTGGGTAGGAGCAAAGGATGATAGAATAAGTGCATCCGGATACTTAGCATTTGCAGATTCAAAATTGATTTCTTGGAGTTCCATGAAGAAACCAATAGTTGGTTTATCTTCAACTGAAGCAAAGTATAGAGTTCTAACTATTGCAACTCAAGAAGCAATATGGCTCAAGTATTTGTACTCATATTTGGGACTTGTAAGTTCCAAACCTCACACACTTGGAGATAATGTAAGTTCCATGTATCTAGCTGCAAATCCAATGTTCTGTGCAAGGACAAAGCACATAAAGGTTCATTACTAATTTCTAAGAGAGAATCTTATGGGAAAGGAAATTGAAATTTAATTTGTTCCTATTGAGAAGCAAATAGCAGACATGATGACAAAGGCACTTGATGGGATAAAGCTATGGAGATTCAAATCTATGGCACGTATCCAACCTATCAGAATTAAGACTCAAGCATACTTTAGCTTGAGGGGGAGGAATTGCAACATCAAGCTTGATCATATGATCACCCTCTTATGTAATTTCCAAAGCATTTGCCTTTGTAAAAGAGGTATAAAAGTCCAAAAAGCCATGAGTTACGAGTGTTTGAGATTGATTCTCAATCAAACAATTAAGAAGTAGATATAACTTCAACTTTCTCTTTTCCTAGATTATAGGAAAAGTATATTCATTCAATCACAATAAACTAGTCCATTGTGATTTGAATTCAAATTCTTGTGAAAAAAGTTGTGGAACACTCCAAGACTCTATATAATCACTCAACTTATTGTACACTATGAGGTGATGAACATAGAAGCAATATACATGCATCTTTGGCCATCATTGTGTTGCTTCTTCATTTCTTCCTCAGATTCAATCATTGTACAGAGGTTGTTGTTCTCTCGTAGAGATCCAAATCATGCGATTGAGCATTCATTGGAAAGGTTTCAATTTCTAGTTTATTTATACAAATTTCCAAAGCATTTGGTATAGTACTTGTTTAGAATTATGCATTTTACTATCTCAAGGACATCTTCTACACAACTCTGAAAAATCAGGATGACATCCAATCAGTGTTAAGCTTATTGCTCCTTCATTGGTTGTTGTAAATTAGGGATGTTATGTGTTATATCAAGACAACCCTATGTATGACACTCCCTTTAAGAGGAATTTTTCCAATTGTAACTGTGCTTGCTACTTTGAGTGTTTGGAGTCATAACTTCCATCCAAATTTAGAATGCTTTTGTAAGCTGGTCAAGGTGCAAGTCATCTATTTTGCATCAACTTGTTCTTATTGATGTAAGAAAGTAAATATTGGGCTTTATTGCATTAACCACAAGCCTCAAAGCTCTATTTTATATATCCAAAGAGCTAGGTAGTCCTATGCTGGTTTGTTGGACCATCTTCACCATCTGACAAGCCTACTTCCAAGCTTCTCCAAACCTCCTCCTTTCTATGTTCTTCCATTGAACCAACAATTTTGAGTAGTGTGATTGGAATTATTATAGATGACATAAGGATGTCCTTCTTGTCCTTTAGACTTGTCTTGCTTTGCTCTTTTCTTCTTTCCTTTCTATTTGCTATTGCTTGCAAGTTGGCCTGGGAAACATCATCATCATCATCATCCTCATTCTTATTCCCTTTGTTCTTCTTGTCCTTCTTATTTTTATAAAGAGCCATTGTAGAGTTACCTTCGAAGGAGTTACATTCTTTAATGTTATTTTTGGCATGTTGATTCACATTGTCCAAGAAATATACTGAAGTCAGGTGTTTGCACATCCAGGATGAGGTCATAGGTAGTTCTGAATGATTGCCATTATCGATCATTCCTCATTCCATTTAGAATTTGCCTCATAATGGCTTCATTTTCAATCGATTCCTCAATTGAAGCTAACTGATTTGCAACCTCCTTGAATTTGGTAACAAAATCTGTGATTATTTGCTTAGGTATCTTCTTCATGTGGTTGAATTCATTCCACAAATGATTCTTCCTTCCCTTGGTGTTGGCAAAGAATAATGTCTCAAGTGCATTGTAGGTTTCTTGTAAAGTTTTACGACTTCTAATGTGTGGAAGTAAGAAATCAGAGATAGAATTTAAGATATAAGACCTGGCTTGAGCATCTCTTGCACACCATTATGTGAGCATCTCAGTCTCTTCTTGTGTTGGTCCTCCTTTGGATCTTGGTGTAGGCATGACTTCATCACCCTTTACTACTCCATAAAGGTTTCTTCCTTGTAGATAAGCTTCCATCCTGATTTTCCAAGCAACATAGTTGTTCCTATCAAGCTTCTTGATTATGTAAGGAAATACATCACCCATCTTGAAGAGGATAGCTCTAATACCACTGAAAGTGCTTGAGAGGAGAAGAATGGATGAAATGTGTAGCTTAGAGTGATGAGGTTTGATTCAACATACTAGTACATAATCAACCTGTTATCACGTTGAGACTTTGATTCACCTTATAGGCTTCCTTTTAGTGCAATAAAACACCCTATGTCCTTTGAATCATCACAAATAACAAGGTAATGCAAAACAGGCTATCAACTTGAAAAGTGACTATGAGAAACCTTCTATTTATGGAAGGAAAGTTCAACTTCAAACAAGCAGTGCTCTCAGCCTCATTACAATTGATCTAATTCCTATTCCATGGGGTTATCTAATAGTGTAAAGACTCTATTTTGCACAAGAGTTATAATCATAAATAAGGCATGTTTTGATTATGAGCTTAGCCTCAAAAGGGGTCACCCCAACTTTTTTGGGAATAGGACAACAAACCCTGAGGCAAAGAAATTTCTCTAGCACACAATAGATGAATCCAAATGGTGCAACATTTAGAAAAATGCAATGGGACACTAATAACTTTCCAAATAGTCTTTATTCATGAAGATTGGACTATTGAACTATGAGAATCTAACTCTGCAACCTTGCTGACTTGAAGAGATGACACATAGAAGAAGGGTGATGAGCAAGATGTTAATAATCTTGATTGTATTTCCTTTTATAATTTGTTACAAATACATGGAGCCTATAATCTAGGAAATAGAATCAACTTTAAACTTGATTTTAAATGTTGGTCTTACTTCCTAGGTTTGGAAGTGGTATATACAGAAAGAGGTATGTTCCTAACTCAAAGAAAGTACATTGGAGATATGCTCTCCAAATTCAAGATAGAAAATACAAAGGTTGTAGGTACACCCATGGAGGTAAATCACAAGCTAAGTGCTCATGAAGGTGTGCTAATTAAAGATGTGACTAGTTACCAAAGTCTTGTTGGAAGCTTGAACTATGCTACTCTAATTAGAGTTGATATATGTTGTGGAGGTAGTGTGCTAAGTCAATTTATGCACACTCCAAGGGAGCCCCACATGGAAGCAGCTAAAAGAATCTTGAAGTATTTGAAGGGCACAATTAATGAAGGGTTATATTTTTGGTGCAATTAAAACCCAAGCCTACATACTTGATGAATACACATAAGCTTGATGTATTAGCATATCACTTGAGAAGCTTCATATGTACAACCTCTTGTATCTTTGAGTCTAATTACTCATTGTAAAAGTAATATAGACCCACAAGGAGTTAGGAAGCTTGGAATCTCGTATCATTTGGTAGTTAAAGTCAAGAGAGAATAAATCCTATACTTTAGGATCAGTTTTAGGTGAGGATTTGAATTTGAATTCAAATGGTTGGCTCGAATACAAAGCTAGAAAACTTGGAAAGAAAATCCCACGTGTTATCTTGAGGTTCAGAGATCATTTTCATGTACTTTCATTGAGAAGAGGAGCTCATCTCATAGCTCTCTCATTCTACTATCATTGGGCAATGCCTTATTGCCAATGACTTTGTAATTTTACATGATTTAGTCAATACATATTCATTACTTCCTACTCTCATATCTTTATCATACTCTATCACAACAGTGATTTTGTCTGAGCTAGTTCTCACTGTGTAGTGCATCATTTTGCATGATTCAAAGTATGACATATTCAGCATACTGTCTATTTTTATCTCATAAAGTTTCATCTACTTGGGTTCACTCAATCGTCAAATATTAATCAAAGTTTACTCATGGGTCTGTGACTATGTAAGCACGTAAGAGTCAAGAGTATTGATCTACTTGCTAAACATAATTCTCTGTACATGGTTCATCATTTTAGATGATTCCACTCATGAATGGTAGCTTGTTTAGTTAACTAAAGATCCCCAAAAGGATTTTTTCTAATTGTTGCTGTACACAGAGAATTAAGTGAAACATTGAGCAGGTGTCTCAATCAAAATAGCAAGTTTTATGCATTAGATTATATACAGGCCTATCTGTCTTGATCCTATCATATGTGCATCATCTTCCAAGAACCATATATGATCATTTATGCTTATTAGCTAGCTAAGGAGGCCCACAACACTCTCTATACATCATTTATAGTAGGTGTGAAGCAAGTTTTAGCTACACCAACTCATCTTTTGTGATTATCCACCATCTCTTCCAACATATATTACCCTTATACCTTTGATTTAGATGTCAAGTTGTTTTCTGATGTAGATTGGGCACGACAAAGATGATAAGAGAAGCACATCAGGTTATCTCACTTTTTTAGGTACCAAATTGATTTCTTGGTCATCTAAGAAGCAACCTATAATTGCTCTCTCATCAATTGAAGCTGAATATAGAGGACTTGCAAATGCAACTCAAGAAGCTATGTCGATCAAGACCCTATACTCTGATTAAGGGTTAAATACTTCAAATCCACGCATATTTGGAGACACATTAGTTCATTGCATCTTGCTACTAACCCTATCTAGCATCCGAGGGCCAAACATATTGAAGTTCACTATCATTATGTCAGAGAAAATATCCTGAGTAAGGAGATACAACTCTCATATGTATCCACACATCAACAATGTGCATATATGATGACAAAGGCTTTAGGTGAAAGCAAATTGAACAAGTTCAAATCAATGATTGATTTGCAAGAAATCGTGAAGGACTCAAGACTCAAGCATCTTAGGCTTGAGGGGGAGCTGTTGGTGCAAATAGCAATTATCTCTGAATTATACCTTGGTTACATATGAACACCTACTTATACATTTACTTGCACCATGGATAAAATGTAAAAGTGAAGAGATAAAAGAATCTCATGAAAATAAGGATCTAAAACCATGACTCACGTTTTAGGAAGAATCATTTCAATCACCCCTAAAGTCTAGGGACACTTTTAGGTGAGGAAAATTCAAAAATTTAACTAAAGAAAAGAGTATAAATAGAGGTGATTTAGACATGGGACAAGTGTGCCATTCCTGAGAGGATTGAAGCTACATCTTTGAGCATACAATGAGCTCAAACCATATATGAGTAGTCCACTATAGTTTCCTTGCATCATATGTGCATTATCATATACTAATTGACACATTTCTTCATGATCAGTTCTGTCTACTATTCTTTATTGCATTCCCATTATTTCAATGATCTTGCATAAATGACTTCTCTATGTGTACTTGATTGTTTGATCCACTTTAACTTAGTATAGTTAGAGTGATGTGTGTACTATATATCTATCAATTTTAATCATTTTTGGTTCAGCCAATCTCAAGATATGAACTCATGAAGTCGACTATGTCTGCACATCATCTTGTTCCTAAAATAGAGGGATGACCCCTCTGAGTTGTTAAACCCCTTGCTCAGTGTATGAAGCCTCTAGATTGATGAGATAACTTGTTCTAGTTAGCTTTAAACTTGAATTAGATGTGTGCAAAAGCTCTCTGTTCAATTCCTATCAGGTTGTGAGCTTTGAGGAAAACATTGAGCACCTGGATTCCCAAAATAGAAGGTTTCTTCACATTTCTAGTACATGCAAGTTATCTATTTTGGGAAAAACTTTTGGGAATGATGTTACAAAGTACCTAGTAGGTAAAAATGCATTACTGCAGAGCCAAAGGAGTCTACTAAGCATCCCTAGAGTCAACTTGGCAGATCTAGAGGAGGTTTTGTGCAATACTAGCTCATCTCTAGACCATACTCAACCATCTCCTCACACTAGGTTTGGTAATAAGGTATAATTGAGCCACTATTTATTGATTTTACCAATCTTTTTATCCTCCCAAAATTATGCCATGTATGATGCCTTAGCATGGGGCAAAAAGATGCATTAACTTGTAATAAGTATGGTGCCTCTTTCCAATGCACTTACAATGTAGGATTCTTTTCCAAACATTTTCTCCTCCAAATATTATGGACCACTTCAAAGTACATCGACGAGTTTGTTCTTTCATGATGAAAGGCTTTACTATTTTATCCATATATTTGCTCTTTATTTTTGCTTCGTTCATTACTCGTACAACTGCATCTTCAAAATTTTGTGTCAAGCGAGACACTAGTAGTGATCATTCTCTTTGATCTATCTCTATAGTGTACGACATTGGAATGTCATCAATATATGCCTCTTGTTGATCTTTCATTGGTGATGGAACAATGGGAGGAGAAAGAGGATGTGCCTCAGTCTCCTTATTAGTCAGAGTTGTGCCTTGCACTACTGGTGTCCCCATGTTCATCTGTTGATCTATTTTGTCACTTTGCATTTTTGTTAATTGAGCTTGTGATTCTACAATGACTTGATCATTATCTTTGCTATGTCTCAAGACTTCTTTGAGCTCTTCTTCAACTCTAATTTGGTTTCACATAGCTCTTTAAGATGATTGGCATCTTGTTGGCATTATTTTCTGTATCTCTCCATTTTCTTCTTAGCTCTACTGTTTCTTGAGCATACTTTAACTACCATTGTGTACACAACATTTGTTCTATCTTGAATAGATTTTCATATTCATCTAATTGATTTCTAAGGCTTTGGATCTCTTCATTCTACGGTGTGGATGCCTCAATTTGTTGATTCAATAGCAGGGATGTCATTAACTCCTTATCTCTATGCCGAAGTGAATCGACATGTTCCATATATCCTTTTCTTTACGTCTTCAAGATCTTGTTTCTAGTCAATAGCCATGCTTTTTTTTTTTTTAATATAAAGGAAGTTCGGCAATAGCCTACTCTCCCGGACTTGAATTAAATTAAGAAACAAAGGTACAATAGAAGCCATGCTTTTTTAGCCTCACATTGATCATATGTTTTTCATGGTTTTGTATTCTCTTTTTGCACTCTCATGTTCGTTCTTCAACTCATCAATTTGACTCTTTAAAATAGCATTTTCCAATTGTATTGTGCAGAAGGTCTCAATTGCTATTGATAAGTCCTATTTTGTCTTTTCAAGCTCTTGTTGGGTCTTTGACCTGATTAGATAGATTTTCACTCAATGTTTTGAACTTGTTTTTTGCTATATGTGCTTGCTCATATTCTTTATTTGCTTTCGCTAATTGCTATCAGGTGTCCATGGCACTTTGAATCATGTGTTTGACTACCGATTTTAGTTCTGCCATGTCCACATTCAACCAAGTCTGAGGTATGATAGGAGTCTCCTTAGTTAGCACATATGTACCTTTATGTGTGTGCATCATCTCATTGAATGTTTGCCAAATTTGTAAGTTAATCATTGGTTCAATGTCTTTCCTTGGAGCCTCTTTAGAATTGGTTCCTTCATGGTGCACATATAAGGCAATGGATTTGCAATAACCCTAATTGGCATGACAGGTTCTTTGGTTCTCATTTTAGTTTCTTGTTTAACTTATCATTTGGGATGAATGAAATTTCTTGTTTTCCTCTAAGGTAATTTGTCGAATTTGTAACTTTGTTGAATTATTAATTTGAATTGTATGAGTGTCTTTCACACATTCTCTCATTCTTTGGGGCTCAATGATCACTTCTTTTTGATCCACCAATTGATCTAATTTGTCCCAACATCCATCATCATTAACAATAGTATTTAGATCAGCATTCAAGGTTGATTGAACATTATTTCCATTTGAACTGGAGCATGAACTTGAGTTCTCTAGGACCAACTCCTTATAGAGATTGATTTTGGAAAGTCTTTTGCATGTTTGTTGCTTCCCTTTGGCCTCACTCAATTTCCTATAATGATGACCTTGAACTATGAGGTTCACATTTCCTTCCATGTAGGTGTGAGTGGCATGAAAGGCTTCTTCTAACTCAACTTCTATGATAGATGGGGGTTCAACCAAAGTTGCTTTTAGAATTGTATGAATTCTTTTTGTTGATGGTGTGGGAGCTACCTCCTCCATATCTTGCATTCTTTTAGAGCCTCTCATAGTTGGTTGGGCATTGGTAAGCAATCACTACGCCATGCTTCTTTTTTGGGATCATGTAAGATTTAACATACCTTGCCATTTCCAATGTAGATGGAATTTCCTTTAGATAATCTCCAATGTTTAATGCATGATAGATTAGAATGGACAATGTTGTATTACAATTCAAAAATTTTTTGATGCACTATTCCTTCTTTTCTTCAAATAAATATTCCTATATATATGGGATTAAGTTCATCCAGTTACCAATTTTTTTGATTGCATAGGATAGTAGTTGAACTACTATATTCTTTGGTGTTTTATACATGTGCATGATAGTAAAGAAAAAATGTTGATGCACCTATTGCACTTCTTCCTCAATATCCATCTGATTGATATCCAAAAATATTTGCTTTTTTGCTTCATGATTCTCATCCTTGAGATTAGTAATTCCATCTTTAATCCATCCAAAAGCTTCTTTAATGAGTTCATGGCTGAAGCAGATGCTTTGTCACCTTGTAAATCCATGACTCTACCTTCCGATATTAACGGTTTGTTGACTGTAGGATACAATGTATTCATGACTTGAGTGCATCTTTCAACTTTTGGCTTATGGATGGGAAACTTCAAATAAGCTTCAATGCTAGCTTTGGTCCATGTGTCCATTACTTGAGGCAATTCATGAAGAATTTTAAAGTCTTGACTCATCATAAGGAATTGATGCTCACGATCCATGATTCTAATGATGATTAAGAAGAGATGGTTGTCAGTTGGCTGGTGATCCCTAAACCAATGACATTTTGATTTAACTACACACTCCAAGGGGAACCTGTTTACCTCCATTTGTTGGGTTGCTTTGTAATCCTCAAAAGTCATCTGCACTTGAATTGCAATATGTATTAATATGAGAAATTAGGAAATATTCTTTTCTTCCATAGTACTTAAGCATTCATTGTTCACCTTTTAAACATGTCCCCCCTCACATAGGTGAGTGAACTATGATACCTAAAGATATATATATTTTTTATTTTTCTATTTTTTGAAAAGAAACATGAAATGGTTAGTGATAGCCGAAGCAATTGTTAGTAATAGTTAATAGAATTCCTATATAACTATAGTACAAGTGAGGATATAATATATTGCTATAATATATTTTTGTTGAAAGAGATGTGCACCACTAAATATTTTAAAGCAGCCATGTGTCGAATGTGAGGCCTTGTAGTGTGGCCCTATTGTGCATACTCTAGGTGCATTGTGCTCATCATGAGTGCAATTCTGACACTACTTCTCCTAAATTTTTTTTATTGTTACACCCTTTGGTCTCCATATTTGATGTGTTTTTGTCACTTGATGTTGAGCCATCTTTAATGCTATTTGAGTCATTTTTGGTGTTACTTCCTTTTTCTTAATTTTCCATATGTGTTTGCATTGCCTTTGGAGTTCTCTTTGTTTCTTTGGCCTTCATCATCTATTATCTGCTTGTAAACTTTAATAGTCCTTCGCTTTCTTGAATGTCTTATTTGGGACCCATAATTGTTTTTTTGTCTCTAAACTTCCATGAATCATTGGGCTAGCCATATTTGAAGTACCCTTGTGCTACCTTGTTGTGCTCTTCCTTCTTTGGAATGTCTTATTCTTCTAAGATTTGTTCGTTGTGCTTCTGCCTCCTTGTATTGGTGCTCTTGGAGCTAATCTTTGCAAATTCATATTTGTTTGACTCTCTTGCATGGTGGTTTTCGAGTTCCTTTTGACCTTAGGCATATAGATAAATCTCCACTTTCCCCTCTAGAATGAATGACCTCACTATGACTCTCGAAGATAATCGCTTGAGAAGGAGGGTTTGGTTGATCCCATGTGGTGGAATAAGAATCTTCTTGGACACACACTCTGGCTTGAAGCCTAAAATCTTGAGATATGGAGTTTGATTGGGATTCTAACTCTTGTATACTTTGACTTGGACCATTAGGGTTTTACGTGTCCCTCATCTTTAGTGATTTTTCATCTAAAAGACTAAGAACTTCCCTATTTCCTAACTTGGTTGTTATGTATCCCTGGGCTAGATGTACTCTAACTTCAAGCTCATATATCCAATCTTGCCCTGAGTCTATCTCTTCTAGAAGCTAAGAATCTTTACACACCAAGAGTCTTTGTTGCATGGTTTTGTTTCCTAATTATAATGATAGGATTACTTCTCCTAGACATTGAATGATAGTAACTCCAATCCCTATCATGTAGGCTTTTGTTGGGGTGAGTGGAATCTTCAATTTTTCAATTAAAGAAGCATATACACTACTCAAAGCTGCTCTTGTATCAAATAAAGAGTTAACCAAATGATATTCTTCTTTTCCAATCCCTAGTCTTAGATAAGGTTGTTTTGGTATGTTTCCTAGAGATTTGATGTTGGTGATGTGATAATTTGTAATGGAAATGTGTTCTTCCCCTTGTATGTATCTTTCATCATGTTCCTTGATCCATTCCTTAAGTTTTTGAATTCTCTCTAGGGGTTCTAGTCTTGCTTCTTCTCTTATTCTCTCTTCTCCTCTTTTCTTGTTCTTTGCTCCTAAAATTCTAGTCAACATTTATTCCATTAAGGGTTCCATATATTTTTCACTCTATAGCCACTTATATAGTTTGGAAGTATACCTCCATTCAAAGTAACTAAGTTTATGGCTCCACCTAAGGAAATTCTATTTATGATTAAGGGACCATATCCTCTTTGTTGTAGTTTTTTTGCATGTTGCTTCAAAGTGTAGAACAGTACAAGATCTCCCACTCTAAGACCTTTACCTTTGATATGAGCCTCATAATAAGCTTCTAACTTCCACTTAGCATCATAAATGCCTGCTACTACTTGTAATCTAGTTTCATGCAACTTCTCTATTTGATCCAATTGCTTAGACAACTCATGTCTTGTCCATTCATATTTTTTGGCTACTCGAAGAATAGGAGTCAAGAAATCAATTGCTAAAATTGCATTCTGACCATAAACTAGATTAAAGGGCATCATTCCTATAGCTGTCTTATATGCAACTCAGAATGCCCAAATTGCATGATGCGATTGTTTTTCCCAGTAAGATCTTCCATTATTTACTATCTTGGTAAGAACCCTACATAACACTTTATTTGAACTCTCTACTTTTCCATTAGCTTGCAGGTGATAGGGTGCTGACTTTTTATGAATCACTAGAAATTCATTCATGAGTGACTCGGTGCGTTGATTAATGAAGTGCGTACCTCTATCATTAATAATTTCTATAGGTAGTCCAAATCTAGTGAAGACGTTTTCAAATATTAGGAACCTTGTAGTGGTCCGAGCATCATTCTTCCTAGTGGCTTTAGCTTCTACCAACTTAGTTAAGCAGTTTGTGGCTACTATGATGTATTCTCCATGAGATCCTCTTGTTGGGGGATTAATTGGTCCAATAAATTCTATTCCCCATTTAGAGAAAGCTCTTGCACCAACCATTAGTCTCAAAGGCATGTCATTCCATAGTATTAGGTACTTGGTTCATTGCAACATTTATGTCTGTGTTTTAAACAGTGTCAAGAAGTTTATCTCTACCTAAATCTAGCTAAATCAATTTTTGGGGTGGTGTGGAAAGTTTCTAGGACATGTTATTTCTAAGGATGGTATTGCAGTGGATCCACATAGAGTGAAAGTGCTTTTGGAAGCTCCCCCATCTCAATCTTCCAAAGTAGGTCTTCGACTTTTATCACAAAGATGATGGCATGGCCAAGAATTTCCACCTAAAAGTTCTTCCTCTAAATGAGGGGATATTCTCTCATGCGTTATTTGTTCTCCTAATTCCACGAGTTTAGTGGCTTTACAGGATTCCTCCAAGTAAATGACTTTTACAAAAAATTAAATGGTAAAAACCATAAGCAATGGTTCATGTGGTTCTTCAAATAGTTTCACATAACTTCTTCAATGCCTAGCCAAGTGTGAGGGCTTGGCATTTGCACCAACAACTCCCCCTCAAGCCAAACATCTTGGCTTGATCTTCTCCATTAAACCTCTTGAATGTCCTATAATCCAATCATAGCCTTAAACTTGCAAAGTTTAGTAGCATCAAATGCTTTGGTCAATAAGTCTGCACATTGCATATTAGTTAATACATATGCAAGTTGAATCTCCTTACTCAATAGCTTCTCTCTCACATAGTGGTTGTGAACCTCTATATGCTTGGTTCTTGCATGATAGATAGGATTTGTGCAAGATGTAAAGAACTAATATTTTCTCCAAAAATCATTGGTGAGTTAGAATGTAGTCCCAAATCTAAATATAGCAACCTGATCCATATGGCCTCTTGCGAAGCATCGGCTAATCCTTTATATTCATCCTCTGTTGAAGATAAAGCAACAGTAGGTTGCTTCTTGGAAGACCATGAAATACACTTGTCACCTGCAAAAGAGAGATAACCAGAAGTACTCCTCCTATCATCTTTACAACTTGCCCAATCTGCATCTGAATAAAGTTTGATGTCCAAATCTGAAGTATATGGAAAATATAAACCTTGATTTTGAGTACCCTTGATATACTTCAAAATCCTCTTGGTAGCTTCCAAGTGAGCTTCTCTAGGTTTGTGCATGAATTCCTCCTTACTCCATAAGCAATATCAATCCTTGTCAATGTAGCATAGTTTAGGCTTCCTACTATGCTTTGATATCCTGCAATGTCTTCAAGAATCACCTTCATGAGCACTTAATTTTTTATTTATCTCCATAGGAATGCTTGCTATCTTGGCATTCTCCAAGTGGAACTTCTTCAACCTGATTTGCACATACTTTCTTTGAGTAATATAAATTCCGGAATTTGTGTAGACCAATTCAAGTCCAAGAAATTACTTTAGTGATCTTAGATCACTGATTTTGAACTCTTGCATCATTTGCTTCTTGATGTGTTTGATGCCAGAGAAATATCTGCTTTGTTCATGATGAATCCTTGATCTTGAAGATATGTAGTCAACCTATGATTCCATGCCCTAGGTGCCTGCATCAATCCATAAAGATATTTGTTTAGTTTACATGCATAATTTACCTTGGTTGGGTCTTCATAGCCAGGAGGTTGAGCCATGTAAACCTCCTCTAAAATAAAGCCATTAAGGAAAGCATTTTTTATATCCAATTGGTACATATTCCAATTCCTTGATGCAACTACACTTACCAATACTCTGATGGTTGGCATTTTGTCTGCAAGTGAGAAAGTCTCTTCATAATCAAGTCCTTGGGTTTGTGCAAAACCCTTAGCCACAAGTCTAGCTTTATACCTGTTTATGGATCCATCTGAGTTTCTCTTGACTTTGTAAATCCATCTAGAACCAATTACCTTCATTGATTCCTTCTTTGGCACTAGCTCCCAAGTATCATTCTCCTTGAGTGCTTCTATTTCTTCATTCATAACTTCCTTCCATTTTGCTTTGGTCTTAGCCTCTTCATATGAGGTAGGTTCCTCACATGATAAATCCTTAGCAAGATAAATAGAGTGCTTAGTAACTAAAGAAGTGTCATACCCATATCTGAGTGGCTTCTTGTTCTCCCTTTGTGATCTTGTGATTGCTTGGTTGGATGATTCAGGTATGTCTTCCAACCTCTTCATCTTGACCTTGCCCTTTGATTTCCATGCTTTGAGCTCTTCTAGGTTGATGATGTCCTCATCATCTGATTTGATGTCTTCAATTTGACTTGGCTCCTCCTTGGTGAGGCTTGGAAACTCCTCTTCCAAGTCATATGGCAACTTGACCTTCTTGCATTCACTTTCAAACCAAGAATCATTCTCATCAAATACAACATCTCTACTGACCATAAAACCTTTGTTGGATGGGTTATAAAACCTGTATCCTTTGTGATTTAAATCATACCCTATGAAGATGCAATTCTCTGCCTTAGGATCTAACTTACCTCTGATTTGAGATGGGATATGCACATAAGCGACACATCCAAAGATCCTACAATGATCAAGTGATGGGGTCCTACCATGCCATGCTTCATATGGGGTCATCCCATCAAGTGATTTGGATGGCAACCTATTAATTGATAAGTGGTAACAGATACACTTTCTGCCCACAAATAATTAGGTAACCTTTTTTTCATTTAGCATTGACCTAGCTGTTTCAACAATCAACCTATTTCTCGGCTCTGCCACCCCATTTTGCTCAGGGGTATATATTGTTGTCATTTTCCATTTGATACCTCTATCCTGCAAGAATGCATCAAATTTATTTGAGAAGTACTCACCTCCTCCATCTAACCTTAGTCTTTTTAGGCTTCTTCCTGTTTGGTTTTCCACAAGTGCAAGATACTTCTTAAAGCAACTGAACACTTCATCTTTGTGCTTCATGAAGTACAAGATAGTCCACCTACTGAAATCATCAATGAAAGACACATAGTACCTTGAGCCAGAAATTGAAGGATCCTTGCTTGGTCCCCACACATCTGTGTGGACAAGCTCCAAGTAATCTTCATGCATATAACCTTTCTTTGAGAAGTGTAACCTGTGAGATTTACCAAACTGACATGCATCACATTTATAGATCATGTGTTGCTTGGATACATTAGGTATTCCAAGCACACATTGATCTTTACATATTTTCTTTAAGATTCTCTCACCAATATGCCCTAATCTTTTATGCCAAATTGCAAGTTCTGACGATGTTTCATCCTTGTAATTATAAAGTGCAATATTCCTTGTATCTTCAAGTTCAAATGTAAATAGTCTACTTGTCTTTTCTCCCTTGGAAATTCTATTGAATCCATGTTGGGGATCCTCCACAAATGCTCCATATTTATTGAATCTAACCTGCAAGCCCTTTTCCACAATCTTTCCAACACTCATCAAATTTTTGGTGATTGTAGGTACATATAGAACCCTGTTCAACAGATTTCTATTCCCATAAAAGGTTTTAACATTTCCTACCTTGATCACTGAATGCTTGGTGTCATCACCTGTTTTTACTTGGTGCTTTCCTTTGGGTTCCTGAAGGTCAGATAGAAGAGCTACATTGCTTGCGACATGGTTTGAGCAACCTGAGTCAATATAGAAGAGGTGTTCATCATTCATACCTTGCTTTGAAGTCATGTTCATAATCAGAAGGGAATCTTCTTGATCCTCTCTGTAATTTTTTAGTCCTTTCTTGATTTGTAGCCTACTTGGTAGCTGTTGTTGTAGTTGTTGTTGTAGCCTTGAGTATGATTGAATCTTCCTCTTGATTATGAGTAGCCACCTCTTTGATATCCTCTTCCTCTCTGATTCTTGTAGTTCCTATAGCACTCATCTGTAGTGTGATTAGACAATCCAGATATGTTGCATGGGGACAAGTTGAAAGGTCTTCCCCTTCCTTGCTTACCTCCTCTTCCCTTACCTCTTGAGTTATACCTCTCCCTGCATAGTTAGCTTGAGAAGTAGTACCTTCATCCTCTACTTTCTTGCTCTTTCCTTTGTCTTTAATCTTCCCTTTATTCGTGTATAGGGCAAAAGAGTTATTACCTCTTGATGGTTCTCCATTTTTGTTGAGGTTGGCTTCATGGGTAAAGAGTTGCCCCATGAGTGTGGTAAGATCTAGAATCTGCATGTCCATGTATAAGTCCATGGCAGTTGTGAAGCTTTTCCATTTTTCATCTATCTTGATGCCATTGATCATTTGTCTCACTATTTGCTCCTCTTCAATGTCCTCTCCTATGCTTGCCAATTGGTCAACCACATCCTTGACTTTGGTCACATACTCTGATACACTTTGTTTGGGTTGCTTCCTTTGAGTGGTAAACTCAATCCACAATTGATTCTTTCTTGCTCTTGTATTAGAAGAAAAGTATGAACACAATGTATCCCAAGTCTCTTGGGATTTTTTACAACTCCTAATGTGTGGAAGAAGGAAGTGAGAGATGGACTTAAGTATGACCTTGCTAATCCATTTTTGGCACACCATGAGTTGAGTCTTTCAAGCTCCTCTCTTGTAGGTTATCCTTTTCTTCTGAAAATGGGCATCTCCTCATCTCCTGATATGTATCCATAGAGACTCCTTCCTTGTAAGTATGTCTTCATCCTCAAGGACCATGCTTGGTAGTTGTTCCTATCCAATTTATCAATAAAAGAAGGGAAACCATCTCCCATTTTACCTCAACTTGCTTTGATACCACTGTTGGGAACGATGGATGGACACCTCAAGAAATGAGTTGGTACTGCTAATCCCTACTTTGTACCTACCCTATTTTACTCCAGATTTGTAGCTCCCTTTAGCTTTCTAATGACACTAAATAAGTGCTTATGTACTTTGAAAATGATGCTTCAAACAATTAGATCAAAACAGATAAGTTTGCAACTAGCTAGTGACTAAAAACTTGCTATTTTTGTCTTGATACCTGCTAGATGTTTTGCTTACTGCTCTTAGTATAGTAACAATTAGAAAAATTCCTTCTGAGGGTATCTAAATAGTTTAGAGATATACTGATTCCAAGTGGAATCACGTAAAATGATAGACTATACTCTGAGCAATGACTTTAGCAAGTAGAAGCTTACCCCTGATTTTTTAGGAATTCTGTAGAGAATGACAAGTGACCACTTCGAGATTATTTTCTCCCAATTAGCTGAATAAAATTTCTTCAATCTTTGACAGCATGTATTAGGCTTTGATTTTTTTCCAATAAGCTATAGATCATTGAAAATGGATAACAACTTCCTGAGATATGAGCATCCCAAGCTCACTATTTTGAGTAGACATACCAGAGAGATGAACAAAGATGATCAATGAAATAATGTATTATATAACAATATTGTACATGATCATTGGCATGAATATGATGTCCAATGATAGAGCTAAGAGTAGGCTATGATATAAGCCTCTCAACATATACAAATGATCAGCAATAAGCTCAGTAATGGGGGTTCTATAGCCGCGGGTTTAGAACCTTCCTTTTATAATGACTTTTACAAGTTTGAATTTTGAAATTCAAATGAACTTCCACATAAAAGTTCTTCCTCTAAATGAGAAAATATTCTCTCATGAGAATTTGTAGCTTATTTTTCTCCACAAGTTTAGTAGCTTTACAAGATTCCTCCAAGTCAAATGACTTTAACAAAAAAGTAAATGGTAAAAACCATAAGCAATGGTTCATGTGGTTCTTCAAATAGTTGTACATAACTTCTTTAATGCCTAGCCAAGTGTGAGGGCTTGGCATTTGCACCAACAAGAAGATCTATTAGTGGCTTTCTATTCTCACTTCGAAGTGCAGATATTACATAGAGCAGTAAGAAGCAACGTGTTGTTGCTTTGTTGAGTAGAGAGACTGAGTATAGAGGTGATGCAATGACAACATGTGAAGCATCATGACTAGAGATGCTACTTGCAGATTTAGGTGTGGAAGTGCAAAATCCTATCACCATCTATTGTGATAATCTTAGCAGCATACAATTAGCACAAAACCCTATTTTTCATGTAGAACAAAGCACACTGAGGTACATTATCATTTCATCAAGAAACATCTCTTAGCAAGTGATATTGACCTTGTTTTTGTGAGCACAGATGAGGATGTTGCTGATATTTTCACTAAAGCACTTGGAGCTGAGAAGTTGAAGAAGTTTTGGAAGATGCTTGGATTATAGGACATGACGTTGAGCTTGAGGGGGAGTGTTGAGATATCAAGCTCAACATGTGATGATTGAGGATGACACGTATCACTTTTTCATTTTTGTGACATGTATAGTGGTCACGCTAGCATATCTCAAGCATACTTCATTGAGCTTTACTAGATTTATCTATCAAGAGTGATGGCACATTTTTTTCTTGCCAACTCACTCATTCACGGACATTAGGATTCTCTTTATGTACTATTCTTCATATATTGTACTAGTTGTATTTGTATTAGGTCATTCTTGTATATTCCTTTTATGTAATAGAAGAAAAAGCAGATAATTCTTCCTTGCCTCAATCTGTGTGTACTCCTCTTGAGTGTGAGAGTGTCTGAGTGAGCTCTCTTCCTTATCTCCTTTCTTTTGACAAAGTGTAATCTGACTACGGAAGATCTAATCAACTTGAAACCTCACTGTTGCAATAACATAACTAGGCAAAGTGGGTATGGATCCCACAAAGGTAAACATAGTCACTCAAGTAAAAAATATACCCTTAGACAAAGTGGGAGAGTATAGTGAAGAAGATGAGGAGAATACCTTCATTCCAATGAGCTTCAATGCTGTCACCACTTAAGCCATTATCGACTCAAGAAAAGGCCTAGTAGTCGTTACTAAGTCCTTGTGGATTAAGTGGGGTAAACTGACATTAAGGACAACTAGAATGGAAGTTAGAACTAATAGATAGTCATATGGATAAACCATTAGGACTACTAGAAGGGGTAACTTTAAGTACTTGTGGTGTGAAGCTTGAGCACACTCTTGCCATCTACGACTTCAAGAAGGCAAGAAATTATGAGCTGCTATTAGGAAGACGTTTCTTGCACTATGCAATATTGGGGTGAAAATCCAATATACCTACAACAACAAGGCACTACAACATGAATAGACCTGACAACCAACTTATAGAGAGATGTGTCTGCACTTCAATGGAAGGCTATCCATCAAAATCTTGATGACATAGTGGAGTGTGAGTCCTCTAGTGACTCCAAAATGAACAAAAAAGGATTGGAAGCATGAGGATACTCACCTATGGATGTGTAGGGTTGCTCTAAGATAAGAAGCTGGGAGGAAAAAAAAATGAAACACTCACAGGGGATTAGTATAAGCTTAATAGACCTATTGAAGATCCCTCCTAAATGCCTATGGGATTCCTAGATGAAAATTTTGAACCATATGGTTCGGCCCAAATCCTTGCAACCTTGGATGTGGTTGTGAATGAGCAGAAGATCACTCCATGTTAATATGAAGAAGGCTATGATCTCTTCATGGTGCAAGTGATCTATGAAGACAAAAAAAGAAGAAATTTATTATGGATTATCCAAGCTCCCAATCTTTGAGTGAGTGCAAGACTAAGAGGATATCTTAGTTAGACAAGAGGAGATAAAAAACTCTAGTAAAAGTTTGTAATGAACTACCATACGTTGTGGATGTCATTTATATATGAGAGAGTGATTAATTGTAAAATGTTGGACTTCTAGATTCTAGGGGAATAGCTAAGTCAATACAATAAGGAATTCTATCAAACATAGAAATTCAAACATAAGTCCAACAAATCCAATGATGAAGAGAAATACTCAATATTTAAATTCCTAGAGAACTTCAAGAAATACACTAGGAAACAAAGGAATATTCAAGAAAAACTATCTAAGAGGGAAGCTTTGAATGCAGCTAGTAGGGGGTGTGCTTAAGAAAGGGGTAGCTTGAGCACGTATTTCCATGACTCAAAGTCACAATACAACTCATTAAAGGCTTTAAAGGTCACATACCAACCTCTTTAACCAATCAAAAGCATATACATGTCAAAAGGTGAGGTCCAATCACATCAAGAGGTGACCTAAATCTTTTGTAATCAACTTCTTTCCATTATAAACATGATTTGATGTCTCCAAGTGGAAATCGTCTTCCTTTGATTGTGGATAATGTAGAAGGTTCAATTTGGGGCATGTTCCCACACTCTTGAGCTTTAAATACAAAACTTTCAACAACTTCTATGCATGTACCCTCTACATGGTATTAGAATTATAGGTGGAGGACTCGATGGTTCACTTGGTGGTCATTTTGGTGGTGCTGGTGCTAGATCTGAGTGGTGTTGATCTCCACTCATTAGGAGAAGCTTTTTGCCATCATTTTTAATGCTTTTTGGGCACCCATTTGTCCACCCTCCCATCCCTTCATTCCCTCTATTTACCCTCCCACCCACCCCTCTTTGCCACCCTTTTGCACACTCTCATTGTTCTTTAAGTTGATTATATTCTAATTTGGTGACCATTTGTAGAGTTGTTTGGCGCTTCATCTATTAATTTGGTGTTTTTTATCACTTTGGTGCCTTTGGTTCTACATTGTGGTGAATTTTTCCTCTTGGTAGTTGTTACTGTTAGTGTCCATGTGAAAAGACAAAAGGCTATCATATACTTTTGTATATATTTTGTAATAAAACAAATAGTGGCTTGGTGAGCCACAAACTTGAAGTTCGATCGCATTTGCAAAACCTAGGAAAATTGTGTTCATGCTCTATCTGTACTATGTGGTTTTTGCATACTTTGTAGGTCCCATGTGGAGTATTGTGTGCAACATCTGGAGCTTGGTTTTGTCATTGGTATCAGAGCAGTTTGAAGCAAAATGTTTTTGTTGTTGTGCAAGCAAAGCAAGCACCCACATGCTTATGATTAAGGTGGTGACCAGGACAATAACCATTGGCATACCTTGTCATTCAAGTCATTGAAGTCATCATTGGTGATGTTACCTACAAATGAGGGAGGACCTCAATGATCAAGGAGGATAGAGGTTCCTAGTACTTCTTAGGAGGTCAACCATCCCGTTATTTTTCTCCTTGCAGCTTGCTAAAGTGGCAATCTCTTGCCACTAAGCTTCACTCTTGAGGTGTTTGAGGAGCAAGAAAGACTAAGGTCCACATTGCCTTGAACAACTTTTGGGCCCTCAAAGCTTCAATTTTTGCTCATATGAAAAAGAAATGGCATCAAATTAAGTGTACTTGATGAGAAAGCTATATGATCTTTGGGACAATGAAATGAAAGCAGTCTTGTTGTTATGCACCTTGCCATCATCATGGGATACATTTTGCACAACTATTAGAAACCATGCACCTAGTGATAAACTTATCTATGATGACATATGTGGTAGGTGCATGGTGATCAATAGGGAGGTAGAGGCAAATTATCAATCAAACAAGTATTGAGTCAAAGCTACCATTTCGAGATGCTTTCAAAAATTCTGGAGTAGACACATGCGAAAGATCTACTAAGCAAGAAAAAATGGGAAGAAAGAGTGGTGTAGAAGGAAATAGACATAGGGATAAATTATGTGCACTTCATCCCTCTATAAAGCCTACACGAACAACTACACCTACCTTCCTTCATCTCTCTAGAATAAAAAAGAGAGAGAAATAAAGATAGAGAGAAATAAAAATAGAGAGAGAAACAAAAAAGCCATAGCCCTATGGAGCACCAAACAACAGAGAAAGAAAACAAACAGAACAGATATGAGAGGTGATCCTCATTCTAGTAAGATAGAGTATGAGAATAGATAGATGACTTGCATTGGGAGTCTTGCCATTATAGATGACTTGAATCCCTCCTTTCAATTGGTTATGACATCATCAATGATGCATTTGTCTCCATGACCCATCCATGTAAGTAATTTTGATATAGAAACTTAAACTTCGTATCATATGTGTAACCTCATTTAATTTGGCTTCGCATATTCTCAAATACATTTTTCCTTCATTTTTTTGAAAAAGGTAAGCTAAGTTGTTGTTCAGAATTATAGTGGTTGTCATATGAAAACAAAGAGACTAGAAAGAAACTAGTCATTCCTAGAGAGCATGGTGAAGATCTATGGACACATATTGCCAATGATCTCAATAGAGAGGAGGAAATCACCTTAATTAGTATTTTGAGAGAATATAGAGATGTATTTTACTGTCCTATAAGGATTCAAAAGGTGTGGATCCAAAGATATGCTCTCATAGAAATCCCATGACAAGCACATCCATGCTGGTCAAGAACACACCATATACTTATAATGAGTCTTGATCTAAAAATCTAAAAGAAGATATAGATAAATTGCTTGAAGGAACTTCATCTATGGTATTGAACACATTGAATGGGCCTCTCCACTATTAATAGTACTTAAAAAAAAGAAAAAACTTTGTGTTTGTATTAATTTAAAGAAATTCAATGAAGTTACCATTAAAGATAGTTATCCATTGTTGATAAATGATCATCTTTTGGAGTGAGTGGTAGAAAAAGACATATATAGTTTCTTGGGTGATTTTAGGGTCATGCCATTTGGTTTTACCAATGCACCAACTATGTTTCAAAGACTTATGTGTCACATGTTCAAGGAATTCCCTAGGGAATGCTTAGAAGTATATGTTGATGATCTCTATGCACACTCAAAGATGCGACAACAACATATACCTAACCTCATATGCATCTTTGATAAATGTCAATTTTATAAAGTGTGTCTTAATCTAGAAAAGTGTGTGTTCATGGTGCACCAAGGAAAAATCCTTGCGCACATCATATCTAAGCATGGCATTTCAAATAATGTGAAGAAAATCAAGGTTATTTTTTATCTACTAAGACCTAAGAATGCAAGGGAGGTACAAGCCATCATGGGCCATTGTGGTTACTACCATTGTTTCATTCATATGTACATGCTAATTGCATGGCCTCTCGACTCTCTCATCAACCACTTTGAATGGATGGGTGACTGTGAAAAGTCTTTTGAAGATTTTAAAAACATTCCATGAAAACACCTATTGTGAAGGTCCCACACTGGAATAAGCCATTCCATATTCATTTGGATGCATCAAATTATGCAATAGGTTCCATCTTAGCTCAATCAGCTAATGATGGAAAAATGGATTTCCCTATTGCATATGCCAGTCGACAATTAAATAGTGCAGAGAGAAAATACACTAGGACAGAGTGAGAAGGACTAAGACTAGTCTATGCTGTGAAAAATTTTAGGCATTATGTGATGTCTAACAAGTTCAAGATATTTGTAGATCACCAGGCCCTCTTGTATTTATTCAATAAATCATGTTCCACAAGCAATTTGGCTAGTTGGTTCCTATTACTAATGGAATACAATTTCCAAGTAGTAGTGAAGAAAGGCAAGTCCCATGTTCAAGTTGACCATCTGTCTAGAATTACAAATGGGGATGTTCCAAGTGCGGTCAACAATAATATTCTTGATGAATATCTCTCAATTTGGAGGTAGTACCTAAGTGGGAAAAGCCTTTGGTACCAATCAACAATTTTGTTCCTAACTACCCTTCGTGAAAATTCCTTCCAAATTAATGCTAGAAGCCGTTATTGTCAAGATAATCAAATCATACTCTACTGTTGTGTAGAGGAAGAAGAGAAAAAAAATATCATTAAGTCATTAAAAAAACTCATGACATCATGTTGGCTAATTGCTTCCCTAGTTCTTACACGTTGCAAATACTAAAAAGAGATGGCATATAATGGCCTAAAATGGAGAAGGATGTAGAAACACATAAGATAATGCAATAAGTGTAGGCCCTTGCATCTTATTGAAAATGCTACACTTTATAGATTAGTTGCCAATCTAGAATGGAGTCCTTCCATGGTAGAACTACCTCATGACATGCAAGATACTTGCAAATATTTCCCCAAACTTGAGAAAGATATTTTGAGGAGACAACAAGGAATACACATGAGCTAATAAATCCTATCCATACACTAGCAAAAGGATAAATGTTGAATATATCATGATTGCAATCGACTATCTGACTAAGTGGGTTGAAGCCAAAGCTACAACCAAAAACAATGCTCAAACTATTGCCAAGTTTCTCTTTAATCACGTTTTCACATGCTTTTTCTTTGTATAGAAATTTTAAGCAATAGAGGGACTCACTTCATCAATGAGGTGATTGAAAACTTGTTAAGCATTTCTTATCAGACATAAGAAAGTAGCCCCTTATCACCCACAAGCCAATTGACAAGCTCAGAACTCTAATAAATTCCTTTGTATAATGTGTTTTATACAATTCATTAGGCACCAGCCCATTCAATCTAGTGTGTGATCAGCACAAAAATTTACCAATAGATCTCCTCATGCCTACTCTATGGAAGGCACAAGACTATATTTCGATAGTACATGAACTTTTTGACCTTGTGGATAGTCTAGAGAACCTCCTAGAAACTCTCTTGAGATTTGTGGCATGAATTTATGTTGCAAAGAAGAGGCAAAAGGCATACTTTGATGTCCACAGGGTAAACAATTACGAGGAGGAGACTTGGTCCTTATCTACACTCTTATGCAACATGCCAAGAAGCTTCAGAAAAGAGGTTGACCATTGCTAATCCATAAGATTTCACCCAATAGTGCCATACAAATCACTTCATGAAATTGAGAAATCATCGATAATTACAAGATGTAGAGTGAAGCTCCATCGAAAACCACTCACAAAGGAAATGTTTCTTTGCTTGCAAGAAACTAAGGATAGAAGAGTAAAAGAATTACACGTTAGGCAAGACACTCAACAAGAAAATCTATAATGGATTAGGAGGAGAAAATTGAGGCAACAAAGAGCTACTTAATATCAAGATGGACATTAATTAATCTCTATGGTGATGTGTGAGATTGTCATCTTGTCAATAAGAATCATCAATCAAAGACCACACATATGGGCTCAGGTCATTGTCCTAATGCACCTTGGAGAGTACTCATAGACACAATAACATTGAGCAATGTTATCCATTTGTGTTTGGCATATAAGCTCCATTGTCCTATCAAATGTATCAATGCTATGTTGCTTGAAATCTGCAACACCCATACTCTTGCTTAGGAGAAGCTACAATCCCAATATTGCAAGTCAAACCACTAGAGTCTGATTCCTAGTGTGCAATGATGCTCCTCTTACAAATAGTGTGGTGTTAGGACAAGATATTATGGAACATTTAGTAGGCTTAAATTTAGCCATGAACCATCTCATAGTCAAGATAGATAAAGAGTGGATTACCTTCCAATTAGGGCAAAGCAGGAGTATTGAAGGATAACTTCTCACACACACTAAATACATACATAAAGGTATAAAAATTAGGATAAAATGCATGCTACAAGTCTAACAAGGTATCAAGAGTTTAGGAAGCAAGTGAAACATATAGTGTCATGACCACCAAAGAATTTCTGGGTTGTGAAAGGGATTTTGTCCTATTCACCATCAAACCCTAAGAAGTCTCAATTGTGAGAACCAAAGGGAACAATAACCAAAGGGTTGTTCAATTATTCTTGTTCCAAATAATATTTTGGACCCCGCAAGCTTTGGCACAAGCCCAGAAAGGTCATACATAGATCTTTTTCCCCAAATCTTGTATTGATCCATGCCTTGTAATGAGATAAATACTCTATATACCTAAAGAAAGAAGCAATTCAAACCAACCTACTTGTCAAGGGAGATACAAAGAAATGAAACTCCACACCAATTTCCACCATCATAAGATACACAATTAATCTAGAAAAAGAAAGCTCCATCAAAGCTATCTTATGTGGATGGTCTAAGACAAACTCCAATTGTGCATAATCCATTACAAAGTCCACAACAACTTGTAAATGGACTGTTATGTTCTCAACTAGGGATAATACCAGGGAAACAACACTTATACCTATTCAGAGATGGATACAGAATTAGTCTAGTATGCATCACATGATATATGTATAATAATGCAATATGCTAATATGATCATAGAGATAAGTATGCTTAGTGATTTTGTGTAACAAGACCATATACTTTCATAGTCACTAAGTGAAAACCAAAACTCTATTGGATCCTTGTTTAATAAACAATGATCTTCTATGGGTGAATAGATGAAAACCAAAAGCACTAAAAAATGAGAGCATGAACATGGAACATGAAACATGCCTATGAAGAATGAGTTCTAGCTTTGTCTAAGAAAAAACATGTACGAAAAATTAATGATCATTTCTTAAGTTTCTTGTGTCCCAGTACCTTTTAGGTGATGGATAAATACATGAACATGGTGGGGTCATTCTCTCATCATGCCTTTATACCTCCATCACTTCCACCGAATTTAGTCAAACTAACATTAGGTAATTGGTATCAGAACCATGCCTCTAAACTTTGAATTAGTGGGGAATATATATTCTTTTGTACCTTTGAAGAAACCCAATAAAAGTTTTATTTCATTCCCAAAAAATTCTAACTTCAATCTAGTGATACAACACTCTTAAAAATATGGGATGATCTAGAGTGTGAATATTTTTTGGACTACCATTAGTATGACATGATTTTGACAAATGTCAAGAATCTATGGACAATCTTGTATGGAGCCATGATCATGTTTATTTAAGGGTTCATGATTTGTATGGGGAGGAATTAGAATTCCATATCATGGCTAAACTCATCAGGGAAGAATTGCATTTTCAAAATAGACACAAAACGTGAGAATCTTTATCTACTCCATGTACCAAAGGAAATCAACTGAAGACCACATGAAAAGAGTTGAAAATGGCTTAAAATGGATGACTTAATGTGAACTACCTTATATCTCTGGGAATAATACTTCCACTTTCTAGACCAAAGAGATATACCATCCCACACAAAACTTTATTACATTGCATGGAATACAATATGGCAAATCAAAAGTTATGGATATGGTGAGACATGTGTGGCACTATCTCACTAATCATCAGACCATTGAGAATCAGAAAAAACTAATCATCAGACCATTGAGAATCAGAAAAAACATAAAATGCTTCATGGAACACAAGTAGTAGCTCGAATAAGCTTCCATGCCATTGTTGAATATGCCATATTTTCTCTTTCCTACACCATCCATGAATCGGAAGACTTCAAGTACTATCCAAAAAGAGGTACTCTCGGGAGATACATACTAGTTCTATTGGTAAGTATAGAATCCAAGAGCTCTAGAAGGATGCAAGAATCTGCCACAATGGCAAAATTTCCACACCAAATGATGCATGGACCATCAAGGTGTAGTATTAATAGAGGAGGAAGAAATCATTTAGGATCAAATTGAAAGGCTTAGTAAGGCCAAGAAACAAGACAACTAAGTAATACATTCATCACACAAGAGGTACACAATTGATTGGGTAGAAAAATTCAAAGCAATATACAAGAAGAAATAGATGTAGCTAAATTCATGGCCTCTATAGGAGAACTAATCAGATAAGCACAACAACAAAAAGACTATAAAGCTACACAAAAGTCAAATTCACTAGAGGATTTTGAGATAGTAGAAGAAGAGGTAGTGATTTTAAAAAGAGCAACTCTTTCCCTAGATTCTTCTCCACTATTGACATTTCATTGTTTTGAAAAACCTACATGTGATGAGCACATTTTGCAATGTAAGATAGACATGCTCACTATCGCCTCCACTTATAGTCACACAAGTCCCATCTCCACCACATCTATAAACACTACCACTGTATCTAAGGTGGACTCTATTCCCATTGCACCACGTTCAGCCCAAACCATACCATCTAATAGGACATATTCAAGATTTGGATACATCAAAGAAGATGTGGGGTGCTTGGAGAGATTGTACTCAACCTCCACAAAAGCTAGAAAACTTCAACTCAAGAATGAGCTAAATAATCTTAGGAAAGGCCCCTCTCAATGTGCTAATGATTATGTATTAAAGGTTAAAGAGCTTGCACATGCACTAGGGTCAATGGGTTGTGCCCTAGATGATGATGATCTTCTAGCCCACACCCTAAATGGACTTAGGGATGATGAAAAATGGTGGGCCTTCACAATTTCGGTGTATGTAAGGGACTCTCTTCTTTATTTTGGTCAGCTAATCACTCTCATGGTGACAAAAGAGATGAACCTTGGTGATCATAATGCCAAGGATAGCCAAGGAAAATTTTTGTATGTAGGTAGAGAATGAGGAACGCACAACCAAGGTGCTACAAGAGAAAGAGGAAGATATCAAAGCAACCAAGGAGGTCAAGAACAACAGTAAAATGCAGGTCAAAGAGGTGGAAGAGCAACAAATAGAGGAAGAGGTGCAAGATTTGGTGGAAGAGGACAACCCACTTCAAATGGACGTTCTTTATGTGGTAAAATGGGTCATTTTGCAAATGAATGTTATCATAGAGCTCAAAGAACAAGGAATCAAAGCAACAACAACAATCATAGAGGGCAAGATAACTATGTGAACACATCATCCAGCCAAGCAAATAATTATTTACTTGTCATGAGGTATGGTGAAGATACAAGTCAAGCTAGTGAAGATGTATGGTATGTAGATAGTGGATGTAGCAATCATATGTCATTTTGAAAGGATCTTTTCAGTAATTTGTAGGTCCCGAAGCATCAAGGACATGTGGAAACAGGTGATAACTCAGAGCATAGCATCAAACATGTGAAAGATATCAGTTTAGAAGGAAATCAAAGGGCAAAGTGCTTATCAAAGGTATTACATGTCCCTACTATTACCAAAAACTTGATTTTCATAGGCCAAATAGTAGAAAAAGGTTATCAAGTTAGGTTCAATGAAAGAGGCTAGATCCAAGGGCGGGTTTCAAGCTCATAACAAAAGGAAAAAAGCAAGGGGAAAAATGTTCACAATGGACATAAATCAGCCACACCATTCAATGTATGTCACATATAGAGACAAGAGGATAACAGATTTGAACCTATGGCATAAATGAATAGGTCACATCAACCTACAAAAGCTCAAGGACATGCAAAGGAGGATCTTGGCAAGAGACCTACCAAATTTTACATCTAAAATGTTGCATGATATTTATGTAGCTTGCCAACAATGAAAATAATCAATGTTGCCCTTTAAGTGATCAGCTCTGAAGAAAGCAAAGTCAAAGGCAAAGAGAAGATTGCAATTGAAGACGGAAGCTATGTGGATGAGAGCATGCAGGAAGATCAAGAGATAGAAGAAATTGAAACCCCAAGAGTCGCAAAACAAAGAAAGAAGATGGCAACCGTGCCTAAAGGAAGTGAAAGAAGGTCCTCAAGAGTATGATATACAGTTCAAAGGTTAACATATGATAATTTCATTGTAAAGCATTATGCATACATGACTCAGATAATCAAGGACAAAGAACTGACTAGTTATGAAGAGCTCAAGGAACTTGATGAGAACCATACTTTGAGCTTGGTACCAACTCAAGGAGGCATGAAGGTGATAGGTAATAAGTGGGTTTACAAAATTAAAAGAAATTTGAATGGTTCCATTGCTAGGTACAAAGCAATGTTAGTGGTGAAAGGCTTCTCCCAAAGCTATGGAATATATTGCGATTAAACTTTCAGCCATGTAGCCAAGATGCCAACAATGATGAGTTTGATTGCAGTGACCACATCAAAGAAATGGAGCTTATATCAATTGGATGTGAAGAATGCCTTACTCAATGGAGAGCTTGAAGAAGTAGTCTACATGAGCCAACCTCAAGGACTTACTAGCATGAGGTATCCAAATCATGTTTGCAAGCTAATGAAAGCATTATATGGACTAAAGAAAACCCCAAGGGCCTAGAATCAGAGGCTAGTGGATTATTTATCAAGTTGAGAATACAAAGAAAATGTTGCAGATCCATCACTCTACATGAAGAAGCAAGGAGACAAGACTGTATACATATGCATCTATGTGGACGATTTGATCATCACAGGAAGTGATATTGTAGCTATTAAGGATATCAAATCAAATCCAAGAAATGAGTTCAAAATATCTGATCTTGGAACACCAAAGTACTTCTTGGGAATAGAGGTAATCTATACACACAATGGCATCTTCTTGATTCAAAGAAAATACTTGTTGGATGTGCGATACAAGTTTGGTATGAGTGTTGGATGTTCTCAGCCCATGGATCCCAATATAAAGCTGTTTGTAGGTCAAGGAGAGGCTATACAAGATATTACACTATATAGAAGCATAATTGGTTCATTGATTTATGTTACATCCATTAGACCTCATCTCGCATATGTAGTAGGTGTATTCTCTCAATGCATGTACCCACTCATGACCATCTTATGGCAATAAGAAAAGTGCTTAGATACATCAATCACACCATCAATCAAGATCTATTTTACTCTTATTATGATGATCTAAGTGTCAAAGGTTATAGTGATGTTGATTGGGTAGGTAGCAAAGATGATCGAAGGAGTATATCAAGTTATGTTTTTATGATAGGTACAAAAGTGATCTCATGGAGCTCTAAGAAGCAACCCACTGTCTCTTTCATCCACAGACGTTGAGTAAAGAAGTTTCCATTGACCACATGTGAGCTAATATGACTTAAGAGCTACTTAAGCACCTTGTGGCCAAATTACCTCCTTGCTTAAGCACACCCCCTGCTAGCTATTTTTTTTGCATATTTTGTCGAGATTTCACTTTTACATACTCTATCTCTCTAGATGATCTTGGCAGACCCCCTGATCTTGTAATTGTTGTTTCTCCTTCATACCGAATCCATTTGTAATTATTTTAATCTTGTTGGAAAGATTATAGTTCTATAGGAGTGGTCTGAGTCTCGGGATCAGTGCATGCACATTCTTAGAGAAATTATAGAACACTGTCTCTATAGTTAGCTAATATTAAGTGAAGAAATCAAGTTTTTTGTTTTGATTTAGCTAGTTGAGGCATCATCTAGTGTCCAAGTGAAGTGATTCTACACTCATGTGTGGGATCATTCCCCTTGAAGGGGAATGGATACAACGATAGAAAAAAATGGCAAGGTACCCAAATACAATGAGATACATTACAAAATGAAATGAAATGGAGTGTCTCCTAAATACAAAATGGAGATCCACTCATGCAGATACAAAGGGTTTTGAGGTAGAAGAACCCATATCATCAACATATTTATCCTAAGCTGTGGGAAATTTAGTCGTGGGAGAAGCTTCTATAGGGGCCACCTTGGATGTATGTGAGAAAAGAATCCTCATTTGGTTTAGAAGGAATGTGATAAACCTTGGGGAATTAGAAGGCATGTGATGACCCTTGGGAAAGTGTCCACATGAGGGACACATGGCTAGAAACTTGGACAAGCCCAAGGACATGGAGCCCCTTGGCCTAGAGGCATATATGAGGATAGAGTTGGATGGGTGGTATGATATAATGGCTCGATGATCGATACAACCTATAATGTATTGACACTACCCATTAGAAAATTGCATATTTGAGCGCTATGTTCTATCCTTTTTATACAATTCAATTGCATAAAATCTATCGTGTGAGATAATAGAATCTCACATTCATGCCTCTCTGTGACTTCCCTAGAGTTTGTGTGTTCTCATGCATTTTATATGTTTTTCTTTGTGTAAGTTGAAGAGTACCCATTTCCAAAAGGAAGGTCATGCATGTAAGAGTGCAACTAATCTCAATTAAATTGGATACTTAATCTACAAATTTTTGTAGATATTTTTCATGAATCAAGCTAAATGCTAAGATTTATATGTTAAAGATGTATTGAGGCATGTACTTTCTCAACAAAAAAAAAAAAGAAAAAAATAACGATGATTCATAACAAAATGTACGACAAAATTTTGTCTGGTGGGTCCTCGAATGTCCTCAAAGAGTGATTCATAGAGAGAACCCGAAGAACTAAAAACTATAAGAATACACCCACAAAAAGAAGTGTTTTTTGAAATAATAATTCAAAAATAGATGGATCTCCACTAAGGGAACCAAAGGCTATTCTTTGTATTTGTTTAAGGCTATTCTTTGTATCTTGTAAGTTTCTCTTGGAGGAGATTCCCATTTAATTGTATCAATCTTGATGTAAGGCTATCAACGCATGACTAAAAGCAATGGGGTCCATGTGGTTTTGCTTGGTAGAGGTCAAGAAAGCTTTGAAGAAATAATATTTTTTTTAGATGCCTATGGCGTAGATTAAATAAAGCATGGAATTTTTACACAAGGCTAAAATTTGCATTGAGATCTATGAAACTAAGACTTTGTGAGGAGCACGTTCTCCATGTGGAGATGAAAAAAATTGAATATTAAAAAAGGAAAACCATTCAATGAACAAAGAAGACTATATATGGAAGGAAATTAGAGAATTGTAATATTAAAAAAGGAAACGCATTCAATGCACAAAGAAGACTATATATGGAAGGAAAGATCTAATCTTTACAAGGGCCCATTAGTACACCAAGAGCTTAGACTCTTTGTCAAAGTCAAGAGCCCATGTGACAAAGGAAAAAAAAGGAAACAAAGGAAAAAAAGGTGTGGTGTAGTGAGGAGAAGGGAGATGTAATCATCGCGGATAAATTTTTTGATTCTAAGGGAAGTTCTTGAACACAAGAAGAGAAGATGTTCGATGGAAAATATGGTTACAAGGGAGTTTGGAAATGTTTCGAAATAGAGATGACACTCCATCTGTATGTAGATATTAACCCTCGTTATCACAAAAAAAAACATAATCTTAATTTTGTGCATGCCTAAGAACACATCCCAATAGATAAAAGGAAAACTCCTCTAAGGTTCTCTCACATTGGGGATGCTAATGTTGTTCTTATATTTTGGTAGTGATGTGTGTGAATAGCACTGCCACATCACTTTTTTCCCTTTTTAGGAGGTTTTTTGTTCGTTGGCTTGTTGTTGGTGTTGCCAGTTGCTAAGGAGGTCCATGCAGCTTGTCGACACAAGGAAACATGTGGCAAACCAATCAAAGAGAGTCAGAATAAAGGGAGAACCAAGCAAGACCAAACAGATAAGGAAGTCAAAGAAGATCCAACAATTAGGCCCATCAAATTTTTTAATGCAATGCAACTTCTTATGAATCAGTGATTTTGGTCACTACATGCCATTGTAAATCTCATTTTTTTTAATTTCCAACTCCATTTTTTCAACCCAAGGAATCCTCAAACTTGAGGAGTGTTAGATCTATGTACATACCAATTTTTATAATTTTTAGAGCTCGTTTGAGCCTCCAAAATAGCATAGGGAACCAATTTTTAACTAGGCAAGAAACTAGGTCTGGACAAGGCCAAAGCTGGTGAAAAACTATAAAAAGAGCTAGAGAGTTCATTTTTGAGGTTGGATTCTTGGGAATTGAAGTAACTTAAGCACAATGTAGACTTGTTTTTTGCTAATCAAAGATTCCATTGCTCCATCTCTTTGTCTTATTGTGTGGACATGTGTTTGTGTTGGTATGATTCTCACTCCCACATTTGTACTCTCACTTGCTCCTGATCTTCATACCACCCTCATGTCTCCTCGAAATGGCAATTATGAGGTGGATCTCCTCACATTGATACTCATCATTGTGCTAGAGTGACACCAAATTTGGTGCCATTGGGGGGATCGATCTTTGAGGATGAGTGTGTGATGGTAAGACTTAGAGATGTGACCTTGGAATCATAGGTACACACTTACTTTTTACTCTTTTACCTTCTTCATCATCACCCCTACCATCCCTACTCCCTTTCTACCTCCTAATTGCTTATTGGATAAAAAAGAGTGCACCATTGTAGTGTAGAAACCATGCACATCATGTCAATGTAAATGTTTTAATGTCCAACTGATGTACATTCCAACCATGATGAGCTACAAGTGCACAGATGCTATGAGCAGTAGTCATTCGGCATGTAGGTGCAAAGGTCTCATCAAAATCAATGCCTCTTTCCTACACATAACCCTTTGCAACAAGCCTAGCCTTATACCTATCAACTGTTCCATCAAGCTTATGCTTCAGCTTGTAAACCCACTTAGTGTCAATGGCCTTCTTGCCAAGAGCCAAATCACATAAAGACCAAGTACCATTTTTCATGATAGCATCATATTCTGATTGCATAGCAGCCATCCAAATTTTAGAATTTTGTGCTTCATCAAACAAAACACGCTCATTCTCATCTCAGAGACTAGAGGCAACCATAGCATAGCAATCTGATGCAAAAGAGGCACTGTAAGAGCCTGACCAAAAACGATATGATAGAGGTGTATCTAATTTGCTTGCACGCAAAGTCTGCACCAACCATTTTGGAATAGTTTTTGCCTCCTCAATATCAGCTCTCTCATCAACAAGTGCATCATGTAAATTTGCATCAGAAATGGAATGATCTGCAACATCATATGAAACCTGCAAAGGTTGAGAAGTTGCATCATTAGGACTAGCACTAGAATGTCCACCTATAAAAAGAGGTAGCAAAGTATTATACATGTCTTTGGAGCTAGTTGATGTCTCCTTGGTACATGATAGTAAAGGTTGAATAGTATCTTCCACCAAAACAACATCACCGCTAACCAAAATGTGCTTAGTTTGTGGATGATACAGATGATAGCCTTTGCTTTCAGAACTGTATCTAACAAAAATACAGTTCACTACTTTATCATCCAATTTCCTGCGTTGTTGTTCAAGTACTAATGCATATGCCAGAAAATAAAAAACATGCAAGTGAGCACTAGATGGCTTGCAACCATGCCAAGCCTCATATGGAGTGATAGACTACAATGCTTTAGCGGGACACCTGTTATGTACATATGTTGCACACATAACAACCTCAAGCCAGAAACTATGTGGTAAAGCCTGACTTTTGACCATACACCTCGCTATCTCCATGAGTGACCTGTTTTCCTCTTCAACAACTCCATTCTATTGAGGTGCATACGGCACTGTACATTGGTGTTTTATCCCAAGTTCAGCCATAAATGCATTAAAGCAAGAAGACATATATTCCGCCCCTCGATCAAAATGGAGGGTGCCCATTTTACATGCTAACGTATTTTCAGCCAAAACCAAAAATTGTTTGAAGCACATAAACACTTCGGACTTTGCTTTCAATAGATATATTGTTAGATTTATTTAGACCTCCATGGTCTACCATTGGTCTACCTACATTTGGTCGAGGACCCTAGCCGGGTCAAGGACCAGAGCTCAGGGGAGCCAAGGCTCTAGCATGGATCTTCAAGGTTATTCCATCTCCTCAAAGTGGCCATATGAGGAGTTGTTTGGATCTTAGAGAAGATTCTAGATGTGCCAAGGGAAACGGCTATTTAAGGTTGGGAGGAGAGTGGCAGGTAGCTAATTGGGATCTTTCATTTGGTATCAGAGCTCTAGTATGCTCATCTGGAGGAACAAATTATTGTAAAATATGATCTTGAAATTTGCCCAAGTAGCCGGTTTGATCTTATCTTGCTCTATTTTCCTCCACCACCGATGAGAAACATCCATCAAACTGTAAGTGGCATGCTGTATTTTCTATTTTTCATCCTCAATATTACAAAGCCGAAACCACTGTTCCTACTTACTTATCCATTGCTCCACCGCACCTGCCATCCTAGCAATAACTTGTACATGGTACCTCGGTGGATTTAAATCTTTCACTTGCCATCTGAAATCTCTACCAGAAGAAGCCCCCACATCTACCAATGGTATTTGTGAACTAGATGGTTCAACAGATGGAACTTCCACCTGCATAGGTGTGTCAATGGGTGGCACCTCTGGTTTGTTAATTGCTTGGAGGATCTTCTGAAGGGTATCCTCCATGCCTCTAACTTTAGCATTGAGATTTGTAATCTCTGTAGTATAAGGTCACTCAATCTCGACCTCTTCCATGGGAGTTACAATCTCATGGGGATTCATTCTAAAAAAAACATAGAACATCTAATAAGTCATGTGAATGCAAAAGGTAATACCAAACTAATGATATTCCTAATCGATAGGTTGCTCATGTAAAACATGAATTACAAAATGTACTCTAGATCCTCTCTCAACCCCATACATTGAGAAAAGTAAGTGTATCCATGCCAGATAGAGCTTTTTAGAGATCCAGTTTGACACAGCAACAAAAAGAAAAGGCTCACCGTGAGGGTCTTTGTTATAAATGCCTAGGTCGGCATGCTTACAGGATGTGTCCTGAGAAAAAGAAGAAGATATCTGCAGCGATGGTGGTGAAGAAGCAGCAGTCCTCGCCATCCATTCCATCATCTCCTTTGACTTTTGATCTTCTAGCTACAGACACTGAGATGGATACTCCATCTAAAGATAAACAACCCATCTTAAATATAACAGTCACTAAGAAGGTTAAGAATATTCAAGATGTGGAGTTATCCCCAGTTGGTCAAAAGGGCATCAGTTTCCAGACACCGAGTTGGTTGTCATGAGTGGGGAAGTTCATGGAAATCTCGTTAAAGTTCTATTTGATACAAGATCCACACATACCATTATTAACTCTTCCTTATTCAAGAAACTAAAGTTGAAGACTACTCCATTTGAATACACCTATAGTGTAGAGTTGGCAGATGGGAAGGGATCTGAGACCTGCGATCGATGAGTTGTCGGATTACTAGTCCAGATACAAAGTTATAGAGATGAGCTAGATTTTGAGATCGCCAAGTTGGCTAGAATTGATCTCGTCCTCAGTAAACAGTGGCATGCAAGTAAGAAGCCAACTATTGATTTTAAGACACATATATCAATTCAATCATAATGGTCGCCGCATCATCATCCGTGGAGAGCCGAACGTAAAGGTGTACAGACGAGCATCTACCTCTGTGATGATAAAAGCAGAGTGTAGGTATTTGTATTTCTTATATTTTGAGCATAAGGAGTTGTTAAAGTTTATAGATTCAAACTATTCTGGAGGCTCAGCTAGATTCTAGAATGAAAATTGAATTCCAACACTTGTTTCTTCAGAGTTACCTTCAGGTCTTCCGCCTCGCAAAAAAGTGGAGCATAGGATTGAGCTAGTACCAGGAGCTCATCCACCGGCCAGACAGCCATATCGAATGAGTCTGCAAGAGGAGGCAGAAGGACGTCGTACAGTCGAGGAGTATCTTGACAAAGGACTCATCAGATCCAGTTATTCACCTTTTGCAGCCTAGTGCTTTTGGTTCGCAAAAAGGATGGATCTTTCAGGATGTGTATAGACTTTAGAGCATTAAATAAAGTTACAATAAAACACGCATATCTGATGTCTCACATTGATGATATCATAGATGCACTAGGAGGTGCTATCGTATATAGTAAAATAGGCTTAAAAAGTGGTTATCATCAAATAAGAGTCAAGGACAATGATGTACATAAAACAACTTTTTGTACTAGATTTGGTCATTATGAGTATCTTATAATGCCTTTTGGTTTAACTAATGCTCTAGCTACTTTTATGATGCTCATGAATGATATTTTTTGTCCTTTTATTGGTCAATTTGTGGTTGATTTTGTAGATGATCTGTTGGTTTATAGTATGGACGAGCGCACAACAGACAGCTTTTGACACAATAAAACAAGCAGTTTCAAGTGCCCCAATTTTATTGGTGGTAGATCCCAAAAACCTTTTGAAATAGAAACGGATGCTAGTGGCATCGCACTTGGTGCAGTTTTGCAAGATGGCAAACCAGTAGCTTTTGAAAGTAAGAAACTTTCTCCAGCTCAAAGAAATTGGCCGGTCCATGAACAAGAATTATATGCAATAGTTCATGCTTTGAAGATTTGGAGACACTATCTGTATGGTGCAACTTTTAAAGTCTATACAGATCATCACACCTTGAAGTATTTTTGTTCCCATCCTGATCTTCGGGGGAGATAGGCTAGATGGGCTGAATTGGTGCAATAATTTCATATGGAAATTCTATATAGAAAAGGAAAGATGAATACAGCTGCAGATGCATTATCTTGTATTTTGCATCAGATTAGCTTCACAGTTCTTGATAGTGATTTGATCCAAGAGATCAAAGATTCATAGATTGAAGATGATTATTGTCAGTCTACAATCAACAAGTTATCACAAAATGATAAAGATAAAGCATTCTCTAATTTTCAAGTGGAGCAAGGTTTGCTCAAAAGAAAGGGAAAGATTTGTGTGCCTAATTCCCAAGAAGGGAAGTTTAGAGAAGAAGTTATTTTCAAGAACCACGATGTACATTGTGCAGGACATCCTGGTATAGAGAAAACTTTGCAGTTGATTAGACACACTTTTTGGTGGCCAAAGATGGTCAGAGATGTAAACAATTATGTAAGTCAGTGTTTTAAATGTCAAGTTAATAAAGCAGAGAGGATTAGTCCTCCAGGTCTGCTACAGACATTGGAGATACCATAGTATTGTTGGGATAGCATTTCCATGGACTTCATAATGGGTCTACCTAGGACACCATGACAAAAGAATGCTTTTCTTGTAGTGGTTGATCGTTTGAGTAAAATGGCACACTTTATCTCTACAAAGGAATCAGTGGAGGCTCCGCAAGTTGCAAAACTATTTATTCAGAATATTTTTAGACTGCATGGTCTACTTAGATCTATAGTTTCAGACAGGGATCCCAGGTTTACATGAAATTTTTGGAAAGATGTGTTCAATAAGCTTCAAGTTCAACTCAAGATGAGTAGTGGAGAGCATCCACAGACAGACAGTCAGACCGAAAGAGTTAATCAGATACTGGAAGATATGTTATGGGCATATGTTTCAGAAAAACAAACAGATTGGGATAGTTTTCTCCCATTAGTTGAATTTTCTTATAATAGTTGGAAGCACAAGACTACTAGGCCGGCACCTTTTGAGGTGATCTATGGATTTATTCCACATAGTCGAGCTACCATTGGGTTACTCAAGAAATCTTCGAGTGCTTCACAGTTTTTGACAGATATGCAAGCTAACTTAAAAATAGCTCAGTTCAATCTACAGCAAGCTGCTGAAAGGATGAAAACATTTGTAGATCGACATCGTACACCATGAACGTTTCAAGAGGGCGATCGTGTGTTTTTACAGGTTCCACTTGGTTTGTCATTGACAGTAGGTCAGAAACCCAAGTTATCCCCTAGATTTTGTGGACCTTGGACAATAATCAAGAAGATTAGTGATGTCGCATATAAATTGCAATCGCCAGATAATTGCAAAGTTCACCTAGTTTTCCATGTTAGCCAGTTGAGACCATACATTTCTCGAGATGAGAATTGTGTAGATGGTTTAGTTGCTTTAGAAAATAGAGCATCTCAGCCAGATGTTCCTATTTAGGTTCTTGATAAGAGGGAGTGGAAGTTACGAAATCGCTCCATACCAGAGTATTTAGTAGCATGGACTAGCCGTCCACTCACAGATGCTACTTGGGAATTAGAAGCTCTGATTCGCAAACACTTTCCTTCCTTGATCACTGAGGACAGTGATCTCTAGAAGGGGGAGAGAGTGTTATATTTATTTAGACCTCCATGGTCTACCATTGGTCTACCTGTATTTGGTCAAGGACCCTAGCCGGGTCAAGGACCAGAGCTCGAGGGAGCCAAGGCTCTAGCACGGATCGTCGAGGTTATTCCATCTCCTCAGAGTGGCCATATGAGGAGTGTTTGGACCTTAGAGAAGATTATAGATGTGCCGAGCGCAAGGGCTATTTAAGGTTGGGAGGAGAGTGGCAGGTAGCTAATTGGGATCTTTCATATATCCATGCATGCTTGGAAAAATCATCAATGAAAGTCACGAAGTAAAGATAGTTTCCAAAAGAGGGTGTCTGCATAGGACCATAAACATCACTGTGAACAAGCTGCAATTTCTAAGTAGCTCGAACTTAACAATCTTTTGGAAAGGAGGAATGCTGCATTTTGCCCAAAATATAGCCTTCAAAGACATGTTTACCGGGTGCCTCAATTTTGGGCAAAAAGGACACCATTTCAGCTTTCTACAAACATAGAAAACTAGCAAAATTCAGATGACCAAAGCATGCATGCCAAAGCTTTGCATTTGACATAGCTTGAGAATCATGTACCGCACATGATGAATCATTCACATATTTTTCATAGTTTATGAGCTTATACAGCCCACAACATGAAATTTTGGAAGCAATAATCACGTCGCCATTTGACATATCATGAACCATACATCTGCCATCAAAAAGTTTCACAACCAAGCCAATCTTGGCTAAAGCTGAAACTGATAACAGATTCTTCTTAATCCCTGGCACAAATAAAGCATTTGACAATGTAAAAGAACTACCATTAGCAGTAGTCTGAATGATCTAACCAACTCCCATGATAGGATAAGAGGAGTTGTTGGTGCATGTGATAGTATTCCCTGAAGGGGGCAGCTCGAGTGAAGTGAAGAAACTAGGCTCCGAGGTAATATGTGTGGTTGCCCCACTATCAAAGTACCAAACATCTGAGTCTATTGTAGACATACACTATTCACGAGAGGATGGGTCAAAACTGCAAATAGTAGAAAATGTCCATTCTTCATTTTGCACTAGATTAGCAGACTTTGTTTTCGGTGTAGAGGCCTCTACAACAACCATTCTAGCCTCTTTTTTCTTTGCCTCTTTTGCATCCAATTTTGGAAAATTCTTTATGACGTGATCATTTGCTTTACATTATTTGCAAAACATTTTCTGCTTTTATGTTTTCTTGTCGTCTCTGACATCCTTCTTTGATTGTACAGAGTTAGCAAATTTTTGCTTACTAGTAGAAGAGCTCCATTTACCTTTGCCCTTCTGACTAGCCAAGAAAGCTTGATCTGCAACACACATAATGGACCTATTCTACCTAGACTGATCTTCGTGCAATAGAACAAAGACTAACTCCTCAAATGTTAGGGCATTTGGATTGACTTTCATCATCAAACGAAGAGTAGAAGAAAAACTCTAGTATGAATCGGGAAGACCATTCAGAATAGTTTGCAGAAGAGAACAATCAGGCAAGATGTTATCAATAGAAATTAATTGTTCCTTCAAATCTTTGATCTTTGTTAGAAAATTATCCATAGAATCACCTTCATTCATATACTCACTCTCCAACTGTTTTTGGAGGTAAGTAACACGAGCCTCATTCCTAGCCTAGTACAATGTGCTAAGTGTATCATAAGCATCCTTAACTGTTTTGCAAGAGTGAATGTGAGGAATAATGGCACATTTGACAGACAAGGCTATCAATGCATGTGCATCACCATCTCTGCCATCCCAACAAATTTTCTCCACAATAGGTGTAGCAAAAATTGTAGCATGAACAGGAATCTACAGAATATCACCATCTTCGATGCCATATGTATGAGCTTCAGTACCTATATTTGCAGGTGTAATAGGATGTTTTTCAACACCTTGCACAATATTCCACAATCCTTTTGCAACCAATACATGATGCATCATATAATCCCACAATGGGTAATTCATACCATCCAACTTATCCTCAATAGCCAACATACAAAATACATCACTGATTTCAGCCATGGCCACAAACTAGAATACCCTGATGCTGAAAAATGATTGTATCTAAAAAAGTTGAACCAAACTACCCTGACGAGTTTTGCTAAACTTGTAGCAGACTTGGAGACGCTTATACTGGCGAACCAAAACTTGTATATATCTTTGGCACAAAAAGACAAAGTAGCCTACACAAACACTATGATAGTGTGTTTGGAGGCCAAAACAAGCTCAAATCATGATTTTGGCTGTTTTAATCTCCTAATCACCCTGAGTGTGCACACCAAATTTTGTGCAATTCTAAGATTGTGACCAGAGGGGTGTCGATGACACACTAGATGAAATGGCGACTAGCTCTGATACTAATTGTTGGAGTTCGAGGTCCGTGGAGGCACACAAACAACACAAGGAAGAAGAAGAAGCTTGAAGGACAACACACAATATTGAATGTATTACCACTAGAATGTACAACGATATGTTAGGGCAATAGGTGTATATACAAGCCTGGGAAAAAAACCTCCTAAAGGGAGGAAAAAGTGCCCCAACAATCCTAGTGTGTTCACACACATCACTACTAAATATATCAACACACTATCTTATATTCAAATGTCAGATTACAATGTGTGAATATGATACAAACTGAAAATATCTAAGTTTAGGCAAAAATAGAAACTATATACAAGAAATTGTGTGCAAAGTGCCTAAGAGGTATGAAGTGTGTGTGTGTGCGTTAATATGAAGAATATGAACAATTTAGAGTTGTTTGATAGTAAAACCCTAATTTTGATTAACCTAAATAAAAAACTAGTGAATGAACTAGCAGGAACAGAAATAGACTTGTTACTCATAGTAACTCAACAAGTGATGTTGATGGTTGTTGACACTAACTCCTCCAAGTAACCCCAAGAGTAGAACACACCTCCTCCAAGTGTGTAAGAACACTTCCTACAAGTAGAGCGCCTCCTCCTTGATCGCCAATGCTAAAGCTTGTACTCCTTGAGTGATTAATTGATTGCTTGATTATGTGATGATTAACAATGAGCCTTGGTTGTCACTATATACATTAGGGGAAAAAATGAACCCTGCATGGGCCTTTTAGATTAAGAGGTGATTAGTGATGGACCAATGAGAGGAGGGTGGTGGCCACAGTCTAGACCCTCAATCAAGTAGGTTAGGCCTAGGTTTCCCCTGGTTTTGGCTAGTCAAAACAACCAAAATGTGGTGAGAAGCATGGTATTTCTTGGCTTAGTGGTTTCATGGACCATGAAAGCCAAATTTATCCATGCACATTTTATTTGGGCCATTCGATATGGAGGAGATCCAATGGTTGATCTTGAAAGAAAGAGAGAGACGCTGTCGGCGCGAAAGCAGCGGTTGGTGGATCAAGCCAACCACCAGAAAATATGGCGCATGCCGGGTGCTTTGAGCAATCTCAGGTGCTTAGAAGTGGGAATTTACCCAAAAACATAAACTCAAGACAAATACTTCAGTCTAACTCAAAGGCTTATAGTATCATCAACCTTGTAATGTGATAAGCTTAAGACAATTGCTCATGAACTAATTTTAGTTTTTCTTTATGATATTCCTAAATCATTGGTTTTCAATTAAATGCACATTCGAACATATAAACGCTTGTTTTTAAGAGTACAACTCTATCCATTTCGCAAACACATTTTGTAGTCAAAAATTGATTTAAGCCAATCATACATAATCGGTAAAACATTCACGTCATGCAAATAGAAAGATAGTGTGGTAAGTTCTAGTGAATTCAAAGCAATATATACTTATTTATATATATGCACTATGCAATTTGGTTAATTAAGTAAGCTAATCAATGTAAATCGACCCTAACATTAAGTTTCCTGAGACACAAAGCAAACAATAGTTTGATTTTCCTAAGTTGTATTTAAATTCAACTTTATAATGTCTAGAACAAAAAGATGTAAAGAAGAGAATTCGAACTGACTGCCTCTTTATTGTTTTGTTATAACTTCCGTTCGTACAATTACATGATAACAGAGGTAACTTGAATCGCTAATTGGTTCGTATATACGAACAATTCCAAATGGGTAATTATTTCAGACTTTCACAAAAGTTAGAAGCATAATCATCTAGTGCTATCGAGCAAGAGCTGAGAAACGACAAATGAAAACATATAAGAACGCAAATCCATAAGAACGCAAATTCTGGGATAACTTTTAGTGCAAATGTCATAAATCAAATGCTTCAGTTGTATAGTGTAGTTTCTTTTTTTTAGTCTCCAACGCAGAAGAATAGCGCTGCAGAAGAATTCTTAAAAACAAATTCTATTAACACTAAAATCAGTTTACGAAGTCATCAGCATATCTTCGTGTCTATTCAGAGACTGAACATTGTTTTTATGCATTTTCTCCGAGGTCATTTATTTTGTTTCGTTCACAATATGAAACACTAGAAGCTAGAGAACCAATATCGTTTCAGGAGTGATGAAAGAAGATGCTTATCTACGTAAGATGTATGCGTCAATCAATTTTACAAACCAATCGCAAAATCAGTGTCCCCTCCTCGCAAAATTACTAGAGTAAAGCAGTTGGAGGAAGTTCCGACGTCGATCTCTGCACAGTTTAGATTACATCATGACTATCCATTGCAAAAGAAGAAGCCTAGCAGTAGCCACAAATGCTGAGTTGTATCGCCGCTGTAATTTCATTCAGTTGTTTTAGATGCCTGTCACTACAGCAGATTTTAGATAGATTTATGTCAGATTAAAAATGAGCATGACTGCAATGACATGATTTCCATGTTGTCAAAGAATATACAGATCAAGTGATTATTAACGCAAACATCAATTCAAGGCCTGCAAAAACATGCAGAGTACCATTCATTGATATGTTTCACCTACGAATCTTTAATACTTAACTTTCTAGATGTAAGTTTTGAATCAATCAAAGAACAGGCAATCGATATGACGAGATAACTTTTCGCTATTTCAAATAAGATATTAAACTTTTTATTACCGCAATATATAGCAGCTTGATGCTCCTGATGCGAACGCGAACAATATTGGTCGAAATTAAAGCGCAGTGGATTCAGACTTTTTTCGAATCTCAACAATGGATCGTTTCAACCGCCTGGTCTTCAGCCAACGTTTTCTTTAGGTGTAGTTGAGCGCAATCGGTAGTTGTTAACCTCCGAATCAGAGGATTGACAAAGCATTTAATAGATAAAATATGAAACACAGCATATCAGACACATAAAGATGATGTCAGAGATGATCAGAGCAGAAATAGATCATCGTAGTCATTAGAAAATCTACAGACTAAATAGTCAATTTCAGTCGAGGTTATGGAGGAGCAGATACTTTAATATTTCATTAGCATCGAACCATTATTATCATGCGTATCATAGCTAAACGTCAGATAAATGTACCGTCGATATTCAGAGCTCTCCTTCTCTGAAGAGTAGTGTCAAAAGCTTTCAGCTCTTCAAGCGTCAAATCGATTTCCTTGATGAATGAACAACAGCTATTCCCTCTGAGTTTACTTCGCATATTCCTCATCAGCTCATACAAAAACTAAACCCACTTTCTCTACGCATGAAGTTCCTCAATTTGGAGCAACAATCTGATATGGTTGAAGTCGGCTCACCCCTTCTTCTTACATCATTTAGAAATTGCCTCTTTTTTTTTCCCCCTCTCTGTCGTACCCCCCTTCTCTACAGCGATTCCCCTCAGATAAATAGCGGTCTTTTCCCCCCATAAACGAGAGAGAGCTCCCCGCATTTGTCGCCATCCACCAAATTTGCCTTCCGATGCTTCTTTCATGCATTCCTTTTTCCACTTCAGTTAACTATCTATCCTCCTTCGTTTCAATTTGCTACCCACCATGTAAGCGAAGCACAAGTTGTATCATCCATTTCGTCTGAATGTTGTAATCGGCTCTTCGAGAACCCCAAAGAATAAAGCTCATTAACTCTGTTAATGAAAAATGCTCAGAATGTGGATAATATTCATCCGTCTTTCATCCTTTAATTAGCACCAAGAGATTAATAAAGACATAACAATAGAGATGAATATCTCTACGACAACATGCCTTTACGTTTCTACCATTGGATGGAGTGCTCGATCCAATGCTTGAGATCTCCTTTGTAGAGGATGGAGCATCTTTCAAATTTATCCATTGGATCAATCAAAGATCCAACAACTCCTATTAATGCCTAGCCACGCGATATCGCATTTTCTTCTCGCTCATTGGATTCAAGAGCATCTAAGTGACCATGTTGATTTGAGTCCCATTATTTCTCCTCTCTCTCTTCCTTTTTCCCAACTCCCATGAGTGATATGACTCCTCGATTTGTCGTTTTCTGCCAGATGCGAACGTCAATCGTGGACGTCCGTGAGCAAAATCCAAGGATCAGCATGCCCACGATTCGTACTCTCTCTCCTCCTTTCTCCCATCACTTACAAGTACAACTAATGTGACTGTTCTATTTTGTCTTTTCTTGCCAGTCAATCTTGTCCATTCGCGATGAGCATCTAACGTCTCGCAATCGCCATCGGACCAACAACATTGAGAACCCTATTTTGTCGTTTTTTGCCAGACACACTTTTTTTAATCTCATTCATTCATGAAGGAAATCGAACGGCTCAAAATACCCACGAACCCACCTCGACTGATCACTCAACTGTAGCTCTTTAGAAAAAAAATTTTTATACTAAAAACCACTAGTGGTTTTATTTTCTTCATGAATCCTAAGCATGATTAGTTTTAATCCCTAAAAATTAGGGATCCTTAGAAGGCCCATGCAGGGTTCACTTTTTCCCCTAATGAATTCTCACAATGCCCCCACAATGAGAAAAAAAGCAAAAGCAAAAAGCATACAAAAATTGGCACCAGTGTTTGTGATTCCAAAAAAAATGCAAAAAAAGCTACCACTGATGTGATTTGAACATTGGTGGAGTCGTTTTTTTTTTAATTCACTTCTTCTAGCCAAGAATCCCACGACTTTTGGTTGTAGACTAATTGATTGAGAGTGTTAATCTCCAAAAGAACAAGCTATTTTTGATGTTGGAGCACCTCTATATCAAGAACAACTCAAAAACTTTACCAATTTGAAGGACCAATACCAGATTATCAAAATTTTGAACTAACTATGAAGAGAGTCACTTCTCAGAAAAGTCTGCTGCACATAACTCACTCATTGACTGATCAAATGTGTAAATTTTTTTATAAAACTTTGCACAAAGTGTTGATTAAAGATTACACACCTTCTTCAAGTTAAATCTTCTCAAAAGATTTAGTAGATCTTGAAAAATGATCCAAACAATCTACCTATGTCTGAAATTGTCCTCTTGTAGAGTCAATTTTGATACCTGCAACTTCTAACCCACAGTTCCCTCAAACTAGAATGTGTTTAAGCAAATGATTTTAGGCATAGATGGCTTACCTTCCAACTTAGATTTTGACTCCTCATTTGTGCAAAACTTTACACTGTGCACTAAGAAATGATCAATTCTTTTACCATCGAGATTGCGCCTGTTTTAGAAGACACTCAATACTTCTTCACATACAAATGTTCCTATACATAATTCTATCAGCCTGCTTACAGTTAGGCTCTCAAATCTTAACCCTAGAAGCACTAACTATGGATTTGGACATCTACAAAAGGATTCTTGAAATGATCAAACATAGAAGGAGAACACAGCAAAATATTGGGTGCAACTTTTTCTTCTATTCAGAAAACTTTACATCTGAATGATGAGAGAGTTCTCCCTCACTTATAAAGTGTCTAATGGCTCTTTCAACTTCTAATTCTTCTCATCTCATGCTCTCTCATACTTGCCCCGACTTTCTACTTGTATATATAGGCATATATGTACGAGCTCATGACCATACAAAAGGTATAAGTGAGCTAACTACAAATTAATGTACATATGTATACAAGTCTTCATTTCCTGAACATACTCTATCTTCAATATTCAATTGTTGATCTTTTCTTCATCCTTTGACTTCAAGTCTTTATCCAAAACATCAATTGGTGGTTGACTTGCACCAACAGCTCCCCCTCAATCATCAATTAAGGTTTTCTCTATCTTCTTTATACCTGCCATGTCTTTGAATCTTTGTAGCTTTGGTCCATCCAAGCTTTTGGTTAGCATATCTGCAATCTGATCTTTTGTTGAAGTATGTATGACTTCAATCTCGTTATCAATCACCTTCTCTCTTAAGAAGTGATACTGAATCTCAATGTGTTTAGTCCTGATATGAAAAACAGGATTAGCAGCTAGATACAATGAACTCATATTATCTCCATGAATAGTGGGTGTACTCTGAATGATGTCAAAACTCTTCATGAGAGTCTTCAACCATATGACTTCCTTTGAAACTTCAACCATACCTTTATATTCTTCTTCTATAGATGATAAAGCAACTATGTGTTGCTTCTTGGAACACCAAGAGATTAACTTATCTCCCACATAACACAAGTATCCATAAGTTGATCTCCTATCATCATGATTACCTGCCCAATCTATATCACTATATATCTTGATGTTTGTATTTGATGTAAAACCATAATACAAAACTTCCTTGAGTGTACCCTTAATGTATCTCAACACTCTTTGTCCTGCAACCTAATCTTCTTTTCTAGGACAATGCATGAATTGAGACAACACTCCAACTGCATATGACAAATCATGCCTAGTTAATGTAGCATAGATTAGACTACCAACTAGACTTTGATATAACTTCATATCCTTGAATTCTTCTCCTCCATATTTGCTCAATTTGTGATTCTCCTCCGTTGGAGTAGGTGCTATCCTGCAATCTTCCATTCTAAAATTGATCAACAAGTTCTTCAAATACCTTTCTTGAGTCACATACACTCCATGTTGAGTATATGAGATCTCCATGCCCAAGAAATATGACAAGTCTCCCAAGTCACTAATCTTGAACTCTTTCTCCATTTGCTTCTTGAGGCGTTGAATTTCCTTCTCAGTTGTACCTGTAAGAATTATGTCATCAACATATATGCACGTGTAAATGAACCCATCATCACTTGGTTTGACAAGCAAGCTACTATCAGCTTTAGATACTTGGAAACCAAGTTCCTTCAAGAACTTCACAAGTCTATAATTCCATGCCCTTGGGGCCTACTTCAAACCATACAAAGCTCTCTTGAGCTTACATACATATTCTGAATACCTTTTATCTCTGAACCCTTGTGGTTGCTTAATGAAAACATCATCTGAAATATAACCATTAAGAACAGCATTCTTCACATCTAATTGACATAATCTCCAACCTTTACATGCAGCAATGGCTATGAATGTCCTGATGGTTGTCATAGGTTTCATCATAATCTATACCATATGTCTAAGCAAATCCTTTCACAACAAGTCTAGCTTTATACCTAGACACACTTCCATCTGCATACCTCTTTGTCTTGTAGACCCACTTACATCCAATGATCTTCTGACTATTTGGTTTAGGAACCAAATCCCATGTCTCATTCTCCATCAATGCATCATACTCTTCCTGCATAGCTTTCTCCCAATTTTCCTTACCTTTTGCCTCTTCATATGTAGAAGGGTCTTCATCTGCTTTCACCATGTAAGCATAGTCTTTAGTCGTCAAAAAAGAAGTTTCATAGCTATACCTTGTAGGTTGCCTTTTGTGTCTTGATGACCTTCTGAGTTCTCCACTTCTTGAAGTTTCTGGTTCAACACATTCTGGATCAAACCTTGGCACTTCTTCAAATCAATTTGTACTTCATTTCTCTCTTCTTCATCAAATATCTGAACCTTTGATTTACCTTTCTTTTGATTCAAAACTTCTTCATCACCTTCATGATTATTGATTGTACCTGCATACAAAGTACCTTGTTCATCAAATGTAACATCCTTTGATACAAGGAATTGCTTTGTGGATGGACTCCACAACCTATATCCCATCTGCTTATCATCATATCCAATGAACACATACTTTTCAGCTTTAGGTTCCAATTTATGCCTTAACTGAGATGGCACATATGCATAAGCCAAACATCCAAACACTTTGCAATGATCTAAGGTAGGACTCTTACCCCACCAAGCTTCATATGGTGTCATACCTTGCAAAGCTTTACATGGTAACCTATTAACCAAGTATGTAGCAGTATTTACAGCCTCAACCCACAAATAATTTGGACAATTTTTCTCCTTCATCATTGATCTTGCAAACTCAAGAGTTCTATTTCCCCTTTCTGCTACACAATTTTATTGAGAAGAGTACCTGCAAGTAACTTCCCTTTTTATACCTGCATTCCATAAGTAATCACTAAAATCATTAGAGAAATACTCTCCCCCTCCATCTGACCTTAGTCTCTTCAACTTTTGACCTATGATTCTTTCTGTATACACATGATAATATTTAAATGTATTGAATACCTCTGATTTATCTTTGATCACATATATAGTGATCCATCTGGTAGCATCATCAACATAAATCACACAATATCTTGAACCATTAATACTGAAATCCTTTGATGGTCCCCACACATTTGTGTGTACCAATTCAAGATTCTCTAAATATTTGAAACCATGCTTAGAATATGATTGCTTATGAGCCTTACCTAATTGACATGCCTCACATCTGTATGTCATATGTTGACCTGCAAAATTAGGCAATCCAAGCACTGAACCATTGTTAACCATATCCTTAATACCTCTTTCATTGAAATGTCCAAGTCTTTTATGCCAAAGATCTAACTCAGAGATCTTATGTCCTCCATAAGTGAACAAGGCATGACCAACATTATTTTGAATCTTCAATGTGAAGAGTCTTCCTTCTTTCTTTCCTGAAACAATTTGTTTATACCCATTGCTAGGATCTTCCACAAAAACTCCATCATTAGTGAACCTAAATTCATTACCTTTTTCAATGATTTGCCCTACACTTATCAGATTCTTTGGAATTGTAGGAACATACAAGACCTTACTCAGGAGAGTACTTCCATCCTTGGCCTTCACTAATCCAATTGAATTCATATTGTGCTTTGTATTATCACCTGTTTGAACTACATGATTAGTCACCTTATTCTCCAAATAAGTCATCAAAGCTATATTACCACTCAGCTGATTGCTACACCCTGAGTCAATGTAGAAAACTCTTTGGTCTTCACTTTACCTTTCACAAGTTGCATTCATGATTAAAGTTGAATCCTCCTTTTGATCAGAAGCATAACTGTAGTAGGTGTTGTTGTAGGATTGACTTTGGAATCCTCTACCTGCATTTCTTTGAAAGTAGCCTCTACTACCTCTACCTCTAAAATTACCTCTTTGGTTTCTGCCACCTCTTCCTCTTGAATTAAAGTTCTAACTATATCCTCCATTATTCTGATTATTATGCGAACAATCATGAGCTAAATGATTTGTCTTACCACAAATCCAGCAAGCTTCGGCTCCATCTTTATTGCTTCTGTCTCTTCCTCTACTTTGCCACCTCCTCTTCCTCTTAGGAAGTTGGCTTGGCTAGTTGTACCTTCTTCTTCATTTACTTGTTGCTTGCCTTTGCTATTCTTCTTCTTATTCTTTGAATACATTGCTTGACCTGCACTCTTATCACCATCACCTTTGACATCCTGCTCAAAATTCAGCATGTGTCCTAGCAATTGATTTAAATCAGGAGTAAAATGATCTAGTGACAATTCAGTAGACAATATGAATGGCTTCCATTTCTCATATTCTCTCAAACTTGTGAGGATCTGCCTTACCAATTTATCCTCCTCAATATCTTCATCAATTGCTCCTAATGCATCTGCAATGTCCTTCATCCTTGTTACATAATCAGAAATGGATTGAGAGGACTTCTTCTTGAATGTGCCCACAAAGATGCCTTCCTTGACTTTGTAGTGTTTTGGAAATGCTCCTCCAAAGCATTCCATATATCACTTGCACTTTCAAGACCTCCAATATGAGGTAGCAAGTAGTCATTGACTCCCATGTAGATAATGCTCCTTGCTTGAGCATCCTTCTTCATCCAAGTCTTCAAATATGAGAGTTCATCCCTAGTTGGAACACTAGGATCTCTGAATTGTGGTTTTTCTTCTTCACCTATGATGTAACCTATCAGGTCTTTGCTTATGAGCTTCCATCCTCATTGACCAAGCTGGATAGTTTTCTCTATCCAATTTCTCTATCTGAAGAGAATCTCACATCCTTTCTTCACCTGTGTATTAAATTCTTCAAACTTTATGAGGAATAAGTCTACCTTTACTTCAAATGAAGTTCCTTTTGATCTCCTTCTCAAACCTCCTTCTCAAGCTTTATCTTTAAACTTTCAGCTTTTGAACCTTCAAGTGCTGATTTTTGTATGACTACAGCAGTCCGGGTCCTCCTTTCTTCTATTTTGATGATTCCTACTCTGATACCACTGATGGAGAGAATAAGCTATCTTTGATGTTAGAGCACCTCTATATCAAGAACAACTCAAAACCTTTACCAATTTGAAGGACCAATACCAGATTATCAAAATTTTGAACTAACTGTGAAGAGAGTCACTTCTCAGAAAAGTTTGTTGCACATAACTCACTCATTGACTAATCAAATGTGTAAATTTTTTTATAAAATTTTGCATAAGGTGTTGCCTAAAGATTGTGCACCTTATCCAAGTTAAATATTCTCAAAAGATTCAGTAGATCTTGAGAAATGATCCAAACAATCTACCTATGTCTGAAACTGTCCTCTTGTAGAGTCGATTTTGACACCTACAACTTCTAACACACAATTCTCCCAAACTAGAACCCGTTTAAGCAAATGCTTTTAGCCATAGATGGATTACCTTCAAAATTAGATTTTGACTCCTCATTTGTGCAAAAATGTACAGTGTGCACTGAGAAATGATCAATTCTTTTACATCGAGATTGCGCCTATTTCAGAAGACACTCAATACTTCTTCACATACAAATGTTCCTACAAATAATTCTCTCAACCTGTTTACAATTAGGCTCTCAAATCTTAATCATAGAAGCATTAAGTATGGAGCTAGACATGTACAAAAGGATTCTTGAAATGATCAAACATAGAAGGAGAACACAACAAAATATCGGGTGCAACTTTTTCTTCTATTCAGAAAAATTTACATCTGAATGATGAGAGAGTTCTTCCTCACTTCTAAAGTGTCTAATGTCTCTTTCAACTTCTAATTCTTCTCATCTCATTCTCTCTCATACTTGCCCCGACTATCTACTTGTATATATAGGCATATATGTACAAGCTCATGACCATACAAAAGGTATAAGTGAGCTAACTACAAATTAATGTACATATGTATACAAGTCTTCATTTCCTGAACATACCCTATCTTCAATCTTCAATTGTTGATCTTTTTTTCATCCTTTGACTTCAAGTCTTTATCCAAAACATCAATTGGTGGTTGACTTGCACCAACACTAATGCTATTATGTGGAGATTTTGGACCGTTTGAACATTGTTTCCAACAACACCAAAGTGCAAAAGGTGAACACATTGAAATCTATCCAAGACTTTGAGGAGATGCTACAAGAACAAAATGCTTGGAATACCAAGCTACAACACAATTTAGGCCTCTACGGTGACATATGTGAGCAGCCCTAGAGGAAAACAAGCAGCTCTAGCAACAAAATCAAGATAATGTAGAGGTTGCTATAGAAGGAACCCCCTAAGAAACCATTAGTCTCACAAGATTTCAAGCGGTTCCTTCTCACAATATATGAATACTACTAGAAGAGCATGCTAATTTCTTGGACTCATACCAAATATTGGAAGAGAGTGTGAAGATCTCAAGAAGCAACTAATCAAGCCCGAACAACCTCCAAAAACATGTTGATGAACTTCAAGCATGGCTATTGCAATATGAAATACCACCCTCGGTGTGGAAAAAAAACTTAAAAAATTAGTCAAAATCCCAATGAAAGAAACTTTCAAGGAACCCTATGAGCCCATACCAGTATCCAGGGGATGCACCATAGAGGAAGGCCAATACACCTTTGAAATTGATGGGCCGTAATGTCTCAAATGGATCAAACAAATAGGCAAAACACACGGCAATTGGATGGGTATACAGATCCAATCAATGTAAAATCTTGAAAACATAGTACTCAGGTCAGCATACTTCTAGAAAGAGATAGTACAAAAATGAAATCTCACAAAAGTACTCACAAAATAGAGAGAGACAAGAGACTGAACACAAGATTAGGTACAATCTTCCCCACCTACTCTGATGGACAAGTCTATCAGAATATGTTTATTTATAGGTATCATTATGCCCTGAATAGAAGATACATGAGGGGGATGCTTCGAAAAGCATGTGTTTACAAAAATTTGCTTTATTTACAAAATTGTCGCTTTCTAAGCGATCTAATATTTTTACAAAAACATCGGTTTCTTAGTGATCTACTATTTTTAGAAAAAATACTTAAATTATTATCTTTTAACCATCTTCAAAAAAATCTGAATAAGTCCACATGCATTCACACCCTCATGATTCTTCACCTCCTAAATCAAAACACAATCACATTAAAAACCTCAAGACATAAAAATCCATATAACATTCCATTATTCCATAAATTATAACAGAGAGACACTTGGTAAACATGCCTCTGAAGGCTGTATTTTGGGCAAAATTAAGTGTTTATCCTTCCCAAAAGATGGTTTGATACGAGCTACTTAAAAATTGAAGCTTGTTCATAGTGATGTCCATGGTCCTATGCAGACACCTTCTTTTGGGAACTACCTTTACTTTGTGACTTGTTGGAGATAGACGTCTGCGGAAGCACGCGAACAGCACAAGGAAGAAGAAGAAGCTTGGAGCACAAACACACAATACTGAATGTATTACTAGAGAATGTACAAAGATAAGTAGCCCATTAGGGCAATAGGCGTATATACAAGCCGGGGGAAAAAAACCTCCTAAAGAGGGAAAAAAAGTGCCCCGGCAGTCCTAGAGTGTTCACACACATCACTACCTAAATATATCAACAAATCCCCCCTGGGAGTGATGCGATGAACAAGGAGCTGGCACTCATGTATAAGGAAGTGCCAAGCTATGTGGAAATCACTCCACAAAAGGAAGTAAGCCCAAAGCTTTGCGGAAAGCTTCAAACTTCTCCCTAGGCAGAGCCTTCGTGAAAAGGTCTGCAATGTTCTCCTGCGTGGGCACATATGCCAAGCTGGTCTCCCCAGCAGAGAACCTCTCCCTGACATAGTGATAATGCACCTCAATGTGCTTAGTGCGAGCATGGAACACAGGGTTCCTCGCAACTGCCAATGCGCTCTGACTGTCAGTGAAGATGGTGGTGGCAGAAGACTAGCCAACACCCAAATCAGCCATAAGGCGTCTGAGCCACACACACTCAACAGTCGCTGTGAAAGCTGCCCTATACTCAGCCTCACAACTGGAAGTGGCCACAGTAGGCTGCTTCTTGCTCAACCAAGATATACATGAGCTACCAAGCATGAAGCAAAAACCACTGGTGGACACACGAGTGTCATAGCAACCAGCCCAATCTGAGTCAGAAAAAGCATGCAAATCTGGCGGTAGTGATCCCCCCTTGGGATAAAACAACCCAAGTAGCCGAGTACCACTCAAGTAGCGAAAGATGCGCTTAACCGCTTTCCAATGCGTGACTCCTGGGCAATGCATAAACCTGCTCATCTGTGAGACAGCAAATTGAATATCTGGCCGAGTAATGCATAAGTAAATCAAGCATCCAACAGCCTGCTGATAGAGAACAGCATCAAATGCATCTCCAGCATCATGAAGACTCAATCGTAAACCTGTCTCCATAGGAGTGGCAATAGGCTTACAGTCTTCAAGGCCAAAACGCTGCAATAATGTGTCAATATATTTCGTTTGACACAAAGCCATTCCACCATCAACGTGCATAAACTGAATGCCCAAATAGTGATGCAAATGCCCCAAATCAGACATCTCAAATGAGGCATGCAAATCAGCCTTAAAATCAGCAATATGTGTCTCAATAGGACCAGTGAGCAGCATGACATCAACATAGACAACAATGATCAGAAGCACATCATTAGCACGTTTAACATATAAGGTGCTTTCAGTTGGACTGTTCTCAAAACCATGTGCAATCAGATAGGCATGTATCTTCTCATACCAAGCACATGGTGCTTGCTTTAAACCATATAATGCCTTCTTTAACCTGCAAACCTGGTTTTCATGCCCTTTCTGCACAAAGCCACGGGGCTGAAAAACATACACTTCTTCATGCAAGTCACCATTCAGAAATGCTGTTTTAATGTCCAACTGATGTACATTCCAACCATGATGGGCTGCAAGTGCACAAATGCTCCGAACAGTAGTCATACGGCATGTAGGTGCAAAGGTCTCATCAAAATCAATGCCTCTTTCCTGCGCATAACCCTTTGCAACAAGCCTAGCCTTATACCTGTCAACGGTACCATCAGGTTTACGCTTCAGCGTGTATACCCACTTAGTGCCAATGGCCTTCTTGCCAGGAGGCAAGTCACATAAGGACCATGTACCATTCTTCATTATAGCATCATATTCAGATTGCATAGCAGCCATCCAATTTTCTGAATTTTGTGCTTCATCAAAAGAAACAGGCTCATTCTCGTCACAGAGACTAGATGCAGCCATAGCATAGCAATCTGATGCAAAGGAGGCACTATGAGAGCCTGAACGAGTATGATGTGACAAAGGTGCATCTAATTTGCTATCACGCAAAGTCTGCACCAACCATTTTGGCATAGTTTTTGCCTGCTCAATATAAGCTCTCTCATCAGCAAGTGCATCATGTAAATCTACATCAGAAATGGAATGATCTGCATCATCATATGAAACCTGCAAAGGCTGAGAAGTTGCCTCATTAGGACCAGCACTAGCCTGTCCACCTGTAAAAAGAGGCATCAAAGTATCATACATGTCTTTGGAGCTAACAGATGTCTCCTTAGTACATGAAAGCAATGGCTGAATAGCATCTTCCACAAAGACAACATCACGGCTAACCAGAATGCGTTTAGTCTGTGGATGATACAGACGATAGCCTTTACTTTCAGAACTGTACCCAACAAAAATACATTTTACTGCCTTATCATCCAATTTTCTACGATGTTGTTCAGGCACTAATGCATATGCCAAACAACCAAAAACACGCAGATGAGCAACAGCTGGCTTGCGGTCATGCCAAGCCTCATATGGAGTGATAGACTGCAACGCTTTAGTGGGACACCTGTTCAGTACATATGCTGCACACATGACAGCCTCAAGCCAGAAACTATGTGGTAAAGCTTGACTTTTGACCATGCACCTCGCCATCTCCATGAGTGACCTGTTCTTTCGTTCAGCAACTCCATTCTGTTGAGGTGTATACGGCACTGTACACTGGTGTTTTATCCCACGTTCAGCCTGAAATGCATTAAAATCTGAAGACATATATTCCCCCCCTCGATCAGAATGGAGGGTGCCCATTTTACATGCTAACATATTTTCAGCCAAAACCAAAAACTGTTTGAAGCACATGAATGCATAGGACCACAGACATCACTATGTACAAGCTGTAATTTCTGCGTAGCCCGAACTGAACCATCTTTTGGAAAGGAAGAACGCTGCATTTTGCCCAAAATACAGCCTTCACAAACATGTTTTCCAGGTGCCTCAAGTTTGGGCAAAGAGGACACCATTTCAGATTTCTGCAGGCGTAACAAACTAGCAAAATTCAGATGACCAAAGCGTGCATGCCAAAGCTTTGCATCTGACATAGCCTGAGAATCATGAACTGCACATGCCGAATCATTCACAGATCTTTCATAGTCTATGAGCTTATACAGCCCACGACATAAAATGCCAGAAGCAATAATCACATCGCCATTTGAGAGATCATGGACTGTACACCTATCATCAACGAATTTCACAACCAAGCCAATCTTGGCTAATGCAGAAACTGATAACATGTTCTTTTTGATCCCTGGCACAAATAAAGCATCTGACAAAGTGAAAGAACTACCATCAGCAGTAGTCAGAATGATCTTACCAACTCCCATAATAGGATAAGAGGAGTTATTGGCGCATGTGACAGTATTCCCTGTAGGGGCAGGCTCGAGTGAAGAGAAGAAACTGCGCTGCGAGGTAATATGTTTGGTCGCCCCACTGTCAAAGTACCAAACATCTGAGTCTACTACAGACATGCACTGATCATGAGAAGATGGGTCAAAACTGCAGACAGTAGTAAACGCCCATTCTTCTTCCTGCACAAGATTTGCAGACTCTGTTTTTGGTGTAGAGGCCTCTGCAACAACCATTCCAGCCTCTTTCTTCTTTGCCTCTTTAGCAGCCAGTTTTGGACAGTTCTTTATAATATGATCATTTCCTTTACAGTACTTGCAGAACAATTTCTGCTTTTCTGATTTCTTTTCATCTTTATCCTGGTTCTTTGATTGTGCAACATTTGCAGATTTTTGCTTACTAGTAGAAGAGCTCCATTTTCCTTTGCCCTTCTGACTAGCCAGGAAAGCTTGATCTGCAACACGCATAATGGACCTGTTCTGCCTGGACTGATCTTCCTGCAACAGAACAGAGACTAATTCCTCAAATGACAAGGCATTCGGATTGCCTTTCATCATCAACCGAAGAGTAGAGGCAAAACTTTGATATGAATCAGGAAGACCATTCAGAACGGTCTGCACAAGTGAGCTATCTGGTATAACCTCATCAGCAGAAATCAATTGTTCCTTCAGGTCTTTGATCTTTGTAAGAAAACTGTCCATAGAATCACCTTCATTCATGTGCTCACTCTCCAACTGTTTTCGGAGGTAAGCAACACGAGCCTCATTCCTAGCCTGGTACAAAGTGGTAAGTGTATCCCAAGCATCCTTTGCTGTTCTACAAGAGCGAATGTGAGGAATAATGGCACGTTTGACAGACAAGGCTATCAATGCATGTGACTGGGCATCTCTGCCATCCCAACGAATCTGCTCTGCAGTAGGTGCAACAGAAACAGTAGCACGAACAGGAATCTGCGGAATATCATCTTCGACACCATCTTCATCAGCTCTAGTACCTCCAGCACATGTATTTGTAGTACCTGTAGTCGCAGGTGTAGCAGTACGTCTTTCAACACCCTGCACAATGTTCCACAGTCCTTTTGCAACCAGTACATGTCGCATCATATAAGCCCATAATGGTTAGTTGGTACCATCCAACTTATCCTCAACAGCCAACATACGGAATACATCACTACTTTCAGCCATGGCCGGTGACTAAAATACCTTGATGCAGAAAGTTGACTGTATCTCAAGAAGTTGAACGGAACTGCCAAGACGAGTTCTGCTAGACCTGTAGCAGACTTCGAGATGCTTAAACTGGCGAACAGAAACTGGTATATACCTTTGGCACAAAAGGACGAAATAGCCTGCACAAGCGCTGTGATAGTGCGTTCGGAGGCCGAAACGAGCTCAGATCGCGATTTCGGCACCACAGAGCGAAGTCGTTTTTATCTCGGAAACACCCTGAGTATCCTCACCAAATTTCGTGCGAATCTGAGACTGCAAACGGAGGAGTGTCGACGGCGCCCTAGAAGAAGCGACGACCTGCTCTGATACCAATTGTTGGAAATAGATGTCTGCGGAAGCACGCGAACAGCACAAGGAAGAAGAAGAAGCTTGGAGCACAAACACACAATATTGAATGTATTACTAGAGAATGTACAAAGATAAGTAGCCCATTAGGGCAATAGGCGTATATACAAGCCGGGGGAAAAAAACCTCCTAAAGAGGGAAAAAAAGTGCCCCGGCAATCCTAGAGTGTTCACACACATCACTACCTAAATATATCAACATGACTTTTATTGATGATTTTTCTAGACATGCATGGATGTATCCATCAAAATCAAAGTCCAAAACATTAATGTGCGTCAAAGAGGTTTTGTTTTGGTTGAAAATATATCAACATGTAAAGACACGCTCCATGATGATTAAGGGGGGGATACATGTATTCTAATTTTAATCCATTTATGGCTGAATGTGGGATAGAACATTAGTGTATAGTGCCATATACACCTCAACATAATGGATTTGTTGAAAGAACTAATTGTTCTCTTATGGCGAGGATGAGGTGTATGGTCAAAAGTCAGGCTTTACCACATAGCTTATGGCTTGAGGGTTTTATGTGTGCAACATACATACTTAACAAGTTTCTCACCAAAGCGCTGCAGTTTATTACTCCATATGAGGCTTGGCATGGCCCCAAGCCATCTATTGCTCATCTGCATCTCTTTGGTTGTTTGGCATATGCATTAGGGCTTGAACAAAAACGTAAAGAATTGGATGAAAAAGTAGTAAACTAATTTTTTGTTGGATATAGCTCTGAAACCAAAGACTATCGTTTGTATCATCCACATACTAAACACATTTTGGTTATTCGTGATGTTGTTTTTGTGGAAGATGAAATTCACTCATTATTTTCATGTACTAAAGGAGACGTCAGTTAGCTCCAAATATGTGTATGACACTTTGGTGCCTCTTTTTATAGGTGGACAACCAAGGGATGGTCCAAATAAGGCAATTTCTCAACCCTTATAGGTTTCACATGATGATGCCGATCATTCCATTTCTGATGTAGATTTACATGATGAACTTGTTGATGAGAGGTTTGATATAGAGGAGGCAAAAAACTATGCCCAAATGGTTGGTGCAAACTTTGCAAGAGAGCAAATTAGATGCACCTCTATCATATCGTATTCATGTGGGCTCTCATCATGCTTGTTTTGCATCAGATTCCTATGCAATGGATGTCTCTAGTCTTTGTGATGAGAATGAGCCTGTTTCTTTTGATGAAGCATAAAATTCCAAAAATTGGATGGCTAGTATGCAATCAAAATATGATGCTATTATGAAGAATGGTACTTGGTCTTTATGTGATTTGCCTCCAAGGAAAAAGTCCATTGGCACAAAATGGGTATACAAGTTGAAGCGTAATCCTGCTGGAGTGGTTGATAGGTATGAGAATAGGTTTGTTGCAAAATGTTATGCTCAAGAGAGAGGCATTGATTTTGATGATTCCTTTGCTCCCACATGCCAAATGACCATATTTCATAGCATATCTGCACTTGTAGCTCATTCCGATTGGAATTTACATCAGTTGGACATTAAAACAACATTCTTGAATGAGGAGGCTTACATGAAGAAGTTGTACACTTGGATTCTCCTCATAATAGAGGCCTTAAGAGTGGGAAATAAGAGGTAGGAATTGGGAACAATAAGAGGTACAAATTGGGCACATATTCATACAAGACCTAATCATAAAAGGTAGGAATTGTCATGGACACAAAGGAAACCATCATGAACCTGAGATTCCATGTGACTCTCTATATCTCATGATATTTTCATAATTTATGAGGGGCAATTATGTGACTATGAGATCTTCTAAGACTTGAATCTTCATGGCTTGGTCTTTGTAGAGTTCTTGATATGTGATATTGGAACATGATGATGATCGATATCCATGATGAAAGTGGAAAGGGTTTATAGTATATCTAGGTATAGAATCAAGGGCATGATTCTCATGATGAACAATATTCCTCTTTTGACTTTGATGATGATGATCCTTTTGATGTGGGATGGTTATTGTAGAAGTTCTAATAACAACTCTTTTCTTTTTCTTAGGTCATTTGGATGTCATATGTTCATGGTCTCCACAATAAAAGCATAATACATTGTCCTTCTAGTGTTTTCTTTCCTTAGGTGTAAGTCTGCTAACCCTGATATTATCCAACTCCATGAGTTCTTCTTGATTGAACATGAACTTCTTATTATCCCTTGCATTTTTTTTATCTTCATAATGTGTATGCTCCATATAATTTGTAATGATTTGTTGATATTCAAAATCTTTGAGTAAAAGGTTGATTCATTGTAATTATGAGATAAATTTTGAATCGAAATCACTTTTCCTTGAGACTTTGGTACTCACTTAAAGTCAAGGTCATTTTCTTTGCACCTGTGTACCCCCTAAGCATGCAATGTCTTGACAAGAGCATACTTTCAATTGGACTACATGTGAAGCCAAGAGCAATCAAGTGCTTATTGATTTTGTCATTCCATACACGTGGAGCTTGCTTGAGACCATACAAGACTTTATGAAAGCCAAAAACCATACGCTCTTATCCTTTCATGGGAAATCGAAGAGATTGCTTCACATAGACCACTTCTTGCGTATCACCATTCAAGAACGCTTTTTTTATGTCCAATTGATGCGCTTTCCAACCTCGATGGGCAGCCAATGCAACCACAGTATGAATGGTAGTCATGCATGAAGCAGATACAAAAGTTTCCTCATAGTCAATGCCATATTGTTGTGCATATCCTTTGGAAACCAATCTAGCTTTGTAGTGATCAATACCACCATCTGACTTTCTTTTAATCTTGTAAACCCACTTTGTACCAATGGCATTTTTTCCTTTCGACAATTCACATAACTCCCAAGTACTATTCCTATGTATGGAATCCATTTATGATTGTATAGTGCTCATTCAATATGGATCATCACATGCATCTTCAAAAGTATGTGGTTCTTCATTACATGATGTTGCAATAAGAGAATAATCCTTCATTACGTGGCAAGAGCTTGATCTTGTTCTACCAAGTAAAGGTGCACTCAATTTGCTATCTTACAAAGTTTGTTTCATCCACTTTGGCATACTTTGTGCACTATTGATAGACATGCATTCATTATGTTATAGATCATCAACATGTATATCTACACCAACTCAATCTCATGCTCATTTTTTTTTTCAGCCATATTTTGATGCAAATGTTCAACCATATGTGGCTGAAAATTTCTAGCAATTCCAATAATTTTTGGCTCAAAACTTTTAGCCATGTTTGGCTGGACATTCTCTACATTTGCAACTCTATTTTGCTAGATTTTTTCAGCCCCTTGAGCCTCAGTTGGCTTATCTACATGGCCATAGTCAAGTGCACCATTTTGGAACAAAGGCATGAGTGTATCGGGCACATCTTATGAGCTAATTATTGCTTGTTTTTTGCATTCGAATAGAGGGAAAACTGAATTTTCAGCAAATACCACATCTTGAATCACAATAATTGTGTTCCTCAATGGATGGTACAAACAATATCCCTTACTTTTAGCACTATAACCAACAAATATACATTCTGTTGCCTTGTCATCAAGTTTATGACATTGTTGTGATGGAACAAAAGCATATGCCAAACAACCAAACACATGCATATGACTGACCATAGGGATATGTCCATTCCAAGCCTCATAAGGAGTGACGAATCTCAATGCTTTTGTAAGGGAGTTATTCAACACATAGTTTGCACACATGATCACTTAAATGCTTTGAAGCAAGAAAATACCTCATTCTTTGCGTTCATAGGATACACCCATGTATGGCGAGTAGTATCAATAATGAAGGCAACAAAATATTCATGCTTCCCAAAAGATGGAGTCTTGATACGACCACATAGATCACTATGAACAAGCTCCAATTTTCTTGTAGTGTAGTGTGTGTGTGTATGACTATCTGTTGGAAAAGGAGATGATACATCTTTCCAAGAATGCAACCAAAACGAGCACACCAAAGCTCCATTTCTGCCATGTAAGAAGTATGGGCAACCAAGGCATTTGAGGCAGACCTCTTGTATGTATCCATGTGATACAAACCATTACATAATGTATTGGACATCACGATAATATCAACATTGTTGAAATCATGAACCGTGCCCTTATCATCAACAAAGTGTACATTAATTCCAACTTTGGCAATCAATGGAACAAAAATAAAGTTCTTCTTGATACCAGGTACATACAATATATTTTTCAGGAGAATCATACCTCCATTTGCAGAACTATGCTCAATTTCTCCTATGCCAATGATAGGATAAGAGGCATTGTTTGCACACACCACATTTCCTCCTTTGGGTGCATCTTTCAAAGATGCAAAAAAATATTCTCCATGAAGTTATGTGATTTGAAGCACCACTATCAAAGAACCAATCCGAATTAGTCTCACTCACAACCATACATTTAGAAATTCAAAGATGTATCATAATGACATGTAACAACACATACCCAAAAATCTTGAGTCATGTTGGCTTCATCATTCTTTGCATTTGAAGACTTTTCAATAATAGACATATCGAACTCCTTCTTCTTTTGATTGCACTTAGCAAGCTTTCTACACTCATCAATAGTATGACTAGCCTTTCAGCAATATTTGCATCTCTTCTTCTTTTGGAAATCAACATCATTAGAGGAGTGAGTGGAAGAGGAAGGTTGAGGATTTGGTTTTGATGAACCCAAAGTTGAACCGTACTTGCTTTTCCCTTTTTGTGAGATAGCAAGTGTGTGTGTTCCCTCAATCAAACCACTCCTATCCACTCCAGATTGCTCTTCTTGCAAAAGAAGAGACACAACCTCATACATATTGGGATTCCCTTTCGCAACCAAACAGAGTGTAGTGGAAAAGCTTTGAAAAGATTCTAGTAATCCTTTCAACAATGTCGAGCTGAGTGATGCATCCAGAACAATCTCATCCATGTTTGGCAATTGATCTTTGAAGTCCTTGATGTGTGTCACATACACATCCATAGAATCATTTTCAGCCATACATACATCCTCGAATTACTTCCTCAAGTACGCAACACATGCTTCATTACACACAACATACAAAGAAGCAAGAGTGTCCCACGCCTGCCTTGTTGTAGAACATGAATGAATGTGTAGAACTATATGATACTTCACAGAAAGCACAATCAATGCATGAGCTTAAGCATCTTTTCCATCCCATCTAAGTTGCTCCTATGTAGGTGGAGAAGGAGTACCTAGTTTACTTGAAGAAGAAGCTCCATCTGTGATAGTAAACCGTGAAGTAGAAGAACTTGCAAGTCTTTGATCTACATCTACCACTATGTTCCAAAGTTGTTTTGCAACAAGGACATACTTCCTCATGTAAGACATATTGGATAGTTTGTTAGACTCAAGATATAACCGGCAGGAGATGGTTGAACCACATCCTAAGAAGGAGGATTAGGAAGTAATCCTCAACCATGGCTTTTGGGGCTAGTGGTTAGCCCATCGTACTCCTAGCCAGTAGGTCATGAGTTCAAATCCCGCAATTGGTGTCAGAGCCAAGGAAGTAGGCTTGGGCAAGGTGGATGGAAGGCACGTGCATCGATTTCAAAGGTAAGCTTAATAAAGATTTGAGTGTATCTCCCAATCCATAGGTCGAGGATTTCAACGTGTAAGATATCGTTGGAAAGCTCTCGGAACAAGCATCGTAATGGAACAGTAGATTGAGGATCCAAGATACCTAGCATGGGTGAGAACTAGGTTCAAGATACTAAGGTTGAGAACAAGGTACTCAAGAGACCAAGGTTGCGAACGAGGCAAGTCTGTAGGCAAGTTGCCAAGAAGCAGAAAGGCAAGGTTCTAGAGACCAAGGTTGAGAGCAAGGGTTCAAGAGACCAAGGTTGAGAACAAGATGGTTCAAGAGAATGTGCAAGGTTGAGGACATCGATTCAAGGGGAGATCAACGATTGATCATTGAGGACAATGATCTCTAGAAGGGGAAGAGAGTGTTAGACTCAAGATATAACCGGTAGGAGATGGTTGAACCAGACCCTAAGAGGGAGGATTAGGAAGTAGTCCTCAACCATGGCCTTTGGGGCAAGTGGTTAGCCCATCGTACTCCTAGCCAGTAGGTCATGAGTTCAAATCCCACATAGTTTGTCCCATCAAGGTTATCTTCAGCTTGAAGCATGCCAAACAAGTCATTATTGCCAGCCATTCTACTAAAGTACAAGAATGTGATAATATCTTTACTTTGACAAAAGATGAAATGAATGTTAAAATTCTAGCTCACAATCCATCACTTTGATGGCAATTCAAATTGCATGAATGGCTTCAAACTAGGGGTTAAACCTTAGTGCAATTGGTGGAAATGTTTCTTGGCTGCTTAAATTCACTGTTCTATGCTTCGAAGTCGATTTGCACTATTGAAAAAGTACACACCATGATGCAAAAAACCAAAACTTGAGAAGGAGCTAAACTTGCTCTGATGCCAATGTTGGGTGTGTGTAGAAGTGCGAGACACAGAAGAAGCACAAATGGAGCAAGGCACATGGAGAAGACGGGTGGCTGGAATAACTCTTTCTATTGAGAATGAAGTGAACTAAAGTAAGAGCTGAATAATATCCCTAAGTACAAAGTACCACCACATATGGGTGAATCATGTATGCAGTAACATGGGGAAAAACCTCTAGTTAGAACTAGAGTAAAAAGTTCCCATGTATAGGGAAAAGGTTTACATCAAAGCTACTCAAGGAACACATAAGTGTAACATTATTTTGGGCAAAATGCAGCATTCCTCCTTCCCAAAAGATGGTTTAGTACAACCTACTAAAATATTGCAGCTTGTTCGCAGTGACGTTTATGGTCCTATGCAAACACCTTCTTTTGAGAACCACCTTTACTTTGTGACTTTCATTGATGATTTTTCTAGGCATGTATGGGTATATCCATTGAAAATAAAGTCCGAAGTGTTTATGTGCTTCAAAATATATTTGGTTTTGGCTGAAAATTTATCAGCATGTAAAATGTGCACCCTCTGTTCCGATCGAGGGAGGGAATATAGGTCTTTTGATTTTAATGCATTTCTAGCTGAATGTGGGATAGAACATCAATGTATAGTGCCCTATACACCTGAATGGAATGGAGTTGCTAAAAGGAAGAACACATCACTCATGGAGATGCGAGGTTTATGGTCAAGAGTTAGGCTTTACCACATAGTTTCTGGCTTGAGGTTGTTAGGTGTGCAACATATGTACTTAATAGTGTCCCACTAAAGCATTGTAGTCTATCATTCCATATGAGGCTTGGCATGGTCACAAGCCATCTATTGCTCATCTGTATGTCTTTGGTTGTTTGGCATATGCATTAGTGACTGAAGAATAATGCAAGAAATTGGATGACAAAGCAATGAAATTTATTTTTGTTGGGTACAATTCTGAAAGCAATGGCTATCATCTGTATCATCCACAGACTAAACACATGTTGGTTAGCCATGATGTTGTTTTTGTGGAAGATGCAATTTAGTCATTACTTTCATGTACTAAGGAGACATCAATTAGCTCTAAAGATGTGTATGACACTTTGCTACCTCTTTTTATAGGTGAATAGTCTAGTGCTAGTATGAACGAGGCAACTTCTTAGTGTTTGTAGGTTCCACATGATGATGCAGATAATTCCATTTATGATGCACTTGTTGATGAGAGGCCTTATATAGAGGAGGCAAAAACTATGCCAAAATGGTTCTACACTGTGAGACAACAAATTAGATACATCTCTATCATATCATACTCATTCATGCTCTCATAGAGCTTCTTTTGCATCAGATTTCTATGTTGTGCCTTCCTCTAGTCTTTGTGATGAGAATGAACTTGTTTCATTTGTTCAAGCACAAAATTTAGAAATTGGATGGATGCTATGCAATCAAAATTTGATGCTATTATGAAGAATGGTATTTGGCCTTTACGTGACTTACCTCCTAGCAAGAAGGCCATTGGCACAAAGTGGGTATACAAGCTGAAGTGTAAGCCTGATGGAATAGTTGATAGGTATAAGGCTAGCCTTGTTGCAAAAGGTTATGCTCAAGAATGAGGCATCAATTTTGATGAGACCTTTGCTCCTACATGCCGAATGACTATTATTCGTAGGATTTGTGCACTTGTAGCAAATCATGGTTGTAATGCAAATCCATTGGACATTAAAATTGCATTTTTGAATGGTGACTTGCATGAAGAAGTGTATGTTTTTCAACCCCATGGTTTTGTATAGAAAGGGATGAAAACAAAGTGTGCAGGTTGAGAAAGGCATTATATGGTTTAAGGCAAGCACCACGTGCTTGGTATGAAAAGATACATGCCTAGTTGATTGCACATGGTTTTGAGAATAGTCCAACTCAAAGCACCTTATATGTTAAGCATGCAAATGATGTGCTTCTTATCATTGTTATCTATGTTGATGACATGCTACTCACTGGTCCTAATGAGAAGCATATTGCCGATTTTAAAGCTGATTTGCATGCCTCATTTGAGATGTCAGATTTGTGGCATTTGCATCATTATTTGGGCATTCAGTTTATGCAACTTGATGGAGGAATAGCTTTGTGTCAAACAAAATATATTGACACATTATTGCAACATTTTGGCCTTAAATATTACAAAGTTATTGCCACTCCTATGTTACATGTTTACAATTGAGTCTTCATGATGTTGGAGATGCATTTGATGTTGTTCTCTATCAATAGGTTGTTGAATGCTTGATTTACTTATGCATAACTCGGCCTAATATTTAGTTTGCTATCTCACAGATGAGCAGGTTTATGCATTGCCTAGGTGTCAAGTATTGGTAGGAAGTTAAGTACATATTTCGCTACTTGAGTGGTACCTGACTACTTGGATTGTTTTATCCCAAGGGGGGATCACTACAACCAGATTTAGATGCTTTTTCTGACTCGGACTGTGCTAATTGCTATGACACTCATGTGTCCACCAATGGTTTTTGCTAGAACATGCATATCTGGTTGAGCAAGAAGCAGTCTACTATGGCCATTTCTAGTTGTGAGGCTGAGTATAGGGCAACTTTTACAATGACTCTTGAGTGTGTGTGGCTCAGACACCTTATGGTTGATTTGGGTGTTGGTTAGTCTTCTGCCACCACCATCTCAACCAACATTCACATTGGCAGTTGCAAGGAACTTTGTGTTCGATGCTTGCACTAAGCACATTGAGGTGCACTATCATTATGTATGGGAGAGGTTCTCTACTCGAGATATCAATTTGGCATATGTGCCCACAGAGGAGAATGTTGTAGACCTTTTCACAAAGGCCCTACCAAGGGAGAAGTTTGAAGCTTTTCGCAAAGCTTTTGGCTTACTTCCTTTTGTGGATTGATTCCACATAGCTTGGCACTTCCTTATACATGAGTGCCAACTCCTTGTTCACCACATCACTCCCTAGGGGATTTGTTAATATATTTCGGTAGTGATGTGTGTGAATAAACTAGGACTGTCAGACATTTTTTTCCCTCTTTAGGAGGTTTTATCCCCTAGCTTGTATATATGCCGATAACCCTAATAGGTTACTTATCCTTGCACATTCTCTTGGTAATACGTTCAATATTGTGTGTTGTGCACCAAGCTGCTTCTTCTTCCTTGTGTTGTTTGTGTGCTTCTTCAGACCTCAAGCTCCAACACCAAGTATGTATCTCTTGGGATCCCATATGTCCCAAGATCTTAGGGACGCCATGTGATGGATGTCCCATCACCATGGATCCCATATATCCATGGATACAAAACCATATGGATGCCATATGCCCATGAAAAACAAGGGATGCCATATGTCCCAAACTTGGATTCCATGTCCAAGTTATGTCTAAGGATCCCATATGTCCTTGGATCCTAAAAACCAATGAACTAAGTGATCCCATATATCACTAATTCCTCATATTAAAAACAAAAGGGTCACCACATGGAGGGGGGTGTTGAGAGTTCCATGCTCCACCCTTTTATCCAAACTTACTTTCATTTTCATGCAAGTTCATTTATCCCACATGCAAGGGGATTATTCCTCAATTCCATATATGGAGGCGCCCACTTCACTTCACATAATCTCATTCACTCAAGTTCTTGGCAAGGGTGCCTTCACTATCCTTATGGAGTCTCCATGCTCATAGAGTAGTGTAGGTAAGTCATTTCCATTTTAATTCATTCAACATGTTTCGTTATCTTTTGTTCCTTCCTTTATAGCTTGTTAGATGTGTGCATGTGAGTGGAATGGGAGTAGTGCTTTGTTATTTCAACACTATCATGTTATCTACGATGGCTTGTGTTGTATCTCATGAAAGACTTGACAAAAAGAGACCTTATGCAAGTCGCTAAGCATGAATACTTCACTATCCATGTACTCAAATATCACCCATATGTAGGATGACACACAAAGCCCACCAAAGCATACTTAAAAATTGAGTTCATGAACAACAAAATTAGACAAAGCCAACTCGATAAGGTTTTACAATTTGAGATCGATCACAATTTAGAATGGTGACCATTCATTCACTCTATCATCTTATGTCTGATGGCTTTGTGTCCCTCATGAGAGAGTTGACAAAAGGAGAAAGAGGTATGATCCAAAATAAGTTGCTAAGCATAGGTAATTCTATGTGGGCAACTACTATCGGTGTAGTGACGACTTATCCATGTGTGGGACGATATATAAGCTTTGCCAAAGAGAAGTATGCTAAACCAACCACCTTGATTAGATAAAACCATCTGATAGGGTTTTATAGTTAGGGTTGAACTAAATTCCAAGATGCAGGATATCAAAGCCTCGTAGTAAGGCTTGCAAGGTATTGTATATGATGGCTTTGTGGTATGTGTATGATGGCTTGTATCCAATAGTCTGTGTATGATTGTGGTCTTTGTATGATGGGTTTGAGGTGTGTGTATGATGGCTTTGTGGTATCTCATGAAAAAAGAGACAAAAGGCTCAACAAGGAAATGAAGAGCCATATGATTAAGTGAAGAAGGAACGATTAGGAAGATTCTAGTCATATCAAACCTTTTTTTGCGTGTCAATGATACACATGGTGAATGTGATGTTTTGAGTGTTTATTATACTCCACAATTTCAGATTCATGTGATGCAAAACATGCTCATTAGGAATCCATGACCATAACAAATGTCAAGGACTTCCATCATCCGTGTATTGTGAATAATGTCATACCTCCTTGGGCAATGCCATTTATCCCATATATAAATTATATGAGTCATGTCAAGCTACCTGATTTGTAAGGGTATGCATTATTTTATGAAGAGGAAAGCTCAGGCTCTACTATGACATGAAAAAAAAATGAATTAAAACTAGAAAGCCAATTTTGAAAAGGGCGACGTTGATGGGATACTCTATATTCTCCTTTTTAGTGAATGTTTCAATATAGGGCCCTTGATTAAGTCAACGCTCATTGTCAAGTCTTTGGCCCACACTCTGATGGAGATATCGGCGGTGCAAGAGATCAAACGCTTGCTTGGCAGCCGTTGATTGGTTTCATGCTGACCTGGAAAGCCACCTAGACGGCCACCGAGGCTGTGTTGGCCGTCGGTGCAAACACACACACAAAAAGCAACCGTCACCCTCGGGAGTCGGCAGTTGGGTCCTCTCAGACTAACTATAATGGCACCCCGCTCTCTTAATAGTGATGATCAGATGGTGGTTAGAGATAAAGCAAGTTTCATCCACTTGGAACATCTTACATGTTATTATTGAGAAGGCGGTGGTAGTTCCACTAGTTGCTATACTTTCTTAGCATGTCTTCACTTGGCATGATGGACGTAGTTCCACAGAGTGGATTGGGATTTAATTTGTATGGGAATTATTTTGATCCATAGTTTGGATTATTATATATAATAGATCGAGATGTGGATCCATGGTTTGGATATGACTGATTGAGATCTTAGTCCATAGTTTGGATGTGACAGATTGAGGTCTTGGTCCATAATTTGGATCATTGACATATTGATACCATAGTTGATAGATTGACATATTGATATCTTGGTCCATAGTCTGGATCGTTGATAGATTGTCATCTTGGATTCATGGTTTGGATCATGTTGGGACCTTCTTAAGTTTCATTTTCATTATAGTAGGTAAATCAAGTAGAATTACTCGAGCGTAGGGATAGTAAATCAAGCAGATTTACTTGAGCTTAGAGATAAAACACTATTTGGAAAAGATTTCCATTTATCTTTAGTATTTTTTTCCACAGAGAGTAGGACATAGTCACATTGTTTTGAATGAACATAGTATTTTTTTTCATTACTCTAGTGGAGTAAGTAATTTTTCATGATTATACCATATGAAAAACTATCAATGGGTATTTCAGGGAGACAAGGGCAAGCTGCCAAGGTCTCTACAGGTGACAAGCCATCACAAGTTAGTGGTCAAGGTCTAGGCATAGGGAATCCGAGGATATTCCGAGTACTTATGCTGCGCGCATATGGATTCATTGGACCTCAGAGGGATTCCTATAGTATGCCCAAGGCAAGGACTACTATTTGTTGGTGGAAATGCTAGATATAAAGCATAGAGATAGTTGTCTACTTTTTGAGCATCTAGTATTTCAAACACCTACCACACTCTACTTTTATTATTTGGAATCACAGATTTTGATTCCCAAGTTTATAGCTCCTTCTATATCATTGAGGACAATGATCTTTAGAAGGGGGAGAGAGTGTTATATTCCAGAGATGTACATGCTTGGAGGAACGAGAAGTTCCTTGCTCGGGGGATAGCCAAGGCCAAAAGCCAAAAGCCTACTCATGATGGCCAGATGAGTAGAGGGGCCTTAGAGAGAACTCTAGATGGTGACTAGGGAAGGGCTATAAATAGGCTGGGAGGTGAGTCCCAGGCATGTCATTCTCCACTTCTCACACTGAGTACATGGCAACTTTCTCAATGACTCTTGAGTGTGTGGCTCAGTCTTCTACCACCACCATCTTCACTAACATTCAGAGCACATTGGTGGTTGTGAGGAACCCTGTGCTCCATGCTCGCACTAACCACATTGAGGTGCACTATCATTATGTCAGGGAGAGGCTCTCTACTGGAGAGATCAGTTTGGCATATGTGCCCTCACAGGAGAATGTTGAAGACCTTTTCACAAAGGCTCTTCCTAGGGAGAAGTCTGAAGCTTTTTGCAAAGCTTTGAGCTTGTTCCTTGTGGATTGATTCCACATAGCTTGGCACTTCCTTATACATGAGTGCCAGTTCCTTGTTCAATGCATCAATCCTTGGGGGGATTTGTTGATATATTTCGATAGTGATGTGTGTGAATACACTAGGACCGCCGAGGCATTTTTTCCCTCTTTAGGAGGTCCCCCCTCGCTTGTATATATGCCTATAACCCTAATGTGTCACTTATCTTTGCACAGTCTCTTGGTAATACATTCAATATTGTGTGTTGTGCTCCAAGCTTCTTCTTCGTCCTTGTGTTGTTTGCATGCTTCTGCGGACCTCAAACTCCAACACCAAGTATATATCTCTTGGGATGCCATATGTCCAAGATCCAAGGGATGCCATATGTCCCACCAATGGATCCCATATGTCCGTGGATACAAAACCATATGGATGTCATATGTCCATGAAAACCAACGGATGCCATATGTTCCAAACTTGGATCCCATATGTCCAAGTTATGTCTAAGGATCCCATATGTCCTTGGATCCTAAAAATCAATGAACTAAGTGATCCCATATGTCACTAATTCCTCATATTAAAAACAAAAGGGTCACCACATGGAGGGGGGTATTGAGAGTTCCATGCTCCACTCTTTTGTCCAAACTTACTTCCATTTTCATGCAAGCTCATTTATCCCACATGCAAGGAGATTTGTCCTCAACTTTATATAAGGAGGTCCCCACTTCACTTCACATAATCTCATTCATCGAAGTACTTGGCTAGGCTGCCCTCACTCTCCTCATGCAGTCTCCATGCTCATAGAGTAGTGTATGTAAGTCATTTCCATTTTAATTCATTCACCATGTTTTGTTAACTTTTGTTGCTTCCTCCATAGCTTGTTAGATGTGTGCATGTGAGTGGAGTAGGTGTAGTGCTTTGTTATTTCAACACTATCATCTTATCTATGATGAAATAGTGGCACATCAACCACAAGATACAACTTTCCATGTTAAACATGTCCCTTACATGTTGCCGGTGGGGGTTGAACCCTTGCCCCCGCCTCAAGAGGCGAGAGGTCCAACCACTCGAACAATCGGCTTGGGACAGTTAAAACACCTTTTATCCAATAGTAAGGATTGCAAGTTAAAGCACCTTGTATCCAATAGTCTGTGTATGATGGCTTTGTGGTTTGTGTATGATAGCTTTGTGGTCTCTCATGAAACAAGAGACAAAAGGCTCAACAAGGAAATGAAGAGCCATATGATTAAGTGAAGAAGGAATGATTCGGAAGATTCTAGTCATATCAAACCTTTCATTGCGTGACAATTATACACATGGCGAATTCGATGTTTTGAGTGTTTATTATACTCCACAATTTCAGATTCAAAATATGCTTATGAGGAATCCATGACCATGACAAATATCAATGACTTCCATCATCCATGTATAGTGAATAATGTCATACCTCCCTTGGGGAATGTCATTTATCCCATATATAAATCACATGAGTCATGTCAAGCTACCTGATTTGTGAGGGTATGCATTATTTTATGAAGAGGAAAGCTCAGGCTCTACTATGACATGAAAAAAAAATGAATTAAAACTAGGAAGCCAATTTTGAAAAGGGCGACGTTGATGGGGGGATACTCTATATTCTCCTTTTTAGTGAATGTTTCAATATAGGGCCCTTGATTAAGTCAGCGCTCATTGTCAAGTCTTTGGCCCACACTCTGATGGAGATATCGTCGGTGCAAGAGATCAAACGCTTGCTTGGCAGCCGTTGATTGGTTTCATGCTGACCTGGAAAGCCACCTAGACGCCCGCCGAGGCTGTGCTGGCCGTCGGTGCAAACACACACACAGAAAGCAACCGTTACCCTCGGGAGTCGGGAGTCGGCAGTCGGGTCCTCTCAGACTAACTATAATGGCGCCCTGCTCTCTTAATAGTCTCCTAGTCCTTGGCTCTTCTGCTGTTTCCTGTTCTCCTTTTCGCTGCAGAGACCGATCCTTCCGACACTATCATTTAATGCCGTTCTCCTGCCTCTAGTCTCTGAAATTGACACGTTTCCTGGTGCTGCTAGCTGGCTCGGCTGCTGGTTTCCTCTCTGCATCGTTCCCCGTATGTGCGCGCGTAGAGGTGCTGAGGATTCGCTAATCGCCTCTGCGGCTTAAAGTTGAATGCATTGTGCCACCATCCACCGGTTTCCGTTTCTGCGTACAAGGCGCGGAAGAGAACACATCAGTTCGCTGCCGCATCATACTCCCTGGATTCGTAGCATCTTCAACGATCATTGCTCGACACCTTTCGCTTTGGGCCTGACATCGAGAACGATGTTAGTTCTCTTATGAACTTGAAATTGCAGGCGATCGTGCGTCTTCGTGCTTCTTTTGGACCTGCATTAGACGCTGCCCCACTTCAACATATCTTCGGGCCGGGATGTGCGACAATGCGTGTGCTGATTCATGCGTTGATATCGACACAATACCATGGCGGGGACAGGTATCGCACGTGAAAAAATCGAGCAACCCAACATTTAATTTCACTGAAGTCTAACATTCAGTCCTCGTGGATAAAATGTTTCATTACTATTTCATTACTTCGGATCATCAGGAGTATGTGGTGAACACCAGCTTTGGACCTATCTCCGTATTCGTATGCGGCGACCCTACTAAACCAGCTCTTATCACGTATCCTGATGTAGCTCTGAATTGTAAGTAGCTTGCACTCATTATATTCACCCATGCCGGAACCGAAACTACAGAGGCGTCACCGTTCTCGCGTTATGTTTCTGTGTACCAGCAGATATGTCGTGCTATCGAGGTTTGCTGTTCTTCCCTGAATCAGAGCTTCTTCTTATGCACAACTTCTGCATTTATCACATTGATGCTCCTGGTCATGAGGTAATATTGAACTCGTTTTTTTCTTTTATAAATCTATTTTATATTTTTTGCTCAAGTAAATTTGAAATTTGAAATTCATATGGTGCTTATTAGCAGCTTGGTGCCAAGGCTATTTCACCTGACGAGCCTCCTCTGACTGTTGTGAATTTGGCTGATCAAGTAGCGGAGGTCCTCGATTACTTTGGGTTAGTTGTGAAGCGCTTTACATGTTAAATTTCTTGCATCGTTACCTCGTTGGCTGACGGCTTCGAGATCAGCTTGCAGGAAGTTATGTGCATGGGCGTCATGGCAGGAGCCTATATCTTAGCGCTGTTTGCGGTACTGCCCAATAGAAATTCAATTCATTATGTTTGCATATTTTTAACCTCCTTTTTAGATTTTGGGGGAGGCAACAAACCATGCGATATAATGTTAAGTAAATCTCTGTTTTAAACTTGCCAGCCTGGTTTTCTCCGATAATTGGGTTTGTTATTTTCTTGTTGACAGCTTAAATATCAGAATCGCATCCTTGGAATAATTTTAATTTCGCCCCTCTGTCGATCTCCATGCTGGTCTGAGTGGTTGTATAATAAGGTAACCTACAACATTGACTTAAATAAGAAAAAATACAATTCTTCTGAAGAATTTAGTGGAACTTTAAAGCTTTGGTTGTTTTAAAGTGGTGGTGATCCATGGTATGGTTTTGTGCTGCAGCTGATGGTGAATGTTCTATATTTCTATGGTATGTGCAACTTTGTGAAGGACCTCCTATTACAAAGATATTTCTGCCCGGTTAGTAATTATGATGTGTTGACTTCGACCTCGTCATAATGGGAGTTATTCCGTCATCACACTGGGGGTTATTGTGATTGATGAAGATCTTTATTCTGTGGCATTGATTATTAAATCTCTTCTGTTTGTTTGGGGTTAACACTCTGAGATGAAGTCAAAGCAGTTGATTCTGGTTGATCTTAAACGAGTTCCTAATATGATAGCAGCCCCACCTTCTTATGTAATGAAGGGTTACACATTATCTACAGACCTGAATTAGAAAGTTGCAACTGCATTCTTGATTTTGAATACATTGATGTTGTTCCTAGTTTCTGTTTATGATGTCCTTGAGGCTTGGATGTATTATATAGTTTGCTCTCATTGCCATGAGGCTCAATATCGAAGGTTCATTCAACTTCATCATTTCTGGGGATTTATTGTAAGGTGTCACCTGAGGCTATGGAAGTCTTATGTTGATGGTCTTTCATGGTAGTACGTTTAGCACTGATGATCTTTCACATGCTTCAGTAAAGTGGATGTCAAGGTAGAATTTTTTATTCGCATTAGTTGCTATGTGAAAGTAACCCGGCTCACTATTAAGTCTTTGATTGTGTTTTCCATTCTTTTGCTGTTTAACTATTTGGGAAAAGCACAATGAGCTGGTTTCTATTCAAATCCCAACACTAGTGCATTTCATGTCTTTATGTTTAATAGTAGATTAAGTATGGCATCAATGGTTTTTGTATGTAGGAACTGCGGGGAGGTGCTGGTTACGAGTCAGAGACTGTTCAAGCTTGCAGAAGGGTGAGGATAAAAGAGAGATCAGCTTCTTATGAATATTCATCCTTTTTTTCTTTTCTAAATTTCAACAAATGATACATGTTCATGTGCTCTAGTTACTAGATGAAAGGCAAAGTGTGAATGTGATGCGGTTTTTGCAAGCCATCAACGAGTAAGAATCCTCAAAAAAGTGTATTGATCGGCCATAGTTTACTACCAATTATAAGTCAATGTTGTCGGCTACCTTATTGAAAGCTCTCTGTTGGGCATGAGAAATACAGGAGAATCGATCTTAGTGCATCATTGAAGAAGCTGAAGTGTCGCACATTGATCTTTGCTGGTGAACAATCTAGTTTCTTCAAAGAGGCCATTCATTTTGCCAGCAACATGGACCGGCGCTTCACTGCACTTGTTGAGGTATTATACTGCATGTTTGAGTCCTGTCTTATCATACATGAGTCCACATTGATCTCTGCTTGACATTAATCAGCTTTTTGATTCATCATGACATATATTGGACCATGATTGACGTGATTGTGAGGTAGGCCAGCATCACTTTTACATGTCAAGAAGCTAGGTGGCCATCATACGGTTTCACATTTGAACTAAAATGAAGGGGATGGAATGTACGGGCCATTTGCTGCTTGATCATGAGGCTGCCCATTGATGTGAATATGTGTCTTTTGCTGTATGATGTGTGTTATTACAAATGGTTGTTAGACTCATTTTCATATTTTCTGTCTATGTACTCTCTGGTATTTGTGCTTGCATTTCACATGAGGTGCAGCTCGCAGCTATGTGTTGTTTGATGCATTTGTCTCTGGTCCTGTCAAAATTCTAAATGATCTTAATTTTTTTTTACCTACCAAAGGTTCTATTGCATTCTAAGGTGAAATATACCTATCTTAAATATGTGAAGGAAACTACACTATCAAAAACTTGTTTCTGACCTTTGTTCCTTTCTAAGGTTCTACAACATCGTAAATGCAAATGAATCTGTCTTCAATACAAGGGATGTAAGTGGATTATGCACTCGGATTCTCAAGAGAATTTCAAAAACTTGTCTCTGATCTTTTTTCCACAGCGTTATAAAATAAGAGAGACCCAAAATACATACATGGAGAGAGATTGGTTATGAGGAAGGATTTTTAAAAGAATTGAGTAAACATGTTCCTGGTGCGTGTGTGTGTTTTACCCTATTTCCTGTTTTGAAATATATTGCAAGTTAAAGGTCTGTCTGCAGGTCCGAGCCTGTGGATCACTTGTGACAGAAGAACAACCGCATGCAATGTTGGTGCCATTGGAGTGTTTCCTACGCGGCTTTGACTTTTACAGATGTGTTTTCCAACCTCATCACCTGGCAGCTGGCTATTATGTTCATTCTCCCTCCAGCCCCTTTAGCCCTCCGTGCATAGCACCTGAACTCTTGTCACCAGAGAGCCTGGGCTTGAAGCTGAAACCAATCCGGACTAGGATCCCTTCTGATGAGCTGTAAGATAGAAATTTGTTTGGTTGGCTTGGTGGCCCTTTTTGCTGTGGCTGTTCTGGGTAAAGCAAACAAAGTTCCTAACCACTCAGCATTTTTGTCTTAAGTCCTCGCCACTCTGCATTTTTGTATTACAATCATGTGCATCAGCAGCTGAGGTGTACAGAAGACCCTCTACCATTCTTTCAAACTTGACGTTCTTTACATTAGGTGATCATGTAGAACCCCTTCCCTTTTCCATTCTCTTCATTGATTGTAAATGTTTTCTCCCTTCATTGCCTTCATTGGTTGTAAAAATACTCCCTTCACTGCCTCAATTGACTGGGAGCTTATCCTATCAATCTTCTTTGGAGTTTTGCAGCCTTGTCCGAGTGTAATGATTTCACTCAACTTTCCTGGATTTGCTGCTTGTACACCCTTTATTTTTACTGTGCTGAAGATTTACATAATCCAGCTTTTTGTATATTGGCATTCTGATCTAAAAGACTTCTTTATTGTTATTTTCTTGTGATCACTGGCCAGGAATTAGTTTGCAGGTATGCCAAATCATTTGTAGTTGTTCCAGCTGATGCACTTGTTTTGTTGACAGAAGGCTTTCGCAGCATATGGACAGGATGTCCTGAATTTAATCCTAGGGAATCCAACAGCAAGCTGTCCTTGCGAAAATTTTCCAAAACCTCCACTAATTACAATGATGTCGAAATCCTATGCAAAACTTCAACATTGTGTGTGATTGATGTTGGTCTTTCGATTGGTGTAAATCTATCTCTCATCCATTGTGAACCTTTGTGAATTGTGATGTGTTGAAATGAAGCGATTAAATGGAGCTGACACCAATCATGGGTGGTTGTTTTGATGATTGTGCATGCTACAGTTGGCAGGAATGAATCTGGGATTTGGCAACAATCATAGAAGGTTTCTCTAGTGGATGTATCTGTCTTGTTTAGACCGTCGGCAGCAGGATTTTGTAGCTTGTGGACATTACAAGCCAAGGTATCTGATGGAATTCTGCATCCTAGCATTCTTCTGAATTGCAATGCTATATCCAAAGTGAAAATGAAGCCATCTAAGTCCTAGGGAATTAACTTGACGTGGTTAATATAGTATCTGCAAAAGAACATTAAAAGTTGGAGATTAACAGACTACGGATCAGCAACTGCAGTACTGCAAAAATCAACCTATGCAAAAAGGACATCTAAGTGTGGTTGACTGGTTATTGGTAGGCAAATCGCCGTATAATTGCATTAACGGGTCATATCTTGAGTGAATGATGATGGAGTTGTGTTTCTGCATACATACTACATAGTGAAAACTTTTGCTGACTATCAAATGTGTCAAAGTGAATGTGGAACTGGTAAAGAGTTGAGCTTACGGAGTTACAATGCTGCAATTCATAGTGAGCCTTTGTGAATTATCAAATATGTGAAATTAAATGTGAACATCAACATGCAAAAGAATAAAGGGTTGTCTGAACATACCAAATCATTACACTGTCAATATTAATAACTTGTCAGCCAGTGTGGTTGTGTTTTTGTCATCCACATTAGGGCCAAAAATAGTCGAAAATGGGTCATTTGCTAATCACATATTACTGAGATCAACCAGTAATGTGTTTCTAAGTGTACAAAACTATAACATTCCTGTCTCCTTCAATCCCACAAAGAATGGCTTCATTTTAGTAGATAGGTTCTAAAAGCACCGCTAACTTGGTGGATATTTTTGCATTCAACGTGATGTTCTTTTGTTTTCATACAATTTTTTTTTTTTTTGTTGCATAATATACAATGCAAATTTGTAACTTTTCAAGAGAAACAAGATATTTCAAGACATGAAATCTATTCGGTTTCACATAATTTTTGTCTTCTCTGTCAAGTCTGATATGTAAAATCTAGAGTCTTAATGGCTTCAAATTCTTTGTCTATGAATATCTGCTAAATTTTGGAGTCTTATCACTTTGAAAATTTTCTATTTTGGATACATTCTCTGAGTTTGGGAATGGTTTCTTCTTTTTCATATCATCTTTTCAGTTGTGTAATTTCATGTGAGGTTTACAATAGAAGAGGATTCCTTATGGGAACCTTTCTATGGAAGTGAATTGTTGGGTGATTATATTACCCAATTGCATCCCCAAAGTTCCTTTTGCTCAAATAGTGAAAGAAGTAATTGAAAAATACTCATACTTTATCATATGAGTCCATTCTTGTGCCTTTCAAAAGACATGCTTTTGGTGCTTACTTAGAAATGATGATGCACTTAAGAGATAGATAAGCCAAAAGATGTCCCTTTTTTATGTCCTCTACTTATGATGATTTTTTTTTTTCTTATTGATATTGTTTTGAAAATCTTTTGATGTTTTTCTCCAATTTTATGATTTTTTATGGATCTCTAATCTAAGTGTGTATAAGGCATATAAAAAAAGAAAATGAAACAAACACACTTTATGTGTACCAAAAAGGAAATAATTCCATGATTAGCACAAAGAGTCTCAAGATGTGAAGAGTGAATTACATAGAATCGAACGTCTATTGGATTTCAAACAACATCCAATCAAATATATAGGTCATGGAGGAATAACTTAGCATTTTAAGCAAGATTGTAGAGGCTCCCCTTCCATGAAGAGCATTGTCATCTAGACTTCATGGTTTTTGTCCTCAAAGAGTTAAGGGTTGTATGATTTTGCCTTCATACACACACATTAAAATACACAATAAGCACCACAAAATGTACTACATCATTTCAATTGCACACATGCACACACATACACATGCAAACATACACAAACACACATGCATACATAAATGCAAACATACACAAACACACATGCATACATAAATGCAAACATTCTTGCAAACATATAAACACACGTACATTCCAAAGACCATGCACACACATGCACATAGATACATGCATGCCCAAACACACACACACACACACACACATGCATATACATGATATGTAACACATCATTTTCATTGTAGAACATTAAACATGAAACAACATCAAATTAATAAATTTCTAATTAGAGGTAGGATCCAATATGTTCTATGCACAAGCTTTTGACACAAGAGAGTATTGAAAACATACATACATGTATACATGCACACATATATTGTTGAGAGTGATGGATGGATGCACTCAGAAAATCAGTTGGTGCTGCAAATCCTGCTTCACACCTGCCCTCTTTTCTCTTCAGATATGCTTAGTACACTAGCTTAGCTTCCAAATGACATAAAGAAATCATATATGTACTTTGGAAATGGTTTGGGTAATGATCAAACCAAAACAGATAACTTTGTACTTCAAAAATCAAGCAAAACCTTCTATTCCTGTAATGATACCTGCTCAGACTTTTACTCAGTGTGTCCAGCACACTAAAAATTAGAACAATTCCTTTTGGGAGTATTAATGTACCTTAGTAAGCTACCAATCACAAGTGGAATCACTTCAATTGATAAACTATGCACTGAGAAATAAGTTTAGCAAAATTATAATCACCCCCGACTTTTCAGGAACTCTGCAGACAATTACCAGTGTGCACCTCGACTCGATTTTCTCCCAAATGGCTGAATGGAATCCTTTGAAATTTTGTATGCTTGTAGTAGACTTTGAGCTGGTTCTAATGAGCTATAGATCTCTTGATTTGGTTCAGTAGATCCAGAGCAATGCTTCTTTGAAGTTGACAGACTTGGAGTAGAGCACTCAGACAGAACAGAGATGATGAATGTATACTTCTATTGATATATGTGTTTGTACAGTCTCATTAGCTTGACAAGCACAGCTAAATGAGGTATTGTGGTGTTGGCAATAGAGTAGCCTTCACACACAATGAGTTACAATGGAATTTTGCCTCGGGGAGTGAGCTAGAGTGAGAGTATATCCCGTGACTTTTTTACTTCATCTTTTATAGGAGATATGTGATCATTTGAATTTGAAATTCAAACTTAGGCTCCCTTGAATCTCTCCTCTAAAAGTAGGGAGATATTCTCTCCATCTCAACATTCAAATTTCCACGACTCTAGAAGTAGGTGGATGACTTAAAGTGATTACAAACAAATGATAAGTTACTTAGACTTTTACAAGGGGTAAAAAGTAGGAACACATAAGCATATGTTCACATAAGCCTTGCTTCAAGTGAAGCCTTGATAAACCTTTATCCATGCTAGTCTTCCATATGTCCAAGGGTCCAAGCCAATGTGTGTAGGCTTGTCTTGCACCAACATATATATCACATACATACATGCATGCATGCACACACATACATAAAAACATTGTACATACATACAAGCATGGCACATGGATACATACATACATGCATGCATGCATGCATGCTACATACATACATACATACATACATACATACATACATACATACATACATACATACATACATACATGCATGCATGCATGCATGCATACATACATACATACATACATACATACATACATACATACATACATACATACATACATACATACATACATACATAGATACATACATGTTCATACATACATTCTTACATACATACATACTGTAGACTGTGAAAAGAAGAAACAACACACCTAATATGCTCTATGTGCAAGCATGTGGACACAAAGTATTGAAAACATACATATATATAAACACACACATATTACATACATAAATATACATTCATTCATACATACATATTATATACTCTACAAACAAGAAACATCAATCATGTCAACTTAGGCATGGACATTGAACACCAAGAGCCCATCAATCTCATCACTTGTGATATTTTTTAATGTTGTTACAAAAAAATATATGTGCAAAACAATGATCAACTAGATAAGTAAAAATAAAGAATGGAAGTAAGAAAAATATGAAATCCCTGATATTACTAGAAACTTTTTAAATAATAATTAACATTAGTGAAAAAAATGCATCATCATAAATACTAAAAGAATAATAAAAGAAAAAGATACCTTCATTGTAGTCAATCAATTTGAAAAATGTAATATGGTTGAATAGGTTCCTTGTATTTTGTATCATCTACACATTCATTTCTTCATTGGAAATCACTTTCCCATATGCCATAAGCTTCTTCAAAAGGCAATGTTTCAAATTCACTCTTTCTATTGAATAATCTAAGGCATGCATATACATTTTTAGTCAAACTATTCTCGAAAGCATTTCTTATGAATGTCAAACTACTCCATAAGTGTTTTTCTTCATTAGATACAATAATCATTTTCTTTTCACAAGTTAATTATTTTAAAATACTCCAATATTTGTGCAATCCTTCAAGAATGTAGATTGATCGTGCTTTTTCATAGCCTTTTTATTGTGTCAAGCTTTGAAGGATCCTTGATGAAGTCATATTGCTCCCACATTGTTTTCCTAAATCTCCCATATTGTTTCTTTAGTAGCTTTGGAATTGTCATTCGTTCTACAATGCTATTCTCCAAATATGCATTCTTTCCAATATTCTTTGATACTATTTCAAATTTTCTCCAAAACGTATTTTTCAATGAGTATCCTTTTCAAGATTTGAGTATAGAGGACGAACAATGGCCAATGCTCCTAAGGCTCATCTCATGGAAATCTCTCTCTGATATATAAATTCATTTCGTTACATGTGGTGATTAATCTTTGTTTTAAATTATCAATTAGGATACAAAATTTTATTGTCCTTTCTTCCCATGCATAATCCTTGAATTTTATCTTGTTACATAAAGAGGAATATACTTTTCTTTGAAAAATGCACAAGCAACCTTTTGGATTGTATTTCAAGTAAAGTAATTTCTTCGTCAACACTTAGAAAAGACTCAAACTTAGTATATTCTTGTGAATCAACACGTAGATTCTCATAATAGAAAGTATCCAATTGCAAACATGTCCGTTTTTCTTGATACTACATATTCCATTATATATTAGTCCATTGATTGAGAAACTTTGATGAAACTAATTATAATTTCTCTCAAAATAGGCAACATTCGTCCAAGGCAATGAAGATTTTCCATGTCTCTTAACATCTCCAACAAATGGTGAGCTTTCTTTGTGCTTTCCTTTATTTAGAGACATAATATTGACCACACAAATGAATAACTTATATTCCTAAAAAGGCATCCCATAGGTCCAATGAGTGAAATCTATCTCATGTTTTCCAAAAACGCATAAGATCTACATACAAGATATTTGATTTTCTATACTAAAACAATTTTTTGAAACAATTTTAAAAGCCAGGTTTGTATAGTGAGACATAAGATGTATAATTAAAGAATATGGTGTATATGTTTTGTTTCACTCATAATCTATTCATGAGACCATGCAGTAATTAAACATTCATCCACACAAATGCGAATATCAATATCACTAATAAATATCCCTCCAATAAATATCATTTCATCTAGAACAAGTTGCATCAAGGAATTTGAGGTTGCACTTTCTTTTAGTTGAAAATAAAACAAATGATACTTGTACATAGTTTTCCACAAAATATGCATGCATACACACCTAAGAAGTGCAACCCCATGTTGTAACTTAATCAAGGGAAATAGAAACAAACATAACATTCAGAAAATTTTTCTTTAAATTTTTTTAAATTATCTCTACCATTGCTTTTCTAATTTTCTATCTTGAAGATTCATTCTAGAACTGTAATGAAAAGCTTGGAATTCGTAATCCAATAAAATCCAAGGACATTTTCCAATTACAATAGTCAAACATTGTTCTTTTGCTTACAAATATGTAATATGATCAAAAATTGCATCAAGGTACCTTCAAGGTCATGTTTGATCTTTCACATAGAAAGATGTATGAAATGTTTTTTTATCCTCATTACTTTATTCCAATGCATAATTGAGAATCATAATTTGTTTTCCACATAACAACATTTTACAGGTCTAAATTCGTGTTTTGTTTTCCACCTAACTACATTTTTCATGTTTCCTTCTACTTCAACTTTCTCATACATTTTATCCACATTCACTTCAATGGTATCTAATTTCAATTATAACTTTACTTGATGGCCCATCTTCCAACTACATGATACACAAGTTGCAACCTTTATCTTTGTGCTTCAACCTTAATCATCAAAGGTTGAAAAGAAGGAAACTTTGGTATTGAATTTATCTTAAAAGTCCTTTCTATATCCCATTGACAAGGAGGTCTCATTCAAGGTTTTGATCTCATTCATAGTTATGTTAGAGCCAAAATCTTTTGAAAAACCTTGTAGTGAGGAACATGCAATGGAAAGTGACATTACAGATTCAATAGATGTGCGTGCTACAAATGAAGATGGCGTGAAATTTGATTGTCAAATTAATTCCTTCATTACATAAAACTTAGAAATAGATTTTCTTTTTTTTTTTTAATCTACGATTGATCACAAACTTTCCCTTTCTCTTTGATTGCATCTTCATAATCTCTATGAAATATTGTGATTTAGACATGTAATATCTATCCCTCTTTCTCTCTCTCTCTCTAGATATTAAATAGAAAATGAACACTATGTAGCCTCAATGATCATAAAACTATAAGTAGATAATATTGACATATAAAATAGATGTAAAACAATCCATTACGAATGCACATGTAGTCATATATTCCTTCTTGCAAAAAATCTCTTCACAAAAGGAAATAATAAAAAGAGATAAGTATAGATCCATCTCTCTCTCTCTCTCTCGCTCTCTAGTTCTCTCTCTGTCCACACTCACTTACTCAAAACTACACTCTTGTACTCAAATACTCAACTGTACTCTAATACCCTCATAAAGAAATCCCTAAGGTAGCTCAATTGGAAACCACACTACCACTCCTTTTCCTTAGGTCTGAAATCTCTCTCTCTCTCTCTCTTTGTTACAAAACTATGAAGAGGCCCAAAAATTCTTCAAGTCTACTCTCAAGTTTATGCATTTTTAAATAGATAACCCTTGTATTTTTATCTAACATTGTAAAAATCCCCTTAAATTTTATATCAAAGAAGAGTTATATATATATTCAAGGTTTTGCTAGCATTTCATAATTGTAGGGAAGAGTCTTCACTCAAAAGCTTGCAAGAAAGAAGAGTTGTAGACTTTCTCCTTTAGTCTTTTAGGATCTTTTTCAAAAAAAAAAGTTACCTATATAAAGGCCAAGACTCACTTGAAAAGAGACTTTTTGCTGAATGAAATTGTGAGCTCTATTCTTGCGAGTTTGTATTTATGCTTCTCTGTGAGTGATTGTGGGTGCTTGACACTTGTTTATGAGTTATAAAAGTATCACCTATCTTGTTTACATCATTTTGATGTAATTAAAGGTGATTAAACTCATGTTTCTTCTGATTAATGTTTGACGACAAGGAATTGTGTAGGTTTGTGAGATCTTTACAGAGCGTCAAACTTACTCTTTTTGCATTTTATCCTTTTTCAACTTGTAGCACTTGTCAAGTGATTTGAAAACACAAACAAACAAGTATTGAGGTAATTACAAGAAGTTTGGTGATTCATCTCTTTTTGGAGCATTGAATAGTAGTGCACCCTTGGAAGCATCAAATAGCAATGCATCCTTGAATGCATTAGATAATGGTGTACAAGTTTTGATCTACGTGACCATTGCAATTGCTAGTGGAGTCTTCTACTTGGTGATTTCAAGTGTGATCACTCTCATGATTCAAAGATCATTCACCTTGGAAGGATTCTGATGCTTGGGAATTTTGAATAGCACAACACATTGAAGAATTGATTATCACATCACCTAGAAAAGCTCAAAGTAATACTTTCCTAGCAAAACATTCAAGGAGTATCACTTACAAGGGTGAGGGATCGACCAAAGCACCGAGGCATCTCTTAGCGAAACCTTAGGCCATTGCATAGGTTCCTTTGAGAGTAATTACTTAGCAAAGGACTTGCAGAGAGCATCACTGAGCAAACGGTTTGGAGATTCCCTTACCATAGCACAATTGAAGGAGCATCGAATAGCCCACTTATACATTTGCATCAATTATCATGTATCATCTTTGGCAGAGCATCATCATTCAACATTAGAGATCTATCTCTTGGTTGAGTTTGGAACTCCTTGTGCACTCAAATGCATCACCTAGTGCACTCCAAATGCATCAATTATCAAGGCCCATAACCTATTGGACATTGGGATCCTTAATCACTTCTTAATTTTCAGCCACCTCGTACCTTAATGAAGATGAGTGCTTCCCCCCTTATTCTCCTACATCCCCCCTAAGATCTTATAGTGAAACAAAGATTTTTGGAAACAAAAAACCACCTCTTTGAATCTCTCTCTCTCTCTCTCTCTCTCTCTCTCCTCCACACCTACAAACACATGCACACACAGAAAAATAATGATAAAGTCTACAATAGGTTTTAAAGGAGATAAAGAGTAAGATGTTAAATAGAAAATGAATACTATGTAGCCTCAATGATCATACAACTATAAGTAGATAATATTGACATATAAAATAGATGGAAAACAATCCACTACGAGTGCACATGTAGTTATATATTCCTTCTAGCAAAAACTCTCTTCACAAAAGGAAATAATAACAACAGATAAGCACAAATCCATCTTTCTTCCTTTCTCTCTCTCTATTTCTCTCTCTGTTCACACCCACTTACTCAAAAATACACTCTTGTACTCAAATACTCAACTATTCTTGAAAAACCTCATAACGAAATCCTCAAGGTAGCTCAAATTATGTTTAGCAAACATAATACCATCCCTTGTACACTTTATTCTATATATGAGACTCAAAAATTGGATGTAAAATACAAGTAGAATTGTCATCTTCAAATTTACATGTACAAAGCTCATATATGCAAAACAACATTTTAGCACAAAGGCTTTTATGCACGAGTATGTAGTGCATATTTCCATATAAACTCAAGGACGTTATGAACATAATATATTTAGTGAGTGTTAGATTTCTTGCTATAATAAAGTGATAGGAAGTAATCCTGGACCATGGCTTTTGGGGCAAGTGGTTAGCCCATCACATTCCTAACCAAGAGGTTGTGAGTTCAATTCCTTACATTGGTATCAGAGCCCAGGAAGTAGGCTTGGGAAAGATGGATTGATCGAATGGCCTCTTAAAAAGGCGCTTGGGCACTCTATCATGTGAAAGGGTAGGAATTGGTAAGGTGGTGCTTTGAGAACTCTATACAAGAGAGATTGGGATGTATCTCTCAATCCCTAGGTCAGATTGAGGCATGTAAGATACCATTGGGAAGCTCTCACAACAAACTTTCCAAATCTATTGAGCTAGCTTGGATGTGAAGTCTTTGGGAAACCTTGGGTGGCACTTGATTGAGGGTTCAAGATCCTGAACATGGGTGAGAATGAGGTTCAAAATACTAAGGTTGAGAACTGGTTTCAAGATACCAAGGTTGTAAAAAAGGTTCAAGAAACTATGGGAGGTTGAGGACATCAACTCAAGTGTACCAAGGGAGTTCAAGAACTGATCACCAAGACTAGAGGGATACATGAGTAGATCATTGAGGAGAATGATCAACTAAGGGGGGAAGAATGTAATAAAGTGATAGGAAGGAGATAGATAGGAGATGGTTGAATTACACCCTAAGGGAGAGGATTAGGAATTAATCCTCAACCATGGGTTTTAGGGCAAGTGGTTAGCCCACCACACTCCTAACCAAGAGCTTGTAAGTTCAAATATCATATCGTTCATTGAACTTTCCATAAGAACTAACAAATAAATAAAATTTTTGTATTGCAAGTTCTCCATCTCATAACCTATTTTGGAAGGAAAAAGATGATCTTCGATTTTTTGGGAAAGCTTATGTGACAAAAAAAAATATGATAAGATAAATATAAATTTCATTTTCATGACAAGCCTATGACATGCTTGGTCCAATTCCTAACCATTATCCCTAATATAAACAAACATCATATCGTACCAAAAAACTAACAATTAAAATCTACAATTCATAGACATTAAGAGACCATTGTAAATTTCAAAAAAAAAAACTAAGCAACCCAAGTCAATAGTTAACTTGCCATCAACTAAAAAAAATTATTTAAGAAGTTCCAATATAAATGTTTCTTTATGACTTCAATGAGCTTACATGGAGATTCAATGTTCTCTCCCTCTCTCTCTCTCACTCTCTTTCTACGTGTGTCTCTTTATTTCTACGTAAAGGATTTAGTTCCTTACATTTGGTGAAAAAATCATCTTTACACTCATCAATGCAAATTTCAACTAGGAACAATGCTACATGGCCTTGGCATTCAATTGGAAACCACACTGCCACTCCGTTTCCTTAGGTCTGAAATCTCTCTGTCTCGCTCTCTCTCTTATTCTTAAAGAGTATGAGGAGGTGCAAAAATTCTCCAAATTTACTCTCGAGTTTATGCATTTTTATATAGATAACCCTTGTATTTTTATCTATCATTGTAAAAATCCCCTTAAATCTTGTAGCGAACATTAGTTGTATATATTCAAGGTTTTGTTAGCATTTACTCCTAATTGTAGGGAAGATTTTTCACTCAAAAACTTGCAATGCAAGAAAGGAAAGTTGTAGAATTTCTCCTTTAGTCTTTTAGGACCGTTTTCAAAACAAAACAAATGTTCTTGAGAGAAGCCTATATAAAGGCCAATACCTCACTTCTAAAGAGACTTTTTGGTGAATGAAATTGGGAGATCTCTTCTTGCAAATTTGTATTTGTGCTTCTCTGTGTATTTCTAGTATCTAATGAGTAATTGTGGGTGATTGACACTTGTTTATGAGTTATATAAGTATCACCTATCTTGGTTGCATAATTGTGACGTGATTAAACTCATTTTTTTTGTGATTAACGTTTGATGTCAAGGAATTATGTGGGTTTGTGAGATCTTTACAGATCATAAAACCTACTCTTTTTGCGTTTTATCCTTTTTCAACTTGTAAGAATTGCCAAGAGATTTGAAAGGAGCTGGACACACATAAAAAAAAAAAGTATTGAGGGAATTACAAGAATTTTGGTGATTGAGCTTTGTTTGGAGCATCGAAGAGTAGTGCACCCTTGGAAGCAACAAATAGCAATGCATCCTTGAATGCATCAGATAACGAGGGTTAGGAAGCATTGGACATGCATATAATGAACTCCCTCAAGCATATAGGACCTTGAGATTGAGAAGATCATGCTTGTGTGCAAGTTTTGATCTATGTGACCATTGTGATTGCTAGTGGAGTCTTCTACTTGGTGATTTCAAGTGCGATCACTCTCCTTATTCAAAGATCATTCAAGTTGGAAGGATTGTGATGCTTGGGGATTGGTCTTATAGAACTATAGATAAAAAACACGTGTGGATCTTGTAAGACATTGTTGAGGAGAGATGATTTTTCCACTCTCCTTGACACCCATCCATCACGTATGCTTATGTCATCGATTGCAACTACATTGGGTCTAATCTTCACTAATTTATAAGTGTGAAAGCATGCCCTATGCTATGAGTCAACACATTTTGACATCATTGCCAGGGAGAACAAGGATCACACATAGGTAGCTTGTGTGATGGACATCATGATTGTGCACATGTATTACTCAACAAGATTGCCAAAGTTTGCCTCAAAGGAGACTCTTTAACTCTTCAAACAAAGAGTCACCCAAAAATTGACCTTATGTCTAGGGTGAGATTGACTGATTGTGGTCAGTTAATGGAGATAGATGATTTTGATTTTTTAGGTAGTGAAACCATCTTCTTTTTACTATTTATTTCTTTTTGTTCTTATATTTACTTCCTCTATTCATCTTGGGTATCATGCAAGGCTTTTGGAGGAGTTTCAGATAGCTTGAAAGCATAAGCTATTTTGGGATGCATCACTTAAGAGGTAACACATTGACATGGATAATCAAATAAGAAGTCGGTTCAAACATCACTCTTAGATTGGATTATGGTGCGAGTGATGTCAAGTGCGATCACTCTCGTGATTCAAAGATCATTCACGTTGGAAGGATTGTGATGCTTGGGAATTGTTCTTATAGAACTATATATAAAAAACACGTGTGGATCTTGTAAGACATTGTTGAGGAGAGATGATTTCTCCACTCTCCTTGACACCCATCCATCACATATGCTTATGTCAGCGATTGCAACTACATTGGGGTCTAATCTTCACTAATTTATGCATTAAAGTGTGAGAGCATGCCCTATGCTATGAGTCAACACATTTTGACATCATTGCCAGGGAGAACAAGGATCACACATAGGTAGCTTGAGTGATGGGCATCATGATTGTGCACAAGTACTACTCAACAAGATTGCCAAAGACTCTTTAACTCTTCAAACAAAGAGTCACCCAAACATTGACCTTATGTCTAGGGTGAGATTGGGTGATTGTGGTCAGTTAGTGGAGATAGATGATTTTGATTTTTTAGGTAGTGAAACAATCTTCTTTTTACTATTTATTTCTTTTTGTTTTTATATTTAGTTCCTCTACTTGTATTCATCTTGGGTATCATGCAAGGATTTTGGAGGAGTTTCAGATAGCTTGAAAGCATAAGCTATTTTGGGAAGCATCACTTAAGAGGTAACACATTGACATGGATAATCAAATAAGAAGTCGATTCAAACATCACTCTTAGATTGGATTATGGACCATCTTCCATTAGATGTCATGAAAGGATCAACTAGCTTGACCTTGTGGAGAATCATCCAAGGAGTATTGAGTAGCACAACACATTAAAGAATTGATTATCACATCACCTAGCAAAGCTCAAAGTAAAAATTTCCTAGCAAAGCATCCAAGAAGTATCGCTTACAAGGGTGAGGGATTGACCAACACACCGAGGTATCTCTTAGCGAAACCTTAGGTCATTGTATAACTTGCTTTGAGAGTAATTACTTAGGAATGGACTTGTGGAAAGCATCACTTAGCAAACAATTTTGGAGAATCCCTTACCATAGCACAATTGTAGGAGCATCCAATAGCCCCCTTTTACATTTGCATCAATTATCATTTATCATCTTTGGGAGAGCATCATCATTTAGAATTAGAGATCTATCTCTTGGTTGAGTGTGGAACTGCTTGTGGAGAGGTCACCTATCACGAGTACAGATATTGAGCAGCATAAGAGTTGAGTAGCTTAACAGTAAGGTTATCTTGTGGCAAGGTAAGTTGTGTAGTGAGTCATATGAAGAGGATCACACAACACGTCCATGGGGCATCACATAACTAAGCCTATAGAACAATTGGATATCAAGCACCTTAGTGCATTCCTTTGCTTGCCTTAAGGGAAAATATCATCACCTAGTGCACTCCAAATGCATCAAATATCAAGGCCCATAACCCATTAGACATAGATCATTAATCACTTCTTAATTGTCATCCCCTTTGTACCTTAGTGAAGAGGAGTGCTTCCCCCCTTATTCTCCTACATCCCCCATAAGATGTTCATAGTGAAACAAAGTTTTTTAGAAACAAAAAATCACACACACACACACACACACACACACACACACACACACACACACATATCCCATCCACACCTACAAACACATGCATAGATAGAAAAATAGAGACAAAGTCTACAAGAGGTTTTGAAGGAGATAGAGAGTAAGATATTAAATAAAAAATGAATACTATGTAGCCTCAATGATCACACAACTATAATTAGATAATATTGACATATAAAATAGATGAAAAACAATCCACTACGAGTGCACATGTAGTTATATACTCCTTCTAGCAAAAACTCTCTTCACAAAAGGAAATAATAACAAGAGATAAGCACAACTCCATCTTTCTTTCTCTCTCTCTCTATCTCTCTCTTTCTTTCTCTCTCTCTCTCTCTCGACACTCACTTACTCAAAACTACAATCTTGTGCTCAAATACTCAACTATACTTGAATACTCTCATAACGAAATCCCCAAGGTAGCTCAAATTATGTTTATCAAACATAATAGCATCCCTTGTACACTATTTATTGTATATATGAGACTCAAAAATTGGATGTATCATGCAAGTAGAATTGTCATCATCAAATTTACATCTACAAAGCTCATGTATACAACACAAAAGTTTATTACTAGGAGTTTTATGCACGAGTATGTAGTGCATATTTTCCATCTAAACAAGGAAGTTATGCACATAATATGTTTAGTGATTTTTAGATTTCTTGCCATGAGAACTAACAAACAAATAATTTTTTTCGCATTGCAAGTTCTCCATCTCATAACCTATTTTGGAAGAGAAAAGATGATCTTAGATTTTTCTGCAAAGCTTATGTGACAAAAAAATCCGATTAAGATAAATAAAAATTTCATTTTCATGAGAAGCCTATTACATGCTTGGTCCGATTCCTAACCATTATCCTTAATATAAACAAACATCATATGGTCCCTAAGAACTAACAATCAAAATCTACATTTTACAAACATTAAGAGACCATTGTAAATTTCATAAAAAAAACTAAGCAACCGAAATCAACAGCTAACTTGCTATCAATTAAAAAATAATTATTTAAGAAGGTCCAATAATAATTTATCAAGTTAAGAAGGTCCAATAGAAATTTATCTTTATGACTTGCATGAGCTTACATGGATAATCAATGTTCTCTCCCTCTCTCTCTCTCTCTCTATCTTTTCATGTGTGTCTCTTCCTTTCTACCTTAAGGATTTAGTTCCTTACATTCGGCGAAAAATTAATCTTTACACTCATCACTACAACATTCAACTAGGGACAATGCTACATGGCCTTGGCACTCAATTGGAAACCACGCTGCCACATCTTTTCCTTAGGTTTGAAATCTCTCTCTCTCTCTCTTTGTCTTACAAAACTATGAGGAGGCCTAAAAATTATCCAAATTTACTCTCGAATTTAAGCATTTTTAGGTAGATAACCCTTGTATTTTTATCTAACATTGTAAAAATCCCCTTAAATTTTGTAGCAAAGAAGAGTTGTGTATATTCAAGGTTTTGTTAGCATTTACTCATAATTGTAGGGAAACGTCTTCACTCAAAAACTTGCAAGAAAGAAGAGTTGTAGACTTTCTCCTTTAGTCTTTTAGGATCTTTTTCAAAACAAAACAAATGTTCTTGAGAGAATCCTATATAAAGGCCAAGACCTCACTTGTAAAGAGACTTTTTGGTGAATGAAATTGTGAGCTCTCTTCTTGCAGATTTGTATTTGTGCTTCTTTGTTCATTTTGAGTATCTAATGAGTGATTGTGAGTGCTTCACACTTGTTTATGAGTTATAGAAGTATCGCCTATCTTGCTTGCATCATTGTGATGTGATTAAAATAATGTTTTTTGTGATTAACATTTGATATCATGGAATTATGTAGTTTGTGAGATCTTTATAGAGCATCAAACCTAGTCGTTTTGCATGTTATCCTTTTTCAACTTGTAGCACTTGTCATAAGATTTAAAAGGAGCTAAACACACATCAAACAAACAAGTATTGATGGAAATACAAGAATTTTGGTGATTCAGCCCTATTTGGAGCATCGAATAGTAGTGCACCCTTGGAAGCATCAGATAGCAATGCATCCTTGAATGTAGCAGATAACAAGGGCTAGGAAGCATTGGACATGCGAGTACTCAACTCCATCAAGCATATAGGACCTTGAGATTGGAAAGATCATGCTTCTATACAAGTTTAGATCTACATGACCATTCTGATTGCTGGTGGAATCTTCTACTTGGTGATTTCAGGTGCGATCACTCCTTTGATTTGTAGATTATTCATCTTGGAAGGATTGTGATGCTTGGGAATTGGTCTTATAGACTTATAGAACAAAAACGCATGTGGACCTTGTAAGACACTATCAAGGAGAGATGATTTTTCCACTCTACTTGACATCCATCCATCACATATGCTTATGTCACCGATTGCAACTATGTTGGGGTCTAATTTTCATGGATTCATACATTAGAAGTGTGAGAGCATGCCCTATGCTATGATTCAACACATTTTGACATCCTTGCCACGGAGAACAAGGATCACACATAAATAACTTGTGTGCTAAATTTCATGATTGTGCACAAGTATCACTCAACAAGAATGCCAAAGTTTTCCTAATAAGAGAGTCTTTAACTCTTCAAACAAAGAGTCACCCAAACATTGATCTTATCTCTAGGGTGAGATTGACTGATTGTGGTTAGTTAGTGTAGATAGATGATTTTGATTTTTTTGGTAGTGAAACCATCTTCTTTTTGCTTTTTTTTTTGTTTTTATATTTAGTTGATCTACGTCGATTCATATTGGGTATCATGCAAGTCTTTTGGAGGAGTTTCAAATAGCTTGAAAGTATTGGATATCTTGGCCAGCATCACTTAAGAGGTAATACATTGAGACATGCATCTTGATGGGATAATCATGTAAGAAGTTGGTTCAAACATCATTCTTAGATTGTATTATGGACCATCATCCACTAGATGTTGTGAAAGGATCAACTAGCTTGAACTTGTGGAGAATCATCCAAGGAGTATTGATTAACCCAAAACATTGAAGACTTGATTATCACATCACCTAGCAAAGCTCAAAATAGTAATTTACTAACAAAGCATCCAAGGGGTATCACTTACAAGGGTGAGGGATCGAACAACACACTTAGGTATCTCTTAGCAAAACCTTAGGTTGTTGCATAGCTTGCTTTGAGAGTAACGTAGCAAAGGACTTGTGGAGAGTATCACTTAACAAATAGTTTTGGAGAACCCCTTATCATAGCACAATTGAAGCAGCACTGAATAGCTCGCTTATAGATTTGCATCAATAATCATGTATCATCTTTGGGAGAGTGTCATCATTTAGCATTAGAGATCTATCTCTTGGTTGAGTGTGGAACTCCCTGTGTAGAGGTCACCTATCATGAGTATAGATATTGAGTAGCATGAGAGTTGATTAGCTTAACCATGAGGTTATCTTGTGGCAAGGTAAGTTGGCTAGTGAGTCATATCAAAAGGATACCAAACATGTACATGGGGCATCACATAGCAAATCCTATAGAATAGCTGGATAGCAAGCACCTTAGTGCATCTTTTTGCATGCCGTAAGTGAACATATCATCACCTAGTGCACTCCAAATGCATTAACTATCAAGGCCCATAACCTATTGGACATTGGGATCATTAATGACTTCTTAATTTTCAGGCCCTTTGTACCTTAATGAAGAGGAGTGCTTCCCCCCTTATTCTTCGACACCCCCCTAAGATCTTCACAGTGAAACAAAGTTTTTTGGAAACAAAAACTCACCTCTTTGCCTCTCTCTCTCTCTCTCTCTCTCTCTCTCCCTCTCTCTCTCCCCCCCTCCAGACCTACAAACACAGCATAGACACAAAAATAGAGATACTACAAGAGGTTTTGAAGGAGATAGAGAGTAAGACATTAAATAAAAAATGAATATTGTGTAGCCTCAATGATCATATAGCTACAAGCAGATAATATTGACATATAAAATAGATGCAAAAAAATCCACTACGAGTGCATATGTACTTATATATTGCATCTAACAAAAACTCTCTTCGCAAAAGGAAGTAATAAAAAGAGATAAGCACAGCTCCATCTTTCTTTCTCTATCTCTTTATTTCTCTCTATTTCTCTCTCTATCCACACTAACGTACTCAAAACTACACCCTTGTACTCGAATACTCAATTATACTCGAATACCCTCATAAGGAAATCCCCAAGGTAGCTCAAATCATGTTTATCAAACATAATAGCATCCCTTGTACACTACTTATTGTATATATGAGACTCAAAAATTAGATGTAACATGCAAGTAGAATTTTCGTCATCAAATTTACATCTACAAAGCTCATGTATACAACACAAAATTTTATCATTAGGACTTTTATGCACGAGTATGTAGTGCATATTTTCCATCTTAATTCAAGGAAGTTATGCACATAATATGTTTAGTGAGTTTTAGATTTCTTGCCATGAGAACTTACAAACAAATAAAAATTTTTGCATTGCAAGTTCTATATCTCATAACCTATTTCGCAAGGAAAAAAGATGATATTAGATTTCTTTTGCAAAGCTTATGTGACAATAGAAAATCCGATAAGATAAATAAAAAATTCATTTTCATGAGAAGCCTATGACATGGTTGTTCCAATTCCTAACCATTATCCCTAATATAAATAGACGTCATATCCTACCAAGAAACAAACAACTAAAATCCAAAATTTACTAACATTAAGAGACCATCGTAAATTTCAATAAAAAAGTAAGCAACTGAAATCAACAATTAACTTGTCATCACTAAAAAAGAAATTATATAAGAATTTCCATTATACAATTTTACTCATGCCTTAAATGAGCTTACATGGAGATTCAATGCTCTCTCTCTCTCTCTCTCTTTATGTGTCTCTTTCTTTCTACCTAAAGGATTTAGTTCCTTAAATTTGGTGAAAAATTCATCTTTACTCATCAATGCACAATTCAACTAGGGATAATGGTACATGGTCTTGGCACTCAATTGGAAACCACCCTTCCACTCCCTTTCCTTAGGTATAGAATATCTCTCTCTCTCTCTCTCTCTTTCTATTTCTCTTATAAAATTATGATGAGGCCCAAAAAAATTCAAAATTTACTCTCAATTTTATGGATTTTTAAATAGGTAATCCTTGTATTTTTATATATCATTGTAAAAATCCCCTTAAATTTTGTACTAGAGAAGACTTATATATATTCAAGGTCTTGTTAGCATTTCTTTGTAATTGTAGGGAAGAGTTTTTACTCAAAATCTTTCAAAAAAGAAGAGTTGTAGAGTTTCTCCTTTAATTTTTAAGGACCTTTTTCAAAACAAAACAAATGGTCTTGAGAGAAGCCTATATAAAGACCAAGACCTCACTTGTAAAGAGAATTTTTGGTGAATAAAATTTTGAGCTCTCTTCTTGGAAATTTGTATTTGTGCTTCTCTGTGCATTTCGAGAGTCTAATGAGTAATTGTAGGTGCATGAAACTTGTTTATGAGTTATAGAAGTATCATCTATCTTGTTTGGATCATTTTGAAGCGATTAAATGTGATTAAAGTCATGTTTTAGGTGATTAACACTTAATGAAAAGGAATTATGTAGGTCTATGAGATCTTTACAGAGTGCCAAACCTACTATTTTTGCATTTTATCCTTTTTGAACTTCTAGCAACTTGTAAGAGATTTGAATGGAGCTAAGACACACATCAAATAAACAAGTATGGTGGGAATTACAAGCATTTTGGCAATTTATCATTTCAATGGCTAATGGAGTCTTCTACTTGGTGATTCAAGAGCAATCACTATTGTGATTTGAAGATCATTCATCTTGGAAGGATTGTGATGCTTATGAATTGACATTATAGACTTATTGAACAAACACACATGTGGACCTTGTAACGAACTATCAATGAGAGATGCTTTTGCCACTCTACTTGATGCCCATCCATCACATCTCCTTATGTCACCAATTGCAACTATATTGGGGTCTAATCATCAAGATTTGATAAATTAGAAGTGTGAGAGCACCCCTTTAATGCAACTCAACACATTTTGACATAGTTGCCAAGGAGAACAAGGATCACATCTAGGTAACTTGTGTGATAGAAATCATGATTGTGCACCAGTATCACTCAACAAGATTACCAATTTTTTCCTAGAAGGAGACTCTTTGAGTCCAAAGAAAGAGTCACCCAAACATTGACTTATGTCTAGGGTGAGATTGAGTGATTGTGGTTAGTTAGTGTAGATAGATGATTTTGATTTTTAAGGTAGTGCAACAATTTTATTTTTGGTGTTTATTTCTTTTTGTTTTTATATTTAGTTCCTCTACTTCTATTCATATTGGGTATCATGAAAAAAATTTAAAAGAGTTTAAGATAGCTTGAAAGCATCGGCTATCTTGTCAAGCATCACTGTTGGAGTTCGAGGTTTGCAAAAGCACACGAACAACACAAGGAAGAAGAAGAAGAATCTTGGATCACAACACACAATACTCATAGTATTACCCAGTGAATGTAGAAAGATAAGTGACCCATAGTGTTATAGGCATATATTCAAGTAGGGGGAAAAGACCTCCTAAAGAGGGAAAAAAACTGCCGTGACGATCATAGTTTATTCACACACATCACTACCAAAATATATAAAAAAATCACCCTAGGAGTGATGTGGTGAACAGGGAGCTAGCACTCATGTATAAGGAAGTCCCAAGCTAAGTGGAAAGAGATCAATCCACAAAAGGAAGTAAGCCCAAAGCTTTGCAGAAAGCTTCAAACTTCTCCCGAGGTAGAGCCTTTGTGAAAAGATCTGCAATGTTATCATGTGTGGGCACATATGCCAGAATGATATTTCCAACAGAGAACCTCTCCCTAACATAATGATAATGCACCTCAATGTGCTTTGTGCGAGCATGGAACACATGGTTCCTCACAACTACCAATGTGCTCTGACTATCAGTCAAGATGGTGGTGGCAAAAGACTAACCAACACCCAAATCAGCCAAAAGGCATCTGAGCCACACACTCTAATAGTGATTATGAAAGCATCCCTATACTCATCCTCAAAACTAGAAGTGGCTATATTATGCTACTTCTTTCTCAACCAAGATATGCACGAGCTACCAAGCATGAAACAAAAATCACTAGTGGAAACACAAGTTTCATAGCAACTAGCACAATTAGAGTTAGAAAAAGCATGTAGATTTGGCAGTAGTGATCTCCCTTTGGGATAAAGCAATCCAAGTAGCTGAGTACCACTCAAGTAGCGAAAGATGTGCTTAACTGCATGCCAATGCTTGATGCCTAGGCAATGCATAAACCTGATCATCTAAGATACAACAAACTGAATATCAAATCGAGTTATGCATAGGTAAATCAAGCATCCAACAACCTATTGATAGAGGAAAACATCAAATGCATCTCAAGAATCATGAAGACTCAACTATAGACCTATTTCCATAGGAGTGGCAATATGTTTGCAATCTTCAAGGCCAAGATGCTGTAATAATGTGTCAATATATTTTGTTTCACACAAGGCTATTCTACCATCAACTTGCATGAACTAAATGCCCAAATAACTCTGCAAATGGACCAAATCTAACATCTCAAAATGTGGTGCTTCCTTCAAACCATATAATGCCTTTTTCAGTTTGCAAAATTTGTTTTCATGCCCTTTCTGCACGAACCATGAGGATGTGGCGGGGACAATAGATCCAAGAGGGGGTGTTTTGGTAGCCAAGTAAGCAATCCAGGTGGTCTACATGACAAGGGAGCTTAAGAAAAACAAGCCAAAGGAAGCAAGGGCAGAGAGAAGGTCAAGGAAGATTGAGCCAAGAAGGAAACTGATATACATCAGACTCATAGGCCAAGTATTCATTTTTTGAATCAAACATTTATAAACAATGATTTTTATCACTATACTACATTGTAAATTCTGTTTTTGATAATCCAAACTCCATTTTGTCCAAGCCAAGGAGTTGATTTGAGGAGTAGTAGATCTAACATATGTACCGATTTTCATTATTTTTAGAGCTCATCTGAGCCCTCAAATTATCTTAGGAACCTAATTTTTAACTAGGTCCAATACTAGGTCTAAATAGGGACAAAGCTAATAAAAAACTAGAAAAGGAGCTAGAGGGTTCATTTTTGAGGTTGGATTGTTGGAGATTGAAGCAAACTAAGAAGATTGTACACTTTTTTTTTATGAGTTAAAGATTCCTTAGCTCCATCTCTTTGTCTTACCATGTATGCATGTGTGTGTATATGTGTGCATGTTAACATGCTTCTCACTCACACACTCATGTGCTTATTCACTCATGATCATCATACCTCCCTCATGTCTCCTCAGATTGACAATTATGAGGTGAATGTCCTCACATTGATACTCATCATCGTGATAGAGTGACACCAAATTTGGTTTCATTTCTGGGGATTGAGCTTGGAGGACAAGCATGTGATGGTAAGACATAGAGACATGATGTCAAAATCATATGTAACTTCTTGTTTTTCACCTTTTAACTCCCTTCATCATCATATCTACCATCCCTAATCACTCCCTAACCTCATCTCCATCTTCAAAAAATTCCACCTTCTTGTTCATATTCTCACCTCCATTGCATTCCCCTCATTTCACTTGTGAGAGAGAGCGAGAGAGCAATCTTGTGTGTTGTATTTTTGTGTGTTTTGAGCGTTCCAATAGCAGCAATAGTGTTGGTAGGTACAACAAAACTCTACACATCTCTCACGACAATGATCTCTATCTATCGCGATAGACCAAAAAAGTTTGGTATTTTGTAATTGCAATTTAGGCACATTAAACTACACCATTAGCATATCCCAAATCACTCAAAATAGTAAAAAAAATTTGTGTTTTTTATGCATCACAATAGATAGAGTCCGTCCTGACAGATAGAGTCCATCGCAATAGATAGAGTCCATCGTGATAGACAAAGTAAATCCTAATAGACATATTCCATCACGATAGATAGAGTCCATCAGGATAGATAGCGTCCATCATGACAGATAGAGTCCATAGCGATAGATAGGTATCCATCACAATCGACACTATCAATTGCGATGGACATACCCCAACGACCAAGGTATCAATCATGACAGACCCCCCTACGACAGATACTATCCATCATGATGGAAACATTCATAATAGATATGATTTTTGAGATTTTAGTCACTCATGATAAACACTCTTCACGACAAACACCATCCATTGTTGAACTCCATCCATCTCGACAGATAGGTATCCATCACACGACAAACACTATCAATCGTGGAAGACACTATCAATCGTGATAGACATGCCCATTGTGATGGATAGCCATGACAAATAGCCTATCCATCATGACAGAGAGCTTCTGACAATTGCGATAGACAACCATTTTTTACCAAAATTTAAGGTCTTCATATTTTTTTATTTTTGAGCTAAAACCTTAACATAGTTGCAGGACTCAAAGCTTCTAAGCAAGGCAACAACTAGCTTGCATATGAAATATGCTTGGGAGCACACTTATTGGGCATTGGGGAAATTATCAAGGCTTTTGAATCGAGGTTGGAAATCTACTAGACCCTCTAAGTCAATTTCTATCCTAGGCAAGAGCAAGTAGATAATTAGATTAACATAAGGCTACGATAGGAACAAAAGAAGTCAAGACCCTATAAGTTCTCAAGCCCAAGGCTAATTTAAGATAATCACGGATAACCTAAGAGGGAAAGGACATAATCTGATCGAAAAAAATAATAAGTATCACAAACTAGAGGGCCAAGAAATCAAAGAGGTATGGATGAGTTTCCCTTTACAAGACCTAGAAAGCACCCTAGGATATTGAGACCCACTGAACTAGTAAAGTCCATGAAAAACTACTTCAATGGAACCAAAGATCCATATGATCATGTAGCCACGTTTAAAAAAGTGTTGGGAGTGGAACAAGTAGATGATTTTTTCACTCAATACAATGCTTTTGGTCTAGCTTTGAAGAATACAACCTTGATGTGGTTTCAACCATTGCATCAAGGTCAACTTAGGAATTCACTAGTTGCTAGAAGAATTCATCATTGAGTTTTCTAAGGCATTAAGCATAATACCTCATCCTTGATTCATTGTTTTAAGCAAACCCTCAAGAGACAGTTAGGTTAGCTTGAAGAAAATACTTGGAAAGATGACCTATCCCACAGTTACCCACACTATCCAAACAAGTGGCATTATGCTTGGATGGTTTGTTAAGTGCAAAGTTACGATCCTATGTCTACCGGAAGGAGCCAAGAAACATAGAGCAATGGGTACACATGTGCATAGATATTGAGGAAAACTTAGGTGATGAGCTAGAACTCTCAAAATCTATAAAGATTCATATAGTTTGTCTCATTTCTTTAACATCGACTTCCATTGATGAACTAGCAAAAAAAAGTAGCCCAAAAGTTAGGAGCCTCTAACAAACATACCCCAAGGATGGTCTCAATGAAATGATGTTACAACTACAGAGGAGAGTCAAGACCACATGTCCAATGTTTTCCCAATCATGGCTCAACCCCAAGGAAACCATAATAGCCAATACTGTACCATTGAGAGAAGATACAATAACCACACTGAACAAGATTTTGCTTACAATAAACAAGTGGTTAGAAAGAATTACCAACAACCATACCAAAAGCCAGGAAGGTACAAGAATCCATATCAACAACCACAATACTTTAGGCCCCAACAACCTTATCAAACTCCATACCAATCTCAGCAAAGACCTCAATCGGTGCTAGGTCAACAACATCCACCCCTTGCCCATGTTATCCTAGTCAAGTATGCATCAGTACAAGATAACCTTTGTAGAGCCTTAGTGCCATGATCCTCTTTGATTTTTGAAGGTGTTCCCAATGCTTAGATTTTTTACTCAACATATGTAGATAGCCCACTAGCTTACTAAATGGAGTCACTAGAGTATAATGAAATCTATCCTTATGAAGCCTCTAGTGAACCTAGTTGGGTGCCAAAATATTTGAACATGATGTACACAAACCCTAACCCTAGACCCCAACCATCATGAGGGCCATGTTATATATGCGAAGGAGACCATTTCATTTGAGACTACCCACTTCCTACATCAGGTTAACCCCAATTCGTGACTATTCAAGGCTTCTACCCTGATTGTGGTAAAGAGCACCTTTTGAGAGATTGCCCAAAGAATCCAGATAATACACAGAAGATTACTCCCATCAATGTTATTGGCTTGGATGAACTCTCTAGTGGTGTTGGCTGTGTGTAGAAGTGCGAGAGACACACGAGAAGCACACCCAAGGAGCACAAATGCAACAAGACATACAAACAAGACGATGGCTGGAATAGCTCTCTCTATTGGCGATAACTAATCTGAAGTAAGAGCTGAATAATATCCCTAAGTACAAAGTACCACCACATATGAGTGAATTATGTATGTGGTAACATGGAGAAAAAACCTCTAGCCAGCACTAGAGTAAAAAGTGCCCATGTATAGGGAAAAGGTTCACATCAAAGCTACTCAAGGAACACATAAGTGCGAAAAACCCCCCTAGAGCGAATGATGTGAACACATACAGGGAGTGACATATCAGCCCCCACAAGTTAGTAAGTCTAAAGCTTTGCGAAAAGCTTCAAAATTTTCCCGTGGAAGAGCTTGGTGAATATGTCTGCCACATTATCTTGTGTAGGCACATATATCAAATCAGTATCTCTTGCATGAAGGCACTCTCTCACATAGTGAGAATGCACCTCAATATATTTGGTCTGTGCATGAAACACTAGGTTTTGTGCAACAGCCAAAGCACTCTCACTATCAGTGAGAATATGCATAGTAGCATCAATCTCCATTCAAAGATCCATCAATAGGCATTTCAACCATATACATTCCACTGTAGCTGTGAAAACTACCATGTACTTAGCTTCACAACTCGATGTTGCCACTGTAGGTTGCTTCTTACTCGACCAAGATATGCATGAGTCTCCAAGAAAAAAGCAATTACCACTAGTGGACACACGAGTATCATAACAACCAGCCCAATCACTATCTATAAAAGCATGCAAGCATGGCTGAATATCTCTACCATAAAAGAGACCTAAGCTCAAAGTGCCTCTAGGATATCTGAACACACGTTTCACCACTTGCCAATGCTTAGTGCCAGGGCTATGCATGAATCGACTCAACTGGGAAACTGCATACTATATATCCGGCCTTGTGTTGCAAGCATATATAAGACATCCCACAACTTGACGATAAAGAGGTGTCAAATGCATCACTAGAATCCTCAATTGAGAACCTGAATCCTGTCTCAACTGGTGTGGAAACTGGCTTGCAATCCTCAAAGTCAAAACACTGAAGTAGTTTTCTAACATACTTTTTTTGATGCATAATGACTCCCCCCTCAACGGATACAAACTGGATGCCAAGATAGTAGCTTAAAAGACCAAGATAAGTGACATCAAAAGTATGCTGCAAATCAGCCATAAGAATGTCAAGTTTTGCATCACATGACCTAGTCAAGAGTATGTCATCAACATAAAGAACAAGCACTGTAAGATCAGCCCCATTTTTGCACACATAGAGTGTGCTTTCAATCAGACTACATGCAAAGCCAAGAGCAATGAAGTGCTTATGGATTTCTTCATACCATGCATGTGGAGCTTGCTTCAGACCATACAAGGCTTTATGCAAGTGACAAACCATATGCGCTTTCTCTTTCATAGCAAACCCGAGAGGTTGCTTCACATAGACCTCTTCTTGCAAATCACCATTCAAGAAACCTGTTTTTATGTCCAACTGATGCACTTTCCAATGTCAATGGGCAGTCAATGCAACCATGGTATGAATGGTAGTCATGCGTGAAGTAGGTGCAAAAGTTTCCTCATAGTCAATGCCATATTGTTGCGCATATCCTTTGACAACCAATCTAGCTTTGTAGCGATCAATACTACCATCAAAATTTCTCTTTAATCTTCTAAAACCACTTTGTACCAATGGCATTTTTTCCTTTTGGAAATTCACATAACTCCCAAGTTCCATTCCTATGTATGGAATCCATTTCTGATTGCATAACACTCATCCATTTTGGATCATCACATGCATCTTCAAAAGAAAGTGTCTCTTCATTACATGCTATTGCAATAAGAGAATAATCCACAAAATTACTTGATGCATGGTGAGAGCTTGATCTTGTTCTACCAAGTAAAGGTGAACTCAATTTGCAGTCCTGCAAAGTTTGTTTTAGCCACTTTGACATAGTTTGTGCACTCTTGATAGACATGTGTTCATTATGTAATACATCATCAACATGTACATCATGAGTGGGCTGAATTTCATGCTCATTTTTGTGGAGAATGAGTTCTCCTATGCGCAACGGAAGTGTGTAGTGAACCCTTGTATGTCCAGCACTTGGACAAACATCTTCACCTTAGATAGCTTGCTGCTCTCAACACAAAACTCAAATGGACTTGATACTTTAGTCAATCAAAGTAGACAAAGAGAGCTTTCTAAAAAGCTATAAATGACTTAATTTGGACAAGTTTTGACTAGGAAACACAACTATCAAAGATGAACTACCTGTCCACACAGGTATGCTAAAGAACTGAGCTTCACTCTTGGACTGATAGCTCTCTGAATATATATCCTTTGAGAAAGATATTTGGTATAGAAAAAGTAGACACAAATAGCTTTCCAACAAGCTAAAAATCAACTAATTTGGATGCGTTTTGATCAGGAAACTCAACTCATCAAGATAGACCACCTGCACACATCTTTACTCTCTGAAAAATATCTCACAGAATATGAATGATCTGAATGAGATATTTGAGACAGTGAAAGTTGATGCCAAGAGCTTTCCAATCAGATAAAAATCACGCAATTTGGATATGTTTTGGTCGGGAAACTGAACCGACCAATATAGACTACCTATCTACAGAGGTATACTGAAAAACTAGACTTCACTCTTTCACTGATATCTCACAAAGTACATAAGCTTTTAAAGAGATATTTGATATGCATAAATTACACAAGGTAAGCTTTCTAGTGAATGTTTAAACGCACAAAATGGTTACATATGCATTGAGATATGAGCTCTGCAACAGAGCTGTGTACAAACTGACGTGCGGCTGGAACGAGTCTAAGGGAAAACCAAAATGACAAAATGGCTAGATCCGACTACTGGGAGCTCTTGCCTCTTTCTCTCCTTGTTTTGAATGTGCTCTCACTTCACTTTTATAACCAATGAGCATGTGAAGAAGTTTGTGCCTCCTTCTTAACTCACCACTTTCTCCACTACATGCTACTAACTACAAGGCAAGATATTGTATCTCTTACTCATCATGAAGTTTTGACTAGACTTTTTCTTTTCTTATTTTTTCCTTTTTTCCTCTACTTTTCCTTTATCTTTATATTTGGTAAATTTATCCAATAATGGCTCATATGAAAATGAGCTTGTACATTTATCTTCAACACTCCCCCTCAAGATCATTTGGGAGTTATCTTCATCCATGTCCTGCAAATTTATCACATCCTTGAAGCCTTTGAGTTTAGAAGCATCCAAGAACTTTGTAAAAATATCTGCAACGTGCTCTTTGGTTCTAATGAACTTTATCTCCACATCTTTGCTCAGCACCTTCTCCCTTACATAATGGTAGTGGACCTCTATGTGCTTGCTCCTTGCATGAAACATAGGATTGCTTGCCAAGTAGATACTTGACATGTTATCACCATATATAGGGATGATTCCAACTTGCACTCCAAGATCAGCCAAAAGCTTTTTAATCCACATTGCTTCACATGTGGCAAATGCTAATCCTCTGTATTCAGCCTCCATAGATGAAAGTGCAACAGTAGGTTGTTTCTTTGAGCTCCACGTGATAGGTTTGCTTCCTATCATGAACACATAACCTGAGGTTGATCTTCTATCTTCCTTTGAGCCTGCCCAATCAGCATCACGAAAGCCTTTGACCTGCATTTCTTCATCAAACTTGTAAAAGAAAGCATGATTAACTGTATGCTTTATGTATCTCAACACTCTCTTGGCTGAATTTAAGTGTTCACTTGTTGGGGCTTGCATAAACTGAGAAAGTACACCAACAACATAAGACAAATCAGGTCTTGTAATGTTTGCATAGATCAATGATCCTACAATGCTTCTGTATGTCGTTACATCTTCCAATGGTTCTCCATCATTTGAACAAATCTTTGTATTTATGTCCATGGGTTGAGTGAGTGGTTTGCATTCACTCATTCCAAATCTGAAAAGAACATCCAAAAAGTACTTCCTTTGCATCAAGTAGATGCCACTCTTTCCATAAACAACTTCAATTCCTAAAAAATATTTCAGCTCCCCAAGATCTGAAATTTTAAACTCCTTACCAAGCTTCCTTTTGATATCTTTAATCCCTGTAACATCGTTTCCTGTTATGATGAGGTCATCGACATATATGCAAATATATACCTCTCTATTTTCTTCCTTCTTCATGTACAACGAAGGATCTGCACTACTTGGGTTGTATCCACACTTAGTTAGATACTCTACCAATCTCTGATTCCATGCTCTTGGTGCTTGCTTCAAGCCATAAAGTGCCTTCTTCAACCTGCAAACAAAATCTGGATGGTTTTCATCTTCAAATCCAACCGCTTGACTCATGTATACCTCTTCTTGTAGTTCTCCATTGAGAAATGCATTTTTGATGTCGAGTTGATATAATGGCCATCTCCTTGAAGCACCAATTGCTGTTAAGGTTCTGATAGTTCCCATCTTTGCAACGGGGCTGAAAACTTCATCATAATCTATGCCTTGTGTTTGTTTAAATCCTTTGGCAACTAATCTAGCTTTATATCTAGCTGGTGAACCATTAGCATTCCTCTTTATTTTAAACACCCATTTGTTTGGAACAATCTTCATACCTTCTTTCTTTGGCACTAGCTCCCATGTGTGATTATCTTTGAGAGCTTTGATCTCCTCTTTCATAGCTTGCTTCCATTCCTTTTGTGTGCAAGCTTCTTCATATGTCTCAGGCTCTTTGTCTTTGATAACCTGCATCATGTATGCAAAATGTGTCGCCATAAAACTATCATAACTCAACCTTTGAGTTGGATACCTTGTCCTTGAAGATCTTCTTTCATTGCATTTAGAAAGTTGCTTCTTTAACCTATTCAACTTTACCATCGGAGTGATTACCTCTTCATATTCTTCTTCACTTGCATCTACCTCACTGTTTGGAGTACCACTTGCTTCTTCGGCTCTACTATGAGCTGAATTTGGAGACAAAGAATGGCTCCCCCTCCATGTTGAACATTCTTCATTTGATGTAGATGCCTCTGGACCTGAAGCCTTTGTGCTTGATTGTTGAACTTCTCTTTGATTTGTTCCTGCATAATCATCACAATCTTCTTCAAGAATTTTTTCCTTTCCTTTATCTTCATACCATGGTCTTAGTTCATCAAAGACCACATCTCGTGAGACTCTTAATTCCTTTGTTCTAGGGTTGTAACACTTGTATCCTTTTTGCTCCGTCGAGTAGCCGATGAAAATGCATTTTTCTGACCTTGGTTCCATCTTTGTTCTAACTTCTTGTGGAATGTGAACAAAGCAAACACATCCAAACACTTTGAGGTGTGTAAGATCAGGTTTCTTACCGGAATATACCTCTTCTGGAGTCAAGTGATGTATTCCCGATGTTGTGCACCTATTCATCAAGTAAATGGAGGTTGTGGTAGCTTCAGCCCAGTAGTACAATGGTACCTTCATCTCGTTGAGCATGCATCTTGCGATTTCAACAATTTGCCTATTTTTCCTCTCAGCTACTCCATTTTGTTGTGGTGTATACCTACAAGTGAATTGCCTTTTGATTCCATTCTCTTGTAGAAAATCTGAAAGTTCTTTGGAGAAGTATTCTCCTCCACCATCGGACCTTAAGGTTTTGATAGACCTTCCTGGTTCCTTTTCAACTTCAGCTTTGAATCTTTTGAATATAGAAAACACCTCTGATTTTTGCTTCATACAAAACAGCCATACCTTTCTTGAGTGATCATCAATGAAGGTGACAAAAAATCTATTACCAGCCATTGATGCCTCTTGGCTTGGTCCCCATACATCCGTATGTATCAAGTCCAAGACATTTGGAGCCACATAATTGCTCCTCTTGAATGGCTGCCTCGTTTGCTTTCCTAGTTGACAAGCTTCACATAACTCATGTAGTCCAATGCTATTAAATTTTGGAAGACCTCTTACCACTTCATGTTTGCTCATGTCCTTCAGCTTTGGAATGTTGATGTGTCCTATTCTTTTGTGCCATAAGTCCAGCTCTGAAATCTTCTTGTTCCCACATTGAATGTACATGACCTTTCCATGTGGATGTTGGACATCCAAAGTGAACATCCTTCCTTCTCTTCTACCTCGAGCAATGACCTTGAAGCCTTCCTTTGGATTCTTTATGAAGCACCCATTCTCATTGAATATGACATGATAACCCTTCTCTACCATTTGTTCTACTGAAATCAAGTTCTTTGAAATTGTAGGAACATGAAGAACATTAGATAGTACCTTTGCTTTACTTGTATCTCCAAGCCTTATATCTCTAATATGTTCAATCATGTGTTGAGTATCATCACCTGTTTCAACACATCCTTTTCCACTTGGTACCTGTAGATTAGTGAACAAACTTCCTTGGCATGACATATGATTACTACAACCTGAATCAATGTACCATTTCTTGTCATCTTCACAAAAGCTTCTATACTCATGTCTCATTGCAAGTAGTGTGTCCTTGCTTCCTTCACTTGAGGTGCTTGCATAGTTGCTTTGGTTCCTTTGATTTCCTCCATTTGGTCTTCCATTCTTCAGCCAACAATCACTAGCATAGTGTCCTACTTTACCACAATGATAGCATCTTATACCTTTATGAGAATTGTAGGAGCTTCGGCCTCTTCCTCTACTTCTACCTCGACCTCTTCCTTGTGTGTTGGCATTTGATGTTGGAGTCAATATCATATGGTCCAACAATAATTCAATAGTTCAAGTTCATACTTCAATCAGTCGACGGGCACGAGATTCATAGAGTCTTTGTAGATTCTTGTACAACAAAGCTGACGGGTCGACTTGGTCTAGCCCATCATTCTAAAGGCATCCTCAATTGGCCAAGGTTCAAATCCCGCGGGCGGCTTAAAATTGCGAATAGATATTTTGATAAAGCAAATCTTTATAAAAAGCACACGGAGTAACGGCTACGCTATTCCGATAGATTTAGCGAACATAGCTTTAACAAACGTAGCTTTATTAGTGCTTTTCGATGTGCTTTTCAAGGAGGAGAACAACTATATAAACAAGGCCTTGGCTCCTTGTATAATCACTCACTCAAAGATCTAGAGCTTGGAGATCTTCTTGAAGATAGAGTGTTCTCACACTCTTGAAGGAGGTGAAGTTGTGATGAAGGAGAGGCTACTCTCATTGCAGCAGGAAGTCTTCTACGAGGTGGTGGTAACTATCTTTTGTGAGTTAACCTTGTGGTTGATTTACAATTTCGTTACACTATTTTGTTAGCTTCGTTGCTTCATTCTCTTCACACACACTTAGATTATTTTGACATAATCTAAATTTTGTATCATCATCTTCTTATTCTTCCATTAGTGAGTGCACCACTTTATATGGTTGAGTAGTACTCCCATGTTGTAATTTGGACATCTATTATTTTTAGTGAAGTAAGCATCCAGCTTACGTTCCCTATCCTTGTCTCAAGATCTCTTTCTTTCTCTATCTCACTTATCATCTTGTCAATTAAGTTGTGTAGGCTCAAGAGGTTTTAGTATTGGAACGATCCTGGGGCCCCAAATTCCAACACTTGGTATCAGAGCTACATAATTGACATACACACTTAAGATAAGATGAGTGAGATTAGAATTGAGATTGAAGACAAGTTGGATGGATCTTCGAATTATCCCATGTGGAGTTTCATGATGATGAACTTGTTAGTGACAAAGGATTTATGGAGTATCATCAATGGATCTTTAACAAGACCAAGACGAGAAGGCGAAGAAGGGTCTACAATAGCTTCAACAGGTACTGGAATTACTATTACAGAACCAACTGAAGAAGAGGTAACCACTTCGACATCCAGAGTCACTGCTAGGTCTTTACCTAGAGTTCCTCCTACTGAAGATCAGGCAAGATGGGATGCTAGAGATGCTTTAGCACTTTCATTCATAGCAATGAGTGTCAAAAAGCATATTCTACCACAGATCAGATCTTGCAGAAGTTCTAGTCAAGCTTGGTTAAAGCTCGAGAATCTTTTTCAGAGCAGAAATCCTGCTAGGAAAGCTCACTTGAGGAGACAACTAGCAAATACAAGGATGAAAGCTGGTGAGTCAATACAAACCCACATTACGAGACTCGTTGACTTGAGAGATCAACTTCTAAATGTAGGAGTTGAGATATCAGATGAAGAAATGGTAAATATGCTGATTAATTCACTTCCTATTTCATATCGATCTTTCATAACCACTCTTACCCTTACCACAAGAGATAGAGAGGTTACATTTGAAGAGTTAGAGTTCTTGTTGCTTCAAGATGAAGATCAGTTGAAGGGAATGGAAGAGAATGAAGAAGCACTTTCATCTTCATCAAAGGGTAAGAAGAAGAAGGATAAGAAGAAGGAAAAACAATCCAAGAAGGAAAGTAGATCCCTCTCACCTTCTACTTCAGATTCTGTATCTACGACATCTAAAGAGAATTCTTCTAAGAAGAAGGTAAAAATATTTTCTTTTTGCAAGAAACGTGGACATATTCAGTCAGAATGTTATAGAAGGATTGCAGCAGAAAAGAAAAAGGCATCAGGTAATGTTGCAGAAGATGATAAAAAAGGGAAATCTCAAGGTGATTCTTATGCCTGTATCACTATTGAGGAAGTAGCTTTTGATCAAGCAGCTTTACAAGTTCTTTCAGCAAGTCCTTGGATATTCGACTCAGGTGCTACTAAGCATATGACAGGTTGCAGAGATGTATTTTCTTCTCTTTCCTATTCTTCAGGTAGAAGAGTTACTATTGCAGATGGCAATGATTTGGATGTTGTGGGAATAGGTACAGTAACCCTAAAGTCAAGAGAAGGTGGTAGTTTTCAAATTTCAGATGTCCTTTATGTACCTAAAATGAAGATAAATCTGCTATCTATATCTGCATTTTTAAGTGATGGTTTTAAAGTTGTATTTGAGAAAGATCTTTGTAAGATCTTATCACATAAAGAAGACAAGTGTCTTTTGCAAGGTACACATAAAGGAGGGGTCTTTGTTTTGTCAAAAATCAGTCAGGCATATGCAGTCAAATCTTCGTCACCGGTGAAAGATATGAAGCTATGGCATGAAAGATTTGGACATATCAGTTTTGGAGCTCTCAAGAATATCAAAGATAGAGGTATGGTTGAGAGTTTACCCTCATTCAAGCTACCTGATGATTCAGATATATGTGAAGGTTGTCTTGAAGGTAAGATGCATAAACTACCTTTCAAGAAACATGGTCATATTACAACTACTAGGAAATTGCAGATTATTCATTCAGATGTGAATGGATCTATGAGAGCAGACTCTATTCAGGGTTTCAGGTATTTTGTCCTATTTGTCGATGATTTTACAAGATACTCATGGATCTATGGTCTTAAGTCGAAGTCAGAAGTCTTTCCTATGTTCAAGAAGTTTGTAGCTATGGTTGAAAATGAAAGTTAGGAAACTGTCCAGATTCTCAGAAGTGATAGAGGTGGAGAATACTTGTCAAAAGAGTTCCAGACATTTCTTGATGAGAAAGGTATTACTCGACACCTTACTATTGCTTATACTCCTCAGCAAAATGGTTAAGAATAGAGTACTTGTTGAAATGATGCGGAGCATGATGGCGTCCAAGAAGCTTTCACGGAAATTCTGGTTTGATGCAGTACATACAGCTAATCACATTTTAAACAGGTCATCTACAAAAGCTTTAAAGGTAATCACACCGTATGAGGCTTATTATGGTAGAAAACCTAATGTGAGTTACTTCAAAGTGTTTGGATCACTTTCTTATGTACATGTTGAGAAAAAGGACCGAGGCAAACTAGATGTAAAGGCAAAGAAAGCTGTTTTTATTGGATATCCTGTTGAAAGTAAAGGATACAGGTTTTATGTTCCAGAGACAGGTGAAGTTATTCTTTCACGTAATGCTTATATTGCTGAAGATAAGGTTTATGATAAAGAAGCAGAAATTCCAGAGTTCATTAGTGAAAATGACTATGGAATGTTTAGAAAGATTCTGGATGTAGATGTTCAGCCATATCAGGAGGGAGTTAAAACTCAAATTCCTAGTATTCAAGAAAAAGTTGAAGAAAGAGGAATTTCACAACCTTCTACAGACTCAGTTCCACAAGAAACTTTGGTTCCAGAAATGGAAGAAGTTAAAGTTCCAGAAAGTCCTAGTACCTCGACAAGACAAGTTCCAGAACCTGTGGAAGCTGAAAGTTCAGAAAGAGTTTCACCACTATTCAAGGATACACCTACGTGGTTATATCAGACTTGGAAAGATAGTGGTATAAAAACTTTTACTGGAAGAACAAGGAGTCAGACTAGACAACAACAACAAGATCATGTAAGAACAAGAAGTCAAACTAGACAGCAAAAAGATCATGTAAGTTTTGCTGAAGACTTCGAGATTCATGATATTTTGGCACTTACAACTATTGAAGATGAACCTGCGTGTGTTAAAGATGCACTTAAAATTCCTATTTGGAGAAAAGCTATGCAAGAAGAGATTGATTCTATTCATAAGAATCAAACTTGGCAGCTATGTGAGTTACCAGAAGGAAAGAAGGCTATAGGTGTAAAATGGATCTTTAAAATCAAAAGGAAAGCAGATGGTACTATTGATAGATACAAGGCCAGGTTGGTTGTCAAAGGATATGCACAACAAAAAGGTATTGATTATGATGAGACATTTTCTCCTATGTCTAGGATGACTATTATTAGGTCAGTACTTGCTCTAGCAGCACATTTTGGTTGGCATATATATCAACTTGACATCAAGACTGCTTTTCTAAATGGTGATTTACATGAGGATGTGTATATTCAGCAGCCAGAAGGTTTTGAAGAGACAGGTAAAGAACACTTAGTGTGTAAGCTTATAAAAGCTTTGTATGGTTTAAAACAAGCACCTAGAGCATGGTATGAAAAGATACATACATATCTTTTATCCATTGGTTTCCATAACTTAGATGTAGCTCCAACTCTTTATGTCAAAGCTGAAACAGGTATGATGATTATAGCAATCATTTATGTGGATGATACTATAGTCACAGGTCCCAGAGATGAAGATTTGCAGATGTTCAAAGAAGAGTTGAAGCAAACATTTGATGAGAATGATTTAGGCATTCTACATTATTATCTTGGGATTCAGTTTCTGTTTCGAGATGAGTGTATCTACATGACACAACAGAAGTACATTGAGAAACTTTTGGAAAGGTTTCAGATGGGTAATTCTAAACCTATGCAAACACCTATGGATCAGAACATATCTTTACAAATGGTAGCAGATGCAGAGCCATTTGATGCTACTCTATATAGTCAAGCAGTTGGTTGCTTGATATATCTTTGTAATACACGTCCTGATATATAGTTTGCAGTTTCTCAAGTATCAAGGTTCATGCAGAATCCGACAGTGTTACATTGGAAAGTAGTAAAGCGGATCTTTCGTTATTTGAAGGGAACTTCAAATTATGCTATGGTATTTTTGAAATCTACACATTTGTTACTAAAAGGATTTTCAGATTCTGATTGGGCAGGTGATAGAGACACAAGAAGAAGTACTAGTGGATTTTGTTTTTATCTTGGAGATTGTCTTATCTCATGGTTTTCAAAAAGACAACCCACTATTGCCACTTCATCGTGTGAAGCTGAATATCGTGCAGCATTTACAGCTACTCTAGAGTCACTATGGTTGTAGAAGATTTTCAGTTATCTTGATGTAAGAGTACACCAACCCATTCAGATATTTTCAGATAGCCAGAGTGCTATAGCTATAGTTAAGAATCCAGTGCATCATGCAAGGACAAAGCATATAGAGGTACACTACCACTATATTCGAGAGCAGATAGCTAAGAAGCACATTGAGCTAGTTTATGTTCCGTGTAGTGAGAATGTTGCAGATATATTTACCAAAGCATTGACCAGAGATAGTCATGAGAAGATTTGCAGGTTACTGAATCTTGTACCAATATGACATTGAAGGAGGGATTGTTGGAGTCAATATCATATGGTCCAACAATAATTCAATAGTTCAAGTTCATACTTCAATCAGTCGACGGGCAAGAGATTCATAGAGTCTTTGTAGATTCTTGTACAACAAAGCTGACGGGTCGACTTGGTCTAGCCCATCGTTCTAAAAGCATCCTCAATTGGCCACGGTTCAAATCCCGCGGGCGGCTTAAAATTGCGAATAGATATTTTGATAAAGCAAATCTTTATAAAAAGCACACGGAGTAACGGCTACGCTATTTCGATAGATTTAGCGAACATAGCTTTAACGAACGTAGCTTTATTAGTGCTTTTCGATGTGCTTTTCAAGGAGGAGAACAACTATATAAACAAGGCCTTGGCTCCTTGTATAATCACTCACTCAAAGATCTAGAGCTTGGAGATCTTCTTGAAGACAGAGTGTTCTCACACTCTTGAAGGAGGTGAAGTTGAGGTTGAGCATCATCGCCGCTCACAATACCCCACAAGCCTTTGCCCATTAGGTAGTTGATCATTCTAAACTTCCACACGGGATAGTTATCCTTGTCCAACTTCTCTACTCGTTGACCCAAGTCAGCCATTGAAGAGTATCAAAGACTTTGAGAGTTACCTCGAATAGTTATAGACCTTTGCTCTTGCGTTTGTGAAGCTCCCTCTTGTTTTGTAGCTCCTCTTTTTCTTTGCTTCAACTCCAGCTCTGATGATGAAGCTTCAACACCAAGTTCGCTCTGATACCAACTGTGGAGAATTAGTTCTCCTATGCGCAACGGAAGTGTGTAGTGAACCCTTGTATGTCCAACACTTGGACAAACATCTGCACCTTAGATAGCTTGCTGCTCTCAACACAAAACTCAAATGGACTTGATACTTTAGTCAATTGAAGTAGACAAAGAGAGCTTTCTAACAAGCTATAAATGACTTAATTTGGACAAGTTTTGATTAGGAAATACAACTATCAAAGATGAACTACCTGTCCACACAGGTATGCTGAAGAACTGAGCTTCACTCTTGGACTGATAGCTCTCTGAATATATATTTTTTGAGAAAGATATTTGGTACAGAAACAATAGACACAAATAACTTTCCAACAAGCTAAAAATCAAGTAATTTGGATGAGTTTTGATCAGGAAACTCAGCTCATCAAGATAGACCACCTGCACACATAAGTACACTGTAAAACTAGACTTTACTCTCTGAAAGATATCTCATAAAATATGAACGATCTGAATGAGATATTTGAGACAGTGAAATAAGATGCCAAGGGCTTTCCAACCAGACAAAAATCACGCAATGTGGATATGTTTTGGTTGGGAAACTGAACCAACCAAAATAGACTACCTATCTACACAAGTATACTAAAACACTGGACTTCATTTTTTCACTGATATCTCACAAAGTACATAAGATTTCAAAGAGATATTTAATATGCATAAATTAAACAAGATAACCTTTCCAATGAATGTTTAAACGCACAAAATGGTTACTTATGCACTGAGATATGAGCTCTGCAACAGAGCTGTGTACAAACCGACGTGCGGCTGGAAGGAGTCTAAGGGAAAACCAAAATGACAAAATGGCTAGATCCGACTATTGGGAGCTCTTGCCTCTTTCTCTCCTTGTTTTGAATGTGCTCCCACTTCACTTTTATAACCAATGAGCATGTGAAGAAGTTTGTGCCTCCTTCTTAACTCACCACTTTCTCCACTACATGCTACTAACTACAAGGCAAGATATTGTATCTCTTACTCATCATGAAGTTTTGACTAGACTTTTTCTTTTCTTATTTTTTCCTTTTTTTCTCTACTTTTCCTTTATCTTTATATTTGGTAAATTTATCCAAGCATGGCTCATATGAAAATGAGCTTGTACATTTATCTTCAACAATTTTCAGCCATATTTTGATGCAAATGTTCAACAATATGTGGCTGGAAATTTCCATCGGTTTTGATAATTTTTGGCTGAAATTTTTCAGCCATGTTTGGCTGGAAATTCTCTGCATTTTCAGCCCTATTTGGCTGGAAGTTTTCAACCCTTTGAGCCTCAGTTGGATGGTCTACATGGCCATAGTCAAGCACACCATTTTGGAACAAAGGCATGAGTGTATTAAACACATCTTATGAGGTAACCAACAAATATACATTTCTTTGCCTTGTCATGAAGTTTGTGACGTTGTTGTGATGGCACAAGGGCATATGCCAAACAACCAAACACATGCATATGACGAACCATAGGCTTATGACCATTCCAAGCCTCATCAAGAGTGATGACTCTCAATGCTTTTGTAGTGCAGCGATTCAACACATAGTTTGCACACATGGCCGATTCCATCCAAAACTTATCAGGAAGATGCTTTCCTTTAAGCATACATCGTGCCATTTCAAGAAGTGTTCTATTTTTATGGTTGGCAACACCATTTTGTTGGGGTGTATATGGCACCGTATTGGTGTGAAATACCTCTTTCACAAAGAAAAGCATTAAACTTATATGACATGTATTCACCACCACGATCCGTGCATAGAGTCAAAAGTTTTTGTGAAGAAAAATTTTCAGCCATAGTTAAAAATGATTTGAACCAAGAAAATACCTCATTCTTTGTGTTCATAAGATATGCCCATGTATGGCGAGTAGCATCATCAATGGAGGTAACAAAATATACATGCTTCCCAAAAGATGGAGTCTTGACGGGACCACATACATCACTATGACGAAGCTGCAATTTTTTTGTAGTGTGTGTATGACTACCTTTTGAAAAAGAAGCACTATGGAATTTTTCCAAGAATGCAACCTTCACATGCATGCTTTTCAATGGACTCAAGTGTAGGAAAACCAATAACCATGTCCTTCTTTTTCAAGTAGAGCAAACTATTAAAGTTGAAGTGACCAAAATGATCAACCAAGGCATTTGAGGCAACCCTCTTGTATGTATCCATGCGATACAAACCATTACATAATGTATCGGACATCATAATAACATTGCCATTACTAAAATCATGAACCATACACTTATCATCAACAAAGTGTACATGCAGTCCAACTTTGACACTCAATGGAGCTGAAATTAGTTCCTCTTGATACCGAGCACCTACAATGCATTTTTCAAGAGAATCACAGCTCCATTTGCACCCGTAAGCTCAATTTCTCCTACTCCAATGATAGGATAAGAGGCATTCTTTGCACACACCACATGTCCTCCTTTGGGTGCATCTTTCAAAGAGTCAAGAAATCTTTTGCATGATGTTATGTGCTTTGAAGCACCACTATCAAAGAACCAATCCAAATCAGCCTCAATCACAAACATACATTTAGAATGCAAAGATGCATCATAATGACATATAACAACACATGCCCAAAAATTTTGAGCCATATTAGCTTCATCATTCTTTGCATTTGCTAAATTTTCAGCAATAGACATGCCAGATACCTTCTTCTTTTCATTGCATTTAGCAAGCTTTCTACACTCATCAACAGTATGACCAGCCTTTTGGCAATATTTGTGTCTCTTCTTCTTTTGCAAATCAGCATAATTAGAGGAATGAGTGGAAGATGAAGGTTGAGTCTTTGGTTTTGATGAACTCAAAGCTGAGCCATACTTGCTTTTCCCCTTTTGTGAGATAGCAAGTGCTTGCATTCTCTCAATTAAACCACTCCTATTCACTGAAGATTGCTCTTCTTGCAAAAGAAGAGACACAACCTCATCAAATGCATACATATTGGGATTCCATTTTGCAATTAAACAGAGAGTAGTAGCAAATCTTTGAAAAGATTCTGGTAATCCTTTCAACAATGTAGAAATGAGTGATGCATCCGGAATAATCTCATCTATGTTTGCCAATTGCTCTTTGAAGTCCTTGATGCATGTCACATACACATCCACTGACTCATTTTCAAACATACATACATCCTCAAGTTGCTTCCTCAAGTATGCAACACGTGCTTCATTACACACAAAATACAAAGAAGCAAGAGTGTCCCATACTTGTCGTGATGTAGAACATGATCGAATGTGCGGAACTATATGACACTTCACAGAAAGTGCAATCAAACAATGAGCTTGAGCATCTTTTCCATCCCATATAAGCTGCTCCTATGTAGGTGGAGAAGGAGAAACCACTGTACTCGAAGAAGAAGCTCCATCTGTGACAATAGATTATGAAGTAGAAGAACTTGCAGGTCTTCGATCTACATCTGCCACTATGTTCCAAAGCTGTTTTGCAACAAGAACATGCTTCATCATGAGACCACATTGGATAGTTGGTCCCATCATGCTTATCTTTAGCTTGAAGCATGCCAAACAAGTCATTGCTGCCCCCCATTTTACAAAAGAACAAGAATGTGATAAAATCTTCACTTCGATGAAATCTGAAATGAATGCTAAACTTTCAGCTCACAAACTGTCACACTGATGGCGATTTTGACCACAAGAATGGCTTCAAAATGGGGGGAAACCCCAAAGCACTTGCTGGAAATGTTTCTTGCCTGCTAAAATTCATTGTTTAATTCTTCGAAGTCGATTTGCACTGTTAAAAGTGCACAGGCACCTCGATGTGAAAAACCGAAACTTGAGAAGGAGCTAAACCTGCTCTGATACCACTTTTGGGTGTGTGTAGAAGTGCGAGAGACACACGAGAAGCACACACAAGGAGCACAAATGCAGCAAGACACACAGAGAAGATGATGGCTGAAATATCTCTCTCTATTGATGATAAACTGAATTGAAGTAAGAGCTAAATAATATCCCTAAGTACAAAGTACCACCACATATGAGTGAATCATGTATGTGGTAACATGGGGAAAAAACTTTTAGCCAGCACTAGAGTATAAAGTGCCCAATTATAGGGAAAAATTCACATCAAAGCTACTCGAGGAACACCTAAGTGTGACAAGTGGGAGTGCAACATCTACATCCACCATGCAAGTAGTCATTAGAGCTCAAAAATTACAACAAATCTAAGGCTTAACTCAAGAGAAGAATTCCAAACCCAGTGAGACAGAGAATGTAACTAAGAAAAGAACCAAAGCTTGGAAGGATAATTGTGAATGGACCAAGAGACAATGGATGAAAAAGATGAGTGAGTTAGGAGAGAGCTTAAGGGAAACAAAATCCAAATTGATATAAATCGCATCTCAAACATACTCTCAAACCCCACCACCCACATCAAAACCAAACCATCCTTCTGTACTACCTCAAGCTAGAGTAGGATTAGTCCTAGAAGATCCTACTGTAAAAGATTTAGACATGACATTCAAGGCATATCAAGCAAGAATCAAAGGACCAAATGTGACTAAGTTAGATAAGTGATACCCCAAAGACGACTTAAAAATTGAAAGGACTAAGCTTTGTGCAAAAATGGTAGAACTAGCTGAGACCATGTTTGAGGCTAGTCATCTTTTTAATTGCACTAACTCATCCAAGACACAATTGCATTCTGATGGATTGCTCAAGAGAAAGTATGATAGCCAAACCTAGGAAGTTAGTGTCACTCTAGCACAATGGCAAGTACCAATGTGAGGAGATCCTCCTCATAAATGTCAATCGGTGGAGACATGAGGATTGGTATGAAGACCATGTGCAAGTGAAGATTCAAGTGCGTGAGTGAGAAGCACACAAGAATGCACACACATACACACACACATGCACGCAAGGTAAGAGCAAAGAGAGGAACAATGGAAAGCTTCTATTACAAAATAAATGTCTTATGAAAGCTCAAATCTCTAACAAGATAACCTAAAAAATGAGCTCTCTAGCTCTTTTTATAGTCTATTTTGAGTAGTTTTGACCCTGTCCAGACCTAGTGTCTGGCCTAGTTAAAAATTAGGTTCCAAGGCTTATTTGAGGGCTCAAACAGATTCTAAAAATTATGAAAATTGGTAGGATGATACTTCTAATACTTCTCAAGCTTGAGGACTCCTCAGCTTGAAAAAAATGCAGTTGCAAAAATGTGAAATGGTATTTACAATGGTCTTTAGTGATAAAAATCACTATTTTTATAGGGATTTCCTTTGAAAATTTGACATGTGCTTCTTGGAGCTCCCTACATGCTCCATCCTCTTATGTGTCCACTTCTTTGATGCATTCTCATGCTTTGTGCTTGACCTTGAGTGTGAACACTCCCTCCCTCTCGAGTGTGTCGTCCCTGATAGACCCTTGTTGGAGTGGTTGTTCCATGTAGTACTTTGAGAGGTCATGTCCATCGTGTATCAACAAGTTCTTCTCTCTTTCAAATGTAGCAGATTCTATTGTCTAGTTCTTCATTGTTGTCGCTGCTAGCATTTTCAAGTTTTAGTCCCTTTATATGTACTTTTTCCTTGGACTCCAACATGATGGTGTATTTACGAGCTTCCCAAAAATTGCTAGTTGCTCAAAATAGGTTGTTAGTGCTTGTTGCAGAGCAAAGAAGCATAAAGAGTAGAGCCCCAAAATTTTCAAAATGATGGGCATATTTTTTTTTTTTCTTCGAGGTCTTCAAGAATTCCCTCAAGCCATGTAAATGCACTAGAGGAGTCCTCTGGATGCATAATCCCAAGTTGTTGTAAAATATCCCTTGTAAAATAGTAGGAGATTAGTCTTTTAGTGAATAAAGTGCCGGTCTCTTGTGTGAAAGGACCAAACTTAGGGCACATGTATATAAGTCACTTGGTGACTCTTTGTATTTTCTGAAAAGTGCTGTAAGAGGTATCGCGGCAACCACTTTCAGGATTTCAGTGAGTTTGGGAAGTGGATTAGTCTTTTCTCATGCATGCTAGCTCAACCACTTCATTTTCCATCATGTGTGCACATGTCTTCATACACTTGGTTAGGTTGTTTGATCGGATTGACATTTGAATGTGTGTTGATTTCCCACTATATGCACTTGTGTGGCAATCGAGGTACAGTCTCATTGGCACAAGTCCTTGAGTCATTTTGACTTAGGTACACACGTTTTTGGCGCCGTTGCCGGGGAACACTCAACCAAGGTGCCTTCGTGATGGTTATAGATCGAGTGTGATGGAATCGTACTTGTAGAAGTGAATTTGTCTTGCGGCAATTAGTCAATCACTTCAGCACTTGTTACTTCACATCTCAAAGGTGTGTGTGATAAGTTTTAGGTTTAGGGTTAGGAGGAAGGGAGAGAAGGAGGAGTTAGGGTTAGGTTAGAAGAAGAGGAATAGTGAGGAGAGGAGAAGTAGGAGTAGACAAAAATCACCAAAAATCCCCAAAATCACCAAGAAAATTAGGAAAATTTAAATTCTGTAAAAAAAAAAGTATAAAAACCAAAAAATTTGGCTCATTTGACACTTCACAGTGTACTGGTATCGTGGGCGAGCAGCGACCAGTATCGTGGAGTTGGTATCGTGGCTTACAGGCTGTCAAGGCTAGGTTTTGAGCTCAAGGTGCAAGCAAGGCAATACCCTGGTAAGATTTCACAAAGAAGATTTGCCAAAAACTCTCTAAACATGCATACACACGTGATTAAACATGTCCGCAGTATCGCGGGGGGGGGGGGGGGGGGGGGGAAACTGATATCATTACTATCTCTTTGTGTGACACAGAGGTCTAGGAGTGAAAAGGGGAGTAAGCAGAGAAAGGGGGTGCAAAAACTTAGTAATTTTCTTGCATTTTGGCTTGAGTATCGCGATCGGTTGAGGTTTGGTATCGCGATACCAAAACTCCCTTGTATCGCGATACTTGCCGAAGTATCGTATCGCTCGATACCTGTCTTGGTATCGCGATACCATTTTGGTATCGTGACCCCGAGTTGGTATCGCGATCTCACCTGATCCAGTGGTATCGTATCGTGTCACTTGGCATCAAGTATCACGATACCACTTCGAGATCGTATCGCCCTCTCACCTGGATAGTATCGCGATACTGTCATAAGTATCGTATCGTCTAGGTTGTGTGGCATCGTGTCGTTTGTATCAAGATATCGTATCATCTTGCATCTTAAGTATCGTATCGTACACGTGGTATCGTATCGCCCTCCCTTCGAGAATTGTATCGCGATACCACAGTGACATCGTATTGTCATAATTCCAGTATCATATCGCTTGAATCCATTGGTATCGTATCGTCGGTGCCTACCAGTATCGTATCGTGCCATTTCCTAGTGAAGTATCGCGACACCATATTTGGTATCGTATCGTGCGGTTGTCCAGTATCGTATCGTCCCCTTACTTGAGATCGTATCGCGACACCAAAGTGGTATCGTATTGTAATAACTACCCAGTATCGTATCGTCTACTGCAGACAGTATCGTATCGTTTGGACTTCAGGTATCGTATCGCGGCCGAGGCAGTATCGCCTAGCGCAGTATTGTCTGGAAGTGATATCGTCTTGATTGCATTAATTTTCTGGTAGACAATCAGAGGCATTAGAAGAGCCACTCAAGGAGAATCTCTGGGATTTCTAGAGAGACTTAGGTGAGTGAATGAACTTGAGGTCAGGAAGAGTGCTTAGTAGCCGACAAAGTGTCATATCTTCTGTGGGAAGTGCTGCTCAAGTTAGTCATCACTCCATCTACTCGGGAACTTCTAGTGATTCAGAGGAGGAAATACCCATGGCTTCTGAAGACATGCAGGGCCCAACACCGAATAGGAATTTCATGTCTACTATTGAAGGAGATTACCGTACCTCCTTACAGTATGTGTCCACTAATGCCCAGGAGATCCCCATCTACCTGGATGGCTTAAACAGATCCGTGGCTAGGATGATAACTTCCCTGAATGCCACAATTGTACCCCGATCTGCTGTTAAGTACGAGGGAGGTGCATATGTAGACAAAATTGGTCATATCTACATTATGACTGAATTTCCTGATAGGATCAACGAAAGGGGAGAGTTTGTGGACCCAGACAACTCCGAAAGAGCACACCCTGAAGAGTTTGTGACTACTCCTAGGGGCAGGTCTCAAATATCACGGGTCTTGAGAGGAGATTTGATACCTCAAGACGACTACTTGCTGGAGGTTTATATGATCCACGGATCAGACCTATTGCTTCAAACCGATTTACCTGCACCGGGGAGAGAAGAAAGCCCCATGAAATTCTATGAGTTGAAAGACCCAGATGATGAAACCAGACTCACGTACTTGGACAAGGATCAAAGGAGATATTGGCCTGTGAGTGCCTTAGACAGAGCTCGATTGAGATATATGGGTGCGCCCATATTTTCTCAGAGAGATCAAGCGACAACCTCACAAAATCCTTTTGGGAATCAACAAGAGATGGAACATGCAACATCAGGACAGACCAGCCAACGAAGTGTGCCCAACCGTACCCATGTACCGTTTGCAACTCCAGGAGTGAAAACTCACAATCAGGCCCACGCAGGGATAGGTAATCAGTACCGACCACCAGTAAGACCACGACCACCTGTAGGAGGACAGCCTGGAGTACCGCCATTACGACCAGCTGTACCAGTCTTCCCTATAATGCCCAGACCACCTGAACCAATGAGAAGATTGAGACCTATCCAAGTAGCAAAATGTGTGAGAAACCATTATGATGGATTGGGGGAACCCTATGACCATATCGCTGAATTTAAACAAGTTCTAAGAGCAGAGCAAGTAGAGGACTTCTTTGTGCAGTATGAGTCTTTTGGACTCACCCTCACAGGGACAACTCTAACTTGGTTCCAACCCTTGGATCCCAATCAATTTGGAAACATGGAACAATTCTTTCAAGAATTCATCGGGGAATTCACAAAAAGAGGGATCAAACACAATTCTGTGTCTTTAATTCATAGCTTTAAACAAAACCCTAATGAAACTGTGAAGGCTGCTGCCCGAAGATTCAATCAATATGTGGATAGATGCCCAGCAGTCGAGAGACCCACTCAACAAAAGATGATTTCATTATTTTTAGATGGGCTCACTAACGGAACTCTACGAACACTAGTGTATGTGAAGAGGCTACAAACATTGAGTGAGTGTCTTCAGGAGTGCATTGATTTGGAGGATAACCTTGCCGAGGATCTCAAAGGCACAACCGACCTCCCTAAAACAGAAGATTTAAGGAGCACTGTTACATCCAACTCCAGTAACATGGAGGAATTAGCAGAATTATTAGCAAAAAAACTAGGAGCCCAAGGGCAAAGAGCTTATCAAAACCCAGCTCAAAGAGTGCCTATGCTACGGAGATGTAATTTATGTGGAGGAGAGCACCCCACACACTTGTGTGTCAGAGGAGGGGCTGGTGCACCACCTATGTATCCATACCACAGACAACAACAACAAGGGACTTCTTGGTACTGCCACATAGAACAAAAATATACCAACCACACTACAGAGAACTACCTCTTCAACAGGCAGGCACGTCCTTTTCACCCACCACAGTATAGACCCTATGGATACCCGCCTAGGGAACCAGGTAGAGAGATACCAAGATACAACCCGTATCCTACACCAGCAGAAGCATCACGGCCATACGAGCAAGCACCGTATCCACCACCACAACCAGTGCTAGGACCCCAATTGTCAAAACCACAGCAGGTAGTATCCGTAAAGTATGCTCAACCGGAAGAAAACTTAGAAAGAGCTATAGTTCCAGCAGCGACAATGACCCAGGTAGAATCAACAAACCCTGGATATGAACCTCCACCAAGAGAATACTATCCATACAAAGCCAACATGATGGGATATGAAACGGCATATGATGCTGCTTACTATGGATATGAGGGCTATGATCATACTTATGGAACAGAGACCACCACCTTAATGTATACGGCTCCTAAAACACAACCAACTGTGAGACCACCTATTAGACCACCCATGCAGAGGGGACCATGCTATAGATGCGGAGGAGACCATTTCATTAGAGAATGCCCTCGACCTTACAACCCTCCACCACCTAGAATCTGGGAAGGATATTGCAGTGATTGCGGAAAAGAACATCTTTTTAGAGATTGCCCTAAGAATCCTGCAAAAACTCAAGATAATGCACCAATCAATGTGATTGAGGTCATAGAAGGATCTGGAAGTGACAAGGATTACACAGTACCACTAAAGGCTATTATAGAGCCCAAGCAAAGCAACAGAAAGGAAAACAACCAGAAGAGAAACAAGAGAACAATAAAACTGTAGGCTCTGAAATTCAGGTAGTCGAGGATTCTGAGAACACACGTGAGAACTCCCGAAGCATAGGAGTACAAAAATGGAAGGAAAGACGAGAAAAACTCAAAGAAAAATGGGCAAGAAATAAGAGTCAAGACAGTAAGAAACAAACGAAGGGCTTGAAGGAGCATAAAGAACAAGAAACGCCTAAGGAGATCCCTGAGCCACTTCGGATTAGCTCAGAAAAGGAGAAGCCAGAATCAATTCTAGCCGAACCAAAGCCAGATGACTTGGACATGTGGTTGAAAGCTTACCAAGCTAGAATCAAAATGGGCCCAAATATCGAGCAACATGAAAAACTCTATCCTCAAGGGGAATTAGAAAAAGAAAGATTGGCGATATGCAGGAAACTTATTGAGGTAGCACAAGCAACCCTAGAAAAAACTATCCCAATTTTACCAGAAACCAGGATTGCACATGGCCTATACGAAGAATGCATCAAATCCAAGGATAAGGAACCTAGAGAGGAAGATGACCGAGAGGAACGAATAAAGGCTCAAGATGAACAGGTGTTAATGATACCAGACCTAGAGGCTGATTGGCCAAAAGACCTGTGGAATAGAATCAGAGAAGAGCAATGGAAGAAGAATGGAGTCAGTCCACCTCCTTTTGAGGAAATAAATGTTGAAAACTGTCAACCCCATCCCAACCTGGAGGAAGTATATGAGGAGGTGTCAAGACTCGATAGAGGTAGAGAGGAAACCCTGAGCATTTCAACATTGCCTAATTACATGGGAGAATATGAAAGAGAGTCTCTAATAATACGAGCACCCACAGTACATGGGAAGGGAAAAGAAAACTCCGAAGAGAGTTCACATAACCTAACAGAACTAAAGAAAACAAAGGTGCAATGCAAATTGACGGTGGAAGAGTTGCTTCAACTTAAACCACAATTATGGAGGCAGTTAGCAGACCAATTAGAAACACAACCAGAGAAAGGAGAAACGAAAGAAAAGGAAATGAAAAACCAATCCACAATACAAATTCCTATCGATAAAGTGGGAGAATTTAGTGAAGGAGACGAAGGTAATACATGTTTACCTGTCACCCACAATGGGTACCTGACCAAGGCTATTCTAGATACGCGAGCCGGGGTAGGAATTGCCACCAAGGAGATATGGGAAAAGTGGGGAAAACCTGCCTTGCGACCCACACGCATGAAACTCCAATTAGCAGACGGTCATGTGGAAAGACCCCTAGGAATATTGGAACGAATCAAACTAACCACCTGTGGAGTAGAATTTGAACATACATTAGCCATTTGTAAGTTCGAGAAAGCAAATAACTATGAAATGATATTAGGACGACCCTTTATGAGACAAATGCGAGTAGTACAAGATTGGGGAAGAGATTCGTTATACCTGCAACATCAAGGAAACACCACCAAGATAAATTTGCACACGTTTGCCTATCGAGATGTCCCTCCACTACAATGGAATCCAGTACACAAGGAAGAAGATGACTTATCCATTCACAGTGCTGGATCAAGTGACCAATCGTGGATACATGAAGATGCCCAGTTATGGATGTGTAAAGAAGCAAAGAGAGAGGAGAGAAAAAAACAATTATGGCCGATAGGACACCCTAATTATCGATCAATAGAAGACCCAGACTACATGCCTCAAGTCTTTTCTGATGAGATTTTTGAGCCACATGGATGGATGGAAATTTTGGCAACCCTAGATGTATGCATAAACGAAGAAGTTTTGACGATGAACGAATGCATAGATGAGGAAGGCTATGATGTAAATTTCTATATGTTTGTTCTTCAAGAAGTAGAAGAAGGGGAAATCCTGGAAAAAGAATGGAAAGAAGAATATGAAAGCATAGAAATGGAACCAGAATTTGACTCCAAAGAAAGCTACTTAAACACTATTCAGAACAAGAAGGAACAGGAACCAACAAAGATCTTAGCAATTGAAACGGCTCCGACAATACACAGGCAGAAGGAAGACAGGAGTAAGGTAGAACCGGACCCAAATCTTTTTGAAGTTCCTGAACACTTTAAAAAATACAAAGTAGAGGAAAGAAAAGTAGCCATTCAAATGCCTAGACGAGAGGCACGAGACGGAGAAGCATATGACAACAAGGAACAAACAAAAAAAATTGTTGTAACAGTAGAAAACGGAGAAGAGCGATGCACATATATTGGAAAAGATGTATCTAAAGAAGAGGAAGAGGAACTCATACACTTTATCCGAGCGTACCGGGAGGTATTCGCATGGACCTATAAGGATCTCAAAGGTGTAGAACCCACTATTTGTTCCCATCGAATACCAATGACGGCCGACACAAAACCTTCCAAACAACACCCTTACACGTACAATGAGGTTTATGCAGCAAAAATTAAGGAAGAAATAGACAAGCTACTAGCGGCAGGATTCATATATGAGATAGAACATACCGAATGGGTATCGCCATTAGTAGTTGTGCCTAAGAAAAATGGAAAGTTGAGAGTGTGCATAAATTTGAAGAAGGTGAATGCAGCCACCATACGTGACAGCTACCCATTACCCATCACGGACCATCTGTTGGAGAGGGTAGCCGGAAAAGAGGTCTATAGTTTCCTAGATGGATTCTCTGGATACAATCAAGTAGCAATTGTGACCGAGGATCAACATAAGACCGCATTCGCCACTGAATGGGGTGTGTATGCTTTCAGAGTGATGGCTTATGGACTCACTAATGCACCTGCTACCTTCCAACGATTGATGTGTCATGTTTTCAAGGAATTTTTGAAAAAAAGCATGGAAGTATATGTAGATGACCTCTGCACATACTCCAATCAAAGAATCGATCACATTCCCGATTTGAGAAAAATATTCAACAAATGTAGACAATATAGAGTCTGTTTAAACCCAGAAAAATGCGTCTTCATGGTAAGACAAGGGAAAATTTTAGGACACATAGTCTCGAGGAATGGAATATCTACAGACGAGGACAAAATTAAAGTCATCTTAGACCTACCAAGACCTAAGAATGCAAAGGAAGTGCAAGCTTTTATGGGGCATTGTGGATATTACCGTAGGTTTATTCACATGTATGCCATCATTGCAAAGCCCTTGTATGGTCTCTTAACTCAATTTACTTGGACAGAGGAGTGCGAGAAGGCATTCAACGAGCTGAAGAAGAGGCTGAGTACAACCCCAATCCTGAAATCACCAAACTGGAGCAAGCCATTTCATATTCATGTTGATGCTTCTAACTATGCCATTGGATGTATCCTAACCCAACCAGCTAATGAAGGTAAGCTTGATCATCCAATCGCCTATGCGAGTAGACAACTGAATCAAGCGGAAAGAAATTATACCACTACTGAACGAGAAGGCTTAGGAATGGTCTATGCAGTGAAGAAATTCAGACACTACCTCTTAGCCAACAAATTCAAATTCTTCATAGACCATCAAGCTTTGTTGTACTTAGTCAATAAGCCTTGTAACACGGGAAGGTTGGTACGATGGTTCTTATTACTGATGGAGTTCGACTTCGAAGTAGTAGTGAAAAAAGGAAACACACATGTGAGAGCAGATCACCTTTCTAGACTGACACACGGAGAGCCACCAAATGGAGTGCCCGATGACCTGCCAGATACATATCTGTTTAATCTAGAAGTTTGCCCAAAGTGGGCAGAAAAATTGATCCCTATACTCACCCATGGCCCGCAACACTCAATCAATAAGAATAGCAAGAAAGAAATTCTTCAATCAAGGAACTTACACATTGTTGCAGGAAGTGTATACTACAAGGAACCCAATGGAGTGTTACTCAGATGTGTTGATGAGGATGAACAAAAGCAACTAATTGAGCAAGCACACGTAAACAAATGGAGAACACACCAAGGGACTCATGGAACAATCCGAGAACTAAAGAGATTAGGAGTGTACTGGCCTAACATGCCAAAAGATGTTCATGCCTACGTAAGTAATTGTGCAGAATGCCAAGAGACGATCCCAGAAGATCATATGTCTCTACCTTTTTCGACCATCGCGCCCAATTGGAGCAAGTCATTAGTTAAATTCTTAAAAACAAAAGAACATGAAACAGGTGCTAATTTAGCAAGAAAGCGATCTTTAGAAGAAATGAGTAAGGATTACATACTCATGGGGAGACAACTGTTTAGACGAGGCAAAGACAACCAACTCAGGTTATGTGTGCATGAAGGAGAATATTTACCCATATTAGAAATGGCACATGCAGGTGCTGCAGGAGGTCATTTTTCAGCAGAGAGAACTGTCAAAATGATTCTCTTTGCAGGCTTGTGGTGGCCAACTCTACATATGGATGCTGAAACATACGTACGAAGTTGTGAAACCTGTCAGAGAGCTAAATACCCAATTCGGAGAGACGAAATGCCATTAAGACCCATGGTCTGTGCGAGAGCATTCACAAAATGGGGTATTGACTTCATAGGACCCATCAATCCACCTGCCAAAGGATCACATGCGGAGTACATTATAGTAGCGACTGATTACTTGACCAAATGGGTAGAAGCAAAAGCCACTAGAAGGAATGATGCTCAAACTACTGCCAAGTTCCTTTTCGAGCATATTTTCACCCGCTTTGGATTACCCATCGAGATTGTGAGTGACCGGGGAACGCATTTCCTCAATGAAGTAATCGAGTCACTAATGAATGAGTTTTTAGTGATTCACAAGAAATCAGCCCCATACCATCCCCAAGCCAATGGACAAGCAGAGAGTTCCAATAAAGTACTGTGTACAGTATTGACAAAGATTGTCAATAATGGAAGGTCAGATTGGGAAAAACAATTGCATCACACAATTTGGGCCTTCCGAGTTGCATACAAAACGGCTATTGGAACTACCCCATTTAACTTAGTGTATGGGCAAAATGCAATTTTGCCAATTGAATTTTTAGTACCAACACTGAAAGTGGCCCAACAATATGAGTGGAACGGACATGAATTATCTCAACAACTAGACCAGATCGAGAAGCTACATGAGACTAGGTTACAAGCAGTGCCAGGAATTTATGCAGCAAAAAGGAGACAAAAAGCATATTATGATGCGCATATAAAAGTCAAAGGACTTAAAGAAGGTGATTTAGTCTTAGTATACACACTAAAACAACATGCCAAGAAGTTACAAAAACGCGGATATGGACCGTTGATCATAAATAGAATCTCAACGGGTGGAGCAGTCAATCTAGCCACCCTAGGTGGCGACATTCTTCCCAACTACATCAGTGGGTGTAGAGTGAGACGATTCATGGAGCCTTTGACTGATCAAATGCTAGCACGATTACTAGGAGCCCAAAGTAGGAAGAGGGAAGAGGAACGGATTAGAGAGGAAGCTCGACAAGAAGCACTGGATCACATTAGGAAACGGAAGGAATGGATTAGGCAACGAGATGAACGCTATCTCCAAGGTGAAGAGCCTATCCCTATGGCTAATTACAAAGTCGATAATCATGATACAACGAGTGTGTGTAAAACGCAACCTTACCTAAACCTAGGGATTGGCAAGACAGAGTACAAGTTGATAGACGCATTGATAGACTCAGGAGCAGGACTTAGTTGCATGCGAAATAGAATTGCAAAAGATCTGCAATTGGAGTTGAATCCCACAAAAGCCTGATTGATCGGAATTGGAAGTCAAACCCTAGAATGTATTGGAACAACAAATGTATCCCTCCACCTAGGCAATTCCTCTATGGAACAGAGAGTCTTAGTGTGCAAAGATGAGGATCTAATAGAAGAATTAATTCTAGGACAAGATTGGATCATTGAAAATGAGGTGTGTATCCATCTAGCTCAAGGCTACATATCAGCCAAGATAGGGCACAAGGAAATTTTCAGTTTATTAGGAGAAAAACATTTACTCCCACCCAACAGAATGGCGAGTTCAGAGATTTTCCCAGAAAAGAAGTTGGAGAACGATCCCAGTCTTAATATCTCAGAAACAAACCTAGAAGAATCAGGAAGTACCGACCATTTGAGATCTGCAGAGGACTTGCACTCACCACATTCATTGGAAGAACAGCTAGTCACTAAGGAAACCAACTGTAAGGGACCTCTTCAACAAACCAAAAGACCGCAACATTGGAATAACACAAACAGATACCCATACGAAGGACAACACAAATACAAATGGGTACGCAAGGATCAGATGCAGAACCAGGCAAGGTTAGAACCCAATCTTGAAAAGGAAGCAAAGATCACAAAGTCCACTACACCTAAATCCACATCTAAAGGAATATTGCAGATATGGATCCCCAAACCATTGATTGAAGCTCAACGATCGCGACCTCAGATATGGATTCCCAAAAAGGTCACACAAGCAGCTAAACAATCTATAAGGACTCAGAAAGACACAATACATCAGATAAGGCAAATGACAAAGCCACATGAGAGTCATCCAAGAAACTGGAGAAGCAATGCCAATATCACTCGAACAATGGAGGAAGCAAATAGAACAAATGAAGCCGGAGGAATCAAAGAAACGAAACGACCTCTCTTAATGGTCACGAAATGGATCTGGAAACCCAAGCAACCGCAAGGAGTGGACGATCGAAGGAACGAAGATTTCCATTGCACTCATGAAGTCTCTGATGCACATCAAGTATGCATAATAGGGCCACATTACGAGGCCAAGCATTCGGCACATGATGTACATTATAAAACTAGTGGTGCACATTCTCCAAGAGAGATTATATCTTAGCTTCATTTTGATAGGAATGGACCTACTATGTACATAGATAAATGCTTTGGCTATACTAACGATTGTCTTCTTTCAGGAAAAATTTTAAAAAGAGGTGGTAAAAGATCTCACTCATGGAATGATGGGAAAACGGAGTGAAAGACGACAATAATCACTACAATGCATTGAACAGTTGCATACTTTCCTTTGAAGCTAACGCACTTTTCGTTACAAGTGCAGATGGCTTCCGAAGATTCTGAAGCAACAATCCAAGAGGAGGTGCAGGAATTTCCTCATCAAAGTCTCACGAAAGCGAAGGGACATTGGTTTAGAGATGAGCAGCCAGTTGAGGAGTATTTATTTTTGGCAAACATAAAAATTATGGATACAGAGCATCACTTTCCAATTATGTCCTAGGATTTCAGGGTCCTACACGAGTTACCATCCACAATTGCCATAATGAAGAAAGTAGGAATTCACAAATAATTTGAATTACCCATCTATAAACCTGATTTCCAAAGATGCACACAAGTCATGAACACCCTACAGCCTGCACTACATGATCCACTGGTGCCAGAAGCCAGAGTAATGGATAAAGGAGGAGAATGGGTGATCATTCAATTCACACATGAATTGATTAAGGAAGCATTTGGATGGGAAAAGGACGGTGTCACAATGATAAAAGAAGAGAGTCATGGAGCAAAGACGTGCACTTTTGTTGACATTAACAGGGTGGATATAGAAGAGGAAGTCAGACTGATTCACCAACACTTCTGCTTCCCCAACATGAACCGATACACGGCCCCACAAAAACTCATTGTTCAATTGTTGTCTCATGCCATTAAACAAATTGGAAATCAAGTTAATCTGACTCCCTATGTGCAAGAACGACTATTCGAGCCAAAGAAGCAATGGAATAATAAAAAGTTTCTCAATGGTACCACGGCCCTAACTATCATGATTTACCATGCATTGGGCATCAAAGAACATTTGCAGGAAATGCCATCCTCAAGTGAGATGGCTAGGTATGTCAAAGTCGCCACCGTCCCTAAAAAGAAAAAAGGAAGTAAGAGTGTGGAAGTGGCAGAAGCTAGCTCTCAACCCAGAATGAGAGGCACAAAAAGACTCACGGGTGCCAAGCAAGCTGAAGAGGATGCACCAACAACAAAAAGGATACATGTGGATAGCTATCTCTTATCATAGTGACATCAACTTTTTTAAGGTTAATACACACTCGCAACTTCTCGTTCTTCTTGGGCACCACTACTATGGGGGACACCCATTCAATATGCTCAATCTCATAGATAAATCTAGCTTCAATCAGTCTATCAAATTCTTCTTTTATTTTGGTTGCATAAGTGTCATTATATGTGTTGGGATTCTATTTGATGGGCTTGGCATCAGCCTCATGGGGATGGTATGAGGGCATATTTCTAGATCTAATCCCTTCAAGTCTATATAGGTCCATGCAAAAAAATCCCTATATTCCCTCAATAAAGCTACAAGATCTACTTATGCTTCTGCACTTAGATATTCTCCTATATACATACATCGCTCTTCATTCCCTAAATGGTTACCACTATTTTTTTCGTCTTTTCTTTATTATGATATGCTTCTCCTGTAATGGCCTCTCTCTTAGGCATTCATAATTTTTTGATCTTCAACTTCATATTTCTTGAAATTCTCTGGTACTTTAAACAATGATTCCTCCTCTTCTTGTTTTATTGCTTTTCTTTTCTTTTTCTTTTGACCACCTTCACTTCCATCCTTTGAGTTTATAATTTTGATGCTTGTGAGAGGTTTTTCTTCTTTTTTGGTAAATAGTCCTACATCTTCTAGATAGTGCTCCTCTGAGTTAAAGCAACTATCCATCACAATGGACTCTAGATCCTCGTCATCCTCCTCTTCTTCTATGACATCATTAGGATCACACTCTTCGAGCAAAGGTTCACACATGAACACAGAGATATCATAACCCTCCTCATCACAATGAGGCATCCACTGTTCTTCATTGACAGCGATGTCCATGGTGGCTAAGATTTCTACCCAACCATGAGGCTCAAATTCCTCATATGGAAAGATCATTCGTGTATATGCTGGGTCTCTAATGGGTCTGTCTCCTGGAGGAGTTCCTTCTTCTGTCACCTTTAAATTTCTCTCCTCCTCTTGTGTGACCTTGCACATCCACAAGTGAGTATCTTCATGCATCCATGATGGATCAGATGAGCTTTTAGAATGCACAGAGATTGAATCTTCTAGTGCCTTGTGGATAGGATTCCACTATAGGGGTGGTACATCTTTGAAGGTGTAATCCTTCAAATTGACCTTGGTTGTGACCCCTAAGTGCTGCAAGTACAAGGAGTTGGTTCCCCAATCCTGTACTATTTGCAGTTGTCATAGAAAGGGCCTTCCTAGGATCATCTCATAGACGTTATTTTTGCCAAAGTCACATATAGCAAAGGTGTGTTCGAACTCTACACCACAAGTGGTTAGAGTTATCCCTTCTAGCAATCCTAGAGGTCTTTCAACATGGCCATCAGCCATTTGAAGCTTCATTCTAGTTGGTCTTAATGTAGGTTTTCCCCATTGCTTCCACAAGGAGGTGGTCGCAATCGCAACACCAACACCTGAATCTAGGATAGCTTTGGTTGTGTAACCTTGGTTGGTGATTGGAAGATAAGTATTACCTTCTTGAACTTCACTCATGTCTCCTATTTTGTCTAGAGGTATCTATGGTACTTTTTGCTTAGAGCCTGCTTTCGACACATTGGAACCAAGTTGTGGAACTTGATTTGCCACATGATTCCATAGCTCAAGTTTTACTTTGAGTAGCTCTTCTAAAGTGAGATGACATTGAACTTTACTGTTCTTCACGACTTCAGTGTTTCTTAGAACCACTGAGTCTTCATTTCTTACCAATATTGTGGGAGCTCTGATCTGAAGAGATTCAGTTCCCATGGGCCTATGAATTGTGGCCACTCTTGTAAAGAATTAGATTCAAAATCAAAAATATTTCATCTTCTTTTTAGTCAACTTGGTCTCCGTAAATAGATGGGATGTCTTGGGGAAATTGAACATGAAGATCATCAATTTCAAGAATAGGAGGGGGCTTGCCCTTCTCCTTGGCCCATTTTGCTTCTTGTACTTCCCGCAAGAAGTCTTGTGAGTACTGTTGAATTGAAACAGGGGTTCCATCATCCATGGAATCAAGAACATAATCTTTTATTGATGGTGAGTGTTCTCTTTCAACAACTAGTTGAGCTTGATGGAATTTGTTTGATTGAACAATTGATTGTTCTTGAGCATAGCTTGAGCTAACTCTACCATTTTCATGCACATTTTTGTCCATTAAATCTCTAAATATGGTCTAGCATAACCCTTTTCTAGGTTTCTAGTTGTGGCCCTTCTTGAAGTTAAGCTTGGTAGGCCTTGAACATCATGTCCAAGCCTTCTAGGGTTGGATCTGCAAGGACAGAACCTGGTTGCAATCTATTTACAATTAGTGGTGAGGTGGATGGGGTGGTGCGGATGGAGTTCCGACATGCGAGGGGTTTTGAGATGCAATGTCTTCTATTGTTGTTTTTGCGTCTTTTAGGCATTCTTTTAGTTTGGATAACTTTTTTGTCCACTTACAATTGGCCTTCTTCTGATTCACTTGGCTTTAATTCCTCAATTGGTTAGTGTTTTGTGAGGCTTGCACCCTAGTAACTGCTTGTATAGGAGCCACATTACTGCTACTTGAACTTGAATCTTCCACTAAGCCTAACACATTAATAGGTGTAACCTTGGGTGCACTAGAGGGGTTTTTGGGACAATCTCTCGGGAGATGTTCTTTGCTACACTTAGGACAAAAACCTTGTACTAGGATGTTTTGTCCTTGTCCTAGAGTTGATGGGTGAGGACATTCACGAATGAAATGGTTGCCCTGGCATTTAAAACATGGTACTCTAGGGGCTTGTGGTATCATTTGTCTCAATTGGGGCTTGGGGTTAGGATTCATATACATGAAATTGGAGTATTTTGGCTCCCAATTTGGTTCCATAGGTGGTGTCTCGTATTGATACAAATAAATCTCACTATGCTCAGGTGACTCTATGTAATAAGCTTGTGGACTATCTTCATGGGAGTAGTTATAACTATGAGCGTGAAGGTCATTTTTTGAGACCGAAGGGGTGGTCAACACCAATGCTCTATTAGGGTTCTCCTCTACCACTGCATAGCTAATTGGAATCACATTAGCAAGAGTTGGTGGTTGGTTTCCTAGGACTGGTTGTGGCCTATATGGTGCTTGATATTGCTATTGATATTGAGGTTGATATTGCTCTTGTGGCCTATAATATATATATATATATATATATATATATATATATATATATATATATATATATATATATATATATATATATATATATATATATATATATATATATATATATATATATATATATATATATATATATATATATATATATATATATATATATATATATATATATATATATGGCTAGGACTGGTTGTGGCCTATATGGTGCTTGATATTGCTATTGATATTGAGGTTGATATTGCTCTTGTGGCCTATAATATATATATATATATATATATATATATATATATATATATATATATATATATATATATTGGTACTAATTTTGATACCTATTCTATTGGTATGGTTGCTGATACGTTTATCTAATAGCCTGCATATTGTATGGACAATCTTGAGCTGTGTGGTTTGTATATTTTCTCTCAATAGTGAAATATGGAGCATTTACTTCTCTCATGTTCTGGATTTGCATTGGGCGTACATTAGCCATGTGGTCCCCTCCACATATATAATGTCCCTTCAACGAGGTGAGCCTTGCTGTTTGTCTATTTTGAACTGCTAGCTTCTTGGCAACCTCATTAGCTATCTCATCTATCTCAATGGAGGTTCTGGAGGTATGACTAGTAGAATTGTCAGAATCCTTATAGAGTTTGGACAATTCTAACTCCTCACCCAAATTTTCTTCTACGTCGATACACATTCTCAAGCATTGATCTAGAGTGATTGGCTCCTTGAGATATACATATGATCAAATTTTCCTACTTAGAATTCCATCTAAAAACAAGGAAACTTGTTTTGCTTGTGTAGGTAATTCTGGTGTAGGACATTTCTCCACATGGTGTTTAAATCTGCATCCTGCTAGCCGAACTATGTCTTGGGATGTCTGCTAGAAGTTGTGGATCAAGGATGATGTGCTTTGCCTGATATCACTCTTGGAAAATGCTACAATGAATTCTTCTAGCATTTGACCTATGTCTTAGTAACTTTAACTATTCAAAGGTTGAAATCAAGCTAAGGTAGTACCCTTGAGGGTCAATCCAAATGCCTCAAACTGTGCGAACAAGTCTTCCACCTGTTCAACTCTTAACACTTGTTTGAACTTGGCCACATGATCATAAGGATCTCCTGACCCATCAAAATAGTTCTTCATTGCCTTAACCACTTGAGAGGGTCTAAGGGTTCTTGGGTGCTCTCTTAGTCTAGGTAATGGAAAATCATGTTCATCGCTTTGATGCCTATGTGCTCTATGTCTCTCTCTTTCAGTTCTTTCACCTTCAAATCTTGATCTGTCTCTACCAACTGTGTGCGCAAAGCTTACCTCAAATCTCGCTCTAGTTTGCTCCCATTGATTTTCATGAGCCTGGGATGATCTTGATCCTTGGAGGCCATGGGAAACGTTACATCTTGGTGGAGGAAAAATCGATTCACCCTACCAAGTGTATGCATGCCTATCATGATCTATTACCAAGAACATTCTCTTTGAGGTGTTATCCAGACAGACAACTTTACCTAGTATCTGAGGATCTTTGAACTCGTAGATGGTGAATCCACTTATTTTGCTAAGTTGATCTGGCTTGAATCTCCAAAAGCCTTCTTCCTTTCTCTATTCAAGAATAGTTCTATGATTTTGTTGTCTTGGGGAACCCACTCTAGAGTAATTACCCTAGTCAAGATAGATTTTCCTCGAGGAGTCTTGGGTTCTCGTCGTAGGTCTCCGTGCTCTAGGTCTCCTATCTCATTCTCAGAAATGATGTTTCCAAACTCATCTGTCCTGTCTAGTAAGTTGGTGAACACATATGGTTCCTTGCTTATCAATATATGAACCCTCTTCAAATTTGACCATTAGGTTTTCAAGTCCAAAGGTCTAGATTTTTGAGTTGGACAACTGATCTCCTTAGACCATCCTCATAGATGCAAGCACCTAATCCGTTGGTCTAGATATATTCCAATTTTGTCTTATAGGGACCTTCTGGTGTCTGTAAATAGGTAGTGCATGAGCTACCTACAGGTCTTTCCATGCTAAAAGACATTTCTGAATCACTTGTGTACAAAGTGAGTATGTAGGGATACCCACTAAGTTGTTGGGACCAGGACCTAGCTGTATGGTTGATAGTAGCCTCAAATGATCTAATGCTCTATTTGTCCTTGACTAATTGTCTCCCAGATCTAAGGTTCATACGCCTTGTCTACTTGTCCCAATTTTTTTTACTTCTATAGATGATAAAGCCACAGTTGTTTTCTTTTTAGATGACCATGATATAAGCTTTGAACCTACAAAAGATAGGTACCCTGAGGTGCTCCTCCTATCATCCTTGGAGCCAGCCCAATCTGCATCAGAATACATCTTTATATCTGAGTCAGAGGTTAAGGGATAAAACAACCCTTCATTTATGGTACCCTTTAGATACTTTAGCACCCTCTTGGCAGCTTCCATTGTTGGAAAACAATGTTCCTATTGGTCCATTTTGTCTAGAGATTACAACATGAGTAGCTTGTTTTACTAGTCCCTCTAACAACAAATCAGGTTGGCGCAGTGGCTACGATATTGGCCTCCCGTCCAATCGACCCAGGTTCAAAACCCGTCGACGACAGCGCGCGCATATATATTTTTAACAATCAAAATCTTGAAAAGCAAAGACACGGATGACGGATTTAGCAAACGATTTCTTCATGAGTTTTTTCCATATCACAGATCGTTAACGATTGTATTACGAGCTGTTTTATTTGCTTTTGGAAGAGCTTTTCTTGGGATAAACAATACTATAAAAGAAAGTGCTTGGCTTAGTGTTAGTCATCCTTCACCTAGTGTTCAACACAAGCTTTGGAGAGCTTGGACCTCAATAGAGGTGATGTTTCGTCTAGCACATGGGGCAGCCATGGTGCTAACTTGAAGCATGTTGAGGAGCGGCTATGGATTTCTTCTTGGAGATGAAGAGTGTGCTCACACTCTTGCTCATGGAGAGGAGGTTATCTCTTGTTCATGGAAAGAGGACTTGGTCATTAGCAGCTTGATGGTGAGGATCGACCATCTACATGGTGTATTTGAAGATTGTCTTCTACATGAAGATTTAGGGCTACTTCAAAGACATTGGATGGTGTTTAACATAAGATTTACATGCTATGTTAAGTATTCAGGTACATATTCTCTTTATGCACACAGGTACTACTTGGAGTTTATGGAGGCAGTAGCATCCATATCAGGAGGAGTCCTATTCAGCATAGGTACAAGAGAATCAATATGTATATGCTTTATGCATATTTGGATGAGGTGTTTGAGAAGGTGTGTTCACATGAGTTTGAGGATTTCTGGCAGCAAACTTGTTAGCATTCTTTGCTACTTTTTAAGTATGTGATCTTTTCACACATGTATCTGACTTAGGGTCTTCCATAGCCTAAGGTTAGATGAGGGTTTGTCGATTATCAATTTCACACTGATCCTTCCTCTTTCAGTCACTCATATTCACTCTTCTATAACCTATTAGGTCACACATCTCATGTATATTCAGACTTCTGCCCATACATCTGAATATGTTTGTTACATTTGTACATTCACTCTTCCATCTATTTCTCTTCACATAGAGTGGTTGAGAGTTTTGCTCCCACGTTGTACATTGAACATTGTTATATATGATAGTGTGAGTAAGCCTTGGCTTACGTAACACTTTACACATGTTATCTAGTCTCTCTCTATCTTTGTCTCATCATCTATATGATTAAGTTTTGGTATGTTCATGTTTTGTCAATATTGAAGATTGCTAGATTCTGCGTTATATATGCTGGACCTATGGAACCGTGGACCTGTGATATGAGCTATGGGCCTACCTCATTTCGAACATTTGGTATCAGAGCACTAAGGTTTTGGTTTCAGAACTTTAGGTCTTTGGCATCAATGCATTCAAGCTCATTCATATTCTCAGGTTTTCCAAACTTCTAGGTTTACAACATATGATTTAAGGGCATCTTCTAATATTTGACATTTGACATACACACTTAATGTAGATGAGTAGAGTTTTGAGAATTAGACAATTCAGTCACATGTGTATTCATCAGTGTGGAGCATGAAGTTGATGATCTGTTAGCAGTCGAATATTTTTGGAAGAGTATGCAAATACTTTAATGAAGTATTATTTGAAGACCCAGACTTCATGAAGAGAAGGCTACTTCAAATTAGGAAGAACAATGATTTGGAGAAGATGAACGAATCAGATCAACATCAAATCACAGGTATCAGTTTCTACTATCAGATTATCATTTGCTTGTCATACCTAAGAAGAGTAGTTATGAAGAGATTTGAAGGTTTCAAGGAGTGCTTTTATACGCTTTCATCATTTGAAAGATTAAAGGCTACATCAAAACAGGTATCTAGAGGTTTTTCTAGAGAGTTTTGAGAGATCTCTTTCATGGCAAGAAAGCTCATCTAAGAAGACAAATTTGGAGATGGGATGAGTTTTTTGTTTTCAGCCAATTTTCTGTTGTAAGTTGGTTGGATATCAAGGTACAAATGTGATCTAGAGAGGTAACTCTAGAAAGGGTAATTCATCATTCGGTGAATTTAGCCATTTTAGACATTTGAAATAGAATTTTGATTCAGAGATATGAGGAGATGATAAAACATGATTCTATATTCACTTCCATTTGTATACCATGTTTGTTTTGTATCTTACTCTTAGCACTAGAGGAAGAGAAAAAGTTCATTTGAAGAAGTCAAGGGTGTTTGCTACTTCAAGATGAATAGAACAAAAGGTATGAAAGAGAAGTTTGAAGATGTTGACATCATCATCAGGTGGAAGAAAGATGCAGAAGAAGAAAGTCTATCATTTCAAAAAGAAAAGTAAGGCTTCCTTTTCTCATATACTTTCCATATAATTTTCCTATTTTATCCTCTACATCCAAAGACAAGTCTTTGAGAACATCTTGTGAAGAAAGTCTAAAGAAGAAGCAGTTTCTTATTTTGCATTACACTTGGTCATGATTTAGTAGATTTGACAAAGAATTGCATTGAGAGAAAGAAAAGCAGCATATTTTGAAAACAACTTGTATATTTTGACTCATATATATATGAGTTATGTTTTAGTTGAAGCTTTTAAGCAGGAAACTTATATGTTCCCTCAAAGAATTCTTGGAGTGTCAATACAGAGCTACTTGGTAAATGACAACTTGCAGAGAAGTATAGTTCTTCTTTATCTAAATCTTGAGGTAAAAGAGTTTTTTGTAGAAGCGGTTGAAGACTTAGGTTGAGGTTTTATGTTTGGAAAAGGTTACCTCATGTTCAGTATTTTCAAAAACTTCAAAAAATTCAGTTTTGTTGATCTACAAGTCAATGGAGAATCTACTTTCTATGATTGTCTAGACTTTTGGATACATGTTTGTATTCAAAAAGGTGTTCCATCATATCCTATCACTTGATTGAGAAGTGGAGTTAGCCAAAAGAAAGTCAAGCAGGTACTGTCACATTTCACCCAGGTAGGATATGAAAGATATGAAGCATCAACTTGCAGCTTTTTGGAGTTCTCAAGGTGAGAAGTTTATCCACTTATGTTTCAAGTAGGAGTTACAGATTCTTGGAAAGGATTTGTTTGAAGAAAATTTTTACAACTTTGTGCGAAGCATGGACACTTGGAGACATTCAGGTAAATAAATCAAACATTCAGTCATGAAGGTTTAATGAGAGCAGATTCTACACAGGAGAGATCATTGATCTTGAATGATCGATCTTGAAGATCTTGAGTATTTATGAGTCAGTTGTTTATCCTTTGTTTTGTGAAGTTCTTAGCATTGGAAGAAGTAAGTCAAAGATTCAGGTTCTATCAGTTTTGTGTTGCAGAGAGATAGGTGAAGATACTTGTTATGTTACAGAAGGTTATGAATCCTAAAAAATGCTTTCAGCAAGGTTTTGTTATGTTAGGTTCAGCTAACCTTATTCTATAATTTGGAAAGCTGAGGAATGACATGGAAAGCTATTGGCATGTGCACAATGCTAATAAAAAGGGTTCAGAGATTTTGTTTCAGATACAAGTATTGATCACTGAAGATCAGATTTATGAAGGAAGACGTTCGAGATTTCATAAAGTCTGATATATTTGAAGAATAGTGGATAATAGTGTTAAAACATCTAGGGGGTGATGAAACATGAAGATAGGGTCGTCAGTTTGGGTTCCTCAATCGTGGTTGACTCCTTTGTGGTTGGGGTTGAGAGGTCGGGTTGATGCTTTGCTTTGGAAACGAAGGGAGGTCCAACACTTGCGATACTTGCCCATTAGGAAGTACAACCTTTTGCACCATAAATCTAGGCTATTCTGTAGTAAGTGTGGAAGGATGGGCACTACAGGGTGTTGTGCCCATTTTTCCGCTGATGCAGTCCACCTAACCGCTAATGCGACCTACTTGATCCATCTGTTGGGTGGTGACCCCTTCTAGTTTGCAGGAAGACCAAGGGAAAATCTGTTGACATTCTTCTGAATGGCAATTGTCCATCGCCAAGCCTGCATGGGTTGGTGTAGACATAACGTGACTTATCCGGCCAAAGATCTTATGGTCCTCCTTCTCATGCAATTCATATGGTCTAGGGATACATACCTCATGCGGAGTGCTGTTATGGAAGTCAAATGATATCACTCGTTGCTGGTATAATGTTCCAATCTACAAGGAGCGTTGTCTAAGATTTAGGTCCACTGAGTGATCGTATAGCCAATCTTGGCCAAGGATTAGGGGTTCTAGTCAGGTCTTCATCATGGCACACTAGGAGTTTCACTGTCATGGTCACTTTGTGTATGAGGATAGGAAGATCCTCCTCACCCATGCAAGGGGTTTCCATGCCTCCTAGCCCTATGAGGTATGCCTCAATTGGCCACATTTTTATTCCTGAGTCCTTATGGAGGGACCATCTAATTGCACTAGTCACAACACCTGAATCAATTAATACCCTGAGCTCCTGCCAAGGGTTTCCATGCTCTAGCCTGACTATAATGAATGTTCTCCTATCCACTATGCTAGGATGAGTAGCTGACTTTGCTTGACACATGGCCATGGGGTATCTGGGTGTAGTTTCTAGATGGTTATACTGTTTACTCCCTAGTCCTTCTCTTCTTGGCTTCATGTGCTTAATGTGTTCTATAGATTTTGCCTGAGCTTCCGTGCATATTCTCTATTCTTCCTCCTTACGCTTCTTTGCCAACGTGAGTCTTCTAAGCATAACCTTAGTAAGAGGTTCCTGATAAAGCTTGACTCTACAACCACTAATGTAATTAGGCATTATCTCTCCTTCTAGGGTGGCTAATTGTACTGCTCCACTTGTCGAGAGTCTGTTACAGTTGCAAATCATACAAGATTGGGGAACTAATTCTTTCTACTTGGAACACTTAGGAGTGACTACTAAAGTCAATCTTAAAGACTATTCCCATCGGGATGTACCCCCAATACAATGGAACACCATCCATAAGACACAAGAAGAAACAAAGTTCGTACACTCATTGGAGTCAGACCCCTCATGGTTGCATGAGGATACTCATCTATGGATGTGTAAGGTAGCAAAACAAGAGGAAGAAAGATTAGAAGCTAGGAGCTTAGGTTCAGAACGACATCCATGAACCCTTCAAGACCCAGCTTATACACCTATAGTATTTTTGGACAACGAATTCGAGCCTCACCGTTGAGTAGAAATCTTAGCTACGATGGACATAGCAGTAAATGAAGAACAATGGACCCCTCATCATGATGAAGATGGATATGACATTTCCATTTTTATGATTGAACCTATCGGTGAAGACTTTATCCTAGAAGAATGCATGGAAGTGATCCAAGAACTAGAAGAATCGAGTGATGAGGACCTAAAATCCATCATCATGGAACCCTTTTGTTCCACAAAAGAGGAATATCTTTATTTTGTAGAAGCGAAAACCCTTGAAGAAGAAAATGAAAGTCAAATGGAACAACTTGAGCCATCCATGGAAGATACAAAAAGTAAACAAAAGAAGAGAAATAAATCACCTAAGACAGAAGAAGAAGAAGAAGCTCTCATGGAAGTACCGGAGAACTTCAAGAAGTATGAAATAGAAGACACAAGAATCATGGTACAAATGCCTAAAAGAAAAGCTGACGTTGGAGGTATATGACAATTGAGAGAAAACTAAAAAATTCATAGTTACCATAGAAGGAGAAGAAGAAAAATGTACGTACATAGGGCATGATTTGACTAGTGAAGAAGAAGAAGAGTTAATCGCCCTATTGCAAGAATATCGAGATGTATTTGCTTGCAGTTACAAAGACTTGAAAGGAGTAGACCTAGATATATGGTCCCACAGAATCCCTATGACTCTAGATGCCCAACCTACGAAATAGAAACCATACACGTACAATGATAACTATGCTGCTAAGATTAAAGAAGAAATAGATCATTTGATAGAAGCAGGGTTCATTTATGAAATTGAGCATACGGAATGGGTATCCCCCATTATGGTTGTGCCCAAGAAGAATGAAAAATTGCACGTGTGTATTAACCTTAAGAAAGTTAATGCCTCCACAATTAGAGACATTTATCCTCTTCCTATCATGGAACATTTATTGGAAAGAGTTACGGGCAAGGAAGTTTATAGCTTTCTTGATGATTTCTCATGCTATAATCAGGTAGCCATTGCTCCTGAAGATCAACACAAAACAGCTTTTGCCACAGAATGGGGCATATTTGCATTTTGTGTAATGCCATTTGGGCTCACAAATGCACCCGCCACTTTCCAATGACTTATGTGTCATGTCTCTAAGGAATTCTTACGAAAGAATTTGGAAGTTTATGTCGATGACATTTGTACTCATTCGAATATGAGGTAAACTCATATCCTAGAACTAAGACAAGTATTTGACAAATGTCGAGAATATCAGGTTTGCCTAAACCCAGAAAAGTGTGTTTTCATGGTGTGATAAGGCAAAATTCTAAGACACATTGTGTCAAAAAATGGAATCTCTATGGATGAAGAAAAGGTGAAAGTTATTGCAGAACTACCTAGGCCAAATAACGTAAAAGAGGTACTGGCCTTCATGGGTCATTGTGGTTATTATAGACAATTCATATACATGTATGCAATCATAGCCAAGCCTATGTACTCTCTTTTGACCAAGTTTGAATGGACAAATGAATTTGAAAATTCATTCAATGAGCTTAAACGATGCCTATGCTCATCACCTATATTAACAACCCCAGATTGGAGTAAGCCATTCCATGTACATGTGGATGCATCTAACTATGCCATAGGATGTGTGTTGGCACAACCTACAAATGAAGGTAATATAGACTTGCCTATAGCTTACACGAGCAGACAATTGAATGCAACAGAAAAAAAATACACCACTATAGAAAGAGAAGGATTAGGAATGATCTATGCAGTAAAGAAATTTAGGCATTACTTGTTGGCAAATAACTTCAAGTTCTTTACGGATAATCAAGCATTATTGTACTTAGTCAATAAGCCCAATAATACTGGACGATTGATACGATGGTTTCTATTGCTCATGGAGTATGACTTTGAAGTAGTAGTCAGGAAGGGAAAGACACACCTTAGAGCTGACCACCTCGCAAGATTAACTTTAGGAGAAGCTCCTCACGGAATAGCAGATGAATTACCTGATGCATATGTATTTAACCTGGAGATAGTACTAGAATGGGCTAAGCCTATTGTCCCTATTCTCACATATGGACCCAAGAATCCTAGGATAAGGATCAAAGAAGGAGAAATCACCAAGTCACAAAGATATCAAATCATTGCAGGAAGTATATATAAATAGGATAATCAGAAGATTCTTGCTCATTGTGTAGATGAATAAGAACACATGAATTGGTTGCAACTAGCACATGTAGGTGCATTAAAGCAACACCATTCAAAACAACGTACATTGCAAACTCTGCATAGACTAGGAGTTTATTGGCCTTCTATGGAAGCAGACATCTACAGGATGTGTAAAGAATGCCTTGTTTGTTGTGAAAGACCACCGGTTGAACATGCTACATTATATCATATGTCTCTCACACCAGAATGGAGTGAACCTTTAGTGACATACTTGAGGACGAAAACATTCCCTCAAGGAATGACCTTAGCATGACAACACAGTCTAGAGAAGGAAGCTCAAGACTACTCACTTATTGGTGACAACCTATACAAACGAGGAAGAGATGGATACCTAATACAATGTGTTCATGAGAACGATTATTTGAGTGTACTATAGACTGCGCACCAAGGTGTTGCAGGAGGTCATTTTGGCCCCGATAGGATAATTAAAGTCATACTCTTTGCAGGATTATGGTGACCCACTCTTCACATGGATGCACATACCTATGTTAAGAGATGTGACGTGTGCCAAAGGATTCAGTTTCCTACTCGTAGAGATGAAATGCCACTGGAACCCATGATGGAAGGACGTGCATTTTCTAAGTGGGTTATAGACTTTTAGGACCCATTAACCCCCTTGCAAAACGTACTCATGCAGAATACATCGTTGTTGCAATAAATTATCTTACTAAATGGGTAGAGGCCAAGGCCACAAAAAAGGATGATGCACACACGACTGCGAAATTCTTAGTTGAAAATTTCTTTACAAGATATGGACTGCCTATAGAGCTAGTGAGCGATCGAGGAACTCACTTTCTAAATCAGGTCATTGAATATTTGTTACAAGATTTTATGGTGATTCACAAGAAATCTGCACCGTATCATCCCCAAGCCAATGGTCACACAAAAAGTACTAACAAGATCCTTTGTAACGTACTGACGAAACTCGTGAACAACAAATGTTCAGATTGGGACAAACAGTTACATCATGCTATTTGGGCATATCGAGTGGCCTACAAGACCGTACTCAATGCAACTCCCTTTCAGATGGTTTTTGGTCAGGATGCTGGTGCATGAATGGTCGTCCTAAAATCATCTCGTAAGCATGATTTTTTGCAAAATCACAAATGGTGAAAGTATGCTCAAACTCCACACCACAAGTGGTGAGAGATATGCCTTCTAGTAAGCCCAATGGTTTTTCTATATGTCCATCAGCCATTTCTCTTATTTCAGGTATATCGAGCTTTTACGATTGGAGATCCTATTGCTAGTTGTTGAGGGCTGAACAAAACCTCCACTTCTCCCCCCCACCCCCCATCGATAAAAAAGTTTGTATTTAGTCCTTAATTTTAAACGATTAAACTTCTACTACAACAAACTTAAAGGTAACATTTATTAAAGCTCTTTTAAATTAGCATAAATTTTATACATCACTTGCACTTGCTAAACATAAAAGCACTGTTTTCATTTCATATTGAATTAGGAAAGATAGTCATTGCACTTGCATTTGCAAATCATAAAACAACATAAAAAGATTGTTTTTGTTTGGCATTGCATTAAGCAAAAAAAGTTAGTGCATGTCATATCATAGGAATCTTTTATTTTTTATAAAAAGAATGCTTTATAACTTGCATTAGAATTTACTTTATTTGTAATTACTGCAAGAAAGGATTTTTTTCTAGAAAGTTAGTGTTAATTTCTCCATTTAGTTTCTTGCTATTATTTTCTATTTTTTATTAGTTCTATGTAAAAATTCCAAAAACAAATTGAAAAAACTTACAAGAAGTATTAGAAACAAAGAGTAAATTTAGGGGTAAAAAACTCAAAGGTTAGAGAGGAAAATACAAAAACAAAATATCAATTCAGACTAGAATAATTTAGAAGAAAAAGAAAATACAAACTCAAGACCAAAGTAAAAGAGTTGAAAATTTTAATTATATATTCTTAGAAAGGAATTGATAAAAGAAAATATAGGTAGAAAATCCTAGGTTTTAGTAAAGTCTAAATTCTTGGCTTTATCATCTAGTGATAGGTTTAGACAATTTCGTGCAAGATGGAGGAAGTGTTTAGAAATATGATGATAGAAAAACAAGGGGCACGGAGTACAGCAAGCATAGATCCAGGGCTTACCTAACGATGTACTTGTACAATACTTTGGTCGCATTGTCTCTGGATCCATACTTGAAAGCGTCCATGAGCATGCTAGTAAACCTTGGGCTGATTTTAGGAAAGAACTTCATAAACTGTTCTTTCTTGCGGATTTTAGTCAGCACAATCGAGAAGAATTTTTTGAGATGGGTGAATTCCCCTAAGACTAATGAGTCTCTAACTCATCTTCATGGTGTGTTTATGAGATGATTTGCTCAACTTCCTAAGGAAGATAGGAATGCATTAAATCTTGACCTTATTATTCACTTCCTCAAGATATTGAGTCCAGAGGATAGAGCTGAAGTAGAATGAAGAATAGAAGAGCCTGGTAAAAGGTACCGGTTGATAGATGGTTGGCAAAACATAAAATGTGAAATAGAAGCCGTTGCTCAAATGAGACAATGATAATCTGTACTTTATGAAAAACCTACTTCTACTCAATCTAGGGATTTACTTACAATAGGACAATCTAATATGCCAATGCCTGCAACTACGGCTATGGCTAATATTGTAGTTGCCCCTAAGACTCCAATTGAATTTCAATTGGATATTTTGTGCAAACAAATAGAAAATATAATGAATATGCAAGCATCTCTTTCCAAAGAGGTTGCTCAATTAAACAATAAAGTGTTTTCCATGAGCTTGCATGAGCCTAGGGCTAGTAGTAGTGGCTTGGGCCAAACAAATATGGAAACACAAATACAACATACTATGCCATATTTACTCCTCCTCAGCAAGTTTATCAGCTAGTTCCTCCTACTCAGCCAGTTGCTCAGCCAGTTTTCCAAAGAAATATTGATAAAAGAGGAACTGGTAGTAAAAGGTGTGTTTGGTGTGATAGTCAAGATCATGCAAGGTATGCCTATGATGAGTTAAAGCATGTGAAAGATAATCAACTGGTAGTTGAAATTGATTGAAAATTATGTGACTTTAGAACATGAATTCCTTTGGCCATTAATTGGGGCAAAGGAGGCATGAAGAAATTATATGAAAACTTAACTATTTCCAATGCATCAGGCAGTACCTAGGCAGCTAGACTAGAGCCATTAAATGAGAGGAATCATTTTACTGCAAGCCAAAATCCCTATTCTATCGAGGCACTTGTGAGAGCTAGAGACGAAATCATGTGCAAAATTGCATGGCAATCTCCTATTGACCAAGCCTCCATATATTCTCATATTGCCAATATGGAGGAGAAAGGGAGATGGGATGGCAGGCAAGATGAGGTAGAAGAGGGAGATAGAAGATTGAAAAGAAGACAAACTAGAGAAAATGAGAAGAGAAATACTAATAATGAAAAAAAGTGTAGTTTGAAGATACTGCACAAAAAAGAAGAAAAAAGAAAAAATTAATAAAAAAGGAAAGAAACCATTATAAGAAATACCCAAGCACAAGAAAATCAAAATATCCGAACTAAAGAAGAAAGGAAGAAAACTGTTAAAGAGGGAAAGATCATATAACTGAAATTAACCAAAGTCAAAATAATAAAAATGATAAAAAAGATGATTAAAAGCAAGTAGAGGAAAAAGGAAAAAAGAAATTGAGGAGAACTCGAGAGCAATTATGATCTGGGAGCTTGAGAAGAAGAATGATATTAGAGAGATTCTTAATGATATATTACTAAAAAGCCAAGTCTATGTCCCTTGAGCAAGTGTTTTCGATCACAAAACCTGAGTTCAAGGATAGCTTTATAAGACTTATTAGAAGAAGACAATTTCCATTGCCTCAAGATGAGGATATACAAGATGTTGCAGAGGAGACCTTAGCAATGAATGAGGCTATGATATTTAGTGATAGCGACTATGATGGGGAAGAGTAGTTTACGACAGGAAGTATAAATAGGAACTTTTTAGGTCAAATTCAACCTAACGAAGAAATGATGAAAGATGAAAGCCAATTCAATACAAACTTCTAGGCACGAGGAACTCTAGAGGTAAAAGTTTGAATTGGTGATGAGAAAGATTCATGTTTAGCTTTCGCCCTGATTGATTCAGGCTCAAAGATAAACGTAATATCAAAGAAATTCTTCGATAAATTTAGATGGCCTATTGATAAAGAACATTTCTAGAGAATGAGAACAACTGATAATGGATGCTAAGTGCATGTGTGCATGTGCCTATTATGATAGGAGGTGCTGGAGAAGAATTTTGTTTCTTTGTACAAGACAATTGCTCTTATGAAGTAATTATCGAACAACCATTTATAGCAGAAAGGAGGATGGAAAGGAAAGCCATGAATGATGGGTCGACATATACAAGAATTCATTCTAAATCTGGAATGGATTCCTTGCAAGTAATGGCAGTCTATCCTAATCATTCAAGAAATAGGAAAAATCTATGAAGAAACCCCATTGACTCATACAATCATGTGTGTGAAGATTCACCACCTGTAAGAGAATTTGGGGCCTATTATGATGAAAATTTCTATTAGATTCCACTAATGAGTGAGTGGACAATGGTTTAATGTCTCACGTGACGATGTTTCTAATTTTTGAAAATTTTTTAGTTTGCACTCCTACTACTAGTTTGCATCTTGTTCGAAAAGAGAAACTTACATATAAATTTAGAAAAAGAAATTAAAAATATTTCAGAAACTTATGATTAATTTCACTTAAAGAAAATATTGAATGTATGATTGAGCTTTCAAAAAGTTCTACTTTGATAGAAGAACTAGAGACTGCTCTTCAAGAAGAACTAGAATCAAAGTTTATCATTCTTGACTCTATTAAGGAATATGAGCTGATTACTAATTTCTTTCTAGAACATGAAGTGAAGATTAATACTAAATATAAAACAGTTGACAAGAAAATTAAACATGTAGCTCATCCATTTCCTAAAGAGAGATATGAGATCATTAGACAAGTGACTAAGGATCCTACTCTTAGAGATCGATCTAAGATAGGACATATATTTACAGAAGAGATTATGAAATAGGATGCGCTAATCCAAAGCTTGTAGATCGAATGATCATATTTATCATATCGCATATTCCATGGAGTCTTTGGCCTATACCAGTCTCAAAGGCTCATTTACCTGAGCTAATGAGATTGTTAAAGGAGAAGATTGCCATGAGAATTTTAGAACCATCATCAACACTGTATTCAAACAAGTGTTTCACGATATCTAAAAAGAATGGAAAGCTACGCTTTATACAGGATCTGCAATGTATTACATGACCCATTGTAGATGAGTTTATTGAGGCATTTTTTGGACACTCCATCTATTCAATGGAAGACATGTACTCAAGATATGACCAGTTTCAATTAGCAATTTAAAGTAGAGATGTAACCACGATGAAAACTCCTTTGGGTCTAGTACATATGTGTACTTTACCACAAGGAGGAACAATTTCCATGGCACACATGATGAATGCTATGAACTTGGTCTTACATGACTTTATCCCCAAGGTGACTATGCCTTTTATTGATGATATCCCGATAAAAGGGTGTGTGGAAAAGGAAAAAGATGTGACTTTAGATTCATTTGGATATAGAAAGCTTGTCTCCGACCACATTTCTCACTATGAAAAAATCTTTCAAAGGTTTGAGGAGGTTGGACTGACTTTCTCCTTAGAGAAATCCACTTTTGGTGTCAATGAAGTTTTGATTGTTGGACATTTATGTGGGAATTATGGCCGTAGGCCATACCCAGAGAAAGTTGATGCCATCAGTAGAATTTTAGAGGTGTGTCGCAATGTTAGTGAAGTACGGAGATTCTTAGGACCATGTGTCTTTTATGTAATTTGTGTGAAGAGAGATGGTGGATGCAATCCAAAGATGAGTTGGTGTTGCTACAACCGGTTTCACACTAGCCAACTGAGACTTCAGAGTTGATTAGTAGACCCTTTGAGCTTCCTAAATCCACCAAAATATCAGCCAAGTACTTTGGAACATGTATCCCAAAAGTTTAAGTCAAGACAGACTAGTTGCGAAATGACTATCTCCCAAAACTTGCTATTTTTGGACATACACCTGCTAGAAAAAATGAAGAGTGCTCTCAACCTGGTAGGAATTAGATAACGTCCTTTTGGATATAGCAAATAGACTTATCAGGCTTCCAAATCCAAGTTAAAACACTTTAAATGATGGACCGAGCACTGAGAACAAGATTCATCAATTTCTGGAACATGCCCACCATTCTCGGGGCTCTGCAGAGATATACCAGTGAGCAGTAAAATGCAAATATCTCCCAAAATATATATCCAATGACATTGAAAATGTGTATGCCAAAATTAGATAGTAAGAGCTATCCAATGCACATTAAAACACTGAAAAATAATGAGTAGAACGCGAGATATGACCTTCTGAAGTTACTATTCTAAGTGAGTATAGCAGAGAACAAAACAGAGAAGTGTATAGATTCACATATGATTACAACCATATTGGCAATGAACATTTGCACAATGGGAGTAGAATGATAGAGCTATGGAGTAAGCTCTTCAATCTCTACAAAATGACATGAAATGGTCACGTACAAGGCTTGCTAATCCCCTCTTCCTTCTTGATCTTTTTACAGTTATTCTTGGAGGGAGTTTTGAATTCGAATTCGAATGCCTCCACCTAAAAGTGATCCCCAAGGTTAGGAGATATTCCCTCAGCTCAAAAATTCATGGTTTTAGGTAGTTAGAGCCACAAATTTGCTTTTACATCATGGATGAGGTAAGCCATCCTTTTCCTTTTTCTTTTTTCAATTACAAGAGATAAAATGTATTCTTTTACAAGAGGTGTTCACATGACTACACATGTGACTTACAAATGATCATAATATCAAGCATATCAAGCATGCAGGCTTGGGTAAAAATGCACCAACAGCTCCCCCTCAAGCCTAACATGCTTGGCCTCCAAATAAGTCTTCAATTGTCCTTGATTTCCTGCAAGCCAATCATCAACTTGAATCTACTTAACTTTGTACCATCAAGAGCTTTAGTCAACATGTCTGCACATTGCATATCTGTAGAGACATAGGATAGTTGAATATCCTTGCTCATTAGCTTCTCCCTTACATAATGGTAGTGGACTTTAATATGCTTGGTTCTAGCATGGTATACTAGATTAGCTGCTAGATGTAGTGAGCTTGTGTTGTCACCAAAAATGTGAGGTGTTGAAGAATGAAGTCCAAGACCTATATACAAAGACTTTAACCACATGATTTCTTGTTGCATTAGCCAAACCTCTATATTCGGCTTTGGTAGAAGATAATGCCATGGTTGGTTGCTGCTTCGAGGACCAACAAATGATTTTTGAACCTGCAAATGATATATACCCGGATGTGCTTCTTCTATCATCTCTAGATCCAGCCCAATCTGCATTTGAGTAGACCTTTAGCTTAATATCTGAAGTATATGAATAAAACAAACCTTCATTCATGGTCCCCTTTAGGTACTTGAGGACTCTCTTGGCCGCTTCCATATGTGGTCTTCTCGGCTTATGCATAAATTGACTCAATATGCTAACACTATAGCATATATCCACCCTTGTGAGTGTTGCATAGTTCAAACTTCCAATCAAGCTTTGATAGCTTGTGATGTCTTCAATTGGCTCTCCTTCATAAGCACTAAGCTTATGATTGTGATCCATAGGTGTACCTGCACACTTGGTATTTTCCATCTTGAACTTGACGAGCATGTCATGCACATACTTCCTTTGTGTGATGTATATACCTGAACCTGTGTAGATTAACTCCAATCCAAGAAAATAAGTGAGTGGTCCGAGGTCACTTATTTTGAACTCCTCCTTCATTTGAGTATTTACCTGTTTGATTCCTTCAAGATCATTGCTTGTGTCAATAATATCATCAACATACACACATAAATAGATCACTTCAGCTCCATTCCTCTTTATGAACAAAGTGGTACCTGCTTTGCTAGCTTTGAATCCTTGGTCCTGCAAATAAGTCACCAATCTGAAATTCCAAGCTCTTGGAGCTTGCTTCAATCCATACAAAGCTTTCTTTAGTTTGCATACATAGTTAGGATGATGTGCATCCTCATATCCAGGAGGTTGTGCCATATACACTTCCTCAGAAATCCATCCATTCAAGAAAGCATTCTTTACATCAAGTTGATAGAGCTTCCAATTTCTAGATGCAGCAAGACTAATGAGGACCCTAAGGCATTTTTGCGATAGGATAGAAAGTCTCCTCATAATCAATACCATGGGTTTGAGCAAACCCTTTAGCAACTAACCTTGCTTTGTGTCTATTTATACTTCCATCTGGATTCCTCTTGATTTTGTATATCCATCGAGATCCAATTACCTTCATAGATGGCTTGTTAGGTACAAGGTCCCAAGTGTCATTCTCCTTCAAGGCTTCCATTTCTTAATCCATTGCATTTCTCCAAGCTTTCTTGCTTTGTGCTTCTTCGAATGTGGTAGGTTCTTCATTGGTTGAATCCTTTGCAATGCAGATTGAGTGCTTGGTGACCAAAGAAGTATCATAACCAAACCTCTCAAGTTTCTTATTCTCCCTTGAAGACCTTCTAAGTGGTTGGTGTGAGCTCTCGGGTCCATATGTAGCATCCTGCATCTTTGCTTTACCTTTGTTCTTCCATAGCTTTAGTCTTTCCAAGTCTTCTAGGTCAATCTCCGAATCACTTTCTTCAATCTTCTTTGGCTCCTTTGGTTGAAGTGATGGAAAATCTTCATCCAAGTCATAAGGCAGCTTCACTTTCCTGTCATCATCAAACCATGATTTGTATTCATAAAAAATTACATCTCTACTCATAGAAAATCCTTTATTGGTTGGATTGTACAATCTATATCCTTTTTGGTTTTGATCATAACCAATGAATACGCACTTCTCTGCCTTGGGATCCAATTTCCCTCTTAGTTGAGAAGGAATGTGAGCATAGCCTAAGCATCCAAAGATTTTTACAATGCTCTAGACTAGGTCTTCTTCCATTCCACACTTCATATGGATTTGTTCCATCTAGTGACTTAGATGGAAGTCTATTTATGACATATGTGGCTGTAGACACAGCCTCTGCCCATAGGTAGTTTGGCGATCCCTTTTTGTTGACCATGGACCTTGCAGCTTCGACAATAGATCTGTTTCTCCTCTCTGCTACACCATTGAGTTCGGGTGTATACCTTGTAGTGACTTCCCTTTAAATTCCTCTTTCATGCAAGAAGGCATCAAATTCAGAAGAGAAGTATTCTCCTCCACTATCTGATCTGAGTCTTTTTAAAGTTCTACCTGTTTGGTTTTCAACAAGAGCAACATACTTCTTAAAGCAATTAAACACTTCATCCTTGTGCTTCATGAAAAATAGAATGGTCCACCTGCTACAATCATCTATGAAAGACCTATAATATCTTGAGCTTGATATAGATGGCTCCTTACATGGACCCCACACATCCGTGTGCACTAGATCTAAAGGATTTTGATACATATATCCTTTCTTATTGAAAGGTTGTCTATGAGCCTTGCCGAGTTGACAAGCTTCACACTTATAAATCATGTGTTGCCTTATGATATTAGGCAAACCAAGTACACTTTGGTCCCTGCAAATCTGTTTGAGTGTTCTCTCACCAATGTGATCAAGCCTTTTGTGCCATATCTCCAACTTTGTTAGAGTTTGAGATCCATAGCTAAATAAAGCTATGTTCTTTGTATCTTCCACTTCAAAAGTGAAAAGCCTTCCTATCTTTTCTCCTTTGGCAATCCTTCTAAAGCCTTGCCTTGGGTCTTCAACATATGCTCCAAATCGGTTGAATCTAACCTGCAATCCTTTTTCAACAATCTATCCAACACTTATTAAATTTTTGGTAATTGTAGGGACATACAAGACTTTGCTTAAGAGGTTCATATTCCCATCTGATGTCTTCACATTACCTATCTTCTCCACTAAGTGCTTTGTGTCATCTCCTAACTGCACTTCATGCTTGTTATGAGGATCTTCCAAATCAGAAAGTAAAGCCACATTTCCTGCTACATGGTTTGAGCATCCCGAATCAATGTAAAATATGTGATCATCATGCTTACCCTTCTTCACGGATAGATTCATAATCAATAATGAATCTTCTTGACTTTGGTCCTCTGCATAGTTATTGTAATCTCTTCTTCCTCTATGGCCAGTTTGATAGTTGTTGTTGTTGTTGTAATAGTTGTTGTAGTAGTTGTTGTTGTAGCCTCCATTGTACCTGCCCCTATTTGATCCATAGACACCTCTATTGAATCCTTTTCCTCTTGAGTTTCTTGAGTTCTTGAAACATTCTTCAGTAGTATGGTTAGATAAGCCACATATATTGCAAGGTTGAGGTGATTGGAATCTCCCCCTACCTTGCTTTCCACCTCTGCCTCTTCCTCTAACTCTTCCTCTACCTGCAAAGTTGGCTTGGAAAGAGCTACCTTCATCTTCATTCTTCCTATTCTTTGACTTGTCCTTGACCTTAGCTTTATCAGAATATAAGGCAAAAGTTTGATTACCTCTTGAGCACTCACCACCTTTGCTAATATTTGCTTCATAAGTGAAGAGTTGGCCCATGAGTGTGTTGAGGTCGGTACATGCATATCCATGTATAAATCCATGGCTGTTGTGAATGACTCCCACTTGTCGTCTGCTTTGATTCCATTTAGGATTTGTCTATTGATTTGCTCCTCTTCAATTACCTCTCCAATGCTTCCAAGTTGGTCGGAAATCTCCAATGCTCCTCTTCAAGTTGGTCACACTTTGCTTCGGGCTTTTCTTCATTGTTGTGAACTCCATCCACAATTGGTTCTTCCTTGCTCGAGTGTTGGAAGAGAAGAAAGAAGAAAGTGCATTCCAGGTCTCTCTTGATGTCTTGCATCCCTTGACATGAGGTAAAAGAAAATCAGAGATTGAGTTTAGAATATAGGACCTTGCAAGTGCATCCTTCGAACACCAGTTTGAAAGTCCTTCCACTTCTTCATGTGATGGTTGCCCTTTGTTCCTCATGGTTGGCATTGCTTCATTTCCGGATATGAATCCATATAGATTCCTCCCTTGAAGGTAAGCCTCCATCCTTAGAGACCATGCCAAGTAGTTGTTTTGATCCAATTTGTCAATTGTTGATGGAAATTCATCTCTCATGTTGCTTGACTATGCTCTGATACCACTGTGAAGAGAGATGGTGGATGCAATCCAAAGATGAGTTGGATCTGCTACAACCGGCTTCACACCAGCCAACTAAGACTTCAGAGTTGATTAGTAGACCTTTTGAGCATCCTTAATCCACCAAAATATCAGCCAAGTACTTTGGAACATGTATCCCAAAACTTTAAGTCAAGACAGACTATATGTGAAATGACTAGCTCCCAAAACTTGCTATTTTTGGACATACACCTATTGGAAAAACTGAACAGTGCTCTCAACCTGGTATGAATTAGATAAATTCCTTTTGGACATAGAAAATAGACTTAGCAAGCTTCCAAATCCAAGTTAAAACACTTCAAATGATGGACTGCGCACTGAGAACAAGATTCATCAATTTCTATAACATGCCCACCATTCTCGGGGCTCTGTAGAGATAGACCAGTGAGCAGTAAAATGCAGATATCTCCCAAAGTATAAATCCAATGACATTGAAAATTTGTATGCAGAAATTAGACAGTAACAACTATCCAATGCACATTAAGAGACTGACAAATGTTGAGTAGAACTCGAGATATGACCTTCTGAAGTCACTACTCTGAGTGAGTATAGTAGAGAACAAAACAGAGAAGTGTATAGATTCACATATGATTAAAACCACATTGGCAATGAATATTTGCACAATGGGAGTAGAATGATAGAGATATGGGAGTTGCTCTTCAATATCTATAAAATGACATGAAATAGTCACGTAAAAGGCTTGCTAATCACCTCTTCCTTCTTTCTCTTTTTATAGCTGTTCTTGGAGGGAGTTTTGAACTCGAATTCGAATGGCTCCACCTAAAAGTGATCCACAAAGTTAGGAGATATTCCCTCAGCTCAAAAATTCATGGTTTTAGGTAGTTAGAGCCACGAATTTGCTTTTATATCATGGATGAGGTAAGCCATCCTTTTCCTTTTTCTTTTTTCAATTACAAGAGATAAAATGTATTCTTTTACAAGAGGTGTTCACATGACTACACATGTGACTTACAAATGATCATAATATCAAGCATATCAAGCATGTAGGCTTGTGTAAAAATGCACCAACAATTTGGATTCCTCACTTTGCTCATCCTGCTATATGATTTGTTATGAAAGAAAAAGAAATTCTTCTAGACGGAGGAACATAGTAAAAATATGAGAAGACTGGAGAAATTTCTTATCAATGCTCCAATCTTGAAAAGAATTGATTATTTAGGAAATAAGCCTGTAATGCTAACCGTTGATACTAGTCCTATTGGTATAGGCCAGGTCATTCGACAAGATGATGAGAAAGAGCAAAGATATGCAGTTCGCTTTGGAACGAAAATTTTGCATGAAACACAGAGAAACTATCCTTAGATTAAAAGAGATGTATGGGGATTAGTCAGTGCCTTGAAAACAGATAGAGAATATTTTATTGGAGCCAATGTAATGTTGAAACTGATTATCTTCCATTAACAGGATTGATTGCTAATTGTTCATCCCTTGACATTTCAATGTTAAGATGGATCGCTTTTATTAAGTTTATTAATCTAGGTTTTGTACATACTATTGGAAAGCATAATACCATTGCTGATATGCTCTCATGAGCAAAATTTGATGATAATGAAGAAACAATAGATAAAGAAATAAACTTTATTAGTTATGAGTCATCTACTTTTATGTATGAATGATTTAGCGATGAAGAATATGAGGGAGAATGGAAAGATATAGGTCATTATCTGAGTACATTCCAGCCTATCCCAAGGTGGTCAACAATTCTATTCCAGAACATCAGGAAGAAGTCTTTTAACTTCTTTTTGAAAGATCGATATCTTTGGTGACATGCTAAAGGGAAGATGAGAAATCCACAAAGAGTGTTAGGATTAAGAAATTTACAAGTGCAAGTTATGAGGGATATGCATGAAAGCCTATGGGCTGGTCATAAGGGTTTCATAGCAATGTATGAAAAGATTCCAAAAAGTTATTGGTGGCCGAGGATGTATGTAATTGTAAAAGATTTTGTGAGCACATGTGCCATGTGTCAATTACATTCCTCAGTCAAACATAGAGACCTCTTACATCTCACCTATCCACCTTGTATTCATTACAAGTGGGTGGTCGACCTTGTGACTATGCCTACAAGCAGTAGTGGCATGAGGTATATAGTACTTGCACGTGAAGATTTAACAAATCATGTTGAAGTTCGTTCTAATTCTACTTATGATGTATGCCTATTTCCATTAGAAGAAGTGTTATCCAGATTTGGATATGTTGAGAAAGTAGTAGCAGATCGAGGTGAACTAGATGCTAGAGAGGAAAGAGAGTTTCTTGATCAACACGGGATTCGTTTGTCTCTTACGATAGCCTACAACCCAGAAGCAAATGGAAAGATTGAACGAGGAAATCCTTCCATAATAAAGGCGATCTTGAAAGCATGCCATGGAGATATTCGGCAATGGCCAAAATATGGGTGCATTTTACCCAAGCCTACATGCTTGATATTATGTGATTTATGTTCATATGTGTAGTCTTGTGAACACCTCTTGTAAAAGAGTACATTTTATCTCTTGTAATTGTGAAAAAGAAAAAGAAAAAGAATGGCTTACCTTATCCATGATGTAAAAAGCACACTTGTGGCTCAAACTACCTAAAACCACAAATTAGTGAGCTGAGCGAATAGTTGGATCACTTTAAGGTGGATCCATTCAAATTCTAATTCAAAACTCCCTCCAAGAGTAGCTATAAAAAGAGCAAGAAGGAAGAGGTGATTAGCAAGGCTTGTACTTGACCACTTCATGTCATTTTGTAGAGATTGAAGAGCTTAATCCATAGCTCTATCATTCTACTCCCATTGTGCAAATATTCATTGCCAATGTGGTTGTGATCATCTGTGAATTTATACATTCATCATTCTCTACTTCTCTGTTTTGTTCTCTACTATACTCACTCAGAGCAGTAACTTCAAGATCATATTTCAAGCTCTACTAAACCTTTTTTAGAGTTTTAATGTGTGTTGGATTTCTATCACTGTGTAGTTTTTGTATACAAATTTTGATGGTCATTGGATTTATAATTTGGGAGATATCTACATTTTACTGCTCACTGGTCTATCTCTGCAGAGCTCTGAGAATGGCAGGCATGTTCCTGATATTGATGAATCTGGTTCTCAGTGCTCAGATATCATTTGAAGTTCTATAAATTGGATTGGGAATCTTGCTAAGTCTATTTGCTATGCCCAAAAGGAATTTATCTAATTCCTACCAGGTTGAGAGCACTATTCATTTTTTCCAGCAGGTGTATGTACAAAAATAGCCAGTTTTGGGAGCTAGTCATCTTGCAACTAGTCTGTCTTGAGTTAAGCTTTTGAGATACATGTTTCAAAGTACTTGACTGATATTTTGGTGGATTTAGGAAGCTCAAGGGGTCTACCAATCAACACTAAAGCCTCAGTTGGCTGGTGTGAAGCCGGTTGTAGAAGCACCAACTCATCTTTGGATTGCATCCACCATCTCTCTTCACAGTGGTATCAGAGCATAGTCAAGCAACATGGGAGATAGATCAACAATTGACAAATCGGATCGAAAAAAATACCCATCATGGTCTCTAAGGATGGAGACCTACCTTCAAGGGAGGAATCTATATGGATTCATATCCGGAGATGAAGCAATGCCAACCATGAGGAACAAAGGGCAACCATCACATGAAGAAGTGGAAGGACTTTCAAATTGGTGTTCGAAGGATGCACTTGCAAGGTCCTACATTCTAAACTCAATCTCTAATTTTCTTTTACCTCATGTCAAGGGATGCAAGACATCAAGAGAGACTTGGAATGCACTTGCTTCTTTCTCTCTTCCAACACTCGAGCAAGGAAGAACCAATTGTGGATGGAGTTCACAACAATGAAGAAAAGCCCAAAGCGAAGTGTGATTGATTATGTCACAAAGATGAAGGAGATTTCCGACCAAATTGGAAGCATTGGAGAGGTAATTGAAGAGGAGAAAATCATTAGACAAATCATAAATGGAACCAAAGCAGATGACAAGTGGGAGTCATTCACAAGAGCCATGGACTTGTACATGGATATGCATGTACCCATCCTTAACACACTCATGGGCCAACTCTTCACTCATGAAGCAAATATTAGCAAAGGTGGTGAGTCCTCAAGAGGTAATCAAACTTCTACCTTATATTCTGATAAAGCTAAGGTCAAGGACAAGTCAAAGATTAGGAAGAATGAAGATGAAGGTAGCTCTTTCCAAGAGAACTTTGCAAGTAGAGGAAGAGCTAGAGGAAGAGGCAGAGGTGGAAAGCAAGGTAGAGGGAGATTCCAATCATCTCAACCTTGCAATATATGTGGCTTATCTAATCATACTACTGAAGAATGTTTCAGGAACCCAAGGAACTCAAGAGGAAGAGGATTCAATAGAGGTGGCTATGGATCAAATAGAGGTAGATACAATGGAGGATACAACAACAACTACTACAACAACAATTACAACAACAAAAACTATCAAAGTGGCCATAGAGGAAGAAGAGACTACAACAACTATGTAGAGGACCAAACTCAAAAAGATTCAATATTGATTATGAATCTATCGGTGAAGAAGAGTAAGGATGATGATCACATCTTTTACATTGATTCCGGATGCCCAAATCATGTAGCAGGAAAGGTGGCTTTACTTTCAGATTTGGAAGATCCTCACAACAAACATGAAGTGCAAACAAGAGATGATACAAAGCACTCAATGGAGAAGATAGGTAATGTGGAGACATCAGATGGGAATATGAACCTCTTAAGCAAAGTCTTGTATGTCCCTACAATTACCAAAAATTTAATAAGTGTTGGGCACATTGTTGAAAAAGGATTGCAGGTTAGATTCAATAGATTTGGAGCATATATTGAAGACCCAAGGCAACGCTTTAGAAGGATTTCCAAAGGAGAAAAGAGAAGAAGGCTTTTCACTTTTGAAGTGGAAGATAGAAAGAACATAGCTTTGTTTAGCTATGGATCTCAAACTCTAACAGAGTTGGAGATATGGCACAAAAGGCTTGCTCACATTGGTGAGAGGACACTCAAACAAATTTGCAGGCACCAAAGTGTACTTGGTTTGCCTAATATCACAAGGAAATACATGATTTATAAGTGTGAAGCTTGTCAACTCGACAAAGCTCATAGACAACCTTTCATTAAGAAGGGATATGTGTATCAAAATCCTTTGGATCTAGTGCACACGGATGTGTGGGGTCCAAGTAAGGAGCCATCTATATCAGGCTCAAGATATTATCTGTCTTTCATAGATGATTGTAGCACGTGGACGATTCTATTTTTCATGAAGCACAAGGATGAAGTGTTTAATTGCTTTAAGAAGTATGTTGCTCTTGTTGAAAACCAAACAGGTAGGACTTTGAAAAGACTCAGATCAGATGGTGGAGGAGAATACTTCTCTTCTGAATTTGGTGCCTCCTTGCATGAAAGAGGCATTAAGAGGGAATTCACTACAAGGTATACACCCAAACTCAATGGTGTAGCAGAGAGGAGAAACAGAGCTATTGTTGAAGCTGCAAGGTCTATGCTCAATGAAAAGGGATTGCCAAACTACCTATGGGCAGAGGTTGTGTCTACAGCCACATATCTCATAAATAGACTTCAATCTAAGTCACTAGATGGAACCACTCCATATGAAGTGTGGAATGGAAGAAGACCTAGTCTAGAGCATTGTAAAATTTTTGGATGCTTAGCCTATGCTCACATTCCTTCTCAAGTAAGAGGGAAATTGGATTCCAAAGCAGAGGTGCATATTCATTGGTTATGACCAAAACCAAAAAGGATATAGATTGTACAATCCACCTACTAAAGGATTTTCTGTGAGTAGAGATGTAATTTTTTATGAGAACAAATCATGGTTTGATGATGATAGGAAAGTGAAGATGCCTTATGACTTGGATGAAGATTTTCCATCACTTCAACCAAAGGAGCCAAAGCAAATTGAAGAAAGTGATATGGAGATTGACCTAGAAGACTTGGAAAGACCAAAGCTATGGAAGAACAAAGGTAAAGCAAAGATGCAAGATGCTACATATGGACCCGAGAGCTCACATCAACCACTTAGAAGGTCTTCAAGGGAGAAGAAGAAACCAGAGAGCTTTGGTTACGATACGTCTTTGGTCATCAAGCACTCAATCAACATTGCAAAGGATTCAACCAATGAAAAACCTACCACATTCGAAGAAGCACAAGGCAAGAAAGCTTGGAGAGATGCAATGGATGAAGAAATGGAAGCATTGAAGGAGAATCACACTTGGGAGCTTGTACCTAACAAGCCATCTATGAAGGTAATTGGATCTCGATGGATATACAAAATCAAGAGGAATCTAGATGGAAGTATACATAGATACAAAGCAAGGCTAGTTGCTAAAGGGTTTTCTCAAACCCAGGGTATTGATTATGAGGAGACTTTCTCTCCTATTGCAAAAATGCCTACAATTAGGGTTCTCATTAGTCTTGCTGCATCTAGAAATTGGAAGCTCTATCAACTTGATGTAAAGAATGCTTTCTTGAATGGATGGATTTTAGAGGAAGTGTATATGGCACAACCTCCTTGATATGAGGATGTACATCATCCCAACTATATATGCAAATTAAAGAAAGCCTTGTGTGGATTAAAGAAAGCTTCTAGAGCTTGGAATTTCAGATTGGTGACTTATTTGCAAGACCAAGGATTCAAAGTTAGCAAGGAGGATACCTCTTTGTTCATAAAGAGGAATGGATATGAAGTGATCTATTTATGTGTGTATGTTGATGATATTATTATCACAAGCCATGATCTTGAAGGAATCAAACAGGTAAAGACTCAAATGAAGGAGGAGTTCAAAATACGTGACCTCGGACCACTCACTTATTCTCTTGGATTGGAGTTAATCTACACAAGTTCAAGTATATACATCACACAAAGGAAGTATGTGCATGACATGCTCGTCAAGTTCAAGGTGGAAAATACCAAGTGTGTAGGTACACCTATGGAGCAAAATCATAAGCTTAGTGCTTATGAAGGAGAGCCAATTGAAGACATCACAAGCTATTAAAGCTTGTTTGGAGGTTTGAACTATGCAACACTCACAAGGGTGGATATATGCTATCGTGTTAGCATATTGAGTCAGTTTATGCATAAGCCAAGAAGGCAACATATGGAACGAGCCAAGAGAGTCCTCAAGTACCTAAAGTGGACCATGCATGAAGGTTTGCTTTATTCATTTACTTTAGATATTGAGCTAAAGGTCTACTCAGATGCAGACAGGGCTGGATCTAGAGATGATAGAAGAAGCACATTAGGGTATGTATCATTTGCAGGTTCAAAAATCATTTCTTGATCATCCAAGAAGCAACCAACCATGGCATTATCTTCTACTGAAGCCGAATATAGAGGTTTGGCTAATGCAACTCAAGAAATCATGTGATTAAAGTCTTTGTACAGAGATCTTGGATTTCATTCTTCAACACCTCACATTTTTTGTGACAACACAAGCTCACTACATCTTGCAACTAATCTGGTATACCATGCTAGAACCAAGCATATTGAAGTCCACTACCATTATGTAAGGGAGAAGCTAATGAGCAATTAGTGCATGGGTTGGAAAAAAATAGGTGCCTTGTGCACGGCCTTGTAATGTAGCCCTATGCATGCATACTTGGAAAATGCATTGGAAGAATTATGGTGCAAGAAGTCGGGTCTTGAGCTCAGTGCTCAAGGGTATGCTGATGAAGAGGTTTCCTAATTGATCATGGTTATAGCGTCGTTGAAGCATACAATTCTTACCATGGTGAAAGGTCCGTTGATCTTCATCTCTTCATGTTGTACTTCCATCATGGTGATTGACCATTGGCTTGTCTTTCTTGTTGATGGATGTCGGGAATCGAACTCACAACCTCCCGGTTAGGAGTGCGATGGGCTAACCACTTACCCCAAAAGCCATGGTTGAGGATTACTTGCTAATCCTCTCTCTTAGAGCGTGGTTCAACCATCTCCTACTAGGATTATGTGACATTCCTCCCCCCTTAGACTGAGCATTGCTGAAGCTAGTCCCCTTCTCTTCTCATTGCCTGCGGGCAAAGTCTAAAATCTGAGCGAGCGGACTTCTGGAACTATACATGATGCGTCCAGCTTGAGAAATAAGCACCACAAAGGCATGGTGCATTGGTAAGAGTTGTGCCTCCCATACTAGCTGCCAGGGTTCAATTCCCATACTCTGCACAAACGGAAGCGGGCCAGAAAAGGGTGCTCTGATACCAGTGTTGCATCCAGACAAGGTACATCTGTGGGCACTTGGACCCACTTTCCATGCATGAGTGTTTCCATCAACCTCAAACTCTAGCACATGGACCAAATTTGGACCTATCCCACCCTCTGTGGGTGCCCAAATGCCCATGCACCTTCATCCAAGATTAGTTTCACACTCACCATGGATAAGTGCTTCCAAGTGCCCACGGATGTACCTTGTCTGGATGTACCCTGGTAGGATGTACCCTGGCAGGACTGGGACTGGCAGGATGTACCCTGGCAGGATGTACCCTGACAAGTGTACCCTGACACGTGCCGCCGTCATGCCCAATTTCGCACTAGGCTCTGATACCAATGTCGGGAATCGAACTCACAACCTCCCGGTTAGGAGTGCGATGGGCTAACCACTTGCCCCAAAAGCCATGGTTGAGGATTACTTGCTAATCCTCTCTCTTAGAGCGTGGTTCAACCATCTCCTACTAGGATTATGTGACATTCCTCCCCCCTTAGACTGAGCATTGCCCTCAATGCTCACTTGTGGACCTTCCTGAATTTCTTGGACCCACTTTCCATGCATGAGTGTTTCCACCAACCTCAAACTCCAGCACATGGACCGAATTTGGACCTATCCCACCCTCCATGGGTGCCCAAATGCCCATGCACCTTCATCCAAGATTAGTTTCACACTCACCATGGATAAGCGCTTCCAAGTGCCCACGGATGTACCTTGTCTGGATGCAACACTGGTATCAGAGCACCCTTTTCTGGCCCGCTTCCATTTGTGCAGAGTATGGGAATTGAACCCTGGCAGCTAGTATGGGAGGCACAACTCTTACCAATGCGCCATGCCTTTGTGGTGCTTATTTCTCAAGCTGGACGCATCATGTATAGTTCCAGAAGTCCGCCCGCTCAGATTTTAGACTTTGCCCAAAGGCAATGAGAAGAGAAGGGGACTAGCTTCGGCTGAAGTGAACAAAAGAGAATTTCAGGAAGAGGAAGGATAAGAAAAAAAAAACGGGCCTTCTCCTCAGCCACCAATGCCCATGAAGTGGGGCAAAAGTTCATTTCAGGAAGAACTATAATGATGACTACATGGATGTGAGAGATCATGACAAACATCAAAGTCTCTGGGTGTGTCCACTTCGGATCGTGTGTGACGAACAACAAGAAAAAGATGATCGCGATGCCAAAAATGGATGTCCGTTCTAATGGTTCACTTTATGAGATTCCTCAAGCGCACAGTCTTGTCTCGCTTTTTGTTTTTTTTTTTTTTTGGTGGTGCTCTCAATGGCATAAAACAAGAGGAAAGAGGCTAGTATCAATAAAATATTTTACATATGGTAAGTGTGTCTCATGTGCCTGGGATTTCTCAATGGTGTCTATGCACGGCGGTGTAAGGTGGCCCTATATTAATGCATACTTTGGAAATGCATGACCTGAATGGTGCAAAAGACAAGGTTATGCCAAAGGCACATGGTTGCTGCACGTCGAGGCTTTCATAGTGCGACCCACACGATACGATACCACCGGGGCGATTATGATTGCGATATCAGCACTTGATGATATGATACCGAAATGGTATCACGAAGCCTCAAGTGGATATGCACAATATGATACCTCGATAAGTATCGTGATACATGGGAATTCTGGTATTGCGATACCAAAACTCAATTGGACACAATACTTGGAGTTTTTGGAGTCCAAATTCAATTTTTTTTTGCAAATATGTGTATCTTATGTCCTCCTTGTCACTCATATGTGTCTGTATATGCAAAGTCACCCTTCAATCTCACAATACGACCGCTGCGATACCAGATGCTGTTCCTCTCATGCTGCGTGATTTTGAATCAAATTTCTGGTGTTTTGAGAGTTTTTCAAGAGTGTTTCTTTAGCATTTTTAGTGCTCAACTCCCCCTGTGTTTCTTTCTCACAGCCACAACTAAAAAATGAGTGAATGTTCTGTCGAAAAATAAAAAAAACAGAGAAGATGAAGATGGGAGAAGATGGAGATGATGATGATGATGGAGATGAAGCAAAACTCAGAAACTGAATTGAAAATGGTGATTTTTTTTACCTTCCAACGTCGCTACTCTATGTCTTACCATCACAAGCTCATCCTCCAAGCTCTCTCCGCGACAATAGTGCTAAATTTGTTGTCACTCTAGCACAATGGCAAGTACCAACATGAGGAGCTTCAGCTCATAGATGTCAATCCGTGGAGACGTGAGGACCGGTATGAAGACCATGAGCAAATGATGGCACAAGTGCGTGAGTGAAAGCACACAAGCATGCACACACATACACACACACGTGCACAAGGTAAGAGCAAAGAGTGGAACAATGGAAGAGCTTCAATTACAAAAGAAATCTCTTACAAAGCTGAAATTTGCAACAAGCTAGCCTCAGAAATGAGGTCTCGAACCCTTTTTATAGTTTTTTGAGTGTTTTTGGCCCTGTCTAGGTCTAGTGTCCAGCCTAGTAAAAAATTAGGTTATAGGGCTTATTTGGGGACTCAAATGGAGTCTAAATATTATGAAAATTGGTAGGATGACAGTTCTCATACTCCTCAAGCTCGAGGACTCCTAAGCTTGAAAAAAATGGAGTTGCAACAATGAAAAATGGTATTTACAATGGTTTTTAGTGATAAAACTCACTATTTTTATAGGGATTTCTTCTGAAAATTTGACAGATGCTTCTTGGAGCTCCCTACTTGCTCCTTCTTCTTGTGTGTCCACTTCCTTGATGCGCTTCCATGCTTTGTCCTTGACCTTGAGCTTCAACACTCCCCCCCTCTTGAGTCTATCATCCCTTACAGACCCTTGTTGTAGTGGTTGTTCCATGGAGTACGTTGAGAGGTAGTGTCTTTATGTATCAACACGAGTGGTCCATCTTCCCAGTGTAGCCTGGTTGGTTGTTGGGTTCTTCAGTTTTCCACTACTAAGTTTTTGGAGTCCAAATTCAAAACTTTTTTGCAAATATGTGTACCTTATGTCCTCCTTGTCACTTCTATGTGTTTGTATATGCAAAGTCACTCTTCAATCTCACAATACGACCGTCGCAATACCAGACATTATTCCTCTCATGTCGCATGATTTTGAATCAAATTTCCGGTGTTTTGAGAGTTTTTCAAGAGTGTTTCTTCAGCGTTTTTAGTTCTCAACTCCCCTTATGCTTCTTTCTCACAACCACGAGTAAAAAATGAGTGAATGTACTGTCGAAAAATTAAAAAAATAGAGAGGATGAAGATAGGAGAAGATGGAGATGATGATGATGATGATGATGATGATGGAGATGAAGCAAAAGTCAGAAACTGAACTGAAAATGGTGATTTTTTTACCTTCCAACGTCGCTACTCTACGTCTTACCATCACACGCTCGTCCTCGAAGCTCTCTCCCTGGCAACAACGCCAAATTTGGTGTCACTCTAGCACAATGGCAAGTACCAACATGAGGAGCTTCACCTCATAGATGTCAATCCGTGGAGACGTGAGGACCGGTATGAAGACCGTGAGCAAGTGATGGCACAAGTGCGTGAGTGAAAGCACACAGGCATGCACACACATACACACACACGTGCACAATGTAAGAGCAAAGAGTGGAACAATGGAAGAGCTTCGGTTACAAAAGTAATCTCTTACAAAGCTGAAATATACAACAAGCTAGCCTCAAAAATGAGGTCTCCAGCCCTTTTTATGGTTTTTTTAGTGGTTTTGGCCCTGTCCACACCTAGTGCCCGGCCTAGTTAAAAATTAGGTTACAGGGCTTATTTGGGGACTCAAATGGAGTCCAAAAATTATGAAAATTGGTAGGATGATAGTTCTCATACTTCTCAAGCTTGAGGACTCCTCAGCTTGAACAAAATGGAGTTGCAAAAATGAAAAATGGTATTTACAATGGTTTTTAGTGATAAAAATCACTATTTTTATAGGGATTTCTTCTGAAAATTTGACAGGTGCTTCCCTTGAGCTTCAACAACTTGCCACACAACTCAGATCACTTCTTCATGCTCAATACCTTCACACCATAGCTCTAACGATCATGTAGGCACCTTGATCGGACTTGTCCTTGGCAATAGTGCCAAAAACATGTGTATCTAGGCTCAAAATGTCTTAGGGACATGATGAAAGAGAGTATACCTCGATCATCAAAAAGTACATGTAGTGGTGGATTAATACACACTTTATTTATCAATCCGTGGACATAGACGTATCAAGTGTATGAGGACATGTGCGCTAATGATGGCTAATGGAGTGAGATGTGCCGACAATGTATGTAATTTAGATCCAATTACCTCTCATGTCACCTACTTCACTGAAAACATATGTCATGATACTTACTATAGTGATAAGCACAAATTATGCCATATCTCTCAGCTCTGATATCCGAATATAGTCAATAATGGATTCATTTTGAAGCTCTCAAAAAGATACATACAATAATCATATGTTTAGTTTAATGTGACAAAACTTCAAGTTATGAGCAAAATACTGAGTGTTGGGAAACACCAACTCTTGCTCCACAACTCACCAAGTTTCTACAAACACACTACAATGCTAAAACAGAAGGGGGAGGGGTAGATAACACCTCTTGACACACATTTCATGCATCACACCCACATACAAGCTCTTGGAGAAGAAGATACACAGGTGGGAAGAAGCAAATTCGAATTTTTCATCTTGTTTACTCACAATGGAAAAATGTTTTTACAAAATGTCACCAAGTGACTTATATACATGTGCCCTAAAAGTTGTCCTTTCACATAGGAGACTGGAACTTTTCCTATAAATCACTAAAATTCTACTATTGTATAAGGTTAATGTTACAATGTTTAGAAATCATGCATCTAGAGGACTCCTCTAGAGCATTTAATGGCTTGTAGAAGTTTTACAAAGGATTTTGAAAGAAAATGGGCTTAAAAACAAAAATTTTGGGGCCTCCTTTTTCTTCACTTCTTTCTCCTGCAACACTAATCTACCGGTGTTTCAAGGTTTATTCACCAGATGGAGCAATACTTGATGGTCTGTAAAAAATTTAAACTTATTCGCAAGCAAATAGTGCATATACTTTTCCACTGCATAGACCATACTTAATCTTTCTCTTTCTGTAGTGGTGTAATTTCACTTGGCTCCATTCAACTGCCTATTTGCATAAGCAATTAGAATATCAATATTACCTTCACCCGGAGGTTGTGATAGCACACGCCCAATAGCATTATTGGATGCATCCACATGAACATGGAATGGCTTATTCCAATCTAGTGTACTCAAGATTGATGCTCAACACGAACATAGTTTGGTTCATTAAAGGAATTTTTGCACTTATCCATACATTCAAATTTAGTCAAAAGGTTGTATAGAGGCTTTGCAATTATTGTGTACACGTGGATAGGATGTCAAAAATAGCCACAATGCCCCATGAAGGCTTGCACCTCCTTGAAATTCTTTGGTCTAGGCAACTTCATGATAGCTCTAATTGTATCCTCATCTATTGAGATCCCATTCTTTGATACTATTTGTCCTAGAATCCTTCCTTGCTTGAGCATGAAAACACACTTTTCTAGGTTCAAACAGACTTGATATTCTCTACATTTGTCAAAGGTTGATTTCAGCCTGTGTGTTTGCCTAATGTTGGAATGAGCACATAAATCATCAACATAGACCTCTAAGTTCTTCCACAAGAATTCTTTGAACACATGACACATCAGCCTTTGAAATGTAGTAAGATCATTGTTGAGCCTAAAAGGCATCACACAAAATGAAAAAATACCCAACTTTGTGGCAAAAACAATTTTATGTTTGTCTTCTAGGGAAATAGCTACTTGATTGTAGCCCGAAAAGCCATCAAGGAAGTTGTACACTTCCTTGCCTACTACTCATTTTAACAAATGTTCAGTGATAAGAAGTGGATAGCTATCTTTAATAGTAGTTGTGTTAACCTCCTTCAAGTTAATGCACACACATAGTTTTCCATTCTTTTTGGGAACTACTACAATGGGGGATGCCCATTCCCTATATTCAATCTCATAGATGAATCAATCTTCTATCAGACCTTCTATTTCCTCCTTGATCTTGGCTGCATAATTATCATTATATGTATATGATTTCTATTTCATTGGATTGGCATCTAAGAACATGGGAATTCTATGTGAATAGATAGCTAAGTCTACTCCTTTGAAGTCTTTGTAACTCCATGAAAACATATATCTATATCGTCTTAACAATTCTATCAACTCCTCATCTTCAATCAAATCATGTTCTATGTACGTACATGGTTCTTCATCCTCTTCTATGGTCACATTAATTTTCTTCGTCATTTCTTTGTTGTCATAAGCCACTCCTATGAGTGCTTCTCTATTTGGCATTTGGATCATGACCTTTCAATCTTCTATTTCATATTTCTTGAAATTCTTTGGAACTTCAAAGGGGTTCTCTTCCTCCACTAGCTTGGGGTTGAGTTTCTATCAACCTCTCTTCTTCTTTTGATGTTTTCTCCATTTGAGTTCTAGCTTCTATAAATAGAGATATTCTCCCTTGAATTACAGAAAGGATCCATGAGGATGTACTCTTCATCTTTGTCACTATCTTCCTGGGGTTCACTCATATGAATTTCACACTCTTCAATAACGAAATTATACATGACTGGTTCTATCGTGAAGAAGGAAATGTCATAGTTTTCCTCATCACAATGGGGCGTCCAGTGTTCCTCATCGATTGCTATGTCCATGGTGGCTAGAATTTTGGCCCAACAATGGGGTTCAAATTATTCATCTAGGAACACTAGGGGTGCATAGGTTGGGTCTTGAATTGACCTAGGGTGCTTCTCTGACCTACTTTTTATGTGGTTATTCTTCTCTCTTCTTCAATTGCAACATTGCACATCCATAAGTGGATGTCTTTAGCATCCAAAAGGATTCTGTTCCTATGGAGTGCACTGAGTCCATGTCATCTTATGCTCTATGGACATGGGTAGATCTCTATATGAGTAGTCCTTGATATTAAATTTAGTGGTGACTCCTAAATGTTGCAAGTACAAAGAATTGGTTCCCCAATCTTGCACTATCTGTAGTTGTTCCATGAATGGTCTCCCTAAAATCATCTCATAGATGTGGTTTTTTCCAAATTCAAATTTGGAAAATGTATGCTCGAACTCCAAACCACTTGTGGTAGGAGTTATTCATTCCAACAACCTTAAAGTCTTCTTAATGTTGCCATATTCCATTTGCAATTTCATTCTTGCCGATCTAAGTGCAGGCTTGCCCCAACACTTCCATAAGGAGGTTGTAGCAATAGCAATGCCCGCATCTGAGTCCAAAATAACTTTTGTTGTGTAGCCCTGATAAGTGATAGGGAGATAGGTATTTCTTTCTTCTCCTTCCCTCATGTCTCCAATTTTGTCCAAGGCCATTTCTGGTACTATCTTATGTGATCCTACTTGCGAATGTGTTTTGGCTACTCTTGACATTTGATTGGCTAGGTGTTTCCACAGTTCTGGTTTGATTTTGAGTAGCTCCTCGAAAGTGAGATGGCATTGCACTTTGGTGTTCATCACTACATTGGTATTCTTAGGTGAAACTAAGGTTTCAGTTCTTACCATGACTGTGGGTGCTCTCATATGGAAAGACCTAGACTCCCATGGGCCTATGAAATGAGGCAATTTCTATAGTGAATTGGACTCAAAGTCTAACCATTGCTAGACTAGGGATCCTCTTGCTCTTCATACATAGAAGGAGTGGCCTATGGGAATTGATCATGTAAATCATCTAGCATCTTAAAGGGAGGAGGATTCTCGTTCTCCATGGCCCACTTTTCTCTTGAATCTCTCTTAGGAATTCTTGTTAGTACTGATGCACAGAAGAAGAGATTCTAGGATTAGTAGAACCAGGATCATAGACTTCCTTGGGGGGGAAGGCTTATCCTTTCACTTCTATCATTACTTACCTTTGATGTAGCTAGCTTTCTTGATTTAGCTACCATCTTTCCCAATATTTCTAATAGTCCATCAAAATGTATTTTTGCCTTGGCTGAGTTTGTGCAATTAAAAAAACGACTAGTTTCAAACATGGTTTGAGCGAGTTCTATTATTCTAGCACACAACTTAGCTCTTTTAATCTTTAGGTCAACTTTAGGGTAACACTTGTAATGTTATGTCACATTCGTCCCTTCTTGGATTCTAGCCTGGTATGCTTAAAGCATCATTATATAAATCTTTGGGATTAGGATCCGCTAAGAGTGATCTTGCTCTAGGTGGTGATGGGTTTATATGGGGCTTATATAGTGTTAGGTGATGGTGATGGCAATGGTGTGTGAGAGTATCTCCACTCAATGGTGCAAAATTGGAAATTAGGGTTTCCTTGGGGTTGAGCCATCTATTGATGTAGATGGTCTACAAGTGAAGCTAGTAGCACTCTTTGTGTCTTTATAGATCCTTGAAAGCTCTAACTTGTCACCCAAGTTATGCTCTATGTCGATACACATGCACACACATTGCTTTATGTTCCTAGGTTCCTTCAAGTACACATATGACCTTAGCTTGGCACTTAGCAAGCCATCTTGAATTGACCTTGATGTGGTGGTTGAAACCACTTAAGAGCCGTATTCTTGAGAGTTAGATCAAAAGCATTATAATGACATGTTCCATTCGTAACACTTGTCTTAACTCTGTGATGTGGTTGTATGGATCTCCTCTACCTTTGAAGTATTTCTCCATGGACTAAACCAATTGAGTAGGCCTTAAGATCCTAGGGTGTTCTCTAGGTCTTGGTAAGGGAAACTCATCTACACCTCTTTGATGTATTGGACCTCTATGTCTTTCATTATTCACTCTATCCATTTCGTCTCCAATTCCTTCTCTTCCTAGGGGGTTTGCAAAACTTACTTCAAGTCTCTCCCTAGCTCTTCTCTTTTGGGCGCTTGAGGAGATTTGACTCCTTGTTGGCCATAAGAGATTTTCAATTTAGGTGGGGCAAGAACTAATTCACCCTTCCAAGTATAGGTGTGCCTACCATGCTCCATCACTACAAAGACTCTTTTTTATGTGTTGTTGAAATAGACCACCTTGCCTTGTGTCCTAGGGTCTTTGAATCATATATCATGATTTCTCCTATTTTGTTAGTTCATTGGATTTAAACCTCCAAAACGATTCATCTGTCTCATTATTCAAGAATAGCCCTATGCTTTTGTTGTCTTGAGGAATCCACTTTGGGGAAATCACTCTTGTCTTGACGGATTTGCCATGAGGCATCTTGGGTTCTCCTCCAATGTTTCCTTGTTCTACATCTTCTATCTCATTTTTTGGAATCACGATTCCAAACTCATCTATCCTGTCCGATAGGTTTGTGACTACATACATGGTTCCCTCTTTCTCGATGTAGGAGCCTTCTTCAAACTTGACTACTAGGTGTTCAGATCTAATAGGCTGATCTGGATTCTTCAGTTAGATAATAGATATCCTCAGACCATCCTCATAGATGCGAACACCTAATCGGTTGGTCTAATATATTCTAATTGGGTCTTATAAGGACCTCTTGATTTTTCTAGATGGTCTGTACATGAACTACCTGTTGGTCGTTCCATGTTATATGACATCTCCGAATCATTTGTCTCGAAACTTGAAACATAGGGGTAGTTACTAAGCTATTGAGCCCACAACCTACCTGTGTGATTGACACTAACGTTAGAGGATGTTAGGCTTTGCCTATCCTTACCTAGGTGTCTACCTAATCTAAGGTTCATAAGCATTGCATATTACTCCAAGTTTCCGCAAGTACAACCACGTTGCAATGTTCTTTTGTAACCATTACTTGTTTTTTATAGAATTCTCTGTTAAAAATAAAGAAGTAAGCTCGTATATATTTTTGCAAAAAGGATTTTCTTCAAGTAGAAGGAAAATACAAAAATGAAAAATAGAAGCATTTACTTCACCAAGTAGTGGAGGCCAAAAGAGAATCATTGAAAAGAGAATCAAATCCAAAAAACTGAACTGTAAGAGGAGTGGCTGTCCAAAGTAGTGGAGAAATGATGGAGAAGAGCTCTCAAACTCATCATGAGAGTTTTTGGTCACTTGGCTATAAAAGATTCAAGGGTGGACACTCAAGTATAGAGGAAGAAGGCATGGAAGCCCCCTTGTAGCTACTTCATTTGTTTTGAGTCATTTCGTTCAGTTCACTCTCATAGAGTATGTCCAGCCGCACACCCATTTCTGGGTAGTCTACTTGTGAGAGTCATATCTCTCAACATATGTATCCAATTTTAGTGTTTAAACATTCGTTGGAAAGCTTATCTTGATTACTTCCTCTCTCTACATCATTGTTATCAAATTCTTTATGGTCTATGAGTTATTCAGGTTTTAGTGAAGTCTAGTTTTCAGCCTAACTGAGTGGACAGGTAGCCTATTTTGTATCAAAGAGTTGCCAACCCAAATCTACTCCAAATTGAATGTTTGATAGCTCATTTGAAAGCTCTAGGTGTCTAGTTTGAGTGACCAAATTTTCAAGTTCATTGCATTGTTCAATTGGTACCAGTTTTCATTTGAAGGTTCAATTGTTGGCAAGAGTCTTGATCGTGAGAAGGTCTTCTACACTTTCCGCTGCGATTAGGAGAGGAATTCTCCAACAATTGGTATCAGAGCATTGGAGTTTGAAGAGGCAAAGCATTGGAACTGAACTGAAGCAAAGGAGAAGCTACAAATCAAGGGGGAGCTTTGTGAAGTCAAGAAAGAGCGCCACAATATACTTGAGGTAAACTTCAATCTTGGAAGTTTTCAGTGGCTGATTTAGGACAACAAGTTGAGAAGTTAGACAAAGATAATTATCAATCTTGGAGGTATAGAATGATAAAATACCTTAAAGGTAAAGGTTTATGGAGTCTAGTTAGTGGAGACGATCCACAACCGGTGGACCTTGAAGATCCCAACATTACTCTGGCACAAAGGAGACAATTTGCTGATTGGGAAGAGAGGAATCAAAGGGTGATGTTCCTCATCTCACAAGTTATTTCTAACACTATGATTGGTCATGTGCAAAGGTTAGAAACAGCCAAGGAAGTTTGGGAAGCATTGGAGAAGGTGTATGCTACCTCAACAAGGTCTCGAAGGATGCAACTCAAGAACGAGCTCAACAACATGAAGAAAAGTTCAAACCAAAGCATTAGTGAGTATACATTGAGGATTAAGGAGCTTCGAGATCAGTTAGCATCAGTTGGATGCAAGATAGAAGAGGAAGACATCGTCCAAACAGCCCTCAATGGCTTGAGGAGTGAAGAAAAGTGGAAGCCCCTCATCACAAACATCCTTTATAGAGATCCTCTACCAGCATTCGATGAGATTATACCAAATCTTGTGGCTGAAGAGGTTGCTCAACAAGAAGGCAACAAAGGTAAGGACAACCATAGTCAAATGTTATATGCAGGAAGAGGTAGAGGAAGGAACTCAAGAGGAGGCTCGAGAGGAAGAGGAAGAAGCTACAACAACACAAATTTCAGCCAACACAACGCGGAGGACAACAAGGACAACTCAAATGACAACACACATGGAAGAGGTCGAGGAAGAAATAGAGGAAGAGGTCGAGGTTCATACAATCCTCACAAAGGTATAACATGTTATCATTGTGGTAAACTAGGACATTATGCAAATGATTGTTGGCAAAGGAATGGAAGGCTAAATGGAGGCAACCAAAGGAGCCAAAATAACTATGTGAGTACATCAAGTGAAGGAGACAAGCAAACCATGCTTGCCATGAAGCATGACTACAACAACTCAAGAAGTGATGACCAAAAATGGTTCATAGATTCAGGTTGCAGCAACCATATGACATGCCAAGGAGATTTATTCACAAAGCTACAAGCTCCAAGTGGAAAAGGATGTGTGGAGACCGGCGATGAAACTCAACACGCAATTGAGCATCTTGGAGATATCAAGCTTGGAGATAGAAAGGTATTGGCTGATGTTCTTCATGTTCCTACTATTGCAAAGAATTTGATTTCAGTAGGACAAATGGTAGAGAAAGGATATCATGTTATCTTCAATGAAAAAGGCTGCTTTATAAAGAATCCAAAAGAAGGATTCAAGGTCATTGCTCAAGGAAGGAAAGAAGGTAGGATGTTCACCTTGGACATTCAACAACCACATGGAAAGGTGATGTATATTCAGTTTGGAAACAAGAGGATTGTTGAAATTGATTTGTGGCACAAAAGGTTTGGACATATCAACATTCCCAAGCTCAAGGACATGAGCAACCATGAAGTGGTAAGAGGTCTTCCAAGATTCAATGATGCTAGACTACATAAGTTTTGTGAAGCATGCCAACTAGGAAAGCAAACTCGACAACCATTCAAGAAGAGCAACTATGTGGCAAGGAATGTCCTCGACTTGATACACACGGATGTATGGGGACCATCACAACAACCATCAGTGGCTGGTAATAGATATTTTGTCACTTTTATCGATGATCATTCAAGAAAAGTATGAATGTTTGCATAAAACAAAAATCAGATGTGTTCTCCATGTTCAAGAGATTTAAAGCACAGGTAGAAAAGGAAACAGGACGCTACATAAAGACCTTGAGGTCCGATGGAGGAGGAGAATATTCAAGCAAACTCACGGCATCGACTATGAAGAAACTTTCAGCCCGGTTGCAAAGATGGGAACAATTAGAACCTTGATTGCAGTGAGTGCAGCAAGGAGATGGCCATTGTACCAACTTGACATAAAAAATGCTTTTCTCAATGGTGAACTTCAAGAAGAGGTATACATGAGTCAACCGATTGGATTTGAAGACAAAAAGCATCCAAATTTTGTTTGTAGATTGAAGAAAGCTTTGTATGGGTTGAAGCAAGCACCACGTGCTTGGAATCAAAGATTGGTCGAGTACCTCACAAGGTGTGGGTATAGTCCAAGTAATGCAGATCCCTCTCTCTACATGAAGAAAGAAGAAGGCAAGCAGGTATATATTTGCATATACATTGATGATCTCATCATAACAGGAAGTAATGTTACAGGAATACAAGAGATCAAAAGGAAACTCGATAAGGAGTTTAAAATTTCAGATCTTGGTGAGCTGAAATACTTTTTAGGCATTGAGATAGTCTATGGGAAAGATGGCATTTACTTGATGCAAAGAAAGTACCTATTGGATGTTCTTTTCAGATTTGGAATGAGTGAATGCAAACCACTCACTCAACCTATGGACACAAATGTGAAGCTATGCTCAAATGATGGAGAGATATTACATGATGTAACTACATACAGGAGTATTATAGGTTCATTGATCTATGCTACGATCACAAGACCAGATTTGTGTTATATTGTTGGAGTTCTTTCTCAATTTATGCAAGCTCCAACAAGTGAACATTTAAATTCAGCCAAATGAGTGCTAAGATATGTGAAGCACACAGTCAATCATGCTTTGTTTTATAGATATGATGAAGAATTGCAGGTAAAAGGCTTCAGTGATGTTGATTGGGCTGGTTTGAAGGAAGATAGAAGATCCACGTCAGGTTATGTGTTCATGATAGGTAGCAAACCTATCACACGGAGCTCAAAGAAGCAACCTACTATTGCACTATCATCTACAGAAGCTGAATATAGAGGTTTAGCCTTTGCAACTTGTGAAGCTATGTGGATTAAGAAGTTGTTGGTTGATCTTGATGTGCAGGTGGAGACCATTCCAATTTATGGTGACAACATGTCAAGCATTCACTTGACAAACAATCCAATGTTTCATGCACGAAGCAAGCACATAGAAGTGCATTATCATTATGTTCGAGAAAAAGTTTTGAGCAAGGATGTGGATATAAAGTTCATTGGAACTAATGACCAGGTTGCAGACATGTTTACAAAGTCCTTAGATGCTTCTAAGCTAAAGAGGTTCAAGGATGACATCAACTTGCAGGATATGGCTGAAGGTGCAAGCTCACATGCGAGCTTGAGGGGGAGTGCTAAAAATAAAGAAGTAAGCTTGTATATATTTTTGCAAAAAGGATTTTCTTCAAGTAGAAGTAAAATAAAAAAATGAAAAATAGAAGCATTTACTTCAACAAGTAGTGGAGGCCAAAAGAGAATCATTGAAAAGAGAATCAAATCCAAAAAACTGAACTGTAAGAGGAGTGGCTGTCCAAAGTAGTGGAGAAATGATGGAGAAGAGCTCTCAAACTCATCATGAGAGTTTTTGGTCACTTGGCTATAAAAGAGGCAAGGGTGGACACTCAAGTATAGAGGAAGGAGGCGTGGAAGCCCCCTTGTAGCTACTTTTTCATTTGTTTTGAGTCATTTCGTTCAGTTCACTCTCATAGAGTATGTCGAGCCGCACACCCATTTCTGGGTAGTCTACTTGTGAGAGTCATATCTCTCAACATATGTATCCACTTTTAGTGTTTAAACATTTTTTGGAAAGCTTATCTCGAGTACTTCCTCTATTTAGAACATTGTTATCAAATTGTTTATGGTCTGTGAGTTATTCAGGTTTTAGTGAAGTCCAGTTTTCAGCCTAACTCAGTGGACAGGTAGCCTGTTTTGTATCAAAGAGTTGCCAACCCAAATCTACTCCAAATTGAGTGTTTGATAGCTCATTTGAAAGCTCTAGGTGTCTAGTTTGAGTGACAAAAGTTTCAAGTTCATTCCATTGTTCACTTGGTACCAGTTTTCATTTGAAGGTTCAGCTGTTGGCAAGAGTCTTGATCCTGAGAAGGTCTTCTACACTTTCCGCTGCGATTAGGAGAGGAATTCTCCAACATTCTCTAGTGCCATCTTGTCTATTGAATAGCCTCTCTAGGAATACTCGAGTTTTTATTGCAAATTGATTTGTCATCGATCAATTCACGTTCCTTTCCCTTAGGGTTTTCCACATCAATATTCTAACTACACTTGAACTTGAGTAATTATGGGTCCTTGTACTTGTTTTGTGCCTAATGTAACCCTAATTAATGAGTATCACTAATCATACTTAGCCTATGCTAAAGAATTGGCTGAGGGGTTTTAGTATCCTTCCAACCTTGAGTTTGCTGCTTTGATGAGTGACCCAATGCCTAAGAATTATGCTTCTCAAGCATGATTCGAGTGCAAGCTAGCTTTAGCTCTTTGCCCAAGAACTCCGAATGCCTAAAAAAATACCAATTTTTAGCTCAAAGTTTTGCCAAATTGTGTATACTAATCCTTTTTTTTTTTAATTTGTATATCTATCCCAATCGACAGGGCTGTCAATCATGATGGATAGAGCTATCTATTAGCATCTATCTATTGCAATGGGCTAGTCTGGCATGATGCACACTTGTCTATCATGCGATGGATAGGTGTTTATCGAGATTGATGACCATCTATCACAATGTTGAGGTGTGTACGAATACCTCTGGGTGGATCAAAACTGATTCTAAAATAGTCTTACCGTGTGACTACATGCAGGGTGTTTTTTAGTGTGTTTTAGGTCTTTAGATGTGATAAGAGTGCTAGGGAGTTCTTTTATATCCTAGTGGTCTATGTATATAGCAAACATCATTTTATTACATGCAAAATTTTCTTCTTTTTAAACAAAGTGGGATGAAAACCAAAATAGATATATTAAAGTAACCTAATGTAATTCAAAATGTAAGCTTACAAAACATTCGTCAAGTCTGATTTTTTACTAGGTAATAACATTCATGTGAAATGAAGCTAATATAACAAACTCTATACAACTTATGAAAATACAAGAGTTTTAACTTCTAAAGCTATAAGTTGTAATTTTCATTTGCTAAAAGGGTCAAGGTAGAAGGTTTTGAAGGACTGTAGCTTTGACCTTTTGCAGGGTCTCTCCACCTTCCTGTTCGTAATTCTCCTCTTTATCAATGCTCTTCAGTGTTCGGAAAAAGCCATTAGAAAAAACTATAACACTACTTATACCCATATATATAACCAAACACATACACATGCATGCACATATATTAATTTTTTAATCCATAGACACGTCATCCTTTCTCATGTGAATAATATTTTTATACACACATACGTAGTTACTTACTAAAATTCGCATACGCATACTTACCATATTACATATATTAACATAAATATTAAATCTATTGAGTTAAATTGACATATACTAAATAAAATACATTTCTTATTAACTATATTTATTAAATTAAATACAAATCATTCTTATATTAAAATAGTTTCCAACATAGACTAAATATTAAATCAAATACTAATAAAAGACGCACATCACATATTTATAATATTACTCATTAGTATTAGTACACATAAATGTATGCACAGAACTGCACACACTTAGAGCACATCCGTAGAGATCATAATTTTATACTCGTGATCACAACACACATACAAAAACATATGCATATAGATTCTTTCATATACACACGTATACCCTTACTCATAGTCCAATAGGCACACATATTAATACACATACATAGAGCACATAAATGGTTTCAATTGATTATGTACTAAAGTAGGCACTTTCACATACTTATCCATAGACACACTTGTCCATAGAGGTCCAAACTTTCCCCTAGGGTATTCTAAGTTGGTATTTACAAAATATTGACATAAATATCTTGCATTCTAAGGGTTCACATATAAGCATATGAATTAAGACATGCTCACACACTCAAATAAATAACACATGTGCAATCAATACATGCTTGGACAAAATTCATTCCTATTCAGACATCCTACATGAATGCATATACATACACATGTAAGTATTCTCATACTTATGATAGCCCTTGCAATTACATTCTTATGTTGGAATTTGTAAAGAGGATTTAAATGAAAAAGTTAACCATCTTTTCTTGTGCTAATCAGAGCACAAGTTCAGTTTCTACAACTTGCAGGTATTCAAGAGAGAAATTCAGTTAATTCAACAATTCATATTGAAAAGTTTTTAAGAGTTTAGAAATGACCACTTTAAAAAGAAATTTTTAATTTTCTTGAATGCGAGTCGGAGTGATGAAATCCTTCTGACGTCAGCCCCCACTAAACCTACACGTTGTCCTAATGGGCCAACCTATAGATCAAGTCAAGAAACATTCACTGGTATCAAATTGACATAGATAGATGCTAATTACTTTTAAAACTTAGAAATACATAAATATGTATATATCATGCAAATTTATGAAAATTAGAACAAATTTAGAGAAATAAATAGATGTAGGCTTCACATACATCTTATTATGTTTTTGTTTCTGCAATCAAATAAGCAATCATATGTATAAATTGTTGGCTTCATAGATCTTTCATTCATTTAACCTATTTAGTTCTGACAACTTATCCAAAGCATTAGCATATACTAAGCTATACTAATTCAATTTATAGAATTGCGCTTTGTTTCCCCCATTTATCTCATACTGTTCAACTCTCCAACAAATCTTTTTCTTTTTTTTAATTTTTATTTTATTTTTTCTTTTTGTTTCTTTTTCTCTTCATCTCAGCTTAGCTCTTTTTTCTTTTTATTTTTATTTTCACAAATCACTCTATGTCAAAATTGGGTACGACTCATGGACTTGACCTTCTGTCCAAGTTTCTTCCACCTATTTGCCAACCGAACATAGCACACGACACACACCATCATCCCTATAAGAATTTGACATTAGCTCATGGCTCTGACCACCTGACTAGAGTGACTCCACTTGCCTACTAACACATATAGATGCATGACAACATATACGTCAGGCCTAGGAAAAAACTAGCATCAACTTGTGGGATTGATCACCCAATCAAGGTTGCTCCACCCGCCTACTAGCCCATCATAGTGCAATGACAACACATGCACTCACATATATTGTTGGCTTGAATATGAATGTTTTCTTAATTCGTATTCTATCTAGAGGTAGGATCTTGTAGGAAATAAATAGTAGGAGTCAAAGAATACAACTCACCAAGTGTTCAAACTAGTAGCATATACATGTACTTATTTGAAGCATAGTATCACATCCCAAATTTCCATTTCCAAAATTTCTAGTTTACTAGCTAAATCTATTCATATCATTTCCAGTCTTTCATAATTCACATGAATCCATAATAGATGTTCGCTATCTTGAGCCTACCTATTTTCCTTAAATTTGTACAAATCTTAATATATTTATTTACATGCAAAAATGCAATTCATATATTCAGAGGAGGAAACGGAATTTCAATTGGAAATGTTTCACCTGATCATTCTTTTTGTTATTCTTCATCTATCTCGTCCACATGCCTCTAATGCCCCAAGGTTTATCACATGGATTCTAAACCAAATGAGGACTCTTTTCTCACATACATCCAAGGTGGCTCGTACAAAAGCTTCTCCCAAAACTAAGGTTCCCAAACCTTAGGATAAATATGTTGATGACATGGGTTCTTCTACCTAAAATCCATTTGTATCTACATGAGCGCATCTCCATTTTTGTATTTAGGAGACACTCCATTTCATTTCATTTTATATTGTATCTCATTGTATTTGGGTACCTTGCCATTTTTTCTATCGTTGCATCTATTCTCCTTCAAGGTGAATCACCCCACATATGATGTGCTTTGGAGAGCCTCCTTCAAGTCTATATAAGGAGGACTCTCCCCAATTTTGTACTTGGGAAGCTTCTAGAGCCTACTTCATGCTCTCAGGGAGCTCATTTCTAATCCATGTGAGTTTAACCATTTCTTGGTCTACTCACTTTGACTCTCTCACACTCTTTCATTTTGTGAATATATTCTTCTTTTAATTTTTCTTCTATATGTGTACTCTCTACATGGTATGAGAACTGTAGGGAGAGGTTTTGGTGGTTCACTTGGTGGTTATTTTTGTGGTGTTGCTCTCCACTCATTAGGAGAGGCATTTCAAAAATTTATGCTTTTTTGGGTGCCCATTTGTCTACCCTCACACCCTTTTATTCCCTCTATTTGCCCTCCCACCTATCCCTCTTTACCACCCTTTCCCACAATCCGATCATTCTGTAAAGTGATTATGCTCTGATTTGGTGACCATTTGTAGAGTTTTTTAGTGCTTCATCTATCAATTTATTATTTTTCATTTTTTGGGTGCCTCAGTTCTACATTGTGGTTAATTTTTCCTCTTGGTAGTTGTTGTTGTTAGTGTCCATATGAAAGGCCAAAAGGCCATTAGACACTTTTGTATATGTTATGTAATAAAATATATAGTGACTTAGTCAGGCACAAACTTGCAATTCGATTGCATTTGCAAAACCTAGGAAATCTATGCTTGTACTCTATGTGTACTATGTGGTTCTTGTGTATTCTACAAGTCCCCACATGGAGTACTATGTGCAACATCTAGAGCTTAGTTTCACCACTCGTATCAAAGTAGTTTGAAGCAAAAGGTTTTTTCTTAGTGCAAGCAAAGCAAGCACCCACCCACTTACAACTAACGTAGCAACTAAGGCAATAACCATCGGCATACATTGTCACCCGAGTCACCAAAGTCAGCACTGGTGGTGATGTTGCATGCGGACTAGGGAGGAACTCAATGATCAAGGAAGATAGAGGTTCCTGATACTTCTCTGGAGGTCAGCCATTCCATTACTGTTCTCCTCAGAGCTTGCTTAACTGGCAATCACTTGCCACTGAGCTTCACTCTTGTGGTGTCTGAGCAATAGGAAAGACTAAGGTTCACATTACCTTGAACATGTTTTGGGCCCTCAAAGCTTCATTCTTTGCTTTCGAAGCTTGTTTGAAGGATTTTTGGGGTGATTCTTGGAGTCATCCTGGAGTACTTTCATGCATTGTTCTCTTTATACGGGTTCAAGAACATCAAGAAGAGTGTTCTTTGTACATCTGTAACAATGAATAATTGACTTTGGGGTTGTTTTTTAGACAAACTAGTAAATTTAGAGATTTCTTAAAAGGTTTTCATTTGTGGTGGGAGCACTACTAGTTCATGCAAGTTCTTGAACCTAAAGAACAGAGCTCATAGGCACTTGTAGGCTTTTTGGATAGTATTTGGGTTTTTAGTGCGACTTTATTGCATATACTAAGCACATACACCTATGTATGGTTCTATGTATAACACTTATGTATGTCCATGTGGTAATTGATATAGCGGTTATGTCTTTGCATAAAGCCTTTGACGTTGATAAAGATGGTCATGCTAAGGTTTCCTTGACTGTATACTAGTTGTTCATAAGTGCTCGATAAGCCTAGTTAGCTTCTTTTGGTTAAATAGTTAAATGTAGTGGAGTTAGTGATTCACTATGCACGTTTACATGTCAATACTTGTAGTTTTATGAGTTTTTGATAGTGGTCATATGATCATTTTGGAAAGGAGACTCTAGCAATTTCTTTTACCAAATTTTTATTGTTCAACTATACAATGGTGGATTTTACTTCTTGATACAAAGGTTTTCATCTCGGTCTACGCACATTGAGATGTCATACCTACTGACATTGTTGTTGTTGTTGTTGTTGTTGTGGATGATGCAAGTACCTGTTAGAATGCTCAAGAACACACAAAAACACAACACACAAGATCACTTTTTCACTCACTCTGATGTTGTTGTTGTATTGTTGATGTTGCTACCTTCCAGAAAGCTCAAGAGCACACAAAAGCACAATACACAAGATCGCTTTCTCACTCGCTCTTAAGAATGAAATGAGGGGAATACAATGGAGGAAGGAATATGACCATGAAGTGAATTTTTAGGAAGATGGAGATGGAGGTAGGGGGTGACTAGGGATGATAATGATGAAGATAAAACGTGAAAAAAAAAGAAATTTACCTATGATCCAACATCGAATTTCTATGTCCTACCATCACATATTTATCCTTGAAGCTTGCTCCCCCACAATAGTGCCAAATTTGGTGTCATTCTAGCATAATGGTAAGCACCCATGTGAGGAGATTCACCTCATACCTTCAATCCATGGAGACGTGAGGGTGGTATGATGACCATGAGCAAGTGAATACACAAGTAAGTGTGAGTGAAAAGCACACTAACATGCAAACACATACACACACATGCATATAGAAGGCAAAAGAAAGAGAAAGAACAATGGAATCTTTGATTATCCAAAACAAGTCTACAATGCTCAATTTTAGATCACTCTCAAACTAGCTAACCTCACAAATGAGATCTCTAGCTCTTTTTATAGTTTTTGACTAGCTTTGGCTTTGTTCAGACCTAATCTTTGACCTAGTTAAAAATTAGGCTCCTAAACTCATTGGGGGGGCTCAAACGAGCTTTGAAAATTATGAAAATTGATACGTCTTAAGCTTGAGGAATCCTCGACTTGAACAAAATGGAGTTTCATCTGCAAAAAAACGGAATTTATAATGCGGTGTAGTGATAAAAATCATTGTTTCAAGGAAGTTACATTTGGGAAATTCATAGGCCTAATTGTCGGATCTTCCTTGAAATCCTTGTCTGCTTACTTCTCCTTGATCTCCTCTCTTGGACTCTTGTCTTTGACTCCATTGTTTCATCCTCCCTTGATGTTAGCCTACCTTGATCATCAACAATAAGGAAGGATTATTGTAAATTGTTCTCTTCAACTTCTCTCCATTTAAGGAGATACCTTTCTTCAACATTTTCTTTGGAAGATACTTAGATCCACAATTTTACTCCAAACATATTTTTGTAGTGGACTAAGGAATTATCTTCGTATTGACCCAAGGATGCTTACCCATACAATTGGGAATCATTGTAAAGAATCAACTTTGTAACACTCAAGGATCATTTACCCTCATTTTGGCCTCATTCTTGACACCCATTGTGGCACTCAATTTGGCACCCCCAAAAGCACACTTTGCATTTCTCAAGGGTTTCAACCCTCATCTTGGAACACCATTTGGAACTAGGTGCCCTCCTTTTGTGACATCAAGAAATATAAGACGATCATTGTTTGCGTGCTTTGGGAGGCTACTCTAAGCTCCCAAAGTGTGTCTATCTCCATGAATTATGGCATACTCTAAAACCCCCCTCCAAGTTGTCAACAAGTGTAGGGCTACTCTAAGCCCCCCCAAGGTGTCAAGTGTAGGGCTACTCTAAGCCCCCAAGGGTTGCCAATTGTTCATAAGCGCTGCTCTAAGCCCTCCCCCCACCCCATTTTGAAATTTGGTACCGACTCCAAGTTTCACAACCTCTCCATTAGACTTGAAGATCACATTACTAAGGTCATCGCCACCTTTGAAGATTGCCAATACAAGCTTGCATTGTGTGGCCATTTCTAGTGAGGACATGGCCATTCGACTTCATAATAAGATTCTTAGGTCTTATGAAACCGTTGTGAGAATCCTTTAGAATTATGGTCAAGTATTGACCTAGGAGGAAGTATGAAGACTTTTAATCCTCCATGACTCTTGTGAGAAGTCATCATCCTAACAAGAAACTTTGATGAAAGCTAAGGGACCATTCAATAAGGCCAACAGCGCTAATCTTGATAGGTTCTGATGAAAAATGTATCCAATCATCATCATATAGTTTCAAATTAAATACTCAATGACATATCTTAGTCCACTTCACTACTTCTTAGGCATGGACGTATTGAAAACAAAAAAAGATGTATTCCTCTCTCAGAGGAAGTGGTGCTCCAATATTATTTCCAAGTATAACATGGACTAGTGTTGCTCAGTATCTACATCACTTGATCCTAAAGTCAAGCTCACACTACATGACTCTTCATCACGTGTGGATGTGCATGTTTATCGATAGCTTGTTGGCTCTTTACTTTACCTAGCCAACATGAGGCCAGATATTGCGTATGCAGTTGGTATACTCAACCAATTATCACATCAACCTCATTAGACACATTGGGATGCTGCTCAAAGACTACTTTGATACCTTGCCCTCACCCAATATCATGGCCTTTGGTACAGAGGGGGCATCAAACTTGCCAAATATTCATATTTAGATTGGGATAGTGATCCTCATTCTTGAAGGTCTACTTCTGGATACATATTCTTAGTTGGATCAAGAGCTATCTCTTGGGAAAGTAAGAACAAGCCTATAGTTATTCTATCATCCATCGAGGCTGAGTACCAAGCATCCACATTTGTAGCATGTGAGGCCATCTGGTTTCGACATCTAACATTGGTAATTCGTAGATTACTATGATATGCATCCATACTAATAGTCAATTAACCTTGGATGTCACCAAAAGATCAAGCACTATCTCCTCCACTCGTAGATCAGAATCAGGTCTGATGAGAATGACCACTTTCATGATCTCTCTCCCTTACTCAGAGAAGAACATGATAAAATAATGGTAAGAAAAGAGAAGCAAAAGTACTTGAAAGAGAAATCTATGGGAAAAGCTAATGAAGATTAGGGATGTATATCTAGCTTTTTGCAACGTTTCTCTTCTAGAGCTTTTCTATTTTCAGAATATCTTCTTTTTGTTCTTTTCAAATTTTGGAAAATCAAATCTTTCTTTTTTTATTTTTGGGATTTCTTTGTATTTTTATTTTTCTCTTTTTACTTTTTCTACTTTTTCTACTTTTTCTACTTTTTCTTTTCATTTCACACTTATATAGAAAGAACTGAACTAAACTAAGAGTTGGAGTTAGGAAAAATGGATTCTAACTAGGGTTTTTATCACAAAAAAATTAGGGTTTCTTATGGTTAGGGTCTCCAAATCCAAATAATGGCTAAATATGTAGATTATGGATTTAAAACATATGGTTTCTAAGGGTTCAATGTTTACTTTCTAAGGGTTAGAGCTAGGGTTTCAGAGGTTTGGAACAGATTTTCAAGGGTTAATTTGCTAGTTCTCTACGATTTTGAGGTGAAAGTAACATGGGTTTTCAAGGATTAAATAAATACATGGTTTTTGGACTTCGTTTGGGTATATATATGACAATTTTAATGGGTTTAGAATAAAATACAACTATGATTTAAGGATTAATAGACTATACACAAGGTCGAATTATACAATTTTCTAGGACATTAGTGGAAAAAATGAACCCTGAATGGGCCTTTTAGATTAATGAGTGATTAGTGATGGACCAATCAGAAGAGGGTGGTGGCCACAGTCTATGCCCTATAAAATACTAGGCTGAAGGGGGAAGAGGGGAAATATTTCTCCCTTAAGAGGAGGAATCTCGTAACTCAATTGGGCCCAAAAATTCAAAATTTCTAAAAAGTTAAAAAGCTCATCATAACACCTGAAAATGGACCTCCCATTACTTTTTAGGGTCAAAAGTACTCTTTTTGACCCCAAATTCAAAATCCGTGCATGTTTTGAGCTCAAAAAACTGGGTTTTTTCGAAAATACTCAAAAAGGAGTTATTTCCCTCCTAAACCTCACATTTTCATACCCAGGTCCCAAAAAGTCATCTTTTCCCACTACTTTCACTCTGTAGCACACCATTGAAGCTCTTGTTTCTACCTGCATCTCCTATCTCGAATTACTATTGTAGCTTGAAGACCTTTAGCTTCAATGGCAACAACTAAAGCTTCTAGGCGACCGAAAGATGAAATCCTCACATTAAGATGTCACAATATCAAAGCCACACATGGACAGTGGCTATCAATGAGTACTCCAAAGGTGCATGGGTGTACATGCAACCCTGTAGAGTTGGGCCTCATCAAGTTAGAGATCGTGGAAACTTAGATCTTCATTGGAAGGGAAAGTAACTTCGCTTCAAGAAGCACAGAGACAATGGGATGGTTGCTATTGTACAACATGTTTTTACAATGGCAACTATGAAACTTGAAAACTCTAGTAGAATGAGATATCCTGTGAATTGTAAGTATTACTCTACAATATTTTATGTTTTCTTGTGTCGGATATATTTCTGAACTATTTAGATATGTTTTTGTTTGTTTTAGATATATTTCCTTCTACTTTGGTGGAAGAGCAACCACTTCATAGTCTTACAGGTACTTTCCAGGCATTGCATGCAGATGTTGGTGGACTAGTCTTTCCAGAAATATCTCCTGCTCAACTTTACCATGATAGAGTTTTCTTTTACACATAGATATGCCGTACCCTCTACAATGAATGGTTTTGGAAGGTTAGAGAGAATTGAAGTACAGTCTCTTCTTAGCTTGGAGTGGCCAAAACCTGATATATGGTATGTATCATCTTTGAAGCAAAAGATGGTAATGGATATACATAACTCTTTGAAATTCACAAAGTGTCTAGGTCTGTAGGTTTGCACTAGTCTTTTCCCATTCATTGTTTTGTATATTTATTCCAAGGATTCTCATTCCAAGAGACTTCCACCATGTTCATGTGTAAAGATATCACATATGAGCAAGTCGAAAGTCTTCTTGGTGAAAATTGGGGTTTGATAGAAGGAATTGCAAAAGGTGATAAATATCTTTGTAAAATAGGTGGAACAGGTATAGGATTTCGATATTTGAAACAATGTACTTCATTATACATCAGATTCTACTATGATCGTTGGATATGCAAACTTGGCTAATGGATACCATTTCAAACTTCAGAGGGATCTTTACATTCATTTGAAATAAAGCTTAGATTGCCCAATAATGAAACAGAAACTATTTTAGTGAATAATCATTGGACCTTGGTTAGTCTGAGAGAACACTTGATGATTATGGGGTTTGAAGGACTAACTCAATCCAAATTCAAAATTCGAGGACATAAGGTGAGAAATGTTTCGTGCTTTTGTTAAAGTAATCTTTTCATTATTGTTTATTTTACTTTAGTGACTTCAATTTCTTGCAAATTGATTACAGGTGGGCAGAAGAATGGAATACAAAATGAAAGTCCCTGTAGATTGGAGCAAAGATGGAACAGAACTCTCATTGTCATAGTTCTTTTGCAACCTAATAATGTCACTTCTTGGGGCCTAGTCATTGTATCTCATGGTTTTTGCACTTTCAAGAACCTTGTAAAAAGTAGGACAATAGATTCATGTTAGATATTGTATATACCTTCTTCTCTGCAATGGTAATTTCAAAACTTTTGGAATGTCAAAAAGTTTGTTCACTACTTTGAAATGTGGCTACTCATGTTTTCTTCTGTGCATTATTTTGTCATCAGATATAGATTTTTTGAAATTGCACTGATTTATTCTATACTTTTAAAAGTGGGCCCAGTCAGTTTAAAACTTTAAACTGCTATAAAAATGGGTTCTGTGTGCTCATTTCTCACATTTGCACTCTCAATGAGCTAGAAAGCACAAACAAGCCAGTAGAATTCTCGTGCGCAAGCAGTGGCTGCTAGCACTTCCACTCCCATGAAATCTCCTCGAGATCTATTCATAGAGTTTTTGGATACTACAGACTACAATGGTCGTACGGATTTGTATGACCTAGTCTGTAGAGTCCCTAATCTTGAAGGGACAATAGCCATGAACTCCGATGTGATCAATGAGATCACAGATTTTATGGAATTCTATATATTAAGATATGCCATAGATATTCCAGCATATGATAGTAAATGGGTCCCGTGTGACCTGCTTTTCTACATTCATAAAGGAGAAGAGGCATTTGCGAAACGCTTAAAGCGTTTCATGGCTATTGCTGAGGGTTTAGGGCACCTGTTAGATGACACAGTGCCCTTAATTAAACAGTTAAATAAGAAAAGGAAAATGGGAAGAAAATATCTTTCCTACGTAGCAACAACCATCTTTTTTGTCAATGAGGAGCCCAAACCTTCCCCCATGGACCTACCCCATCTTGTTACTGGGGGTTTTGTAGATGACAAGAAGGAACCCCAGACAGAAGCTCTCAACTTATTAGAAGAGATTCAAAAAAGTTCCAGAGAATTTCCTCAAGGAGTAGTGGACAAATTAAAGGAAGCCAGTACACAGAATATTCCACCCTCCAACTTAGACCCCGTGGAACCCACTCTACCAGAGGTAGAGATGGAAATGTTTTCAGTTGTACTTGTCGAAGGAGAGGAATTTTTGTTCTTGCATGATATTGAGAAGGCATTCGGTCTACGCCTCGACGAATGCCTTAGTATTTTCTACTCAACCTCAGATGTTCCCATGGACAACACTTCTCACATTATCGAAAAGGCAACAATTCCTCTTGGTGATTCAGATGCGGACACCATTGCATTTGTGTGTGAAGAGATTTTGAGCCATGCCAACCAAGATGCCACTCAAGAAGATCTGGCCACAGCAAGGGAAAAAATTTTGGAGAAGAAGATTCCAACATCCCCTATTGTGGAGCAAAGTGGCATGGCCCATTCATCAATTCCACTAGATGCAATGGGAAGAGGAGAGGATGACGATAGGCTTCAAGATGTAAGTCTCTAATGACATTTATGATTGTCTCATATTCATACAAGATGTATCTATTTAATTTTATGATTGTCTATGTGCAGGAAACAATTGAAGTGGATAAATTTGCAGCAAGGAGTGGTGGTGACCATGTTTCCCAGGGCCATGGCTCTTCCTTAGCACATTACATTGGAAAATTGTCAAAGGAAGATTTTGTCATAATCCACAAGGACTTTTCCCCTCAAGGACACTTCATGACTTGGTGTCGGAAGGCCTTGAATAAAGTTTTGTGCCTATCTACAATAATGCAAGGGACCAATTGTATATTTCTAGTTAGGAAGTCCCTTGCCCTTACTACCCTAGGAGTTAACTTTAGAGGAAAAATATTACGTCAAATAGGAATAGCTTTAGGTCTTGGATTGACAGACCCTCAGTGAATATCCCAATCAATTTTGACTTACCAATTGCCACTGGCTTTTCAGAGAAGAAAGAATTTAGTGGAGAGGCTCAAGGCCAAGAGCCAATTGTAAAAACTTTATAATACCAATTATTGTTTTTCCAATTTCCATGTGCAGTCTTTATGTTTTTGACAATGTCTTAATTTTTGCATACTGTAATCAGTCTTTTTCCAATCAATCTTGTTATTTTTGTTGCCAACAATGCATGGGATGGCCTAGGAATGCAAAAAAAGGCCTGCCACAGAAACGCGGGGATGGGCCCTACAAAAGTTTTGCAAGGCCCATCCCTGCATTTCTATGGCAGGCCTTTTTTTTGCATTCCTAGGCCATCCTATGCACTAGGTTCCCTATATTGCAAGTCTATGTCTCTCAGTTAGCACCTTCACTTGGGGAATTGTGGAAGACCAATCTTATGTGCAATAATTAGAGAAAGTTAAGACTCCTCTGGGTGCATATAAGCATGCAGCAGTAAATAAGTACATGCATGTTCATAAACATTGTTTAGCTATTGGTCAGAGGGTTAGCATGCAGTGCACTCTATCTAAGGCCAATTATATGCCCCAATGTGCATGGAATGTGTTTTCATGGATTGGAAATGTCAAAAAAAGGCCTGCCACAGAAACGCGGGGATAGGCCCTATAAAACTTTTGCAGGGCCCATCCCCGCGTTTCTGTGGCAGGCCTTTTTTTGGCATTTCTAAGCCATGAAATGCATTAAATAGCATTACCACTTACAAGAAGTACAGAAAAAAGAATGATACAACTATGAAAAAAACTTCAAAGAGGTACTGGAAAAAGACACCTAGAAACATAGGAGAAATAAACTTCAAAACACGTACACTAAGAGATAAACACTTGGGAGAGAAAATATAAGAAGACAAAGATTATATTCATCATTTGGGATTTACAAAATTTTCATCATATGGGATATACAAAAGGTTCTCCAAACAAGGGAGTAAAATTTTTTTTTTAAGTGTTATTCCCTCTAATTCTCTTAGCTAGCTGCAAACCTTTAGGTTGTATTGTCACTCTCTTTGCATGGATGGCACACAGGTTAGAGTCCTCCAACATTGATATAAGATACGCCTCTGCATCTTCTTGGAGGGCTTCAATGGCTATCCCTTGGATACGAAGTCTAGCGCAATAGAGTTGGATCTCTTCCTTCACAACTCTTGCAAATGACCTTCGGGGAATAAGAAGCTCCACCGACTTTTGATAGTGTCGAATGTCTTCAAAGGCTCTGGTTTGCTTTCTGCGCCTTTGTGGTGCTCTTGCATTTGGGGGGATGTTGGGTTGTGGTCATTGTGGTCTACGACGTGGTTGATAGTTCTTCTTTCTTCTTGGAGCACGCCTAGATGGTCCTGCCTCATCATTTACTTCCTCTACCCGACCTTGCTCTCTTTCTTCATCGGTTGGTCTTTGTCCTTGTCCTTGGAGGAGTGTCTTGCCTCCTTGTGTTACTCGATGATTCACGGGGATATCATCATTGTTCCATGATGGCTTGTTTATACTTTCTTCATTTGAGGAACTCGATAAATCTGATGTCTCAATCACAACTTGCCTATGTCCTGGTTGTTTGGGCCTTGCCTTGAGTGGTGTCCTGACTGGGGGCTCATCATCAGATGCGAGAGGGGAATAATTTATTTCTTGTGATACATCTCTCTCTTGTGAAGCTTCATCCCCCCGCGATGGAATGCAACCAGATTGTGTTCCTACACCCGAGTTTCATCTAGAAGAGTGGCTTGTGGTTCGACGCTTCTTGTGGGGTGTCATCCATGTTGGGCATTGAGAACCTTGCACATGGCTAGGGTAGACAACATGATCCTTTCTAGCATTCTCCTTTGTGTGTGCCATTCTCTTAGGTTGTAAAGTGGTAAAATTAGGAAGGACACCTCTATTTATAGGCTTTCACTTAAGAATTGTCATGTTCACATTTAAATGGATAAACGTTAGTTTTAAGACATTAAAAGTATATTCACAAAAACACTAAAATATTATTTGAAGTGAAAGGAGTTATAAAAACCTTAAAAATAATAATCCATTTTAAGAATTTGGAGACTATTTCCAAGCAGAACCCTCGCGGACTCTTTGTGCACGCCATTGGGCATGATGTACGGGTCCTGGCGATGACATCCACTTCTCTCTTGCAATATCATGTTGTAGCTTTCGTGTAATCTTTGCTATTCGTGACTCAAATGCTCGTTCCATTACATATTTTCTAGCGAATGTCGCATGAAAAAACCAATTGAACATTTCTTCTAAATAGTTGGATTGGAGTAGACCACCCCCATGACAAGTGTTTTTAAAGGAAACACCTCTAGCCCTGTAATGTGACTTCTCCATTCCTTGTGTACTAAAAATGTCCAGCGAACCATATCGATTCATAAAATATGCTCCATGTGCAGAAAGAATATGCTATGATCTGGTCAATAAGATATACACATATCTTTTAAGACCAAATAAAAAAATGTAAGCGAAACTTACTATGTAATGTGTAATTTACTTTCTCCCCAAGATAAGATGAATGACTATGTAAACTCCTTCAAAGTCACTTGGAATAATTCTCGTTGTGAAGCATTAGTGGAAACCAAACACATCAAATCTAACAATTGATCAAACGATGACCAAACCTTATTTCGCTTGTTAATGAGATCAACCTGACTATCATTGTCTGTTGTAATTGAACAAAGGTCCTTCCAAAGCTCCCATTTCCCATCATCTTGACTATTTACATCTCTTTTAAAGAAACATCTTTCCTTCTTCCCAGTCATTGAAACTTGTTGTAAAATCTCTTGAGACTCACCATACTTCTTAACAACTAAAGATACGTGGCCACCATGACAACCTATAGAATTCAAAAGATCTTCTATTTTTTGGATTGCTATTGTAGACCTCTCTAGTGGTTTCATTGCAAATGCATATTCAACATGGAGCTTCAAAAGCCTATCAAAGATCCTCATGAATGCATGCAAAGTACAAAAGTGAACATTGACTAATGGAAATGGAATAATGGGATTCCAATCATTGCTTATTTTATCACGAGTCAGTTCCTGTAACATTGGACACCGCAAAAGTGATATCTCCCATTCCTTGTCATTCGATGAGTCTGTTTCATCAATTTCTTCAGATTCATCAACTCTCATCAATGCCCTTGCAGGTTTAGACTGTCTCTTAGATCCTTTGTAACCTTGTGTACAATATGGGCAAGGATAGAGAGAAGGTGCTCCTTGTTTACAACTTAACATTCATTTTATACTCTTAAGGTCTCCACCCAAATGCCATTCTACCTCAAAATCACCTATATCATCTACAAAAAGCTTTTGCCAATGTATTTGAGAAGAGATTACTTCCGTAATCCATGGAGTCCTACTAAAAATCCACGAAATAACATTGTTTGTTTCTTTGGGAACTTCCATAGCACCTAACCACCAGATATCTCTCTCTTATTGCACATTGTAAGTCAAATGGTCCCTCCCTCCTAAAGTTTCATCACTCATTGCATGGTCTATAACTTCATTCATTAGCGTCACACTCAACCTTTCTAGTCGCCGACCCTTTATGATTTGACACTCATCAAGCTTTAGTATGAACTTTAACTTAACATTACAGTCTGTACAAAAGAGAAAACATTATCTTAATATGACACTTGAATGCAATAAAACTTCAACACCAAATAAAATGTAGTAGGGGTACCTTTGATTGTTGAACTATAAAAGTGAACCATTGCTTGTTGAAGCTTCTGAAGATCCACAAATATATTGTTGAATTTAGTGTAAGTAAATCCTTGTGTAGATAGGATTTTTTATTGCTTCTTGGGAATATTTGGATGATAAACAGAGGCAGGTATAGTGTCTTCTATGAATAAATATTGTCCAATAGTACGAGTCACATCCTCATTTGAAGATTTTTTATTGATAGACACTTTATATGGGCATGGAAATATACTTTGAGAAATACCTTGTGATTGTAAGGCTTGCTTAAGAAGGGTGTACATTGCAGTATACCCATTTCTACTAATGCCCGCTTCGTCACATATTGCCTGCACATCTTGCACTCTGATAAGGTTTTTTAACTTCTTTGAAGACTTAGCTTCAACAACAACTCTAATACACTTTCCTATGGGTGATTCTAAAGCAGAAGTGATTTCTTTGGTGTTTATACAACTATTCATCAGCTTGAACTGGTCTTGTGTTGTTGATGAAGTAGTTATGTCTTGAATAAACAACCTACACAATGAAAGATTCCATTACAAATCTTCATTAAAACATATAAAAGTAAAACAAACACTCACCTTGTTGCATATATACGTCGTTTTCATGCTCTGCCACCTTTTGAAAGAGCTTCAAAGGATGAAAATGCTCTTTTCCTATGTCTCATACCAAGTGGAGTCTCTTTTAACTGCTGGAGATTGGTAGTTAACTTTGAAATTGTTCTTTGTTTTGCTTCAATATCCTGTTCCAAATCTGCAAGTTGTTTTTGTAAAGATATGATTGTGCTTTCTAAAGTGACCACCCTCATATGATGGATGTGATATATTGTTGGAACCAATACTTAGTAGTAGCAAGTGAATGTGTAGATAATCGCTTGCAGTAACCTAATAGTTCAGCTTCACCTGCACCAATGAACTGAAGTAAAGTTGAGAGGTTATGGAATGTTGGATGGTAAGACGATATTGGATCAAGAGGATATAGTGAACCATGAGTCTAAAGATCAATACTTTTTTCTCCAACTGCACGACGTTCATTTTGAGAATTGGCATCATTGTTGCATCGTGTATTTGGAGCAAACTCTCTAGGCACACGAACATGGATACTTGTTGATGCAAGAGCATGAGGACGTTCTACTGTGAAGTTTGTGATACATGTCAACACCATCTTTGCTAATGACCAGCAATATCAAAAACAAAGATGAAAAACTGGTTGGAAGGGACTCTAAAGCATATGTTTTGCTCAAAAAATGTGTTTTCTTGTATATGTATGGGTTAAAGTGTATTTTTCCACTGTGTATGGCTGAAAATGATGAAATTTGAAAAAACTCATTTTTTGGGGGAAGCATAGTACGGATTTGATGATGTAGCAATTACTTTTGGAGGGAGCTTGAAAATTATACTTTTTCTAAAAGAAACTTCAAAAAATGGGCCCAAAAAGTGACTATGCTTTGAGTTAATATACTCTGACATATGTATTAAAAAATAGGCCCTTTTGAGTTAATATACACTGAAAATGAGACTTAAAAAAAAAAACTTATTTTTTAATTCAAATACATGTACGAGTTTGATGATGTGGAAAGTAGATTCTCTTTCTCTCTCTCTAGAAGAAGAAAGAGAGAGGCCTACTGAAGCCTAAAAAAAGCCTACTCCAGCCTATTAAAAAGTGCCCTATTAAATGCACTTTATCCCCTTAAACAAGAACAAAATTAAGCTTAATCCCTAAAAATTAGGGATCATTACAAGGCCCATGCAAGGTTCATTTTTTCCCCTAATGATCAAGCTAGGTCAAAATCACACATAAAAGTACAAATTAAAGCTTCTCATCACGTAGTCAATCCAATGAGTCAAATAGTTGAACAAATTTTCAACTTTATTCATCTTCTTGTAGTCAAAACATCAAATCATGATCAGAAAAGCAAAGAAAATAAATTTTGAACAAAATTTGCACACTATCCCTTAGGGATTTCATCTCGAGAGTGTGAGGATGCATGTGCATCTACATGTGTATATGTGCATGTGAATGTGTAAGTGTGAGTATATTAGTTTATGAAAATAAAACAATTCAAACGATATACAAACAATGAAAATTGATTGTACTTACAATAATTAGCCATTTATTATGCGTGCTGAACTTTTCGAACAACTTGCAATAAAGAGAGAGAGAGAGAGAGAGAGAGAGAGAGAGAGAGAGAAAATTAAAAGAGAAAGAGACAGAAGAGGGAGAGAGAGAGAGAGAGAGAGAAACAAAGAGAAGAGGGAGAGAGAGAGAGTAAGAGAGAGAGAGAGATAGAGAGTAGAAGAGAGAGAGAGAGAGAGAGAGCTTGAGTTTGCATGCACATCACATATATGAATGTTAGATAATTGATGATCAAAGAGCCATGTTTTTTTTGGTCAAACGAGATTGTCAAATAAGTGATGTGCACACATCATATATGCAATTTATAAACTGTCACATATGCGATATTATTGAACCTTGCATATGCGAGGTTTTTAGTGTCGAGTATGCGAAACTTTGAATGTGCCGGATATGCAACTCTCAAATTTCTGATGCTTGAATTAACATCACTAATAGTTTCAATAATATCATTGATGGTAGCATCGTTTGAATGATGGTGCACGCTTGACAGTCAATGCAATGAAATCCAAAACTCCATTTACATTGTATGACATGAATCCTTCACTTTTTAGCGTGTAAATCATAACAAAGAACAAAGAGGGATTTCGTCCCATATTATGGGTTTGAAACAAAAACCATAAGAATTCTTATATAACTGTGGTGTTTCTACAAGATCGTAACGCATTATACACCTTATCAAGAAAGATATGAGTATGAACACCTAAGCATCTTAATAGCCCCATCTCCTTTTCATTTAAAAGCTGCGAAATAGTTAAATTTGAATCCCTATCCCTTTGAGTCCTATAAACATGAGCATTGTTGTTCCTTAAAAAATCTCTAACACTAGATCTTATGGATATTTAACTACGAGGAGCTTCATCATAAAGTCCCAAAGAGGGTCATTGCTCCATCCTCAAGCTTGTGAGTGTAGAGAAGGTGAAACGGAAATCTTGCTCTAATATCAAATGTTGGAGAAGTACAAGATCATCCAAGCATAAAATTAGAACTAACCTTGAAGAAGAACGCCCATGTCTCTAGCATTTATCATGCAAACGATGGGTGAGAGAAGCCACGTTAACCCTACTTACATCTTCAATGGCTAGAGTAGAGAAAAACTTTGCTAAAGTGACACTTAAAATGAAGAGTATTTAAACTTTCAAGTTCGACCAAACCAACAAGATCTCTTTGTCCATCGCCCATCCACCTTTCCTTTCATTCAGTCATCCATCCATCTACGTCTAAAATGGCTATGTATTTATCTATGTTTATATTTACCTATCTAGATTCAACCCATTCACCTATTTGTATGTCTATCTAAGAAAAACATATGAAAACCCTTTGTGCGAAAGGTTTATGCTAAAATATTGCCTAGCTGAGCACAAACAACACTTAGAAGTTTTTGAAAGCGCCATAATGAAAAGAACGCAATACATAGAACTTTGGCTCTTCAACAAACCACAACGCAAGGAAGAGAAATCGAAAAGCAAAAATCAATCGTATAACAAATGTGTTGGGATTGTTTACCATCTCCCATGTTGATTGATTTATAATGGTGCAACAAATGTGTTGGTTTCCCATGTTGATTGATTTATATCTTTTGTATTTCAAATAAAAACGTTCCATGAGAAGAAAGAGATGAGCTAGAAAAGCAAGCACGGAATAAAAAGACAGAAGAGTTGAAACAATCAATAAAAAAATTTAATTTAATCTTTTTATGTGAGCATATGGGATGTTGCCACATGTTCGATCGAGTTGACGATTTGAAAGAGACCTCTAAAAGTGGTTTGGTCATACTAAAACTAAATGTAGGTTTCGAACTAATGACATGAAGCCTATCAGAGCTCACTGAAGAAACATTGGAACAGGATCTAAGTAACTTGGGTAACATGATTTCTCCATTCTTTACTTTGTATGCAAGGTACTATTAATGGTAAAGTAGTTAATATTTTACATGATGATGGTAGTTCGCATGACTTTATTTCTGTTACACTAGTGAAATATCTCCAATTAAAACCACTTCCTTCTATGTTTAAAGTTAAGGCTGCATTTGAAGGAAATAGATATAATGTTACAAGTGAAGTGCACAACGTTCATATTTGTATATGTTCATACGTAGATGAATGCACATTTTAAATTGCTTCTTTGCAATCCTATGATGTTATACTTGGTATGCCTTTTCATCATCATTATAATCCATACATTGTTTATCACACACACACACAATGAGTTTTAAGTTTAGCAAAAAAGGTATTTCTTTGTTTGCAATGCATGACTTCCAACCATTTCCATTAATTAGTCATACTCATATCAAATGTGCATTTAGGAAAGGTTACAATTCATGTATTTTTGTTGTCAATAATATAGTTGATTACACACATACACTTTTTGATGCACATAAATCATTTATGGATTCTTATAAGGATTGTTTTATGTCTTATTTTCCTTCTAAACTACCACCTTCTAGGGGATCACTTGACCATAGTAAAGACTTAATTCCTGGTAGTTCTCCTCCCCATAAAGCACCTTATAGGCATGGACCATAAAGTTAAGGATCTAGTCCATAAAGGACTTATAAGGCCTAGTTCTTCTCCTTTTGGAGACCTCTTCTTTTAGTAAAGAATAAGAACAAGATTTATAGGATGTGAATTGACTATAGAGCACTCAATAAGATCACAATTAAAAATAGATATCCTATTCCTAGGATAGACTATTTGCTAGATAAACTTTGTGGAGCATGTGTCTTTAGTAAAATTGATCTTAAATATGGGTATCATCAGAATGACATAGAATGACATTTATAAGATTTCCTTTAGAACTCAAACTAGTCAGTTTGAATTCATGGTAATGCCTTTTGGATTAAGCAATGAACCTGCTACATTTGCACGCATGATGAATAACATTTTCCTTCAATACCAAGCTTTTATTCTTGTTTTCTTTGATGATATACTTGTCTATAGTGAGAATGATGATGACCATGAAAAGCGTTTAGCAACAATTTTTAATTTGTTATGCAAAAACAAACTTTATGCCAATCCTAAAAAGAGTTATTTCTTCAAAATTCCTTTTAGGCCAAATCGTTTCTAGTGAAGGTGTTCATGTAGATCCAAAGAAAATTAAAGTAATTGAAGAATGGTCTGTACCTCAATCGGTGAATGATGTACACACTTTTCTAGGATTAGCTAGTTTTTATAGAAATCTCATAAAAAGTTTTTCTTATTTAGCACTTCTACTCACATTATTATTGAAAAAAATGTAAAATTTGCATGGGGATTAGCACAACAAAATTCTTTTGAAAAACTCAAACATGCACTTTCTCATGCACCTATTTTGCAATTACCTGATTTTGCAAAACCTTATGGAGCTTTCCATATTATTGAGAAAACTAATGAGAATACTTTCAGATTAGATATACCTTCTCATTGGAATATAGCTAACCACATTTTAAACAAGTCATCTACAAAAGCCTTAAACGTAATCACACCGTATGAAGCTTATTATGGTAGAAAAGCTAATGTGAGTTACTTCAGAGTGTTTGGAGCACTTTCTTATGTACATATTGAGAAAAAGGACCGAGGCAAACTAGATGTAAAGGCAAAGAAAGCTGTTTTTATTGGATATCCTATTGAGAGTAAAGGATATAGGTTTTATTTTCCAGAGACAGGTGAAGTTATTCTTTTATGTAATGCCTATATTGTTGAAAATAAGGTTTATGATAAAGAAGCAGAAATTCCAAAGTTCATTAGTGAAAATGACTTTGGATTTTTTAGAAAGATTCTGGATGTACATGTTCAGCCATATCAAGAGGGAGTTAAAATTCCTAGGATTCAAGAAAGAGTTGAAGAAAGAGGAATTTCACAACCTTCTACAAAGTCAGTTCCACAAGAGACTTTGGTTCCAGAAATGGAAGAAGTCAAAGTTCCAGAAAGTCCTAGTACCTCGGTAGGACAAGTTCCAGAACTTGTGGATGCTGAAAGTTCAAAAAGAGTTTCACCACTATTTAAGGATACACCTACTTGGCTATATCAGACTTGGAAAGATAGTGGTATAAAGACTTTTACAGGAAGAACAAGGAGTCAGACTAGACAACAACAACAAGATCATGTAAGAACAAGAAGTCAAACTAGACAGCGACAATAAAAAGATCATGTAAGTTTTTCTGAAGACTTTGAGATTCATGATATTTTGGCACTTACGATAGTTGAAGATGAATCTGCATGTGTTAAAGATGCACTTAACATTCCTATTTGGAGAAAAACTATGCAAGAAGAGATTGATTCTATTCATAAGAATCAAACTTGGCAGCTATGTGAGTTACCAGAGGGAAAGAGCTATAGGTGTAAAATGGATCTTCAAAATCAAAAGGAAGGTAGATGGTACTATTGATAGATACAAGGCCAGGTTAGTTGTCAAAGGATATGCATAAAAAAAGGGTATTGATTATGATGAGACATTTGCTCCTATGTCTAGGATGACTGTTATTAGGTCAATACTTGCTCTAGCAGCACATTTTGGTCGGCATATATATCAACTTGACATTAAGACTGCTTTTCTAAATGGTGATTTACATGAGGATGTGTATATTCAGCATCCAGAAGGTTTTCAAGAGGCAGGTAAAGAACACTTAGTGTGTAAGCTTATAAAAGCTTTGTATGGTTTAAAATAGGCACCTAGAGCATGGTATGAAAAGATAAATACATTTCTTTTATCCATTGGTTTCCATAACTCAGATGCAGCTCCAACTCTTTATGTTAAAGCTGAAACAGGTATGATGATTATAGCAATCATTTATGTGGATGTTATTATAGTCACATGTCTCAGAGATGAAGATTTTCAAATGTTCAAAGAACAATTGAAGCAAACATTTGATGTGAATGATTTAGGCATTTTGCATTATTATCTTGGGATTCAGTTTCTGTTTCGGGATGAGTGTATCTATATGACACAACAGAAGTACATTGAGAGACTTTTGGAGGGGTTTTAGATGAGTGATTCTAAACCTATGCAAACACCTATGGATCAGAACATGTCTTTATAAATGGTAGTAGATGGAGAGCCATTTGATGCTACTCTATATAGTTAAGCATTTGGTTGCTTGATATATCTTTGTAATACACGTCGTGATATACAGTTTGTAGTTTCTTAAGTATCAAGGTTCATGCAGAATCCGATAGTGTTACATTGGAAAGCAATAAAGCAGATCTTTCAATATTTGAAGGGAACTTCAAATTATGCTATGGTATTTTCAAAATCTACACATTTGCTACTAAAAGGATTTTCAGATTCTGATTTGGCAGGTGATAGAGACACAAGAAGAAGTACTAGTGGATTTTTTTTTTATCTTGGAGATTAGCTTATCTCATGGCTTTCGAAGAGACAACCCACAATTTCCACTTCATCATGTGAAGCTAAATATCGTGCAGCATTTATAGCTACTCTAGAGTCAGTTTGGTTGCAACATCTGGCATGCGTTATCAAAAAAAAAAAAAAAAGATATGATGGGAGTTTTTTATTTTTCTCCCTTATCAGAAAAAAAAATGATATGATGGGAGTTTTTTATTTTTCTCCCTTATCAAAAAAAAATATGATATGATGGGAGTTTTTTTTTTTATCCCTTATCAAAAAAGCTATGATATGATGGGAGTTTTTTATTTTTCTCCCTTATGAAAAAAGATATGATATGATGGGAGTTTTTTATTTTTCTCCCTTATCAAAAAAGATATGATATGATGGGAGTTTTTTATTCTTCTCCCTTATCAAAAAAGATATGATATGATGGGAGTTTTTTAATTTTCTCCCTTATCAAAAAAGATATGATATGAATTTGAAATGAGTTTTAAATGAGTTTTGAATTGAATTAGTTTATGAATATATGTGTATGCATGAAAGTGTGTGTATGCATGTATAAAATTATGAGATGATTTTCTGAGTAAGGTTAATGAGATGAACTAGTTAAGGGCATTGATGAAAACACATGTATTCACATACATGTGCATAAGTGCATGTACATGTGCATGACTTGTGATTGGTATATATACATGAGAGTATGCATGTGTATGTGTTTATGAGTTAAATATGCATGCTGAGTATATACATGAAGTTGTGAATGTGAGCATGTGCAAAACATGATGATTAGGACTGAATGAATGTATGTACATATATATGAGCATGAATTTATGTATTTGTATGTTTCCATGAGAGTATACATGTAATCATGTATGAAAAGCATAAACTTGGCTTGCTGAGTATGAGTATGTGTGTGTACTGAAGCATGCATATAAATGGAGTATGATGGTTAGACATGAGATAATGTATGCACCATATCTAAATGAATTTATGAATGTGATGATACAACTATGCAGGTTTGAGAGTATAGATTGTCTGTTCAGATATATATAAAGATTTTGATGTTTTATGTAATTACAATTATTCATCGAGCTCTAATAACTTATAAAGATAAGGAGGTTATAAATGAGTTTTGTTCGTAATTAAAAGTTAACTAATTTTGTACTTGAGATGGATGTAGGTCATCGGGTATGAAGAAAATCTATGAATGAAGGACAAGTAAAGATGAAGAACTTAGATCCTCTAGAATTTTGAGTGGCCATGTAGTCAATATATATGTAAAAAGATGTTCTCATGTTACTCATATTTATGTTTTTCATGCAACAAGTGCATTGGAAAAGAATTTTCTTTGCAAGAGAAAAGCCTCTACAAATTGAGTTTAGAAATTCTTAACCAAATGCATTGATCCATCTCGCACCATTTTGCTAACTTGCATTTCTGAGTATGCATTGAGAATGTAATGTGCACTTGAGTTTTTACCCCTAGAGGCACATCCGATAGCACATAGCAAAAATTGTAAATGCATGTAATACTTTCTGTAACAGGATTCAATTGAAGAGGAGAAACCTTGGCATCAAAAGCCTATTTCCTTTTCGAGGCACCATATTGAGTTTTAATGCATTTCCAAGTTTGCATGATAGGGTCATATTACATGACCGTGCATTGAGGCACAATTTGTGTTTACCCATGCACATAAGAGAGAGATTGTAAGGAATTGTGTATGTTCACATTAATTGTACGCGAGGAAGAGCACAAGCCTCATCATCGGATGCCAAGTTCCTTCTAAACTGCACCATACTTGTTTATACATGCATTTTAAAAGTATGCATTTTATATGGCTAATTATGCGGCCTTGGATATGCACTTTGTTTTTAAACCTATGCACATATTATGAAGATGATCTTTATTTTAAAAGCAGCACACAGGTCTTGGTTGGTGCATCGGGAGGAAGCACAGGTTTTGGTGGGGGTGGATGTCGGAGAGATTTACTCTCCTCACTTGAAGACACAATCAGATTCAAAGAGATCATATACTTGCTAGAACTTCATAGCAGATAAGAGTATCTTCTTGGGGATCTTCGACGGGCATGGATTGAATGGATATATCATATCTAATAAGGGTCTGGTCTCGACACTCGACCATCAATACTAGATAATGCCAATAATGACAGAGCAAAAAGGAAAGACGATTGTGATGATGAAGGTTTGGTCCCGACAGAAGAGAAATTTATAAGCATTTCGTAAAAATGGATGAGTGCCTTAAAAGTGCTAAATAGAACAAAATGCATGTCAAGTGGCACTTACGGAAGAGAAAGATTTTGGCATGCACACGAACATGCAAGGAAAGCCCATTCATGCATGATAAAAGGGGGCCAATTCACCTACGTGACGGGGGGCTAAGAAAGGAGAGAGAAGTCGAATCAGAGTGTGGAATTTATCGCATATGTTCTGCGAAGTAATAATCAGCTGTAGTGGAGGTCTCTTATTATTAGATATGATGAGCACGTGACGAAGATTGGATTGTGATAGTAGAGAGAAGGCATATACATTTCTTTTGATGATTAGCGGAGGAAGGCATCCATTCAGAGAAGTTCTCAACGAAGGATTGAGAAACATCGTGAAGAATGCCTTGTTGTCAGCAAATTGCATCGTTAGTTGATGTATTAAGTTAAGGTCTTCGATTGAAACTCCAGCTGACGAAGCACAAAGACATAAATCTCAGTTTCGAGGACGATTTCTGAAATACATTTTTTTTTTTGCTACTTCGTTGTCATAATTGCATTCAGTTATAAAATTAATATATTTTGAAGGTTCCGTTAGATGAATGATTTCAGTCAGCGTTAGGATTTAGTTTGCATCAGTGATGAACAGAAATCTATAATCTTTATAGTGTTATTGAGGAATGTGAATTTGAGCAATGATTTTAAATGAATCTGAAGCCAAGGTATGATCCCAAAGTTTTGAGATAGTGATACTCTTATTTCATTGTTATTTTAAATACTATTTTGTGATGAACGCATAACCCTATGTCAAAGCTCCATGATTTAGCTTGCGATTCTGTTTGTAAAGTGCATAAGGTGCTATGAATTGTCATGATTATATATACATGCGTTTCTTTCGATACAGGCCTTCAATGTAATGTGCTGAAGTTTTGAAGCGCAGATTGCATAATTGTATCTATTATCTGTTTTTTTTTTTTTTTGAGTACTATTTGAGGGCTGTTATAGCATAGTTTCCTAAGTTTCGAGTTCATACGAATCAATATCACCTATGATGTGATAAACGTTAGTGCATAATTACATGAAGAAAACTGTGCACATGTCCTCAGAATCATTAGAGCGTTGGAATTCAGTTCTGAAAATTTGAGCATGATTGTATATATATAATATATGTTGATGTTCTAAATATTCTTCGCTACCTTAAACAGTTGACAAAAACTAAAACCAGAGTTTTCTAAATTGATAGTTCTTATTTCCGAGTGATGATTCTACATAGTTACTTATAACTTTTGTCTTGTGGATTCTATATTTCTGCCTTCTCTGTGTTTCATGTAGGCATTAATTTTTAGGTTGCAAACCAACTTTCACACAACAACGATTAAGCACTTGATCGATTTGCTATAGTGTTAGTTCTTATGGGTCAATGAAATAAAAAGAAAATATCGATTGCTTTTGAATTAGGACTGTCGCACATAAATCTCATGATTACTCGGTACTACAACAGCGGCTAGAGATATTTCCTCCTTGTGCTTTGAATTACTTGAATCAAGAATGAATGTTTATACACGTCTTGTGAATTCTTCAGATTTGTTAACTATATGGAGAATGTTGATCCTCTTCTCTTAGATCAGGACTTAACAGGTCTCTCTCTTGTTTTAAACTAGACATTCACACATCAAAACTTGATTGTGAATTTGCTGAGCATATGATTACTCTTGAAGATTGAACGTGCATTTTCGAGTTTTATAAAAAAAAACAAGCAGACCGATAAATTGTCATTAGTTAGTTACTTTGCATGATTTTTTAACTACTCATAAATAAAGTTATGTCAACTTCTTTTGTCCATGAAGTTTCTACTTCTTGGTGACTAAACCTTTTTGAATAGTTTTACGTTCCCATCTTGGAGTTCTTATTTCCTTATCTAATGGTGTGGTAAACTGCAATGAATTTGTCATGCAATGAATTAAAGATTAATAGGATTTCAAAGAAGTAGTGCCGATGCAAACTTATACATCTATCAAAACAAGTCCTTAGTGGCCATCATCATCATCATCCTCTATGTCAATGAATTTATCTTAACATGCTCAAATGAAAAACGCATCCAATTCATCATCACATAGCTTCACCTTGAGTACTCTATGATAGACCTTGGACTACTTCACTACTTCTTGGGTATGGAAGTTTGGCAAACAAAAGAAGGGATATTCTTATCTCAGAAGGAGTACTGCTTTGATCTTCTTTCAAGATATAACATGGAATTATGTCACTCAATATCTACACCACTTGAAAGCTCACACTGGAGGATTCATCATCACTTCTGGATGTGCACACTTATCGAGAGCTTGTTGGCTCATTACTCTACCTTGCCAATACTAGACTAGATATTTCCTAGTCAGTTGGTATACTCAATCAATTTGCACATCAACGTCATCATACTCATTGGGTTGTTGCTCAAATCATGGTCTTTGGTACAGAGTGGGGCATCGAACTCGTCGAATATTTGGGCTGGTGATCCTGATTCTCGACGATCCACTTCCAGGTACATATTCTTGCTTGGCTCAGGACCTATCTCTTGGGCAAGTAAGAAGTAGCCTACAACTGCTCTATCATCGATCGAGGACGAGTATTGAGCATCCGACTTCGTAGCATGTGAGGGAATCTAGCTTCAATAGTGATTATCCGACATTGGTGTATTGCAGGTTACTCTGACACACATCTGCACAGATAGGTAGACAACCTTGTCCATCACGAAGAATCTAGTGTTCCATGCTCGGATGAACCACATCTAAACATCCGCGAGAAGCTCATGTCTCAAGAGATTACTCTAGAGCAGTGTACCTCTCAGGAGAACCTAGCATACATCTTCACGAAGGATCTACCTCTAGTTCCACTCCATCCCTTGGTGGACCTTTGCAGCATTCAGCCGCTCCAAAATGGAGCTGCAGAGCCTGGGTGTTGATGACATGATTGCTCCTACATCATCTACATTTGTATCCGCATGAGTGCATCTCCATTTTGTATCTAGGAGGCACTCCATTTCTAGTTTAATTCTATTTTATTTTGTATCTCTTTTGTATTTGGGTACCTTGCCATTTGTTTCTACCATTGTATTCATTCTCCTTTGAGGGGAATTATCCCACATGAGATGTACTTTGGAGAGCCCCTCCCAACTCTATATAAGGAGGGCCTCTCCCTCCATTTGTAGTTGGTTAGAAGCTTGAGACCCTTACTTCATGCTCTAGAAAAGCTCATTTCTAATCCATGTGAGTTTACCCATTTCTTGGTCTACTCACGTTGAGTCTCTCACACTCTTTCTTTTGTGAGTACACTCTTCTTTTCATTTTTGTTATGCATGTGTACTCTCTACAAACTTGGATGGTGCTAATTAGTCACTGTGGGCATACATGATGCATCATGTGATGGTAGCAGAAGGCCTTTGGGATATTGTACATGGTATTGAAAAACATACTACAAATGTGTTGTGATTGTTTACCGTTTCCCATGTTGATTGTAATATAGTATAACAAATGTGTAATGATTGTTTACCATTTCCCATGTTGATTGATTTGTATCTTTTGTAATTTAAATAAAAACGTTCCACGAGAAGAAAGATAAGAAGGATTGATTTCATTTTAATCTCTTTATGCGAGCAGATGGGATGCTGGACACATTTTATGTGAGCCTATGAAAGAAGAGGGAAGCTACGAATATAAAGAAATGTAAATCATTTTAGAGAATCACTTTAGCGAGTCGACAAACTAAACATGCGTTCACACATTTTCAACTCATTCTGATTTGAAACTGATTTGTTCAAGTCGTTATTTGATTTTTCTGTGAGTGGGCGATGAGATCGGTGGAAGAAGGCTCCAAGATATGTAGAAGAAGGCTCCAAGGATCTGCTTATGCACTTACAGGGCATGCCAGCAGCAAATTAGACATCTACACACCGCCATGAAATCTCCATGGTTAGGTCTCTCCATATCGATTTCTTTCCGCCACACTTTTTTTTTTTTTTAATGGAGGTTCGGCCGAGGCCTACTCGGCTGGACTTTAACTTTGAAATTGCAACTGTACAAGGAAGGGCATAGTACCCATGGGATCCCCCTTATCCCACAAGAACAAGGGTTTACAACCTAGTTGAACGGCCGTCACAACTACCGCGAGGATGGTCAAACGGTGGCCAACAGCCACATACAACAGTTTTCTGAGATTCATATCTCCCTACATGTTGCTGCCAGGGGTTGAACCCTCGCCCCCGCCTCAAGAGGTGAGAGGCCCAACCACCAGGCCTGCGAACTGGGACTTTTGTGTGTGTGTCGCCCACTTGAATGCTGAAGCTGAAAATGTCTCAGATACGCCTAGTGAATGAATGCTGAAGCTGAAAATGTCTCAGATACGCCTAGTGAATGGCCGCTGGCGTGTGCCATTTTTGGCCGTGCTGATTCTATGTCCTCTCGTTTCTGCCGACTTTATGAAGAGAACCTTCCACCCCAGAATTGGATATCGCTTATCATTAACTGTCTCCCGGAATGCTAGGATCTGTTACAGAAGATCACTATTTGCAGAAATTCCACAGTACAGAGTCACAAAACCGATGATCTTCTTCATCGCTGTAGGCGACTAAACATGGCCGCAGCTCCTGCGGCAGAGCAGAAACGGAGGTCTCCGGTGGTGACAAAAGCATCGCCTCGGCAATCTGTTCTATTGTGGGGTTCGGTGAAATGAGTATCCACTTAAACTCGTCTGCGTGATCTGTTGGACCTCCAAAGAAATTCTGCATCCGATCGTAGGACATTCGATTGTTCTCTAAGACTACAACAGCAGGCGCCTTGGTAGAGCTGGCATTCGCCATCGTCGAGGAGCTGCTGCTGATGCTTGCTATAGAAATGGGTGGCGGCTTTGTGAACGTCTTACGTTTCTCCTCGGAAGCACCGGCTGAGAAACTGCAGCTACCGTTTCCGTCCAAGCCCTCCGATGCTAATTGAAGATTACTCTCTTGAGATAAACAGCACCCCATATTCAGGCAACCTGATTGCACTCCATGAGACCCAGATCGCTGCCGCTTCCGTGGCCCCTTAACTGTTGAACTCCTCGAGAAAGACGAGTTCTGCATTCCTGTTGTCACCGTGCAGTTTCCCTTACTGCGTTCACTTAAACAGGGACCAGTCGAGACCGATAAGAAATCGGCGCTACTGTTTTTATCGCTATGATCGGCCATGGAGCCAGCTGCAAAAGCGATTCTTTGTATAGTACGCGGAGATAGATCACATGGCAGCTTTTTCAAAGCTTGTGGTAAAGATTCGGGCATGTTCATGCGTGCTGAGGGACCGCGCAGGCAGTAAGCAGCCACATCGAATGCGCGTGCAGCAGCCTCTGCGGTGAAGTACGAGCCGAGCCATAGGCGAGATCGCTTCCGGGGCTCTCTGATCTCCGCGACCCATTTACCCCACGCACGCCTGCGAATCCCACGAATACCTGCGGGGGCAGCGGATGCGTTACGCCGCAAGGCGGTATCAGAGGGCGGAGGAGCTGGAGGAGACTCCGCAACAAGTGCAGCAGTGTGTGATGAAACGAAAGCAAGCACCCCGGGCTCGCTCGGCGACTCGCACCGGCCCGTCGGTAGGGTGACTTACTTGAGTGTTTTGTTCGCTTACTTGAAAGCGGAAGATCACCGTTTGAATGAAAAAACAACTTGCATTGAAAGAGAACGCTTACAAAAGAGACGGCCTAAGCCGGCCCGCGTTGAACGTCGCGGGCGAACGTTTACAGTGAGCCGGCCCGCGTTAAGCGTCGCGGGCAAACGGGTTACAACGGCCCCTCGATGGCACAACGGCGCTTTCGAGAGGTGCGTACGGAGGGGACTAGCACGAAGGCTACCGCACGTTGATCGCTAAGATCGCTTGAGTTCACTTGGTCACTTGGGTCGGAGGCTCACCATGTCCCCCTATAGTTGCGCACAATTTGGCGCCGGTCGGCAAACCATACAAACACCAAAAAGGCCTAGATAGAAATACATGGGGGGGGGGGGGGGGGGCTCTTGCCCACGGGTTGTCACATATTCTCCCCCGCTTCGAAGAGCTTTGCGTCCTCGTAAAGCTACGGAATTCGCGCCTGGGATGTCGAAGGATGAGTCGATTGGAACGACTCAATGAGGCTTTGGGCTGTCGGTGGCATACTCTGTTTACTTACCCATGTGGCTTCCTTGAGGGGGCGGCCACGCCACTTGACGAGGAATTGCGAGCTATTCTCCTTGAGGATCAAGTCTACCTGTCGTTGTTCGATTGGGTCTTCCACCAATGTAACTTGACGTCCAAAGCGAGTATCAGGGCGGAAGCGTTTTAACAAACTCACATGGAACGAGTTATGGATATGAATTTCGGGTGGAAGAGCCAGCTGATATGTCACTTGGTTGAAGCGGTGACTAATTCTGTATGGTCCATAGTACCTATGATTGAACTTTGGAGTGAAATTCCTGGGTAAAATGATGTTCTTGGCATTTACTAGAACTAGGTCACCCACTTGGTAATCTGGCGCCTCTGTTCGGTTCTGATTAGCAATTCTTACCATCCTTTCTTTGCTCTTGATAAGGGCTTCTTTTGCCTGACGTAGTTTAGATTGCCAGTCTCGTAAAAAATTACCACATTCCCGGTCTGCTGCCACTAGCACTTCATCTGACATGAGTGCCATAGGTGTGATTACACTTTTCCCTGTGGCCACCTCGAACGGTGACATAGATGTACTGGAATGGATTGAGCTGTTATAATGGAATTCTAAAATGTCAAGGTGCTTGGCCCAATCCTTCTGGTCCGCTTGAATGTAACTCCGCAAGTAATTTTCTATGGTTTGATTGACTCTTTCTGTTTGCCCATCGGTCTCGGGGTGATAGGCCGACGAGAATCGAAGCTGAGTCCCTAAGATGGAGAAAAGTTCCCGCCATAAGTCGCTCATGAATCTAGTGTCCCGGTCTGACACGATAGCCAAGGGAAGGCCATGATACTTAAACACTTTTTGGAAGAAAGTTTGTGCTACCACCTTTGCCGGCATAGGTGGCTTCATCGGTATGAAGTGTGCTTGTTTAGAGAAATAATCCACTACTGCCATAATTGCATTATGCCCATCGGATGCTGGTAGATCTGTTATGAAATCCATGCTGACCATGTCCCAAGGACGGTTCGGAACGGGCATGGGTTGAAGTAGGCCTGCCGGTTTGATCTTCTGCTGTCTTACTAGTTGACAGGTCGGGCATGTTTGAACATATTCAATCACGTCGTCTTTCATCTTCGGCCAAAATACATGCTCCTTTAAATGTTCATAACTTCTTCTTTGTCCGCCATGTCCGGCTAACTGGCAATCGTGTGCTTCCCATAAAAGCATCCTTTGTATTTCTGCGTTGTCCGGTATGTAAATCCTTCCCTTTCTATATAGCATGTTGTTCACAATTGCGTATTTCCCTTTATGATCTAAGCCCGAGTGTACATCTTTTATGATCCTCTGTATCTCCGGATCGGTTTGTTGCAACTTACGAATTTGATCTTTCGTCTTACTCTCGGCCATGGAAATTGCAGCCAGCGTCGGTCTTCTACTCAGGGCGTCTGGCATGACGTTTTGCTTGCCGGGTTTGTGAATTATGTCTATGTCAAATTCAGCCAAGAAATCCTGCCACCTTGCTTGCTTGGGGGATAACTTTGGCTGAGTACAAAAGTACTTGAGTGAAATGTTGTCGGTGTAGATTTTTGTGTGTTTATCTTGGACATAGTGACGCCACTTTCGCAAACAGTGGATCACTGCGAGCATCTCCTTCTCGTGAGTGCTCCATCTTAACTCTGTACTTGAAAATTTGTGTGACTCATAAGCCAGAGGGCGTCCTTCCTGCATAAGGACCCCTCCAATTGCCAATCCTGATGCATCTGTGTGGATCTCGAATTCTTTGTCAAACTCCGGCAACTTCAACACAGGAGCTTCGCACATCACCTGTTTGAGTTGCTCGAAAGCATCTTGTTCCTTAGGCCCCCATACAAAGCAACCCTTACCTTTGGTTAACTCTGTGAGCGGAGCCGCCACTTTACTGAAGTCTTTTATGAATTTTCGTGGGAACTGGCAGAAACCTATGAACTCTCTCACTTCTCTGACTGTTCTAGGCGGTGCCCATTGACGAACTGCTGTGATTTTATGAGGGTCTATCATCACTCCTTTGTCTGAAACCATGAAACCTAAAAATTCAACTGAAGTCATGGCAAATTCACACTTTTCTGGCTTGGCATAGAGCTGTCTTTCCCTTAGACGTTGAAGTACTGCTCTCACGTGGTCCAGGTGTTCCTCTAAATTGCGGCTGTAGATCAAAAGATCGTCTATGTAGATGATTAAGAACTCATCCAACATATCTCTGAATCCGTCGTTCATCTCCCGGCAAAACGTGCCTGGAGCGCCTGTAAGTCCGAAAGCCATGACTAGCCACTCATAGCTGCCATAGCGAGTTCTAAATGCCGTCTTCTCAATGTCCTGTTCGGCAATCCGAATTTGATGATATTCGGATCTGAGATCTATTCGTGTGAAGAATTTCGCCTGACCCAGTCGGTCCATCAATTCATCCATAACTGGAACTGGGTACTTGGTCTTGACTGTAATCTTATTCAAAGCCCGATAGTCCACACACAACCGCATGCTGCCATCTTTCTTCTTGACGAATAAAACGGGAGCACCGTAGGGTGAACTACTGGGTCGAATGAACCCTTGCTGTTCTAGTTCTACCAGTTGCCTTTTTAACTCCTTTAGGTCTGTCTCATTCATTCTATAAGGTGCCTTTGCGGGTGGAGCTTGGCCTGGCATGACCTCGATTCTATGTTGTACCTGCCTTAGTGGTGGCAGGCCGCTTGGTAACTGACTCGGTAGAACGTCCTGAAACTCTCTAAGTACCTCCTGAACTCTTTGGTCACCCACCTTCATCTTGTTACTTTCCTGTTCCTCTATGTCTATGTGATTACACTTTATGAGGCACAAGTGTGCTTGAGCCCCTTGTTTCATTGCCTTTTCCACTTGCTTGGCCGTCATTGGCCCTTGTGTCTGTTGTTTGTTTACTGCCCTTGTTACTGCGGCTACTGACTTTAACTTTCCTGGTGGTAGGTTCACGGCTTTGTTCCCTTTGTTCTGGCTACTTGACGACGCACCCTCTTGATGCATCGGTGTTTTTCCTTTTCTTTGTCTGTCTAATTCCTCCTTTGACGTTGGAGGCGTACTTGCTTTCGCTTTTATTTCTTGAGGGTTCGATCCTGGATTGTCTCCGTTTTCTTGTTTCCCTTGTGTCTCTTGACGTGTTACTGGGGTCCTTCTTGCTACTCTGTAACAATCCACCACCACAATATTTCCTTGCATATCTAGGAGAAGCTTGTCAATCTTTTTGCCTAATAGACTGACCATGTATCTATCCATAAAAGATAGCCCAACTATGACGTCGAACGACTCTAGCGGGACTACCAAAAAATCTAACTTCGCGGACCATTCACCTACTGTCATTCTCACGTTCAGTGCTATCTTCACATTATCATCACGGCCTTGGGCGAAGGTTACTGACATTTCAGGTAACTTACTCAAAGCCAACTGTAAACTGGCTGCGCATTCTGGCGACATGAAGTTATGTGTTGCACCTGAATCTACTAACACTGCTTTCCTCTTGTTCCCAAAAGTCCCCCAGAAATACATATTTTGAATCATTCTTAAAGTCATTGGAAAACATCCTGGCAGTGCGGCCACCGTACCTACATGTGGTGCTTCATTCCCGTTTTGTATCTCTTGTTCGTTTTCATCTAGTTCTGTTAGGATTACGTTTGTGTTTCGTCTCGGTGGCTCCTCTTCTACATGAGCCGTTTGCACTCGCGTCTGGTTATTGTTGCGCGTGCACTGGTGCGTCCAGTGATTCCCGCGGCATACCCTACAGAACGGCCGGGGATCATTCCTTTGCATTTGAGGGGCTGGTAGCGCCCTCTGTTGATTGTTCCCTTGAGTGGTTGGGTTTCTCTGTACTTGAGCATTGCCCGTATTCTGAGCGGTGGCAGGGCGGGTGTTTGAGTTGTTGTTTCCCACTCCCTGCTGATTTCTTCGGGGTGATACGTTTTCTGTTCTGCGTATGCTTTGAGCACGACGGTTGCTCTCCGCATCCTGATATCTTTCGGCCATGACAATGGCTTCTTCCCAGGTGGGGGGCGACTGTTTTTCTATCTCTCGCCGCGTCCAAACGCTACATCCGTATAGGAACCCATGCAGCCGATCGAGATCGTGCATCTCCGTGATTTGCAACATGAGTCTTCTATACTTGCGAATGTATTCGGACAACGGCCCTTCTTGTTTCAGGCCCCGCCACTCATCCCTGAGTTTGAATGACTCGTTTTGAGGAATAAAATACTCCTCAAACGCTGCTTTGAACTCTTTCCATGACTTGAATTCCTCCCTTGCGGACTCTGCCAAGAACCAAGCGTCGGCATCGTCGGCTAGGAAGGAGGCGGCAATCTTCACCCAATGTCGCTTACCCACTCTTTGAAGATCGAGGTATTGCTCCATGTCTCGAAGCCATTTGGAGACTGCGAGAGAGTTGCGTTTACCCCGGAACTTCTCGGGTGGGCACGGTTTGAACCTCCCATAGGAGTCTGAGTCGCTACCATCGTCCGAGGAGGAGATGAGGTTGTATCGTCTGACTCGAGGCCGACGGCCTTGTCGAGACGTGCGCCCCGATGTCTCCCCCTGTTGAACCTCTGGTTGCTTCCCCGTATCCCTGGGCTTGTTTTCCCTTGTTTCTGCCTGACCTTTCAACAACTGCGCCAGATCAGCGATGGTGGACTCAAGACGGCCCATGCGGTTTTCCTGAGCCGCCATCCAGTCTACGGGCAGTTCATCCCTCTCCTTTTCCAACGTTCCAAGATCATAATTCCGATTTGTGGGAGGCGGGGTCGGTTGACGTTTCCCCTTGTTCCTCCGTTTTTCCTTTCCTGTCTCTTTGTGGCCGCCACCGCGTGGCTCCACGTCGCTAAGAAACGCGTCGTTGCCTTCACCCTCCATCACGGTGTACTAAGTAGAACGTTAAGACTCGGTCCCCAGCACTGGTGTGACAACCGGTCCGTTCTCTTTTCCAAGGCCGCTTGGATCGAGCGAGGCTCTGATACCAACTGTGATGAAACGAAAGCAAGCACCCCGGGCTCGCTCGGCGACTCGCACCGGCCCGTCGGTAGGGTGACTTACTTGAGTGTTTTGTTCGCTTACTTGAAAGCGGAAGATCACCGTTTGAATGAAAAAACAACTTGCATTGAAAGAGAACGCTTACAAAAGAGACGGCCTAAGCCGGCCCGCGTTGAACGTCGCGGGCGAACGTTTACAGTGAGCCGGCCCACGTTAAGCGTCGCGGGCAAACGCGTTACAACGGCCCCTCGATGGCACAACGGCGCTTTCGAGAGGTGCGTACGGAGGGGACTAGCACGAAGGCTACCGCACGTTGATCGCTAAGATCGCTTGAGTTCACTTGGTCACTTGGGTCGGAGGCTCACCATGTCCCCCTATAGTTGCGCACAATTTGGCGCCGGTCGGCAAACCATACAAACACCAAAAAGGCCTAGATAGAAATACATGGGGGGGGGGGGGGGGGGGGGCTCTTGCCCACGGGTTGTCACACAGTGGGTGAGACGTTTTGAGGGGCATTGGTGCCCGGTGGCGGAGCTGGAGGAGCCAGCACGAGATCGATAGCAGAGAAGAAAGCACGAGATCGATAGCAGAGAAGAAAGCAGGAGGGGAGGGTTCGATACTGTGCGCAATCTTCGAAATAGGGGATGCGTGAACAGAGTGAGCCATATAGTGAAGGTAGTGAAGTCGAGTGAGTTGGGATTTTGTATAATGATAGCTAAAACTTTATACTGCCGGGAAAGCGGCCGGTAGTCTGAACGTGTTCATGTGTCCGACTGTAAACACGGCCGGGGGAACGCGGAGAGCACGCGTCTTTGCAAATGGATGCTCTCGATTTGCGTCAGATATTATGTCTTTGAGGTCGGGAGTTGCGATCTAGCTAAAATCCGATCGGCCTCGATCGAGTTGCACGCGTGAGGTGACGATTTGAAAGAGATTCTAAAAGTTCTCATATGGACTTTTTTGTCACAAGTGAATTGATGGCCCGTGGGTCCTGAAGCACAATCAGACTATTCCTGTTTTTAGCATTTTGACCATATACTCCTTGGAATCCCTTTTTTTAAGAAGAACTTCCCAAGGCTAATTTCTTTGAGCTTCCCAAGCCTAATCTGCTTGAACTTGAACATATTAAACAAATAATTGTACGTCCTAAGTTGAATCTCTTTATGCTTGAATATACTGAAAGAACAAATATACAATTGAAATAACAAATGTACAAGAACAAATATACAATTGAAATAACAAATGTACAAGTGAAGGGCATAGTATCTATGAGACTTTTCATATGCCACAAAGTAGGGGTTAAACTCTTGAAGCATCACAAAGAGATGATTATCTAAAAGCATCTAGTTTCAAAGGCTCAAAAGCACTACAACTTCGGCATCACAAAGAAAAGATTATCTAAAGGCATCTAGTTTCAAAGGCTCAAAAGCACTACAACTAGGTAGACTAGCCACACTGGCCTATGCACATCTAGGAGCCTGCAGGGGGGTTGAACAGATGACCTTCGCCTCAAAAGGTGGGTGCTCAACCAACCCGCTAAAGGCACATGGAATCTTCTTGAAATTCTTTACATGTTCTACTTTAATGCAAAGTTGGACACATTAGGAAAATCCTTAAACAATCATCAATTAATAAATATATTAATTCAACACATTGGGGATTCGTGGTGGACATTGGGAAATCTTCGTGTAGTGGTAAACATGGTGGACATTGGATTGTGAGAGGTGTAAGGTTCAAAACTTGAAGTGAGACATGGTGTTGAGCTCCTAGAAAGTGGGGATAAAGTAGAAATAAATTTTCTTTTTAGGAAAAAGGAAAAGCGAGAAACCACAAAAACAAGTCGCCATTTTGGTAGATGATGATTTTTGTAATAAAAGAGAAATAAACACCAAATATAGTGTATTGGTGATGAAAAGGAAGTTGATATATTTCAATAATGATGTGTCTACACACACTTGAGACCGTATGTGCACTTTCGTTTGGTCTAGCAAAGCTCGATTAATATTTCTCCTAAACTTTTTGAGATATAATCAATCTTTGCATTAGGATATTTAGTCACTAGCAATGGCTGGAAGCAATGAAGTATTATTTTTCTTGGTTATTGAGGATCACTTGGATGGTACTAATTACCCATTATGGACATACATGATGCATCATGTATTGGTAGCAAAAGATCTCTGGGATATTGTACATGGTGTTGAAAAACGTCCTACTAAACCTACAAATTCAATGATTGAAGATGATGTAGATGGTGTTGAAGATGATGACCTTCAATTCCCTAGTCATGTTGCAGTTCATATTGCACCTATTGTAAAGGAGCTTTGTTAGGATGGCAGAGATGCAGAGACACATGCATTGATAGCTTTGTTTGTCAAATATGCCATTATCCCTCACATTCACTTTTGCAAGACAACAAAAATTTTTGGGATCCTCTTAAAACATTATAACAGGAAAGAAATGAGGTTGGTATTGCTTACCATCAAATTTGTTGGAGAGTGAGCATATGAGTGAAGGAGATTCAATGGATAATTCTTTGAGAAATTTCAAAGATTTGAAAGAATAATTGATTTCTACTAATGTTGCCACATAGTTCACTTATGTAGACTATTCTTAGTCGTCTTCTAGATTCTTATAGGTTTTTCTATCTACTCTTTGATCGATGATGAAAGACAATCCAAATGCCTTACCTTGATGAGTTAGTCTCTCTTTTGCTACAAGAGGATCAATCTAGGTGGATTAGGTCAATTAAGTGTGTTTTAGATCGAGCTTTCTTAGCTAGTCAAAGGGGCAAAGAATTCATTGAAAAAATAAGTACCACGATCTCTCATTATCTCAATGGGAAGACTAAACCTTGTAACTATTTTGTCAAATAAGAATTTTCTTGTGGTTTGAGCATCATCTTTTGTTGTGGCATGTGCTTCTACCTGCTTGGTAAGATAATATGTTGCTATGATTATGTACTCAATATGAGATCCTTTGGCAAATGGGCCAATAGGACCAATAAATTCTGTCCTCCATTTTGCAAAGGCCCAACCTGCCATCACTAGTTGTAAAGGCATTTGATGTCCATTAAATAGACATTTTTCTCTTTTGCAAGTATCACACCTACTCATGAGTTTTGGAGCATCCATGTCTAAGGTAGGCCACCATAGACCAAAAAATAAAATCATCTCAATGGTTTGGTTTGTAGAAAAATTCTCGCGTGCAACACTATAGTGTACAACTTCCAATAGTGCCAAATAATCTTCATGAACATAGAGGCATAGCAAGCTATCCTTGCCTCACTTGTATATCATATTGCCAATTGGAGCATGATGATAAATGCCATATTTGGAAAGTTTACTATGTTCTTGCTCCATGAGGGGCATGTAGAAATCATAAAGTAGCATGCTCAATGGTTGGAATGGCTTGGTAGGTGGAGCATGCACTAACATAATCATGTACTCTTTGTTCCATGTGTGGCTAATAGATGGCATTTCTTTGCACGTTTTGCAAAGTCCTTGATTTTAGAAAATGCCTACAAAAATATAGGAGAGTTATTGGTCACTCAACCCATTTTGACACCATTTCAACATTCAACAAGTAATTGTCCAATAATTTATCGTTAATTGCTTCGTTTAGATTGGTAATTTTGATTCTTCATAAATGGTTGGATCTTATGTCTGTACTGCCCTTCTTGACTACTACTTCAAAGTCATACTAACCATCTTGTAGCACAAGGCGTATTGGAAATTATACCAGGACTTGATGGTGTACAAAAATTTTAAATCTGTTAGAGGGCCGCCGAACCAGGACGGATGAACCCGGACAGGTGCCTTAAATGTAAAAGTGCTGGACGGCTGCCGAACAAGGACAAGAGTACGAGGACAGGGAGCTTAAATGAAAAAAAAGAATCTTTCAGGGAACACGCAGGTAACTGCAGAAGTGCGCATCCTTGTAAAAAATCCTCTATTTAAGGCAATGAAAAAAAGAGCGGCAGCAGTCCGTTTTTTGTGGGAATTGTAGTGTATTGTTTGATTAAGTCTTGTTTGAGAGTGCTGTAACGTATTGTGTGCGTGTATATGTTGTTGAAAGGATAAGTTCTGCTTTGATCTGTTCCGTCTGTACTCCTGCTAGTCGATTATACTCACCTTAGTACAGAATGACGAATCAGTTGTATTGTGAGGCGAATCTGTTCGGTGATGGTTGAGTGTGACTCTGAGTGTGAACAAGTGTGGTATGTTATTTGGCAGTTCTTCGGCGAAGTAGGTAGCGCGAAGAGTAATCTCGAACTAATTGTCTGTAAAGTTTCTGTAAGCGATCGAATTCGTTACTGTATCTTATATTTGTTGTCTACTCCAACTACGGGAAGACTAGTAGCTGTAATGGTCTGAAGGTGAGTAGAACATCGTCGGTTTATGGTTAGCTGTTTATTACGAGGAGATTGATTGTTCGAGTCCGCGTAACTTTAAGATACAATGTCTAGTTGGTATACCTATCTGCCCTGACGAAGTACGGATTAGGTGACTTTGTTATTGAAGTATCTTTTGCGCGTAAATTACGTAACCGGATTGCTACCCTCAGTCTTGAAGTTCTAATTCCAATACACTGAACAGTCTTCCGTTGTTCAGGGATGGAAACTGAGCTAAGGACGGGATGACATTAAGATTGTGTGTTAAAATGGAAAAATAGTACAGGGCCTCTGTCTAACAGACCCCTACCACTCCCAAGGACCCACGTGGCTAAGAGAACGATTGCGGTTAGGAAGATTTGAAACCGGTTGAACTTGAAGTGTTTGAATCGGAAGTAGAGTAACGATTAAACCATAACCAGTTTAACATTTGGCGCCGTCTGTGGGAAGGTGGCATCAGGTTGCCAGTTATCTGTGAACAGTAGCAGTAGCGTGTTGGCTGTTTGTTCAGAATCAAACACTACGTTTATCGTTCGATTGACTGACGGTAGCAACAGAGCCAAATTGTTGCCAACTGCTCAGATAGTACTACTAAAGCAATGATACATGCCGGTTACTCGGTCTGGCGAAACGTATCCTAGGAACCATACGACTGGAACACAAAAAGTACTAAAGACAACCCTAGGAGAAGAAGGTATAACGCGGCCTGACCCAGTGGTCAAGCAAGTTAAGGACGTTAGAATTAATTCCGGTCATATTCCGGTGGAACGATCAACGCCTTTGGTACATTCTAGTGTCATTTCGACCCAGCCTAACCAAAGTACAATAATTCCAGAATCTATCAAGACGCCGCTGGAGACCAGTTTAACAATCTTGGATAAAGATTCAGAGTTATCCACGATTAGACAAACTCTAGGAAAAGAAATCCGTAAAAGTGGAAAAACACTACAGTCTGGTACACTGTCAGTTCATTCCGGTGATATTCCGGTGATAGAAACACCAACTAGCGGCCAAGGATTAGCATTTTTTGCGGAATCCTCAGCCCGACCCGCGTGCTTGGAAGAAATATTTCGGATACTGGATATCCAGAAGGAAGGAGAGCTATTCGAAGCAGAGATCCGAAGTATCCTACGCAGAAACAACACACCGGAAGGCACGCCATCCGGTGATCCAGATTCTGATAGTTCAACTAATCAACCTCAAGATACAGAAGAAGGACCGGAGACACTCACGATGAACGGACAACAACAGCAACAACAGTTAGGCCAACCAAGGCCGCCTCCAACAGGAGTAACATACACGAAATTTGGTGGATTCCCAGGAGATGACCCGGATGCTCACGTACGCACTTTCGAGATCAGTTATGCAGTCCTCAACCATCCACCGGATCAGGCATACAAAGCCATTGTTTTTCAATCTACTCTGGTCAATGAAGCGGCTAGATGGCTTACGGAATACGACATTAATCATTTCGGTACCTATGATGCAGTACGAGATGCTTTTCTGCAACGATTTAGGCTAAAGAAGAATCCCGTCGAAATCTTTGATTATTTACAGAACAACCGACAGAAGGCGAATCAGACTGTCCAAGAATATGCTACACTTTTTAGAACACACTTGCGACAGATACCACAGGCCCACGCCAACTTACCGGATGACGTCATCACTCAGTGGTTTATCAATGGTTTAAACCCGCAATTGAAGCAGATCATGATTATCAGATGTGTCGGAGCAATGACATTGGATGCAGTCATCGCCATGGCTCTGCAACTGGAATCCAAAGTCGATGGATTTACAGAAGATCTAGAGTGGTTAAAAGCGAACAAAACTATGACTGAAGATATAACCAGACAAGTGTACTATATCACATGCAAAAATTCAGGTCATACTAGTGCTAACTGTGCGCTAAATCAAACATTCTGCGCTATCTGCAACACTGTCGGACACTCCACCGGAAATTGTGTCTACAATGCCAGAATACAGGGAACAGCAACAGTCAATGCTGTTATTCAAGAACATGGACAGGCAGCGAATCACTATGTACCTCCGCAACTGAGAAACAATCAACCACAGGGATATCGAAACTACCGAGGACAGAGGAACAATAACTATAATGCAAACCACTGGCAGAACGAACCACCACCGGAAAATCCCAATTTACCACCGCCACGCTGTCATTTTTGTGGTGAATTCGGACACATTAGAAGATATTGCAAGGACGCAGCTGAGTATGATCAAAGGAAGAAGGAGCGACAAAACCCAATGGCCAACATGGTACAAATTACACCGGTAGAAACGCAAACTGCTACAGTCCAGACCCAATCAGGTAAACAACTGCAGCCAGTAGCAGAAGTATTTGAACCAGGGATACAAGAACAACATAGGATGTATAACAAGGCTAGTCACTGGACCGCCACAAAACCACCAGTGTTCCCAGAACCCATTCCGGTGACTCAGACCTCATCGACAAAGGAAGGAACACAACAAGAGGAAGCAGCAGCGGAACCACCATCAGTAGTAGACATAACAGCAGATACTTCGGCATCCGCAGAGACCTCGAGTTCAAAAGAGTAGGATAACCAATCTCAGCAGGCCTGGGAAATTTTATCCAAGGCATCTATCACTCTGCCTCTTGGCCAACTACTGGCATTAGTACCTGGTGTTCGACAACAGTTCCAGCAACAGTTCAGTCCGGTACCTTCTTGTATTCCGGCGACAGCAGCAGTTCAACCAGAACCTAATTCTACGGTTGATCATTCAGTCCCCTTGATTACAATATGGTATAAGAATCATAAAATTACACAGGTATTGATTGATGGAGGCTCTGGTGTCAACATTGCAACTACAACCTTATGCAATAAGTTAGGATGGACCGAAATCGAACCAGTTCAATTTTTTGTCAGGATGGCAGACCAATCTAGAGTCCATCCTGTAGGACTTGTGCGAAATGTACCCATTACTGTACAAGGTACGACCTTCAAAATGAATTTTGTCATACTAGATCTGCCGGAATCCACTTTGGATTACAACCTTCTTTTTGGTCGACCTTGGCTGAAGCATGCGAAGGTAATACAAGACTGGTCTGCGCAAGAGCTTACGTTCAAAGATGCCAGCCGTAGATATGTTTAAAATTAGATGCTATACAACCTTGCGAACTGCACGCCAGACCATATTTTGCTGAACCTGTCCACATGTTAGATGGACTATCAGATGATGAAGAAGAGGAATTTCTGAAGAGTAACGCTGACTTAATGACCCTAGGGACTGTTGATCTACAGTCCGTAATAGATAACTGGAGTACTTCAGTATGTACAGTTACACCAATCACCCAAGAGACCAAGCAGGTAGATAGGGTGCCAACACATGACAATGAATTACATTCACTATTTCGGTCGACAGACGACACAGAGAAACCGCAACAGTTTTATGTCTCCGAAGACCAGTTGACCTCGTACAATCTAGGAGACGAAGATCATCCACGACCTGTAAAGATAAGACAAAACTTACCGGAATCATTTAAGGCTGATCTGATTCGACTACTTCGCGAATTCTCAGACGTCTTTGCCTGGGATTACAAAGATATGAAAGGATTAGATCCGCGCATATATCAGCACAGAGTCATGCTGAAGCCTGAAGCTAAACCGAATAGGTAGCCCAGCTATCGGATGAATCCCAATTATGCATCTCAGGTAAAAGCCGAACTTGACAGATTACTAAAGGTAGGATTCATCGTACTAGTAGAACATGCTGAATGGATTTCACCAATTGTGATCGTGCCAAAGAAAAATAAGCAATTACGAATCTGTGTAGACTATCGGAAATTGAACGCAGCAACAGTACCAGATCCTTTCCCGATCCCCTTTCTGGATACCATGCTTGATAGGGTAGCAGGCCACGAAATGTATTCATTCTTAGACGGATACAGCGGTTATAATCAGGTTAGAATGGCTGAAGCAGATATCCCAAAAACCGCCTTCATTACCAACTGGGGTGTCTTTGCTTGTACGGTAATGTGATTTGGATTGAGAAATGCACCAAGCACCTTTCAGCGATGTATGCAGGAGATTTTCTCTCCTTATCTCAATTTGTTTATGCAAGTCTATCTCGATGATTTCTCAATTTTCAGAAAAATGATGGCACATTTGCTTCATCTACGGTGCTGTTTCCAAAAGTGTCGAGATTACCGACTCTGCCTTAACCCAAGCAAATCTGTGTTTGCCGTCTCGTGTGGCAAACTACTTGGTCATATTGTATCTGCCCAAGGTATCCGAGTAGACCCAGATAAGATTTCGGCAATTTTAGAAGCCCCAGTACCCGCCACTCCAAAAGAAGTAATGCGTTTTATGGGTCAAGTACGGTGGCACGGCAGACACTTACGGTGGCTTGCTCATCTGGCTGTACCTCTGAATAAACTAATCACCAAAACTCCACGACAGTTCGAATGGACTCAAGAATGCCAAACTACATTTGATCGACTCAAGTATCTATTAACGCAGGCACCAATCCTACAACCACCGTACTGGGACAATCCGTTCCATGTTTTTGTCGACGCCTCAGATATTGCGATCGGCAGTATTCTGATGCAGCAAACATATAAGTGGTTTCGCCCTGTCTATTACGCCAGCAGAAGGCTTGCACCGGCAGAAAAGAACTATTCTACCACTGAAAGAGAATGTCTAGGATTAATTTACTCCATCAAAAAGTTCAGACATTATTTATTAGGCCGGAAATTCACCTTTCATGTGGCTCATGCTACCCTTGTCTATCTAGTGAGACAACAACATCTAGGCAGACGATTAGCCCGATGGGTGCTTCTCTTGCAGGAATTTGATTATGAAGTCATTCACCGACCCGGAAATGCACATGCCTTAGCAGATTTCTTATCTCGCCTAGATTCTGGTGAAGCTCCGATAGGCATAGATGACACGACTCCAGCAATTTATAGTTCTGAGCCAATGACCGATGAGACTGCCGAATTACAAGCAACACCTACATATTATGATCAGATTTTAACTTTTCTCACCGAAGGATGCTTTCCATCTGACACTGCCAAGGTAGTTCGAAGGAAATTGGCAGTCTTTAGCCGCCGATTCCGGTTAGTTGCAGGAGAACTATATTATGTAGATCACACCGGAATCTTACTTCGATGTGTTCCTCCGCACGAAATTAACTCGGTCATCACGATGGCTCATTCAACCCCTACTGGTGGTCATTTTGCCACAGATCTAACTCACCGGAAAATTCTGCAAGGAGGTCTCTGGTGGCCTACTATGTACCGAGATGTGGCCCAATTCGTCAAAAACTGTGATAACTGTCAAAGGTCTGGACAACCACTGCAACGACACTTCTTTCCCTTGCAGCCTATTATGCCACTCGAACCATTTCAGAAATGGGGATTAGATTTTATCGGTCCAATCACACCCCCAGCAGTCTTCAGTAACAACAGATACATACTAACCTTTACAGACTATGCAACGAGATGGGCAGAAGCCTGGGCTTTACGGTCTGCTACCGCAGTTGCAGTAGCGAAATGTCTGTTAAATGATGTCTTCCCACGATTTGGCTTACCACTCGAATTGGTGACAGATCAAGGTACTCACTTCGTAAATCAAGTAATGAAGGTACTAACCCAATCATTCCAGGTGACACATAAACTTAGCTCTCCATATTACCCTCACGCCAATGGTCTGGCTGAAAGCACAAACAAATCACTATTGAATATCCTCCGGAAACTGATCATGGAAGCACCGGAAAGATGGGATCAACTACTACCTGCAGTATTATGGGCATACCGAACTACATATAAGGTAACCACAGGTTTGACACCTTTCAAACTAGCTTATGGTTTAGAAGCAATAACACCCATGGAAATAGTTATCCCAAGCCTGTGTGTAGCAATCACCCAGAAAATGCTACCAGAAGAGTCGCTGACAGCACGAATGGACGCACTCAGGGAACTTGATGAGCACCGATGGCTCAGTTTTTTAACCATGCGCGAAGTACAACTAAGGCAAGCCAAGACACACGATCGATATTTGAAGACCCCAATCTTTTCGGTAGGTCAGCTTGTCCTTTTCTATAACGCAAAATCGGATAGAGCAGCAGGAAAGTTCAAACTACGCTGGTTCGGTCCCTTTAAGATCTCAGAACAAGTCGGTCCGGCAACTTTTCGGTTGACTATGTTGACTGAAAATCCACTCCCCAAGGTAATTAATGGGTCGAAGTTGCGGCCATATCATCACACCACTAGCCCGCATTAAGTTTTCGACGATGGACCGCGTTTTGTTTAAACTTTTCCTTCTTTTTGCTTTTTATAAATAGCCGCGTTTTCTACGATCTTGAGATAACCAGCCGCCCTCTTAACAGTCACTCGAGTACTCACACCTACATGAAAACCAGTACTAGTCCCGCACCGCACAATGATATTCCACCTCCACCGTAGTGTGTCTATTTAAACTCTGTCGACGACGCCGAAATAAGCTATTGTGTTGCATGCTAGTATTCTGAGCCCTCGTGCATTCTGCATCCGTGCTCATCATCTACCTCAGTAACCGCCATGGAAGCAATAGCCAACTATGCAGCCTTCCGCGATGGTATCCCTACCGAGGTAGGTGAATACCTGCGTTGCAGAGGGTTGGCTAACTTCGCTGAGTTGCTCTGGCACTCGGTGGAAGCCCATCCTTTCTTCACACAGATGCAAAAGGAATTGGACGACAAAGAAGCTTTACTACAGGTGTTACAGAGTAACAACCGGCAACTAACGGCAGAATTGATCAACGCAAAAAAGTGTTTTCAAGAATTTAATCAGTGGCAGCAAACTATCCAAACACAGATTCAAGCCGAAATGTCAAGTTTTTCTACCCTGAATGCTAACCTGCAAGCCGAAAATGAAATTTTGCAGTCAAGAATACAGGTTTTGCAGGAGTTCGAAAGGCAGATATTAAAAGATGAGGGCGTAGAACTGAATGCCACATTAATGACAAATGTGGACATAGACTTATTAAAACAGTAATTGGATAGTCGTGTTCAAAATAGTTGGACACTTTTTCGCAGGAGATGGCTGGCTATACTTGTTCCTCCACTTGAACAAGTACGGTCAGAAATGATTCGGGAGCCAAACTCTGGAATAAACCTACAGACAACACAAAAGGATGTTGAAGACAGTAATGCACCTGCGGGTTCGAGTCCACCGTGCGTGCCAGTGTTAGAGGGCCGCCGAACCAGGACGGATGAACCCGGACAGGTGCCTTAAATGTAAAAGTGATGGACGGCCGCCGAACAAGGACAAGAGTATGAGGACAGGGAGCTTAAATGAAAAAAAAGAATCTTTCAGGGAACGCGCACGTAACTGCAGAAGTGCGCATCCTTGTAAAAAATCCTCTATTTAAGGCAATGAAAAAAAGAGCGGCAGCAGTCCGTTTTTTGTGGGAATTGTAGTGTATTGTTTGATTAAGTCTCGTTTGAGAGTGCTGTAACGTATTGTGTGCGCGTATATGTTGTTGAAAGGATAAGTTCTGCTTTGATCTGTTCCGTCTGTACTCCTGCTAGTCGATTATACTCACCTTAGTACAGAATGACGAATCAGTTGTATTGTGAGGCGAATCTGTTCGGTGATGGTTGAGTGTGACTCTGAGTGTGAACAAGTGTGGTATGTTATTTGGCAGTTCTTCGGCGAAGTAGGTAGCACGAAGAGTAATCTCGAACTAATTGTCTGTAAAGATTCTGTAAGCGACCGAATTCGTTACTGTATCTTATATTTGCTGTCTACTCCAACTACGGGAAGACTAGTAGCTGTAATGGTCTGAAGGTGAGTAGAACATCGTCGGTTTATGGTTAGCTGCTTATTACGAGGAGATTGATTGTTCGAGTCCGCGTAACTTTAAGATATAATGTCTAGTTGGTATACCTATCTGCCCTGACGAAGTACGGATTAGGTGACTTTGTTATTGAAGTATCTTTTGCGCGTAAATTACGTAACCGGATTGCTACCCTCAGTCCTGAAGTTCTAATTCCAATACACTGAACAGTCTTCCGTTGTTCAGGGATGGATACTGAGCTAAGGACGGGATGACATTAAGATTGTGTGTTAAAATGGGAAAATAGTACAGGGCCTCTGTCTAACAGACCCCTACCACTCCCAAGGACCCACGTGGCTAAGAGAACGATTGCGGTTAGGAAGATTTGAAACGGGTTGAACTTGAAGTGTTTGAATCGGAAGTAGAGTAACGATTAAACCATAACCAGTTTAACAGCTCTGATACCACTGCTATATTGTATAAATCTTTTGCTACTCTTAACATCGGAGAGCTCGCGCTACACATAGAGATTAGTGTCCTTTTTTCCACCCATCCGCGCCCGAGTTGCTGTCCTTCCAGTTTTTGTAAGAGAGACTACTCAAAGTAGTATCATAATATATATACATTCTTACTCAATCTTCTACCTTTTAAACTTTCCCATGTGGTAATACACCATGATCTGCCATAGGCCATGATGTGAATAACCCATGATGTGACATTCTATCTTGAGGAATACCCATTCTTTAGCATTAAAATCACTCTTAAGCCTTCGCTTATTATATGAAAGATTATCACCATTGTAAAATGAATCTCTATCATTCACTCTTGTATCACAAAGAAGATCTCATAGATCCTATGTTCATTAATAAGTACTTTCAAGCTCAACTATCTCTATATTGAGATATGTATACAAAGCAAAGAGACTTGTATTCTTAGTCAAGTGCTATTCAAGCACATCCCCATCAAAAAGATTGTATTTTCAGCCAAGTGCTTTCTAAACACTCCTCCATTATTGAACAAGAAAGATTGAAAGAAGAAAATTCAAGTGATCGAGGCAAGGACTGTGGACGTCACTACTCAAAGAGCTCACTCACTTCTCCATATCATTTGGAAGAAGTAAAGTAAAGAAGAAGGAAAGTGCATCCAACACACTCTTGAAGACCTCCTTACCATAGGAAGATAAGGAAAGTGCATCCAACGCACTCTTGAAGACCTCCTTACTATATGAAGATAAAAAAAGTGCATTCAACGCACTCAAAGATGAAGAAGAAGACTGCCTCACAAAAGGAAGAAAAGGAAGATGTATTCAACACATTCAAATAAAGGTAAACTACTCTATTTGGAGGGATATAGGCACCTTAGATGTGCTATCATAAGTCAATTTGAGTTGCATTCATATACAAAAATTCAAGTTGTATGGGACTCTCATTTATAAAGAGTCACTTAAAGGCTGCATATCATCATACCATTATATCTTTCGTAAAAGCTAGAAAAAGGCATTCAAATCCCCTCATGACAACCATTGTAAAACAAAATAGTTGAGCATATTACAAGTGGTGTGAGCACTTGTTTCTACACATAGAAGGTGAAATCAAAATGGAGAATAATCAAGAAGATGGGATCTTGATTAACTTAATTTCCTTATGTAAAAGAAGTCTTCAAATAAGTGAAGGAATAGAATCACTCTAGAGCTAGAGCAATGCTCGCTCCAAGATGAGTGAGGGAAAACCACAACCTCTGAACTTTGCATTAGACAAAGTTAAGTTGCTATACATAAATGGCAAAATCCATAGATAAAGCACTTTGTGGCTTTGTAACTTGTTTGGAACTTCCATTATGTATTATGATCAAAAGAGCTTGTGTATCAAGCTCTTGTACTTATTTTGAAGAACTATGTGAAGATTAGACATTTCAAGGAAGCCATACAAAAGGGGAGACACTCTTGAAAGAAAGGTTCATCGTCAACCTAAAGCAAAGACTACACTCTTGAAGGAATAGCTAACCACAAAGGGAATCAATCAATGTGAAGCCAATCTTGAAGCAAAGATCGATTATATGAAGCAAAGGACTACATCAATGAACATCATCATCAATGTGAAGGGAAGCACAAAAGCTATTACATGGAGATCAAAGGATTCAAAGATCAAATGTCACTTCAAAGGAGCTATCTACATCAAAGATAAAGAGGAACAACCATTTTCCATAAGAAAGAAGACCTCAAGCACATGAAGAAAATAGTACATTCTTGAAGATCAACCCTATCAAGGACTGCCAACTTGAAGAAAAAGATCAACTTCATGAAGCCAGAGAAAAGTTCAACTACATCAAGCAAGGACAACACTCTTGAACAAAAGATCAACCATAGAAAGCAAAAACTACACTTCTTAAGAAAGGTTCAGAGACATGAAAGAATACATCAATGGATGACATCAACTCAAAAAGAGCATCAACAACAAGGGGAGAAACAAAGCTACTACTTGAAGATGGAAGACAATGGTAAATCAAATAATTCAATCAACAAGGAGTAAATCGAAAGGACCTCTCTACATCAAATGATCAAGAAAGAAAAGCCATCAAGGCCAAGAAGAAAAGTCATCATCAACATGAAAAGTCTTGAACATAATCAATCCAATGGAAAGGCTATCAATGACTACATCAATCAGGCATGAAGATAAGTGGAGCAAAGAAGAGAAAAAGGAAGCAAAATCAAATATAGAAGAGAAGATCCAAAGGCAAAAGAAAAAAACACATCAAAGGAGAGAGCACGAGGAAAAGCAAAGCAAAGAGAGAGAGAGAGGAGACAACATCAAATATAATCGGTAGAATTTGAAGATTGAAGGGGAGCTATTGGAGCAAGCAATCTCCAAATCCACTGTTCTTAGCACTTCATGTTTTTTCATAGAAAACCCATAAGAAAGGCTTATCACTATTTTCCCGTATGACTCTAGTGTCAAGAGCATTTTTCATATGATCATAACCTAAGGCATTCCACATAATAAACATATGACTCATAGCATATAAAAGGAGAAGTTAGTTCACTGCGTAATAAACAACTTATGAAGTTTCTCCTTAAATTAAGGGCATCATATGTACCAAGAAGTGGATGCGCGTGATGGAAAAAAGAATCGCTTTGAATCAAGGAGATGATGGGTAGTTTATTTTTTGAAAGAGAAACTTAGCAGTGAGATTCACAATTGCCATACCTTGTATATATATACATCTAGTGATAATGAATTGTTGGGCGACCGTGCATATTATACATCATTGTATATTTGCATAGTAATGTTCATGCAGAAGAGAACTGGAGTGCCATATTCTTTCGTATATCTGTAATACTCTTATGTCATCTTGTTGTTCATATGTCTAAGCAAGAATCATGTTCCGAAGTGAGCCAGATAGTCTACAGTCCTTCACAATTATGTTCTATGAATATGAGAAGACAGCTCATCCTAATTCATGATGAGTATGTCATGGCGGTTAATCCGTATACTGTGACTTATGCACATGTGCATAAGTTGCAGATAATATATTGGCGTCGTAAACACATAATCTATAGAAAGGCATGAGGAGCTAAACGTTTTATTGCAAATACATTTTTTATACGTATGACTAATGTCAAACTTCATAGTGTCTATACATACTCTACATCATGCTCATTTAATAATTACGATCGTCAGACTTCACTATTCGTTTTTAGCTCGATGATGGTAGACCAGCGCTACATTCATACTGTGCACTCGAACTATACACATATATAGTCTGATGTAGGCTTTCATTCAAGGACACAAAATGTCTCTGTGATTGTACTTGATTGATCATATGCAGATTTGTAGGAGACAAATCAATGGATGGTAATCGAAGTTCTAATCAGTACCTTTGGAGTTCAGTGATTTCGGGAGCAACGTTACATATATCACTAAAACTGCATATATCACCAAAGCTGCATATATCAACTGTTGAAGCTGCATATATCACTAAAGAGTTCTATTGGATTCAAATGAAGCTACCCCGAATGTCTGCATATACTAGAGTCAGCCGGTTATGTCTGCATATGCAACATCTAAGTAGCATAAATCTCTGCAATCATTTTATACTCAAAGTTTGGTGTCACATTGTCACTTCAACGCAATTCATATGCAAGTTGCATAAAGCATTCATTGTTTCATTTATAAGCATGATACTCTTTCTAGTTAAAACATGTTTTATGAAGAAGGTCTTCACTCAAGATCTTGGCAGCGTTCATATACACATTGAATGAGTACAAATGAATTATGAAATCCTACATGCTTCCTTGTATTCTTGAGTACATCATTATGATGACCATCATTACCTTTATGATCCAATTTGAACGGAACCACATTTCCCTCATGTGCAACTCTTGGAGTAAATTCATACTCTACTTCTCATTCATGTTTTTGCATTAGAGTGTATTCACACTCACTCACAAGAACAACATCAAATTCATCTCTGGCATCATGAAGACTCAACCATAAACATGTTCCATAGGAGTAGCAACAGGTTTGCAATCTTCAAGGCCAAAACTCTCCAATAATGTGTCAACTTAATTTTTTTGACACATGTATTCCCAAATCAACTTGCATAAAGTCAATGCCCAAATAATGATGCAAATGTCCCAAATCAGACATTTCAAATGAGGCATGCAAATCAGCCTTAAAATTAGTAATATACTTCTCGTTAGGACAAGTGAGCAGCATGTCATCAACATAGACAACAATGATTAGAAGCACATTATTTGCACACTCAACATATAAAGTGCTCTCAATTGGACTATTCTCAAAACCATGTGCAATCAAGTAGGCATGTATCTTTTCATACCAAGCACATAGTGCTGGCTTCAAACCATATAATGCCTTTTTCAACTTGCACACTTTGTTTTCATGCCCTTTCTAAACAAAACAATGGGGTTGAAAACATACACTTCTTCATGTAAATAACCATTTAGAAATGCATTTATAATGTCCAACTGATGTACATTCTAGCCATGATGAGCTACAAGTGCATAGAGCCTATGATCAGTAGTCATTCGGCATGTGAGAGCAAAGGTCTCATCAAAATCAATGCCTCTTTCTTGAGCATAACCTTTTGCAACAAGCCTAACCTTATACCTGTCAACTGTTCCATCACGCTTATGCTTTAGCTTGTATAACCACTTAGTGCCAATGGCCTTCTTGCCTGGAGGCAAATCACATAAAGATTAGGTATCATTCTTCATAATAGCATCATATTCTGATTGCATAGAAGCCACCCAATTTTCTCAATTTTTTGCTTCATCAAATGAAATAGGCTCATTCTCATCACAATGACTAGATGTGGCCATTGCATAGAAATTTGAGATGCAAAACAAGCATTATGAGAACATGAATGAGTACGATATGATAGAGATGCATCTAATTTGTTATCTCATAATGTTTACACCAACAATTTTGGCATAGTTTTTGCCTTCTCTATATCATCCCTCTCATCAACAAGTGCATCATGTAAATGTGCATAAAAATGGCATGATCTGCATCATCACATGAAACCTTTAAAGGGTGAGATATTACCTCATTCAAACCAGCACTTGATTGTCCACCTCTAAAAAGAGGCAGCAAAGTGTGATACACATCTCTAGAGCTAACATATGTCTTCTTGGTACATTAAAGTAATGGATAAATTGCATCTTCCACAAAAAGAACATCACGGCTAACGCAAATGCATTTAGTATGTGGACTATACAGATGGTAGCCTTTGCTTTCAAAATTGTACCTGACAAAAATACATTTCACTACTTTATCATCCAATTTTGTGCATTATTGTCCAGGCACTAATGCACATGCCATACAACCAAAAACAGGAGATAAGCAATAGATGGCTTGCAACCATGCCAAGCCTCATATCGAGTGATAGACTAGAATGCTTTGGTGGGAGACCTACTAAGTACATATGCTCCACACATAACAGTGGCCTCAAGCCAGAAGCTATGTGGTAAAGCTTGACTTTTGACCATACAACTCACCATCTCCATGAGAGACCTATTCTTTCTTTTAGCAACTCCATTCTTTTGAGGTGTATACGACACTCTACACTGATGTTTTATCCAACATTCAACAAAAAATGCATTAGAATCTAAAGACATGTATCCTCCCATCAGAATGTAGGGTGCCCATTCTATATGTTGATAGATTTTAAGCCAAAAGTAGAAACTGTGTGAAGGACATAAACACTTCAGACTTTGCTTTAAGTGGATACACCCATGCATGCTTGGAAAAATCATCAATAAAATTCATGAAGAAAAGGTAGTTCCCAAAAGAGGGTGTCTATAGAGGACTCAAGACATCACTCTAAACAAGTTGAAATTTTTGAGTACTGTGAACTTAACCATCTTTTGGGAATTAGGAATGCTACATTTTGCCCAAAATACAACCTTCACAAACATGTTTACCATGTGCCTCAAGTTTAGGTAGAGAGAACACCATTTGAGATTTCTGCACACATAACAAACTAGCAAAAATTAGATGAACAAAGCAGGCATGCCAAAACTCTGCATCTGAGATAGTTTTCAAGGTCAAGGCAAAGGTTTGAGTACTACTTCTCATCATAGAAGAAGAGGGAGCACTTAAAGCTACTCAGAAGACTTCATCATGACAACAATGATTTTTATCACTAAACCAATGTAATATATGTATATATATCCAATTATCGCGAAGGCAACTCCATTTTGTGCAAGCCGAGGAGTCCTCGAGATTGAGGAGTCTAAGTAGAAAGCTCACACCAATTTTTGTAATTTTTGGAAGTCGTTAGATAGTTCAAATTAGAGGTAGAACCTATTTTTTAACTATGCCGGTCACTAGATGTGAAACCGATCAAAACTAGGTAGAAACTATAAATAGAGCTAGAGAGCTCATTTTGTTGTTGTTGGTAGTTTATGATTGAACCTATGAGCTAGAGTTAGAAGAGCTATTGTAACTAGATGATGATGAATATAATGAAGAGTTCTTTTCTTGCTTTCCATTGATCTCCATCGCGACTTCCCTAGTGTGTGTGTGTATGCTCTTGCATTTCGCACCATCTTCTTCATACACATCCTTCGCCCTTGATCTTCATATCCGCCTAACCTCTCTACGGATTGAAAATTATGAGGTGAAGCTCCTCATGTTGGTACTTCCCATAGTGCTAGGGTCACACCAAATTTGGCACCGTTGCTAGGCACGAGCTCTAGGTTGAGCATGTGATGGTAAGTGTATTGGAGAAAATCATTGGAAGTAAAATTTCTTTGTTTTTTTTTTGTTTGAAGTTAGTTTTTACACACTTTTACTCTCTATTCTTCTAGTATCATTCGCTATCATTATCTCAAACTCCAAAAAATCACAAAAAATCAGTCATGTTCCCCCTTTCTCTTCTCTTTTCCTCATTAGTGTGTGTGCAAGAGTGAGAGAGAGCTTCTGCAAGTGTATATTCGTGTTTTTTGGTGCACTAATCTTGCAAGGCAGCCTCTGGACACCACGGATTTGTTGGAAACACATGTAAAAGCTCAATTTTTCTCAGAAAATTGTCGATGAAGCTGACCATCACGATTATAAGGAAAGATAGGAATTTGAGCAAACTTTTTGCATGAAGGAGGAGCTTAGGTAAGCGCTTACACACATCTATGATTGATTCTCTGAAATTGCGTGATTTTTTGACCATCACGATGATGACATGTCATCACGGCCACGTTTGACCATCGCGATGATCACTAACCATCGTGGCGATTGGCTCACGCCATCGCGATCACGTCTCACCATCGTGACGGTGACTCACCATCGCAACAGTGCTTGACAATCACGATCCTAACTGGCGGTCATGGCTTGATCGTCGTGATTGTGTCTGATCATCGTGACCCTGACGGTCGTCGCTTGACCATCGTGCACTCACCATCATGATTCTGAGTGATAGTCATGACTTGACAATCGCGATTGTGACCGATCATCGTAAGGCTTGACCATCGTGACTTCTGACCATCTTGGGTATCACACCATCACAATTGTGACTAATCATCGCGATTGTGTCTGACCATCACGACTGTCAGACAAAATGCAAAATTAGGGTTTTTTGCATAAATTTTCAATTTTTTTGGGCCAATTTTTGGACATCAATTGTGAACTCTTGAGTGGGGCATAGAGCAAAGGAAGAAGTGGGCAAGTACCACGAGTTCTCGAGAAAAGTCAGAACAACTGCTTTTTAAGCCTAAGGGAACTCTATAAGTGGAACTTCCATTTCTTAAATTGTTGATGATTTCTTTGAGTATAGTTATCTTGTGATCAACAGAGTGTCTTAGGACTCCTAGTGTAGCCAGGTATCACCTTAGCTCATTTAGTGGTAAGTAGCTGATGAGAGAAGACATAAGTGGACGAAGGGACCAAGCCTAAAGGAATTTTTGTGAATTGAATACGCAACGCTCAAATAAATTAAAATCAAAACATATCAAAACGATTCCTTGTGACAAATGTGAACAAGACAAGAAGCTCTAAAGAAAATTAAAAAAGAACTAAGTGATTGACCAAAGTAAAGGGTGAGCACAATAAGGTGAGATTAGGATTAATGAGCATGAGGTCTAGAAAATACTTAGGGAAAAGTGATAAACGGAGTGTCCGATCTTCCGAGGCTAGTGTAAGGACTACAACTCGATCGTGGGCACAATAGCTAGGCAGTTATCCATATGAGGTTAGCTCAAATACAAGTGACTCTGATATGTCTTTCAACACAAGTAGACCAGGAGTATCGTTTAATGTAGCCCACCTAGAAAAGACGGAGGGACCCTACAAAACTCAGTTGGAGTATATTCGTATGAATAGATTGGGTGCTCTAGTATATGAGGATGGCCTTCATAGGTCAGTGATTCAACTACATAATCCTGATCAACCTATGGGATTAGGACATCCAGCCATTAAGTTTGAAGATGTGGTTTATATACACAAGGAAGGGACCATGTATATCATCGCAATTAGGGCAAACTCAACCAATGACCTAAGAGAGATGGTAGAGAATGCAGACATAGATGTGGAAGGACATGGTAAACAGATTGAGGAACCCATACACCGAGAGGAAAATTTGTACTAACAAGGGTGATAACTCCTAAGTGGATGCCCCAAGACAATAGGAGTATAGAATTGTTCTGGAATAAGGAGACTGATGACACCTTTTGGAGATATAGGCCAAATCAACCTATGATGACAAGAACAAACATGATTTATGAACTAAAAGACCCAAGGATTCCAAGAAAGGTAGTTTACTTAGATGACACCTCAGAACGGATGTATAAGGTCACAGAACATGGACGACATGCATATACATGGAGAGGACAATTAGTTTTCCCTCTAGTGAAATCACAAGCACCTAAGGATACTTTGGGTGAAGGCACATACCAAGGACATAGAGAGAAGAACAAAGAAGGTGCAGAAAGTAGTTTCATCCATATGTAGGAAGGGAGAAGGCGCTTACCGAAAGTGGAAGAGTTGAACAAGAACCTCTCAAGGATCATAGGGTGCAACAGGGTGGGGACGGATTTCCCCTACCTAGACCAAGAGAACACCCTAGAACCTTGAGGCCTACTCAATTAGTGAAGGCTATGAAGAATTGATTTGATGGATCAAGAGACCCATATGAGCATGTGGCAGAATTCAAGCAGGTGCTATAGGCCAAACAATTTGAAGACATGTTTACACAATTTAATGCCTTTGGACTCACTCTAAAGGATGATGCATTGGATTGGTTCGGACCATTGCACCAACATCAATTTAGAGACATCCACCACATGATGGAGTCCTTTATTATGGACTTTTCCAAGAGTGGAATCAGACACAACATGTCTTCTTTGATACACACATTCAAACAAACCCGTCAAGAGATAGTGAGGATGTCCGGTCAAAGATTTAGACGGTACATAGAAAGATGTCCCCCACTGCAAGCTCCCACTTAAGCTAAATTGATAGCTTTGTTCATAGACGACCTTCTGAGTGCTAAGCTGAGATCATACATCTTCTTGAAGGAGCCAAGAACCTTGGATCAATGTTTACGGATCTCTATAGACATAGATGATAACTTAGGAGATGAGCTCACTACAAGGAATATGGGCACATAGCGACGGTTAAGGCGACACAATTTCATTGCTATAAAATTGCAAATTGCACCGCAATGAGCGTCGAGCACGCACCATCGATTAAACGATGAGGCAAACGATGTTTTTTTTTACGTGTGGCACGACAGGGTGTGGGATGCTCACATAGAGCATCACTAACGTGACGATTTTAAAAAACATCGCATAAGTGATGCTTTTTGCATCACATATGCGACGCTAAAAAATATTGCTTATGTGACGCCAATTCCAATGGTTTTTACGACACGTTACCATCGCTTACATGACGGTCTATTGAGATACAAAAATTAAAACGTTGGAGGCTCTTCGATCGACATTTTCAGGCATCTGATTGAAGAGCTCTCCAACGTTCGCAATTGCGCTGCACTTACGAGCTCAAACAAGTATATGCAAAATTGTTGTTTTGCCTAAGCTCTCTCTTATTGTCTCTCTCTATCTCTGTTTCTCTTTCTACATCTTTCTCTCTTTTAATTCTCTCTCTCTCTCTCTCTTCTTTCTATCTTTATTGCAGGTTATTCAAGAAGCTAACCAAGCAAAAGGTATGGCTAACTATTGTAAGTACAATTTCTATTCTTTGTATATCATTTGAATTGTGTTATTTTCATTAGATAGCATACTCACACTTATTGATATGCACTTATACACTTATACATGATGAAGATGCACTTTCACACATATACACATGCACATACACACACATATATACACATAGATACATGTGCACATACACTTAGACATACACACATATACACATGCATATGCACAAACATTTCTACAACCACATAAAAAGACTTACATGCATGCATTATTGCATATATATATATATATATATATATATATATATATATATATATATATATATATATATATATATATATATATATATATATATATATATATATATATATATATATATATATACATACACACATTAACATATACGTAAATACATGTATATGCACATCCACATGCATGCACATTCACATGCATGCACATGGATGCAAATGGAAATGCATCCACATAGACATGCATGTTACATACATATACACATGCATATACATACATTATACACATACATACACATATATACACATATATATGCACATATGCACACACACATATATACATGCACACACACATGCACATACCTACATATACACATATACATGCACATACACACATATACACATAGAGTTACACATATACATGCACATACATATACACACACATACACATGCACATGCACATACTCATACACACATATACACTTACACATGGACATGCACATACATACATATACACACACATACACATGCACATACATACATACACACATCACTTACGTACATACATATGAATGAATTATATAACTAAAGTATTAAAACACATGCTTAATATAAACAATAATAACAATCAATAGAACAAAACTCTTCATTACTTAATACCATACACACAATTCAAAACATAACTGAAATGAAAAATATATAGATAATATATATATATATATATATATATATATATATATATATATATATATATATATATATATATATATATATATATATATATATATATATATATATATATGTAAATACATATAATCCAATGTCATAATCAAATAGAATCCTAATCATCATCATCATCATGATCATGGTCATCATCATCATCAACGGCATCATGATCATCTTGGTCATCCTCATCCTCATCATCATGATCACCCTATGACGATCGAGATCGTCCCTCCTGTGTCTGTCTCTCCACCTCATCCATATCTGTCTCTCCATAATACTCCTTTATTACATATAACAAACATAAATAAGTAAAACAATTCAACCATTCATAAAAAAAAAAATAGTTATATAAAATTTAATAATACTCACAAACGCATCCGGATGATCTCGCATATACTTGCTCAAATGCCAATATCCAAAATGTGTAGCATACTCGATCTCATGTTTCGTAGGATATCGGCCATAATCCTTTCGCTGCATTGAAACAAATAAAAAAGATTAGTTGCTTGCATTTTAACGAAAATAAAAAATATACTCACAATAACACATATACTTACAAATGTAGCTACAAAACCATTATGGCCCATTTGGCCTAGGTGCGATGTGTGGCTCGACTCCACTCTCTTCTTTGCAGCAGACTGTTTATTTAAGAAAAAAGAAATGCATAAGTTAAATGTAAAAAATTACTAAAGTATATGAAAATTATAAATATAAACTACTAATTTGTGTACCTTCTGCTGAGGAAATGACTCTTGAATGTGAAGAGAGATGGTGGATGCAATCCAAAGATGAGTAGGTGCTGCTACAACCAACTTCACACTAGCCAACTCAGACTTTAGGGTTGATTGGTAGACCCTTTGAGATTCCTAAGTCCACCAAAATATCAGCCAAGTACTTTGGAACATGTATCCCAAAAGTTTAAGTGAAGACAGACAAGTTGCAAGATGACTAGCTCCCAAAAACTTGCTATTTTTGGGCATACACCTGTTGGAAAAACTGAACAATGCTCTCAACCTGGTAAGAATTAGATAAATTCCTTTTGGTCATAGCAAATAGACTTAGCAAGCTTCCAATCCAAGTTGAAGCACTTCAAATGATGGACTGAGCACTGAGAACAAGATTCATCAATTTCTGGAACATGCCCACCATTCTCGAGGCTCTGTAGAGATAGACCAGTGAGCAGTAAAATGTAGATATCTCCAAAACCTTAACTCCAATGACCATGAAAATTGATATTCGGAAATTAAATAGTACGAGCTATCCAACGCACATTAAAACACTGAGAACAGTTGTGTAGAACTTGAGATATGACCTTCTGAAGTTACTACTCTGAGTGAGTATAGCAGAGAACAAAACGAAGAAGTAGATAATGATAAATGTATAGATTCACATATGATTACAACCACATTGGCAATGAATATTTGCACAATGGGAGTAGAATGATAGATCTATGGAGTAAGCTCTTCAATCTCTATAAAATGACATGAAGTGGTCACCTACAAGGCTTGCTAATTGCCTCTTCCTTCTTGCTCTTTTTATAGCTATTCTTGGAGGGAGTTTTGAATTCGAATTCGAATGGCTCCACCTAAAAGTGATCCCCAAAGTTAGGAGATATTCCCTCAGCTCAAAAATTTGTGGTTTCAGGTAGTTAGAGCCACGACTTTGCTTTTACATCATGGATGAGGTAAGCCATCCTTTTCCTTTTTTTCTTTTTTTAACTACAAGAGATAAAATGTACTCTTTTTCAAGAGGTGTTCACATGACTACACATGTGACTTACAAATGAGAATAATATCAAGCATATCAAGCATGTAGGCTTGGGTAAAATGCACCAACAGCTCCCCCTCAAGCCTAACATGCTTGGCCTCCAAATAAGTCTTCAATTGTCCTTGATTTCCTGCAAGCCAATCATCAACTTGAATCTACTTAACTTTGTACCATCAAGAGCTTTAGTCAACATGTCTGCACATTGCATATCTGTAGAGACATAGGATAGTTGAATATCCTTGCTCATTAGCTTCTCCCTTACATAATGGTAGTGGACTTCAATATGCTTGGTTCTAGCATGGTATACCGGATTAGAGCAAGATGTAGTGAGCTTGTGTTGTCACCAAAAATGTGAGGTGTTGAAGAATGAAGTCCAAGATTTGTGTACAAAGACTTTAACCACATGATTTCTTGAGTTGCATTAGCCAAACCTCTATATTCAGCTTCGGTAGAAGATAATGCCACAGTTGGTTGCTTCTTTGATGGCCAAGAAATGATTTTTGAACCTGCAAATGATATATACCCGGATGTGCTTCTTCTATCATCTCTAGATCCGGCCCAATCTGCATCTGAGTAGACCTTTAGCTCAATATCTGAAGTATATGAATAGGACAAACCTTCATTCATGGTCCCCTTTAGGTACTCAAGGACTCTCTTGGCCACTTCCATATGTGGTCTTCTCGGCTTATGCATAAACTGACTCAATATGCTAACACTATAGCATATATCCACCCTTGTGAGTGTTGCATAGTTCAAACTTCCAACCAAGATTTGATAGCTTGTGATGTCTTCAATTGGCTCTCCTTCATAAGCACTAAGCTTATGATTTTGCTCCATAGGTGTACCTGCACACTTGGTATTTTCCATCTTGAACTTGACGAGCATGTCATGCACATACTTCCTTTGTGTGATGTATATACCTGAACCTGTGTAGATTAACTCCAATCCAAGAAAATAAGTGAGTGGTCCGAGGTCACTTATTTTGAACTCCTCCTTCATTTGAGTCTTTAGCTGTTTGATTCCTTCAAGATCATTGCCTATGATAATAATATCATCAACATACACACATAAATAGATCACTTCAGATCCATTCCTCTTTATGAACAAAGAGGTATCCACCTTGCTAGCTTTGAATCCTTGGTCCTGCAAATAAGTCACCAATCTGAAATTCCAAGCTCTTGGAGCTTGCTTCAATCCATACAAACCTTTCTTTAGTTTGAATACATAGTTAGGATGATGTGCATCCTCATATCCAGGAGGTTGTGCCATATACACTTCCTCAGAAATCCATCCATTCAAGAAAGCATTCTTTACATCAAGTTGATAGAGATTCCAATTTCTAGATGCAGCAAGACTAATGAGAACCCTAATTGTAGGCATTTTTGCATCAGGAGAGAAAGTCTCCTCATAATCAATACCATGGGTTTGAGCAAACCCTTTATCAACTAACCTTTCTTTGTGTCTATTTATACTTCCATCTGGATTCCTCTTGATTTTGTATATCCATCGAGATCCAATTACCTTCATAGATGGCTTGTTAGGTACGAGCTCCCAAGTGTCATTCTCCTTCAAGGCTTCCATTTGTTCATCCATTGCATCTCTCCAAGCTTTCTTGCTTTGTGCTTCTTCGAATGTGGTAGGTTCTTCATTGGTTGAATCCTTTGCAATGTAGATTGAGTGCTTGGTGACCAAAGAAATATCATAACCAAACCTCTCTGGTTTCTTCTTCTCCCTTGAAGACCTTCTAAGTGGTTGATGTGAGCTCTCGGGTCCATATGTAGCATCCTGCATCTTTGCTTTACCTTTATTCTTCCATAGCTTTAGTCTTTCCAAGTCTTCTAGGTCAATCTCCGAATCACTTTCTTTAATCTGCTTTGGCTCCTTTGGTTGAAGTGATGGAAAGTCTTCATCCAAGTCATATGGCAGCTTCACTTTCCTGTCATCATCAAACCATGATTTGTTTTCATCAAAAATTACATCTCTACTCACAGAAAATCCTTTATTGGTTGGATTGTACAATCTATATCCTTGTTTATTTTGATCATAACCAATGAAAACACACTTCTCTGCCTTGGGATCCAATTTCCCTCTTACTTGAGAAGGAATGTGAGCATAGGCTAAGCATCCAAAGATTTTACAATGCTCTAGACTAGGTCTTCTTCCATTCCACACTTCATATGGAGTGATTCCATCTAGTGACTTAGATGGAAGTCTATTTATGAGTTATGTGGCTGTAGACAGAGCCTCTGCCCATAGGTAGTTTGGCAATCCCTTTTTGTTGAGCATGGACCTTGCAGCTTCGACAATAGCTCTGTTCCTCCTCTTTGCTACACCATTGGTTCGGGTGTATACCTTGTAGTGACTTCCCTTTTAATGCCTCTTTCATGCAAGAAGGCATCAAATTCAGAAGAGAAGTATTCTCCTCCACCATCTGATCTGAGTCTTTTCAAAGTCCTACCTGTTTGGTTTTCAACAAGAGTAATATACTTCTTAAAGCAATTAAACACTTCATCCTTGTGCTTCATGAAAAACAGAATGGTCCACCTGCTACAATCATCTATGAAAGACAAATAATATCTTGAGCCTGATATAGATGGCTCCTTACTTGGACCCCACACATCCGTGTGCACTAGATCCAAAGGATTTTGATACATATATCCTTTCTTATTGAAAGGTTGGCTATGAGCCTTGCCGAGTTGACAAGCTTCACACTTATAAATCATGTGTTGCCTTGTGATATTAGGCAAACCAAGTACACTTTGGTCCCTCCAAATTTGTTTGAGTGTCCTCTCACCAATGTGAGCAAGCCCTTTGTGCCATATCTCCAACTTTGTTAGAGTTTGAGATCCATAGCTAAGCAAAGCTATGTTCTTTGTATCTTCCACTTCAAAAGTGAAAAGCCTTCCTGTCTTTTCTCCTTTGGCAATCCTTCTAAAGCCTTGCCTTGGGTCTTCAACATATGCTCCAAATCGGTTGAATCTAACCTGCAATCCTTTTTCAACAATCTGTCCAACACTTATTAAATTTTTGGTAATTGTAGGGACATACAAGACTTTGCTTAAGAGGTTCATATTCCCATCTGATGTCTTCACATTACCTATCTTCTCCACTGAGTGCTTTGTGTCATCTCCTGTCCGCACTTCATGCTTGTTATGAGGATCTTCCGAATCAGAAACTAAAGCCACATTTCCTGCTACATGGTTTGAGCATCCCGAATCAATGTAAAATATGTGATCATCATCCTTACCCTTCTTCACTGATAGATTCCTAATCAATAATGAATCTTCTTGACTTTGGCCCTCTGCATAGTTATTGTAATCTCTTCTTCCTCTATGGCCACTTTGATAGTTGTTGTTGTTGTAATTGTTGTTGTAGTAGCCTCCATTGTATCTGCCTCTATTTGATCCATAGCCATCTCTATTGAATCCTCTTCCTCTTGAGTTCCTCGGGTTCCTGAAACATTCTTCAGTAGTATGATTAGATAAGCCACATATATTGCAAGGTTGAGATGATTGGAATCTCCCCCTGCCTTGCTTTCCACCTCTGCCTCTTCCTCTAGCTCTTCCTCTACCTGGAAAGTTTGCTTGGAAGGAGCTACCTTCATCTTCTTTCTTCCTATTCTTTGACTTGTCCTTGACCTTAGCTTTATCAGAATATAAGGCAGAAGTTTGATTACCTCTTGAGGACTCACCACCTTTGCTAATCTTTGCTTCATGAGTGAAGAGTTGGCCCATGAGTGTGTTGAGGTCGGGTACATGCATATCCATGTATAAATCCATGGCTGTTGTGAATGACTCCCACTTGTCGTCTGCTTTGATTCCATTTATGATTTGTCTAATGATTTGCTCCTCTTCAATTACCTCTCCAATGCTTCCAAGTTTGGTCGGAAATCTCCATCTTTGTGACATAATCAATCACATTTTGCTTCGGGCTTTTCTTCATTGTTGTGAACTCCATCCACAATTGGTTCTTCCTTGCTCGAGTGTTGGAAGAGAAGAAAGAAGCAAGTGCATGCCAGGTTTCTCTTGATGTCTTGCATCCCTTGACATGAGGTAAAAGAAAATCAGAGATTGAGTTTAGAATATAGGACCTTGCAAGTGCATCCTTCGAACACCAATTTGAAAGTCCTTCCACTTCTTCATGTGATGGTTGCCCTTTGTTCCTCATGGTTGGCATTGCTTCATCTCCGGATATGAATCCATATAGATTCCTCCCTTGAAGGTAAGCCTCCATCCTTAGAGACCATGCCGGGTAGTTGTTTCGATCCAATTTGTCAATTGTTGATGGAAATCCATCTCCCATGTTGCTTGACTATGCTCTGATACCACTGTGAAGAGAGATGGTGGATGCAATCCAAAGATGAGTAGGTGCTGCTACAATCAGCTTCACACCAGCCAACTGAGACTTTAGAGTTGATTAGTAGACCCTTTGAGCTTCCTAGATCCACCAAAATATCAGCCAAGTACTTTGGAACATGTATCCCAAAAGTTTAAGTGAAGACAGACAAGTTGCAAGATGACTAGCTCCCAAAAACTTGCTATTTTTGGACATACACCTATTGGAAAAACTGAACAGTGCTCTCAACCTTGTAAGAATTAGATAAATTCCTTTTGGTCATTGCAAATAGACTTAGCAAGCTTCCCAATCCAAGTTAAAACACTTCAAATGATGGACTGAGCACTGAGAACAAGATTCATCAATTTCTGGAACATGCCCACCATTCTCGAGGCTCTACAGAGATAGACTAGTGAGCCAGATATCTCCAAAACTGTAAATTCAATGACCATAATAGTTGATATGCAGAAACTAGACAGTAGGAGCTATCCAACGCATGTTAAAACACTGAAAACGGTTTCGTAGAACTCGAAATATGACCTTCTGAAGTTACTGCTCTGAGTGAGTATAACAGAGAACAAAACAAAGAAGTAGATAATGATAAATGTATAGATTCACATATGATTACAACCACATTGGCAATGAATATTTGCACAATGGGAGTAGAATGATAGAGCTATGGAGTAAGCTCTTCAATCTCTACAAAATGACATGAAGTGGTCACGTACAAGGCTTGCTAATCGCCTCTTCCTTCTTGCTCTTTTTATAGCGATTCTTGGAGGGAGTTTTGAATTCGAATTTGAATGGCTCCACCTAAAAGTGATCCCCAAAGTTAGGAGATATTCCATCAGCTCAAAAATTTGTGGTTTCAGGCAGTTAGAGCTAGGACTTTGCTTTTACATCATGGATGAGGTAAGCCATCCTTTTCCTTTTTTTCTTTTTTTAATTACAAGAGATAAAATGTACTCCTTTACAACAGGTGTTCACATGACTACACATGTGACTTACAAATGAGGATAATATCAAGCATATCAAGCATGTAGGGTTGGGTAAAATGCACCAACACTGAAGACGTAGCCCATTGTGGTTGGAAAAATGTGCATAAAGATCTTTGAACTTATGATAGTTGTCTTCAAAATGTTCCACACCATCAAGGCCCCATACATTTGAGCCCTTCGCTTTGATGAAGGGAACTTTGAATTATTCTAAAATATGAGCAAGACAACTTCAATCAACACCATTTACTCATGGCATGCAAGAATAAAGTACATGCTTGCTTGCTACAATCAAACATTTGAAGAAACGTTCTCAATAGGTTTTTGGAAATATCACTTAGAAATATTCATTCCAAGAGTGACACATCCGTTACATCTATTTGCGCTTGAATAAGCCTTGCATGCCAAGAAACTATGCATGCCACATCTAGAAAAGCGAGGTCATGTAGATTGGGAAAGTTTGATGCTTATTTTTGAGGTTGGATTTTTGGAGATTGAAGCAAACTAAGAATATTGTACACTTTGTTTAGTGAATTTAAGACTCCTTTGCTCCATCTCTTTGTTGCCCTCAAATTAGCTTAGGAACCTAATTTTTAACTAGGCTAGACACTAGGTTTAAATAGGGCCAAAGCTAGGCAAAAACTATAAAAGGATCTAGAGGCTCATTTTTGAGGTTGGATTTTTGAAGATTGAAGCAAACTAAGAATATTGCACACTTTCTTTTAATGAATTTATGACCCCTTTGCTCCGCCTCTTTGTCTTACCATGTATGTGTGTCTGTATAAGTGTGCACACGTTAGTTTGCTTCTCACTAATGCAGTTGTGTACTTGTTTGCTCATGGTCATCACTATGTCTGGTACAAAGGCATATCTAGATAATCAAAATTCTATGGTTCAGACCATGTACTCTTAAGTCGGCAGATAATTATGTGGCAGGCTTGATGACAAGAGAAAATTGAGCCACTATTTATTTAGTTTGCCATTACACTATTCTTCCCAAAATTGTGTCCATGTTCTTTGGCATGACACTGGGCAAAAAGAAGGATTTACTTGTAATAGATATGGTGCCTCTTCCTAGTGCACCCGCAAGGTAGGATTTTTCTCCAAAATTTTTCTTCTCCAGATAGGATCGGCCTTTTTGAATTCTTCTTGAGTGTAATAGAATGTAGTTGCCTTGAAGTTTAGGTCTTGGTCTAGATCCTGTTAAGGAAACACTCACGAATTTGACACAACAAACAAGAGAGAAACGGAATCTTCCAGAAAATCAGTGCACAGGTGTACAGTATGCGAAGTTAGTGCGCGGTGTCCGCATAACAGAGCAATTAACCGCGGCGGGCGCGTAAGGCGCGCATAACGCGAATTGAAGAATGACAGAGCAAAGGAGCGCCAAAAAGTGTATATATATACAGCAAAGGTTGAAGAAAAGATGTGTGTGCGTGTATGCGAGTGACGCAGATATACACGGAGAGGGAATCATAGATGATACACAGAGGAGAACGAGAGACTGAGAGAAGACGCCATAGATCGCGTATGAGTGAAGAGATTTAGAAGTTCTCAGAAGACGCCATAGATCGCGTATGTACAGATGAATAACACAAGCCTGAAGTGTCGGGTCTTTTCATCTGAAGAGAGATGGCAATAAGAAACTACTCACTGTAGGAGAGTTTCTGTAACTTGAGCTAGAAGAGGCCAAGCTTACTTGTACACATCTTCTCTAATCGAAAACACATGTTCATGTGGATGTCTGCGCGCAATCTTTACTTGTGAAGAATCTGAAGTTATTTCGTGTTACGGTAGGAAGCTTAGTTTATCGTTAACTGTCACGACTCGTTACTAAACGTGCTTCAGTACCTTCTCTGTAAACGCATGTTTCGGCGTACAACAGTTTACTCAGTAAACATATTTCAGTAATTTTTCGGTCAGTTACAGTTTCTCAGAAATCAGGATTTTTCGGTAGAACAACGAAGTATAACTCGCAGCAGAGTTCGAAGCTTTGTATGAGAGATAGCTCATCTTGTAGCTAGACGTCTCTACTTTAAGCTGATCACAGTTTCCGGTGGAATGAAGATGTACACACAGTACAAAAGTTAACCGGAAAGTAGCAGTTCAGAACTGTGAAGTTTCCAGAAGAAAGTTCATTCGGTAAAGGAAGCTCACACACTACTTCCTTACTTCACATAAGTTCATCTGAAGCAATTACGAGCAGAACTAAGTTTATTTCGGTGAAGTTCCGGCACAACTACGGTGTCAGTCCAGTAACAGTCTGGTGAAGTTCCGGTGGAACTTGTGTCGCAGGATAACACAGTTAAAGCGACGTTAATTAGGCTGAGCTACTGTTGATTACAGAGGTGTTCTGAATCACTCTAGTTTAGCATTCTATTGCGGTGGCGCGGCAATTTCCGCAGGCCTGACAGAGTTCACGCCTTGTCGCGAAATCCACCTTCAGGGCGAAAGTATTTCCGCAACAGTAGGCGTTAGAGCCGAAGGTTTTCGCCAACAATTGGTATCAGAGCTAGTTAATCTCCCAACCTTTGGTATCGGAGCCTAGAGTATTCTCTATCATGGCAGATCATGTCCAAATTGATAAACTAGACAGAGATAATTATCCAGCATGGGTAATGCGCATGGAAGCCTTACTTATGAGTAAGGAGTTAATGATGTACGTAACCGGAGAAGAAAAGAAACCGACCTTCGAAGATGACAGTCAACCGGAAAAAGAAGAACTAGACGCCCTAAAGCTATGGCAGAAGAAAGATGCAACGGCAAGAGCCTACATCTACAACACTGTGTCAGATCATCTGCTACCGCACATTAGAGGTCTGGAGAAAGCAGAGGACATATGGAGCGCATTGGAAGATCACTTCCAGAATACTACGAAAGCTAGGAAAGCCAGCCTATGGTCCGAGTTCACAACGTTCAAAAAGAAGCCAAGTCAAAGCATCAGTGACTACGTCACTAAAATGAAGGATCTAGCAGATAGCCTTGGATCCATAAATGAAGAAGTCGAAGATCATAGATTGATAGCGCAAGTGCTCACAGGGTTGAGAGGAGATGAAAGGTGGAAACCTTTCGTACTATCAACTGAACTCTCCCTAAATCATTTTGTACCAGAGTTAAATCAGTTGCTTGGTTTGATGCTCACATATGAGCAAGACCTGAAAGGAGACGCAGACAAAGGACAAAGCTCTGCAATGTACATGAAGAACAAGAAGAAAGACAAAGGCAAGTCAAAAAACGAAGAAGAGTCAAGCTCTCAGGCCTATTACGCAAGAGGTAAAGGCACTGGCAGAGGAAGAGCAAGAGGAAGAAACCGCCAGAATACCACCAAGAAAGCTTGCTGGATTTGCGGACTAAGTAACCATCTGGCGCATGACTGCTGGCACAACCAACAGGGATCAAATCAAAGTCAGAACAACAATAGCAGAGGCAGTAGCGGAAGAAATCAAAGTAACTTCCAAAGAGGAAGACAAAGCCAAAGAGGAGGCTACGGTAGAGGTGGAGTAAGAAGTTGGGGACAGAGCCAATCCTACAACACCACCTACAACAACTACGCAAATGACACACATAATGAAAGTCATACATCATTGATGATGAACTCAATCAGCACATCAGAAAATGAAGACCTAAAGGTATTTTACATTGATTCTGGATGCTCTAATCATTTGTCAGGAAATATAGAACTAATGTCAGAACTAGAGAAAGGTAGTTCTAGTCACACTGTTCAAACAGGTGACAATACAAGACACAAAGTACAATCAATCGGAAAAGTGAAATGCAAGAGTGGAGCAGATTTGCTAACCAATGTTTTGTATGTTCCAACAATACCGAAAAATCTGATCAGTGTGGGACAGATAGTTGAAAAAGGTTTTCAGGTCAGATTTACAAATAAAGGAGTATTTGTAGAAGATCCCAAGAACGGATATTATCAGATCGTTTCTGGTAAGAAAGAAGGCAGACTCTTTACCTTAAGAGTACAAGGGAACATTGGCCAAGCGCTGCTCACACATGATGAAAAGGTAATTACAGAACTTGATCTCTGGCACAAGAGATTAGGTCATTTTCACGAAAAAGGAATCAAAGCTATGATAGCGAACCAGTCTGTACTGGGATTACCGAACGTACAGAACCAACATATGATTCACAAATGCGAAGCCTGTCAAATGGGAAAAGCCCACAGGTTACCTTTCCAGAAGAAAGGATTCAAACATGATGGCGTGCTAGAACTCATACATACAGATGTATGGGGACCAACGAAAGAAGGATCAATCAGCGGATCAAGGTACTATGTTTTATTCATTGATGATGCAACAAGGTGGATAACTCTTTATGTTTTGAAGGAAAAGTCAGAGGTGTTCGGAGCTTTCAGACATTTTCATGCATATGCTGAAAGACTCACCGGACGAAAACTTAAAAGACTGAGGTCTGATGGAGGGGGAGAATACTTCTCCCGAGAATTCAATGACTATCTTTGGAATGCAGGTATTAAGAGAGAAATAACCTGCAGGTATACACCACAACAGAATGGTGTAGCAGAAAGGAGAAACCGAACTCTAGTAGAGTTTGCACGAGCTATGCTAAAAGAAAAGAATTGCCCGGATTATCTTTGGGCTGAAGCTGTAAATACAGCTACATACTTGGTAAACAGGTTACCATGTACAGCGTTAGAAGGAATGACCCCTTATGAAGCCTGGTGGGGAAAGAAGCCAACACTTGATCACTGCAAAGTGTTTGGATCAGTAGCGTATGCTTATGTACCGTCTCAACTGAGACATAAGCTTGAACCAAAAGCAGAAAAATATGTATTCGTTGGATATGATGAGAAACAGATGGGTTACAGGTTATGGAGCCCTCTAACCAAACATTTTACTGTTTCCAGAGATGTAACATTTGATGAACAGAAAAGCTGGTATGCAGATCAGAGTCATACAGCTGAAGAATTTGAAGAAGAGATAAAAAGAAGAGAGAAAGGAAAATCAATTGTTCAGGTAAACAAAGATGAAGAGGCAAGTACGTCCAGGACCGGAACAGGTATAAGGAACGAAGATGAAGACGGGTACTCAGACACACACGAAGAATATGAGCTAAGAAGGTCAAACAGAGTAAGAAGACAACCGGAAAGATACTCGTATGATACATCATATATAACTCAACAAGATTATGCATATATAGTTAAAGAAGAGGAGGAACCTCAGAGCTATGACGAAGCTAAAGGCAAGAAGCAATGGCAAGAAGCAATGAAAGAAGAATTCACCGCACTGGAAGAGAACAAGACATGGGAGCTTGTTCCTAAACCAAACGGTAAGAAAGTAATTGGAAATAAATGGGTGTTCAAAGTTAAAAAACTTGCAGATGGAAGGATAGCCAGACATAAAGCGAGACTGGTTATCAAGGGCTATGCTCAGACGCATGGCATAGACTATGACGAGACATTCAGTCCGGTGGCAAAAATGTCAACCATAAGAACAGTGATTGCTATAGCAGCATCAAAAGGATGGAAGCTAAGTCAGCTAGATATAAAGAATGCATTCTTGAATGGATATATATCAGATGAAGTATATATGGAACAACCGGAAGGGTTTATAAGTTCCAAATACCCAAACTTTGTTTGCAGGTTAAGAAAAGCACTTTATGGACTGAAGCAAGCTCCAAGAGCTTGGAACTACAGACTCGTGAAGTATCTGAACGAACTTGGATACCAAAGTTCGAAGGCAGATGCAAGTCTACTCATCAAAAGAACAGAAGAAGGAATGATCTACATTTGTATCTATGTAGATGACATAATAATTACAGGAACCTCAGATACAGGAATCACAGAGGTAAAGAAACTGCTAGAAAAGGAATTCAAGATCAGTGACCTAGGAAAGTTATCATACTTTCTAGGAATGGAAATCTCATATACAGATCATGGTGTATATGTCACACAAGAGAGGTATCTCCTGAACTTACTGAAGAAGTTCAACATGGAAAATTGCAGAGAAGCTTCAACACCGCTTGAAGTAAACCATAAACTCAGCAAATATAGTGGAACAGAGTTTAAAGATATGAAGAAATATCAATCGTTAGTAGGAAGCTTAATATATGCTACGCTAACAAGACCGGATCTTAGTTTTCCGGTGGGAGTTCTCTCACAGTTTATGCATTGTCCGACAGATCAACATTGGGTTGCAGGACAAAGAGTTCTCAGATATATCAAAAGAACTATAAAGGAAGGATTATATTATCCTTTTACGTCAGATATAAAGCTCAGAGCATATAGTGACTCAGATTGGGCAGGAAGTCAAGATGACCGAAGATCAACGCACGGGTATATGATATACCTAGGAGATAAGCTGGTAAGCTGGTGTTCGAAGAAGCAACACACAGTCGCCTTATCATCAACAGAAGCAGAATACAAAGGACTCGTAGAAGCAGCAAAAGAAGTAATATGGATGCAGACGTTACTTAAAAGCATGGGTATAGATCAAAGTATACCGATCATACATGGAGATAATATGAGCTCGCTGTATCTTGCAGCGAATCCTGTGTTTCACGCAAGAACAAAACACATAGAGATTCAGTATCATTTCCTAAGAGAAAAAGTAATGGAGAAAGAGATAGAAATAGTCTACACTCCTACGAAAGATCAGATTGCAGATATTCTGACAAAGAGCTTGGATGGAACAAAGACAAACAGATTCAAAGAGATGGCAGGTATAAAGGAAAGAAAGATATATGAAAGACCGCAAGAAGTCAAATTAGTGATTGAGGGGGAGCTGTTAAGGAAACACTCACGAATTTGACACAACAAACAAGAGAGAAACGGAATCTTCCAGAAAATCAGTGCACAGGTGTACAGTATGCGAAGTTAGTGCGCGGTGTCCGCATAACAGAGCAATTAACCGCGGCGGGCGCGTAAGGCGCGCATAACGCGAATTGAAGAATGACAGAGCAAAGGAGCGCCAAAAAGTGTATATATATACAGCAAAGGTTGAAGAAAAGATGTGTGTGCGTGTATGCGAGTGACGCAGATATACACGGAGAGGGAATCATAGATGATACACAGAGGAGAACGAGAGACTGAGAGAAGACGCCATAGATCGCGTATGAGTGAAGAGATTTAGAAGTTCTCAGAAGACGCCATAGATCGCGTATGTACAGATGAATAACACAAGCCTGAAGTGTCGGGTCTTTTCATCTGAAGAGAGATGGCAATAAGAAACTACTCACTGTAGGAGAGTTTCTGTAACTTGAGCTAGAAGAGGCCAAGCTTACTTGTACACATCTTCTCTAATCGAAAACACATGTTCATGTGGATGTCTGCGCGCAATCTTTACTTGTGAAGAATCTGAAGTTATTTCGTGTTACGGTAGGAAGCTTAGTTTATCGTTAACTGTCACGACTCGTTACTAAACGTGCTTCAGTACCTTCTCTGTAAACGCATGTTTCGGCGTACAACAGTTTACTCAGTAAACATATTTCAGTAATTTTTCGGTCAGTTACAGTTTCTCAGAAATCAGGATTTTTCGGTAGAACAACGAAGTATAACTCGCAGCAGAGTTCGAAGCTTTGTATGAGAGATAGCTCATCTTGTAGCTAGACGTCTCTACTTTAAGCTGATCACAGTTTCCGGTGGAATGAAGATGTACACACAGTACAAAAGTTAACCGGAAAGTAGCAGTTCAGAACTGTGAAGTTTCCAGAAGAAAGTTCATTCGGTAAAGGAAGCTCACACACTACTTCCTTACTTCACATAAGTTCATCTGAAGCAATTACGAGCAGAACTAAGTTTATTTCGGTGAAGTTCCGGCACAACTACGGTGTCAGTCCAGTAACAGTCTGGTGAAGTTCCGGTGGAACTTGTGTCGCAGGATAACACAGTTAAAGCGACGTTAATTAGGCTGAGCTACTGTTGATTACAGAGGTGTTCTGAATCACTCTAGTTTAGCATTCTATTGCGGTGGCGCGGCAATTTCCGCAGGCCTGACAGAGTTCACGCCTTGTCGCGAAATCCACCTTCAGGGCGAAAGTATTTCCGCAACAGTAGGCGTTAGAGCCGAAGGTTTTCGCCAACAGATCCTTCTAGGTTGTTTTCTTTATGTATCGGCGTGTTTCTTCTTTGGAAATCTTGTATGGTACATTGAAGGGTTTCATTATTGCATCCAAGTCTTTACTTTTAATTTTTTGCCTCATTTATCACTCTCAACACTACATCTTCAAAATTTTGTGTGAGTCAAGACACGAGTAGTCCCCGCTCTCTAAGGCTTATTTCTGTAGTATATGGCATTTGGTGTTAATCAATTTGTAGTGGCTCTTAATTTTGTATCTGTGAATGAACGATGGGGGGAGAAAGAGGGTGTACTTAAGTCTCCATAGTAGCCACATGAGATCTTGGGACTACTAGTCTACCCATGTTCATTTGTTGTGATAGCTGAGCCTCTGGACTTGCAATAATTGCACCTTTTTCTTGATTTTGTTCTTGGGCCACTTTGAGATCTTCATCACTCTTAATTTTGCTTTCACAAACAACCATGAGCTTCTCTCCATCCTGTTTGCATTGTATTTTGACACTAATTCTTTCCATTTACCCCATAGTTCATTTGTATCCTGCATGTATTTTGATTCCCATTGAACATGCAATGTTTGCTCTTGATTGAGCTGATCACCATACCTTGCTAGTTGTGCTTGTAGCTCGACAATGTCTTCACTTGTAGTTCCTGATGCTTCCATAGGTGGAATCAGTAAACTTGAAGTCATCATATCTTTATTTCTACTTTGAAGCATGTTTGCTTTGGCCTTGTACACCTTGATTTGCATCTCGAGAAGCTTGCATTGATTAGTGAGATGTGTTTTCTTAGCTTTTGCTGCTTCATATTTCTATTTGAAATTAGTTAGTTGAGTTTGCAATAGGGCATTCTCTTTTTTTAGCTTGCTAATATCTTTTTCTACTTACATAAATTCTTCTTCTTTTTTGGTGAGCGCCAATTGTGATTGCATTACTTGTGCAGATAATTGTTCACTCATAACTTTGAATTGATCTTTTTCTGCATTTGCTTGTTCGTATTCTTTATCTGCTTCCATCAGCTATTGTTGTGTGTCCATGGCCATTTGTATCATATTTTTTACTATCGGCTTCAACTGGGCCACATCCAATGTTTGTGGTTGTTGGCAGTAGCCAAAGGCACAGACAACAAGGAAGTATGTGAAGGCGGATTACAACAAAGTAGTGGGGAGCCAAGTGGATTATTTTTTCAAAGAAACATGTTTTCTATTACTTTCCAAAACTCTCAACAGTGATTTTCATCACTCTTGTATCATATGTAACATAGAACAACCACTTTTGTAATTAGTAGCTCCATTTTGTGCAAGCTCAGGAGTCCTCGAGCTTGAAGAGCTTAGGTACAAGGTGCATACCAATTTTAGCTATTTTTAAACCTCGTTTAGACCTTCAAATAGCACCTAGAGCCTATTTTTTAACTATGCCGGTCATTAGATGTGAAACCGATCAAAACTAATCTTCTCATAATCATCTGCACTTGTGGATGCATAGTTATTTTGTTGCCTTCTGTTATTTTGATTCTTCAACCTGCAATCACGTTCAAAGTGTTCATGTTTACCAAAATTTTAGCATCCTTTATTGTCATTACCTCAATCATTTCTTTGGAAATTTCTACGGCCTCTTTGGCTCCCCCTACCTCGAAACTGTCCTCTTCCTCCTGCATGATTCTGTTAGTGACTTTCGTCTTGGTTACTATTTCCTCTTCCACTTCCAAAACCTCTACCCTCTGCCTCTTCCTCTACTAGAGTAGAATACCTGCTCAAAACTAGATTTTCCTTGGGAGTTTGAATCCTCACCAAGATTATTTTCTTCAATAACAAGCCTAGATACTAGATCAACAAATTTTGGAATATTTTCCCTGGTCTGTATAGAAGTTTTGAACTGCTTATATGCAGCTCCTAAACCACGAAGACACACTTCCACCTTATCATCATCATCTACATTCACACCAATAGATGCAAGTGACTCACATATGCTTTTGATTTTCAAGGTGCAGTCTGCTCTTCTTCTCCAATGTATGCAACTCGTTCTTGAGTTGCAATTTTCGTGCCTTTGTATTGGTCTCATACAATGTGATCAAACTGTCCCAAGCCTCTTTTGGAGTCTTGGCATCCTGTATGTCTCCAATCATGCTATCCTGTATGCTAACAGATAGCCAGTACATTACCTTTCGTGCTCCTTGATTCCATTCCTCATATGCTCTTACCTAATCTGCAGTCCGATTCCTTTCTGGTAACCGTGGAGCATTTTCATTCTCTCCTTCGATGTACTTCTAGTAGCCTTTTCCCATCAAGAAATTTGTCATTTTGAATCTCCAAGCATGGAAATTGTTCTTGTCCAGCTTATCGCTCATAAGCTGACTCATTCCATCTATGTTTTCCATTTCTACAACAATTCACAACACTACAAAACACTACAAGCAGCACTTCTGCTTGAACATTGTTGCACTATGACATGACAGTTTGATCTCAAAAAAACATAGTTTTCGTGTATGAATAGTACATGGAATCACTTGAAATTCTGGATCTAGAACATATGAGTGTTCCCGAACACAACACAAGTTATAGTTTCTGAAACTCACCTGGTTTTTCTATGGGCCTCACCTTGCGGGCTCGAAATGGAGGTCAAGATGGCTCCGAAACTTTGATCTGACCAACATCTGACCCTAAAGGACTAACTCCCAAAAATATTTTCAGGCCTCCTACCTTCACGTCGATTTTTGTAGCGAACGGAGATCATTTGTGAATCGTGTTTTCTCCACTCCTTGCTGCGTACTCTTCACCGTCGCCTTCTTCACGAGCTCTCTATAGCTACACTGGCTCTGATACCATGTCACGAGGAAGAAGCCGCATGTAACCAAGATGGATCTAATGTTAAGGAAATGTACCGATTCCTTCTCCTCTTTGTTTCTATGTACCGTGTTCCATTGCAAAGGTGGTATCTCCCTATGTGAATAGTCTCTGAGGTTCACTTTCGTGGTTACTCCTAGGTGTTGTAGGTACAAAGAATTGGTTCCCCAATCTTGTACAACCTGAAACTATTACATAAAAGGTCTACCTAAGAGCATCTCGTATGCTTGGTTCTTTCCAAAATTGCATATTGCAAAGGTGTGATCGAATTCTACTCTACAAGTGGATAGAGTAATTCCTTCCAGCAATCCTAAGGGTCTTTCTATGTGTCCGTCTGCCATCTGTAGTTTCATCCTAGTAGGTCTAAGGGTTGGTTTTCCCCAACGTTTCCACAATGAAGTGGTTGTGATGGCTACACCTGCACCTGTATCTAGGATGGCTTTGGTAGTGTGGCCCTTGTACATAATAGGCAAATAAGCGTTACCTTCCTCTCCTTCACTTGCATCACCCACTTTATCTAAGGGTATCACAGACCCCTTTCCTCATGCAATTGGTGTAGCGGAGGTTGTGGCTATTTTTGGGAGCTGGTTTGCTACATGTTTCCATAGTTCAGGTTTGATCTTTAACAACTCATCCAGAGTTAAATGGCATTGAACTTTAGTGTTCCTAATACCTTTTGTATTCCTAGGGAGAACTGAGTTTTCTTTGCTTACTCGAATAGTAGGGGCTTTCACTTGAACTAAACAGTCTTCCCAAGGGACCGTAAAGTAAGGTAACTCTTGCAAAGAGTTAGATTCAAAACTAGTGTGCCCACTTGGCCAATCATCCACTTGATCTCCATTGATTGATGGGAAATCTGTAGGGAACTGTTCTGCTGAGTCATCAATCTCGAGTATGGGTGGTCGAGATTCTTGTTCCTATCTCCATCTTTCTTCTTGAATCTCTTTCAAGATGGCGTGTGAATCCATATAACCCGTTTGATGATTTTTTAGGTTCACCCTATCATGTTCGATTAGAGTGGTCTTCAAGGGTTTCGTTGGGCTAGTTTGTGTGCTAGAGCTGACTTTCACAGGGTTAGATAAAACTTGCCCCAGTTTCTCTAGGAGTCCTTTAAAATGAAGCTCATGCTTGGCCATAATCTCCTAATTGAGGTATTGTGAGGCTTCAAACATTGCCTAGGCTAATTCCATCATTTTCATGCACAATTTGGTTCTCTCAATTTCTAAGTCAGCTCGGGGGTAATTCTTGCTAGATTCTCCTACTTGGGGTCCTTCTTGTATTCTTTCTTGATAGGCTTTGAACATCATATCAAGGTTTTTTGGGGTGGGGTCTGCTAGTACTGATCCTGGTAGAGGTGATTGTTCGTGGCTCAGCCTCTTGTGATGTCATTTCTAAGCTTTTAGTTTTGGTTTCCCTTAAGATTTCCTCTAACTCACTGATCTTTTTACCCCATTTCCTCTTGTATTGCTCTCATGACTCTTTCCAAGTTCTAGTTTTCTTTCCTGTTGAGTCTCCTACCTCACTGGCTTTAGCTATTTTTCCTAGGTTGTTTGGTTGTATTTGCCTTTGTTCTTGGGCTCTAGTAACTACCTAGATGGGTATGTACTGAGGTATGGAACCTTTGGAATGCTACACTATACCTATCATGTTGATGGGTGTCACATTCGTAGAAGTGTTCATAGGGTGCTTGGGGAAATCTCTTATGAAGTGATCCTTTCCACATTCAGGGAAAAAGCCTTGAATATTGAAATATTGCGAGTGCACTGCAGTTGCTTCATGTGGACAATCTCATATGAAGTGGTCTCCTTGGCATTTATAACATGGTCCTTTGGGTGCTTGCGGTCTTAGTTGTCTAGCCTGCGGTCTTGGGTTGGGGTTTGTGTACATGACCAAAGCATAATCTGGTTCCTAGTTTTGCTCATACATAGGGTTCTCATAGTACGGATCTCAGTTTTTTGGTGACTCCATGTAATATGTTGGTGGGCTATCCACATGAGTGGAGTCAAAAATGTTTGCATTAGGATCATTATCTATGATCGAAGGGGTTGTGGGTACTAATGCCATGTTAGAATTCTCCTCTGGTGTAGCATACTTTATCGACACTACATTAGCAAGGGATGGAGGTTATTGTCCTAGGACAGGTTGCGGTCTTGGATTTGCTTGATATGGCATTTGATACTGAGGGTGGCTCAATAATATTATTGTGGCTTGTACTACCCTTGGTATCTAACTGGCTAATATTACTGAGGGTAGTTCTGCCTAACCACTTGTTTGTTATATAGACAATCCTAAGAATTATGGTTTGTGTACCTTTGCTCTATAGTACAATGCACTCCATTAGACTTTCCTATGGTTTACAATGCATCTGGACACATGTTCACCATATGGTCACCTCCACAGGTATAACACCTTCAAGGGGGGGCTAATTTAATGCCTTCTTTACTTGACACTCCCAATTGTTTGGCCACTTGGTCCGGTAAGTCCTCAATCGAATTGCAACGCGTGGATGAAGTTTCTATGGTGCTATCTGAGTCTCTACGGACCTTAGGAAGTTCTAGCCACTACAAGAAATAGGGGGCGTAGCGATGCCCTCAAATTGAAAAAAGAAAACGAGAATCTTCGCTTATGCGACGCTAGCATCGCATAAGCGACGGTGTTGTTTTGGATTTTTTTTTACACGCCTTCGTCGCATAAGTGATGCTAGCATCACTTATGCGACGCTAAAAGTGTGCATCACAAATAGTGTCGCGAACTAGCGACGTTATTTGCGACGTTGGCAAACTGACTGGTGTCGCAGAAGCCATGTCCTGTGTTCCAGAGCATCACAACAGCGATGCTCTGGAATGTTAAAAAAAAAATTTGATTTCTCCCGGCACATTTGTGCCGGGATTTGGACGCGAGAGAGCAAGAGAACGAGAGAGAGAGAGAGAGAGAGAGAGAGAGAGAGAGAGAGTGAGAGAGACATACACATATCATCGTCGAAGCTAGGTATGCACGCACACACACACTTACACACACATACATATGCATACACACACACATATACACACATAGACACACACACACACATACACATAGACACACACACACATACACACACATACACACACATATACACACATACACACATAATGTTGCATACAGACACATATACATGCATACACACACACATATACATGCACACACATATATTCATACACACATATGCATACATAATGCACATGCAGACATACACATACATAATGCATACACACACATATGCATACATAATGCATACACACACATACACACACATATGCATATATACATGCATACACATACAGACATAGACACATACACACACAGACACATACACACACATAAACACATATACACACACTCACATACACACATAGAAACATACACACATAATAATGCATACACACACATACACACACACATACACACACAAATACACACACACATACACACACACACACATACACACACATAGAGAGACATGCACACACATACACATACATGCATACATATGCATACATAATGCATATGCATACATACATACTTACATGCATACACACACATATGCATACATAATGCACATGCATACATACACATACATAATGCATATGCATACATAATAGACATGCATACATACACATACATAATGCATACACACACATATGCATACATAATGCATACATAATGCATACACACACATACACACACATATGCATACATACATGCATACACATACACACATAGACACATACACACACATACACACACATAAACACATACACACTCATAGACATACACACAAACACATAGACATACACACACATACACACACATATACACACACACATACACACATAATGATGCATACACACATACACATGCATACACACATACACACACACATACACACACATACACACATAGACACACATATATGCATACACACACACATAGAGAGACATACACACACATACACATACATGCATACATATGCATACATAATGCATATGCATATGCATACATACATACACATACATAATGCATACACACACATATGCATACATAATGCATACACACACATACACACACATATGCATACATACATGCATACACATACACACATAGACACATACACACACATAGACACATGCACACACATAAACACATACACACTCATAGACGCACACACATACACATAGACACACATGCATACACACACACATATACACACACACACATACACACATAGACACATACACACATAATGATGCATACACACATACACATGCATACACAAATACATACACACATACATGCACACACATACACACACATACACACACACATACACACATACACACACATAGTGAGACATACACACACATACACACACATACACACACATACACACACATACACACACATATGCATACATACATGCACACACATACACACAAAGACACATACACACACATAGACACATACACACACATAGACACATACACACACATAAACACATACACACTCATAGACGCAACACATATACACATAGACACACACACATACACACACATATACAGACACACACATGCACACATAATGATGCATACACACACATACACATGCATACACACATACACACACACATACACGCACACACATACACACACACATACACGCACACACATACACACACACATACACACACACATACACACACACATACACACATACACACACATATATGCATACACACACATAGAGAGACATACACACACATACACATACATGCATACATATGCATACATAATGCATATGCATACATACATACTTACATGCATACACACACATATGCATACATAATGCACATGCATACATACACATACCTAACGCATACACACACATATGCATACATAATGCAAACATAATGCATACACACACATAAACACACATATGCATACATAATGCACATGCATATGCATACATAATGCACATGCATATGCATACATAATGCACATGCATATGCATACATACATGCATACACATACACACATACACACATTCACACACATAGACACATACACACACATAAACACATACACACTCATAGACGCACACACATACACATAGGCACACACACATACACACACACATATACACACACACATACACACATAGACACATACACACATAATGATGCATACACACACATACACATGCATACACACATACACACACACATACACGCACACACATATAGACACATACATACACACACACATACACACACATATATGCATACACACACATATATGCATACACACACATACACATACATGCATACATATGCATACATAATGCATATGCATATGCATACATACATACTTACATGCATACACACACATATGCATACATAATGCACATGCATACATACACATACTTAATGCATACACACACATATGCATACATAATGCATACACACACATATGCATATATAATGCACATGCATATGCATACATACATGCATACACATACACACATAGACACATACACACACATAGACACATACACATGCACAAACACATACACACTCCTAGACGCACACACATACACATAGACACACACACACATATACACACACACATATACACACACATACACACATAATGATGCATACACACACATACATAATGATGTATACACACACATACACATGCATACACACATACACACACACATACACGCACACACATACACACACATACACACATACACACATACACACATACACACACATATATGCATACACACACATAGAGAGACATACACACACATACACATACATGCATACATATGCATACACATGCATACATAATGCATATGCATATGCATACATACATAGTTACATGCATACACACACATATGCATACATAATGCACATGCATGCATACACATACTTAATGCATACACACATACATATGTACACGTATATATATTGATTTCTAAACCATTTTGTTTTATATGTTAGGTATTATGGATGCTAGTAGAGAGAGAAAGGGGAAACTCACTCTCATAAAAAGTCTTATGAGAGCAAGAGTTCCGTCTGATACTCTAGGGTCCATCATGCATGATTACTCAGAGATGTCTGATGATGAGTTGGATTATACGATCCAGATGCTTACCCAACGATCAGAGGAGAGCTCTTCTGCGGCTCCACATGCAGGAAGACAACTATCTACTCATAGGTATGTTTTTTTTTCATAAACTTTTTTAATGATATTATAACACATATTTTTATTTATTTTTATCTATCTATTTTCAGGACACCTATACCACCTCCAGATCATGATAGGAGAGCAAACTTGCCTATGAGGACATGCATAGGCACCTTAGGACTAGAGTGCGATATAGAGCCAAAGGGAAACATTGTGTACATAGGGAATGGATTGGAGTTCAAGAGAAGAATGCAGGCATTATGCGACTCTTACTTGCACCTTGCCCACTTACCATGGAAGTAAGTATAAATTTTACATATAAATTGAAATAAATATCGTATGTTTTATTTAGATTATTTTTTTTATTTTGGTAGTGAGCATGATGAGAGGGATAAAAAATACATACTTAGTTCACTTGAGATAGAGTTTGGGAGAGGATTGTTGCATAAGTGGTGTCTAAAAGAGATGCGGACACTTATGGCTCATCGTCGCGATAATGCCCGGTACACACTGCTTTTATGTATATGTATGTGGATATGAGTATGTGTGTTTATGTATGTATGTATGTATATGAGAGAGAGAGAGAAAAGAGTGAGACTAGAGGTACAAATACACGCATACACACACATATACATCATACATGCACATTTACACACATATACACATACATGCACATTTATACATACACACACATACATGCACATTTTTACACACACATACACATGCATGCAGTTACACACATATAATGAATACACATAGACACATACACATACTCACATACACATACACATACTCACATACACGTACACATGCATAATCATATGTACACACACATAAGACTCATATAATCATATTTATATGCATATATACACACACACACAACACATGTTTTAAAACACTAATTTCAATATTAGGGTTTTAAAACTCCTAATTGAAAAACTCTAATTCAACCTTTTAGCCATATGATTGAAGTATATGTACACATTGCATCTATTCCTCCAACGTCCTACTAGAGAGATGTCTATCCTCCCAACCTTATGCCTCTATATATAGCTACTCGAATCAACGAGGATCATAATATATATAAAGATATATACACATCATGTAGATACACATACATAAATATAAAATGGAGTAGATATATTATGCATCACACATACATGCCTAAATGCACACATAAATATATATATATATACATGCATACATATTTACATGTACACATTTAAACATAGACACATATACATATCTGAATCATCATTGAAGATTTTTTATTCTGGATCTATCAGAGGTCCATCTGTCCATTTCCAATCCATAGGCGTCATAGGTTTTGGACACTGACCTGTTTCAAGCTTTCCATTAAAATGTCTCGCTTCTCTTTTAGATCTTAATGGATGATCATCAGGCAAGAATCGTTGATGTCGAAGATAAATATTTTTGTTGAGATTATTACTATAGATTGATCTCAACCAATCACCACAATATGGACAAGCTTTATAACCCTTAGTAGATATTCCTGCATCATGAAAATGATAAAAATATAATTAGATTAAATCAAATTTATTTACATGCATATTGAATAAAAAATTACATCAATACCTGAACAAACACCATATCCTGGAAAATCGTGAATAGTCCAAGCCACAATACCACAAACCGTAATATGTCTTTCATTGATGCTTTTCGATACATCAATGACATTAATACCTCTCCATAACTCTTGGAGATCGTCAATGATAGGAGCAAGATATATATTCATATCTTTAACTTGTCTTTTGCCTGGGATTAAAAGTGAAAGCATTAAATGTTCCTTTTTAATGCTAAGATATGGCGGAAGATTGTAGTTTATGACTACCAGTGGCCATGTTGACCATTTACTGGATTTCATGGAGAATGGATTAACCCCATCTAATGCAAATCCTAACTTTAGATTCTGTGGATTTTGTGCAAATTCAAGCCATGTAGAATCAATATGCTAAAAAGCAACACTATCATGAGGAATTCTGATTATTCCATCAGTACTTTTATGATCATGTCCCCAAGTCAAAAGCTTTGATAATTCGGGGCTTTGAAACATATGTCTAATCCGTGGAGCCAATGGAAAATGTCTCAATAACTTTTTTGGGATTTTACCTTCTTCGCCCTTATATCGAGGAGATTGACATTTGGGACATGTCAAAGAGTCTGCATATTCACCTCTATATAAAATACAATTGTTAGGACATGCATGTATACATTGATAATCTATACCAAGATTGTTGATTATCTTCTTCATTTCATCATGTGAGGTAGGAAGAATATTCTGACGTGGTAAAAACTTTTCAGATAATAACCTATAAGTTCATCAAAAATAGATATATTAAAAACAGTAAATAAATAAATATACATATATATATGCATATAATTTTATATATGTGTATGCTTATGTGTATGTGTATGTGGATGTAAATATGCATGTGCATGTGTATACATATGTGTATGTGTATATGTATATATGTATGTATATGTGTTTTATAGGTGTATATGTATGTATATATACGTATGCGTATATGTATGTGTGTATACATGTGTATGTATGTATGTATGTATGTGTATGTATGAATGTGTATATATGTATGTATATGTATGTATGCATGTGTAGCTGTGTATATTTAATTTTGTTTTTAATTGTTTTTTTGTATATTGTGGTTTGCAGATTTTCATATCTAGACCATTGAATCATCTGGCAGTTTCCCATTTTATATTCAATCTATTACCTATCTTGCTAAGCTATTTACATATATTAAATAGCGGTTACCAAGGAAGGTATTTAGTCATATGTAAAATGGGAGGATCAAATTTTTTGCAAATTTTGAAAGATGCATTAATAATTTTAAAAGATGGACGGACAAAAAGTGTCCATTCAATTCAAGTTCTTGTTCTTACCTTATCTAAAGTAAGAATAAAAACCTGCATTGAATGGACACTTTTTGTTCGCCCATCCTTTAGAATTATTTTTCCATCCTTCAAAATCTTCAAGATAAATTTGCTCCTCCCATTTTACATGTGGCTTAATACCTTCCTTGGTAACTGCTATTTAATATTTGTATAATTAGGAGCATAGGTATTAGGTCAACTAAAATAGGAGAAACATGTGTCAAGAAGATTCTAAAGGTTGGGTGGACAATTCTAAAGGTTAGATGGACAAAACATCTTCATTCGATACAGGTAAATATAATTTGACCTTACTCTCATAACATGTGTGTGTGTATATGTGTGTATGTTTATATGTGTGTGTGTGTTTATATGTGTGTATGCATTCATGTATATTATGTGTATGTTTATATATGTATGTATATATATATATATATATATATATATATATATATATATATATATATATATATATATATATATATATATATATATATATATATATATATATATATATATATATATGTGTGTGTGTGTGTGTGTGTGTTTATGCATATATATATAAATAGATAGAAAATTGAAAATTATACCTTAATAGTGTCGAAACAAATACATTACTCCATCCAAAACGATTTTGAAGATTGAGAATAAGTAAGCTCGCACTTAGTCGTGTCAAACGACTTCCTTCATATACATGCTTCAGACATTCCTCTCGAAGATATTTCTCATTTTTAGAAATATCAATGCTCTCACTGTCTTTTGATACCAATCCTCAATAAAATCTGCCATGCCATCATCTTCATCATTGTCACACAAATCTTGTACTTTGTCGTCTTTTGAATATAGATCTTTCAACCTTGCATATTCCACAGGATTACTTTTGCATAGCCTCCTCATAGAAGCTTCTGATAAATGAGGTCTTACTGGCAATTGTGAATGGTGTGGAGGAATATCATCAACATCATACGTTGGAATCTACAGATATAAATAAAATTCATTAGTATTCCATAAATGAATAAAAAGTAAACTTTAAATATAAAATTAAGTATATAAGTTATTAAATATGGATAGAAAATTTTTATTCTCTCTAGCTAAAAGGTGCTCTTGGAGGTCTACACCATCCATAATTCACTAATAGTTCATCATTGGCATGTAATGTAGTAATAGCATTAACAACTATGTATCTTGATACATCTCTACTCATGTATGGTGATTCATGACTATTTTCACGCTCCTCAAATGTGCAATTAGTCCTGAACTATTATGTAACCCTCGACTACTATTTATTAAGCCTGCTATATTTCCATGTGTGTAAGGTCTTCCATCAATATATAATCTTTCATTTTCTGCATGTAAAATCCTTCTACTAGTAAGGGATGTTGCGTTCAAGCATATTCCATAAGTACTCATGCTTTGAACATAACGTGAAAGTCGATGCCAATCTCCCCATCCATATATAGGACCACAAAATGACATAAGAGTGACTTCAGAGTTCGGAGGCACGTACAAATCCTCTATAATAAAGAGACCACGACCAACATTAGTAATAGTGGATGGAGCAATCATATAGCGATTACCCCAAAAGTTGAAAACCTCTCCATGTAAAGGAAGTGGTCCTCTATTCCATCCTCCATATCTTCTTCTATCATATGTTTGTACTAAAGAACGACTACGAGCTGGCAATGGATAATCTCTAGCCGTTTTAGTCTCTAAACAAGGAGGTAGAGGATTTCTAGAAACCTTTGCTTGTAATTGATGAACAACAAGTCCATGACGTGTACGAGGTATATTAACATTATGAGAAAAATTATCATCATCATCATCATCGAGCAAGTATTCCTGTATATCAATAGTAATTTGATTTTGTATATGGTTTCTAAATAAAATAATGACATTAATTTATATAAAAAATACATACCCAAGCATTATCATGTTGACCAGGTGATGCTACACGCTCAAAAATACCATACTCTACCTCATGTTCAATACATTCAAATTGTGGTCTTCGATACGTGCCATAACAAGAGTTACACCAACATATAACATGCTCTTGATAGTAAAATTCATCAAAATTCCTATCAGAGGACACATGTGAAGTCGTTGCATGGGTAGGAGGTGGTGGAGTACCCTCTGATTGATTAGAATCTGCACATAATAAGAAACAAAAAAAAATATAAGTTATGTATCCATCAAATATATTTAAAATTAAATGTTTGATATACTTATAGTATATAGTCGTTGCACGATGAGGGGACGGTGGTGGAGTTCCATCTGATTGATCAGAATGTATAAATAATGGTATTTGATATTAATAATATGATTATTTACATACACAAAAAATTCACATATACATATTTACACATACACACATATTCACATATACACATTTACACATACACACATATTCACATATACACAAATACACATTATTGTGGGATAAATGCATGTATTTTGTATGAATGAGTGTATATGCATGCATGTGTGTGTACGTATATATGTGGATATGTATATGTGTGTTTATGTTATATGTATGTATATGTGTATATGTATACATATATGTATGCGTATATGTTTGCATGTATATGTGTGTGGGTATGTGTATGTGTATGTGTGTGTATATATGTGTATGTATTCTGATTTTTTTTTCTGTTTGAGATTAAATTAACAGGAGATATTGTATTGTGGAAAAAATAAGAGGCGACCTAACATACCACCTGAGACATGGTAGTTCTTAATACAGCAAGAAGTTTGAAGGAAAGTCAAATTTAGTTTTGAAGAAGACTTGAAGGTCAGTTTGGGAGTACAAGCTTGAAGCTTGTGGTAGTTTGCACAATATGAAGTTTTGCAGATCTAGTCCAGATTGTACCAATATGACATTGTAGGGGGGATTGTTGGAAAACAATGTTCCTATTGGTCCATTTTTTCCAGATACTACAGCATGAATAGCTTCTTTTACTAGTCCCTCTAACAAAAAATCGGGTTGCCGTAGTGGCTACGATAGTGGCCTCCTATCTAATCGACCCAGGTTCAAAACCCATCGACGGCAGCGCGCGCGTATACATTTTTAACAATCAAAATCTTGAAAAGCAAAGACACAGATGACGGATTTAGCGGATGATTTCTTCGTGAGTTTTTTCCATATCACAGATCGTTAGCGATCGTATTATGAGTTGTTTTATTTGCTTTTGGAAGAGCTTTTCATGGGATAACCAATACTATAAAAGAAATTTCTTGGCTTATTGTTAGTCATCCTTCACCTAGTGTTCAACACAAGCTTTGGAGAGCTTGGACCTCAATAGAGGTGATGTTTCGTCTACCACATGGGGCAGCCATGGTGCTAACTTGAAGCATGTTGAGGAGCAGCTATGGAGTTCTTCTTGGAGATGAAGAGTGTGCTCACACTCTTGCTCATGGAGAGGAGGTTATCTCTTGTTCATGGAAAGAGGACTTGATCATTAGCAGCTTGATGGTGAGGATCGGCCATCTACATGGTGTATTTGAAGATTGTCTTCTACATGAAGATTTCGGGCTACTTCAAAGACATTGGATGGTGTTTAACATAAGATTTACATGTTATGTTAAGTATTCAGGTACATATTCTCTTTATGCACACAGGTACTACTTGGAGTTTATGGAGGCAGTAGCATCCATATCAGGAGGAGTCCTATTCGGCATAGGTACAAGAGAATCAGTACGTATATGCTTTATGCATATTTGGATGAGGTGTTTGAGAAGGTGTGTTCACATGAGTTTGAGGATTTCTGGTAGCAAACTTGTTAGCATTCTTTGCTACTTTTTAAGTATGTGATCTTTTCACACATGTATCTGACTTAGGGTCTTCCATAGCCTAAGGTTAGATGAGGGTTTGTTGATTATAAGTTTCACACTGATCCTTCCTCTTTCAGTCACTCATATTCACTCTTCTACAACCTATTAGGTCACACATCTCATGTATATTCAGATTTCTACCCATACATCTGAATATGTTTGTTACATTTGTACATTCACTCTTCCATCTATTTCTCTTCACATAGAGTGGTTGAGAGTTTTGCTCCCACGTTGTACATTGAACATTGGTATATATGATAGTGTGAGTAAGCCTTAGCTTACGTAACACTTTACACATGTTGTCTAGTCTCTCTCTATCTTTGTCTCATCATCTGTATGATTAAGTTGTGGTATGTTCATGTTTTGTCAATATTGAAGATTGCTAGATTCTGTGTTGTATATGCTGGACCTATGGAACCGTGGACCTGCGATATGAGCTATGGGCCTACCTCATTTCCAACATCCATGTGAGGCTTCCTTGGTGCATGCATAAATTTACTTAATGTACTTACTCCATAGGCAATGTGTACTCTTTTTAGGGTAGCATAGTTGAGACTCCCTACAAGTTTTTGATAACCTGTAACATCCTCAAGGAGTTCTCCTTCATAAGAACTAAGCTTATGGTTGAGTTCCATGGGAGTACCTGCAATTTTGGTGTTCTCAATCTTAAATTTTACCAACATATCATGAATATACTTTCTCTGAGTAATAAATATACCAGAATCTGTGTACACAAGCTCTAAGCCAAGAAAGTATGTTAACAAACCAAGATCACTGATTTTAAATTGTTCCATTAGTTGAGACTTAACCTGCTTGATGCCATTAGCATCATTCCATATAATGATAATGTCATCCACATAGACACGTAAGTAGATAACTTTTGAGTTGGTTTTCTTTATAAATAAAGAAGAATCTGCCTTGCTAGCCATAAAAAAATGATCTTGCAAATAAGTAACAAGCCTATGGTTCCAAGCTCTAGGAGCTTGCTTTAGGCCATAAAGTGCCTTCCTTAGTTTGCATACATAGCCTGATTTTATCTTTATCTTCAAACCCTGGTGGTTGTGCCATATACACTTCTTCTGATATCATCCATTTAAGAATGCATTCTTGACATCAAACTGATATAGATTCCAATTCTTGGAAGCATCAACACTTACCAAAACCCTAATTGTTGGCATCTTTGCCATAGGTGAAAAGGTTTCTTCATAGTCCACTCATAGGTTTGAGGAAACCCCTTTGCCACTAACCTTGCCTTGTACCTGTTTATAGAACCATTTGAATTCTTTTTTATTTTATATATCCACCTGGATCCTATTAACTTCATGCTTGGCCTCTTGGGAACCAAGTCCCAAGCATGATTTTCCGGAAGTGCTTCTACTTCTTCCTACATGGCTTCTCTACATTCTTTCCTCTTATTAGCGTCTTCAAATGAAGGAGGTTCTTCTATCATAGAGTCTTTAGTGATATACACAAAATGCTTGGTGAATAATGATGTATCATAGCCATACCTTATGGGCTTTTTGCTTTCCCTTTGAGATCTCTTGAGTGCTTGATTGGAGGACTCTGGAATGTCTTCCTATTGATTTAACTTGGTCTTTCCTCTTGAATTCCATGCCTTGAAATCCATTTGCTCTTCATCCTCTGAATTGACACATTCTGGTAATCGAGTGAGAGTTGGAAAATCACTTTCCAAATCATAAGGTAACTTTATCTTCTTGCAATCATCTTCAAACCATGAATTATGTTCATCAAATACTACATCCCTAGTAACTCTAAATCCTTTGTTAGTGGGATTGTATAGCCTACAATCCTTCTGGTTTGTATCATACCCAATGAATATACACTTTTCAGCTTTAGGGTCAAGCTTCCATCTAATCTATGAGGGAATATGTGCATAAGAAATGCACCCAAATATTTGGCAATGGTCCAATGAGGGTCCCTTGCCATTCCATGCTTCATAGGGTTTCATTCCATCCAAGGATTTGAATGGGAGCCTATTAACCAAGTAAGTGGCTGTGGAAACAACCTCTACCCATAGGTAATTAGGTAGATTCTTCTCATTCAACATTAACCTAGAAGATTCAATTATTAACATGTTCCTTCTCTCTGCCACTCAATTCAATTCAGGAGTATATCTTGTTGTGACTTCTCTCTTTATACCTCTGTCTTATAAGAATAAATCAAAACTCATGTGAAAAGTACTCACCATCTCCATCAGATATGATCCTTTTCAAGCTTCTACCTGTTTGGTTCTCAACTAATGCCAAATACTTTTGAAACATGTAAACACTTCATCCTTATGCTTCATGAAATAAAGGATTTTCCATCTATTGTAATCATCTATAAATGAAACACAGTACCTTGAACTTGAGATTGATGGATCTTTACTAGGACCCCACTGATCAGTGTGTACAAGTTCCAAATAGTCTTCATACATGTACCCCTTTCTATTGAATGGTTGCATGTGAGCTTTGCCAAATTGGCATGCTCCACATTTGTATATCATGTGTTGCTTGGACACATTGGGGATGCCAAGCACACTTTGATCCCTGCACATTTGCATTAGTGTTCTTTCTCCTATATGTCCTAGCCTTTTGTGCCATATCTCTAGCTCAAATAGGGTTTGATCTTTGTAATTGAAGATTGCTATGTTTTTGGTGTCTTCAATCTCAAATGTAAATAATCTACCAGATTTCTCACCTTTAACAATCCTTTTGAAGCCTTGTTGAGGGTTTTCCACTGCTCCATGCCTAATGAATCTGACTTGTAAGCCTTTCTCAACAATCTATTCATGTTATCATCAGAGGTCTTGACATTTCCAATTTTCTTGACTGATTGTTTAGTGTCATCAGCTATCTGTACTTCATGCTTCCCTTTGGGTTCTTCAAGATCAGATAGTAATGCTACGTTTCCAACCACATGATTGGAAGAACCTGAATCAATATATAAAAGATGCTCATCATCTTACCTTGCTTGGATGTCATGTTCATGATGAGTAGAGAGTCCTCTTGGTCTTTTGTGTAGTTGTTATAATCGCGTCTTCCTCTGAAACCACCTTGATAATTGTGTTGTTGTAGCCTTGATTGTAGTTATGATTGTAGTTGCTTCCTCCATTGTTAAACTGCTTCTAGATTGTCCATAGCTACCTCTATGGAGACCTCTTCCCCTGTGATTCCTTGCATTCTTGAAGCATTCTTTTGTGGTGTGGTTGGTGATACCAGAAATATTGCAAGGTGGAGTGCTGTCAGATCTCCCCCTACCTTGCTTTCCTCCTCTACCCCTTCCTCTACCTGTGTAGTTAGCTTGAGAGGTACTAACCTCTTATTCATTTTTCTTGATTTTACCTTTATCCTTACTTCTATTCTTATATGTATAAAGGGAAGAAGATTGGTTACCTCTAGAGTTGTCACCATTCTTGTTGAGCTTTGTCTCATTGGTGAAGAGTTGCCCCATCAAAGTGTTGAGGTCAGGTATTTGGATATCCATGTAAAGGTCCATTGCTATGGTGAAGGACTCCCACTTATCATCACTTTTGATGCCATTAATGATCTACCTTACTATGTGTTCTTCTTATATATCCTCTCCAATGCTTGCAAGCTGGTCAGCCACATCCTTCATGTTGGTTACATAATCAGCCACACTTTGTTTTGGTTGTTTCTTTAGGGTTGTAAAATCCATCCATAGCTCATTCTTCCTAGCTCTTGTATTTGATGAGAAATATGATGAGAGTACTTCCCAAGTCTATTGGGAGGTCTTGCAATTCCTAATGTGAGGCAGTAAGAAATCACATATTGAGTTTAGTAGATAAGACCTGGCAAGAGCATCCTTTGCACACCATGTGGTCAACCTTTCTTGCTCTTCCTTTGTGGATTGGTGTTTGCTCCTGAATATTGGCATCTCTTCATCTCTTGAGATGTATCCATATAGAATTCTCCTTTGATGGTAGGCTTGCATCCTTAGTGACCATGTTGAGTAGTTTCTTCTATCCAATTTGTCAATGAGGGATGGAAATCCATCTCCCATCTTCCTTGTTGTTGCTTTGATACCACAGTTGGAAGAGATCGTGAATAGTCTTTAGAGATGAAGTGGTGTTGCTTAAACTTGCTTTACACTTTCCAAGAATAGTTACTAGAGAGTGTAGTGGGCCTCTTTAGCTACCTAATGATCATAAATAATCACATATGATGTTTGGAACATGATCCATTAACCAAAGGATCAAAACAGATAGGTAGGAAATTAATCCAAGATAAAAAACTTGCTATTCTTATCTCTACACCTGTCTAGTATATTGAACAGTTCTTTGAGTACAGTAGTAGTTAGCTTGATTCCTTTTGGTGATGTCTAATTAGCTTAGGTGTCTACCAATCATGAGTGATCTCATAAAAAATGATGAACTACACGTTGAGTATGATGTTTAGCAAATCATGGAACATCCCCGACATTTTCAGAGTGCATTAGTCAACATACTAGAGAGTAATGACATGGTAATATCTCACGACTCAGATAACCAATGATAATGAGATTTTTTATTAATATAGTAGACATTATACTGAATATATCATGTTTTAAATCACTACAAATGATCAATCATACAATGAGAACAAGCTCTGAGAAGATCACTGTTCTAAAGTAATCATGGCAGAGAAGTGAAGTGAAAATATGATAAAATGTATGTATTAAATCATGTACAAATACAAAGTCATCGGCAATAATCAATTGCACAATGTGAGAAGTATGAATGAGCTATAGAGTGAGCTCTTCAAATCACAATGTGTCCTTTCCGAATGATCTCTTGGAGTCAAGATAGCATGCGGGTCTTTTGATGCTCCTTTTTATAGTTAAGTTTGGAGCTAACCTTTTGAATTCAAATTCAAAAGTTCTAAAAGTGAATCCTAAAGTATAGGATATATTCTCTCATTACTGAACTACCAAATGAATTGAGATTTGATGCTTTCTAACTCCATGTGCAAATAGTGCACTTTTAAAAAAGCAAATATACTTGAATTGCAAGGGATTGATCACATAAGAATTATGATAATCATCCAAGTATGTGGACTTGGACTCTTTTGCACCAACATCATGTGTTCAAGGAGTTCTTGCACAAGAATTAGAAGTCTATGTTGATGATCTGTGTGCTCATTCCAACTTCAAACAAACTCATATCCCCTAATTGAGATGAATCATTGATAAATGTAGAGAATATCAGTTCTGTTTGAACCCAAAAAAATGTTTCTTCATGGTTAGGCAAGGCAAGATTTTAGGACACAGTGTCAAAATATGGAATATCAACTGATGAGGATAAAGTTAGGTATATAATAGAGATACCTAGACCAAATACTATCAAGGAAGTACAAGCTCTCATGGGACACTGTGGATATTACCAACACTTTTTTTACATGTATGCGATAATAGTCAAGCCCTTCTACAAACTTTTGACTAACTTTGAGTGGAATGAATATTGAAAAAACTCTTTCAATGAGCTTAAATGTCTATTGTGTTTGACACCAATTTTGACTACACAAGATTTTGCTAAGCCATTCCATGTTCATGAGGATGCTTCCAATTATGCAATTGGGTGTGTTCTAGCACAACCTACTGATGAAGGCAACATCAAGCTTCCAATTGCTTATGCAAGTAGGCAACTGAACGCAATAGAAGGAAATTACACCACTACAGAAAGATAAGATTTAGGCATGGAATATACAATTAAGAATTTTGGATAGTATTTTCTTGAAAATAAGTTCAATTTTTTTATGGATCACTAAGCATTACTCTTCATTGTGAATAAACCTTGCAATACATGCAAATACAATTGTGAAGTAGTTTTTAGGAAAGGTAAGACTCACTTTAGGGTGGATCATCTTTCTAGACTGATTTCAAGAGAATCCCCAAAAGGAGAATGAGATGAACTTTGTCACAATTTTTTACTCAACTTGGAAATAGTGCCTAATTGGGCTAAAACTATAGTGGCTATTATTATTTTTGGATCCAAACATCCCCTGATGAAATAAAAGGGTAAAGAAGTGGTGAAATCTCAAAAGTATCATCCCATGGCAAGAAGTATGTACAAGCACATAGACTAGGCAATACTAGCTTGTTATGATGAAGAAGAATATGCAAAGTGGTTGCAATTAGCACATGTTGTTGCATTCGAGCAACACCATTGATATATGGAACCTTATAGACTCTCTGGAGATTAGGTGTATATTGGCCAACAATGGAGGCAGACATCCATAGGATGTGTAGACATTGTCCAACATATATTAATAGATCTTAGGTGGAACATGCAACTTTATATCAAGTGTCTTTAATACTAGATCAAAGTAGTCCATTAGTTTATTTTTTGAGGATGAATAAATTCCCTTAAGAAATGACTCTAGCAAGGAAGAGAAGTCTAGAACATAAGGCCCAAGATTATGCTCTCATTGGAGAGAATCTATATAGGGAGGAAGAGATGGATATATTGAAATTTGTGTCCATGAAAGTGAATACCTCAAGATTGTTAACAATGTTAAGTCTTAATGGAAGAAATGTTAAGTCCACTCAACAATGTGAAAATGCACAAAGGGAAAGAAAGAAAAATTAGAGAAGAAGCTCAAGTAGAAGCGTTAGAATGTATCTAACACATGAAATTAAGGAGACAAGGTAGAAATCAACCTAGGGAATATAATCATGAGGCACAACGATCTCATATGGCAATGTGCCAAACCATGAGTGTTAGCACTCACCGCATAGCCAATAGACATTTGTTCGTAATTCTAGAAGTCTAAGGCATGGGTGTGAAGATTATTAAGGCCTTGATTGAATTAGGTGTGGCCACTAGTGCTATTAGGTTTTTCGTGTTGTCAAGACATGCAATTGAGAATCAATCCTATTGAACTGTATCTCATAGCATTGGGAGGAGTGGAAACCCCTTGCATGGGTGAGGTGGAACTTCCCATCTCCATTCAAGACATCCATATGACAATCAAGATGCTAGTGTGTCATGATGAGGATCTTACAGAACCTCTCATCTTGGGTCAAGATTGGATCTATGATCATGCCATCAACTTGAACCTCAGAAGTGGACTTTTTCAAGTTTGGGTGAACAATCAACTTGTCACATTCAAACTAGGAAGTTGTGCACCCACTAAACTAGCAAAGTCACCAATTCCTTGTCCTTCCAGGGTTAATCATGTAGATAGAGATGCTATTCTTGGCCCCAATTCCATAATGCAAAAGGATGAAAACCTTGAATGAATAGCCAAAGGTGTAATGGAACTCCCTTCTTTTCCAAAGGCATTCCACATAAAGCAAGTAAAGAAACCCAAAAAGTAGAAAAAGCAGATAACCAAATCCTAGAATCAACAACTACTCCAAAGCACCGTGATTCATGGTATGAAGCAGATTTGGAGATGCAGGAGTGAGCAAGTGCTTGCTACCTTTTTTGGACCACAACTAAAAAAACCAAGGTGACGAAGTCAAAGAGGCCACAAGTCAAATACTCAAGATGTCAACCTCAAAAAGTAATCTCCATTCGGATACCCAAGCAGTCAATAAAGATTGATCACGGTCTTAGATAGATATGGGTGCCTAAGATCTACTTGCATGCTCAATTAGCTGCACATAGGCTCCTAGGACCAAGTCAATGTTCATTGACAACCATTCCATCAAAATCACTGTGAAAACCTAACACTATGTACTCCAGTAAAATCACATCTAGTATTACTTGGAAATGGGTACCTAAAAAGTCCCAAATTCAGGTAGATTCACCGCTGAATCCCTTAAGTGTAATTACCAAAAAAAATTTTTATCTCATTATGGAAATTTGGAGATTCAAAACCTATGATAAAATGCCCGACCATACTATATAAAATCCTTTGCATTAGGATAGATGCATTTTGAGTACAATGCCAATCCCAAGTAAAAAATGTGGATGAAGAGGCAATGACCAATATACGACTCATGTTTGATCATCAAATATAGTGAAATGATAATTTACAAAGGAATATGGGCCTATTTAGAGGACACATGTGAGTGGCATTGGAAGAAAACAAGCATCTCGAAAAACAAAATTAGAATAACTTGGAGGTAGTGATGGAGGGCACCCTGAGAACAACCATTAGCTAGAGGCAGAATTGGATGAACTAAAGAAACAACAAGCCACAACTAGGACCAAGGTGCTAGAAACCATCCCTCTACCACCAAACACACAAGAGATTGAGAACCTTCAGAAACCAATTGAGGAGTTAAGGAATTGTATGACAAGCTAGAGGCAGAACTAGATGAACTAAAGAAGCAACAAGCCACAACTAGCACTAAGGTGCCAGAAGCCATCCCTCTACCACCAAACACACAAGAGATCGAGAAACTTTAGAAAAAAATTGAGGAATTGCAAGCAAAGTTATTACACTATCAAGAAACCCCATTCCCACCAATGGAACCTGATCCAGAAGAGTTATTAGAGATTATGGTTGAGGAAACATTTGAGGATGCCTACGAACCACAACTAGTGCTACGGGGTAGATTAAGTGAAGAAGGACATGATACCCACGAGGCACATGTATCCCAATGGTTAAGGCAAGTAGAAGAAATTGGGAAAACACATATCTCAATCCACCAAGAGGACCACCTACAGTAGCATATATGGTATCAATGATCAAAAAATGGTCACAAATGTGAGGAGATGGATGGATAAGTTCCAAAGATGAGTAGGTGTTGCACAAGACCTGCTTTACCCCCTACCAAGTTAACTCCAAGGATGCTTAATAGACTCATCTAGCTTCAAAATGGTGCATTTAGAACCACTACATGCTTTGGAGTATCATTCCCAAAATTTTTCATCAAGACAGATAACTTGCATATACTAGAAATGTGAGGAAACCTTTTATTTCGGGAATAGAAGTATTCAAACTTTTGCTCAGAGCTCACAACCTATTATGAATTTACTAGAGAGATTTTTCACACATTTATTTGGTGTGGTGTAGCTAACTAAAAAAATTAAGTTCATCAAATTAACTATACTATACATTGAGAAATGAATCTAACAAGTTAGGGGGGTCATCCTGACTTTTCAAGATCTAGAAGGTATGTAGTTATAGTCACCTTCTATGCTTCATATCTCGAGATAATCTAAACCAAACTTGACAAAAATTGATATCAAGTAGTAGAAACTTCAATATAACTAACACAAGTTAAATTATAGCAAATGAATGAGGATACATAGGGAAATTGATTCCACAAGATCACTGTAATGACGAAGATTCAACAATGAACAATAGATAGAGATGCACTTGAAGAAATGTATCAAAGTGTATATGCTAATGAACATATAATATAAGGGAAGTGTAGTGGACTACATATAGGTCATGTGAGCTCATTGTATTCTCACAAACGTATCTCAATGCCTCTTAGGATAGCTTACTTAGGTAGTGACTAAAAGCATGTCTATCTATACTCCAAGTCAGAGTTTCAATTTGAATTTTCACCCACCTAAAAGTGATCCTACACCTTAGGGAAGATTTGAATTGATTCTTCCTACCACATGAGTCATGGGTTTAGTTCCATAACTTCACTAAATTCTTTACTCTCTTGGCTTTTACATTAATCGAAGGTGAATACAACCAATTTGACAAGCAAGTGTTCAAATGTGGTATTCTCTTGTGAAGAGCCAAATGGATGTGTAGTCCTAAGGCTTTAGCAATGCACTTAGGCTCACTAATTGCACCAGCAACTGAAATCAACTTATGAGTCTCATCAAAAAATCTATGATGTCATCATGTCTTCATCCTTAAATCCTTCATACCTCTTTCCTTCAGAACCTGGTATAAACATATATGTGCGCACTTCTAAAACATACCTTTCTGAAACATCAAGCTTCTCCGAAAATTTTCAACAATGCAGACAATGATAAGAAGAAGTTAAGGCAGAAGCAGAGTCAGCATCCAACGTCTCCTCGACCTTCTTCTACAAGTAGGACCCTATAGATTTGGATCGCCAAGGAGTACCTAGCAAATCGACCCACACCCATGTAGATATGGGTACTCAAGCAGTGTATTATAGCTCAACACTCAAGCCATGTAACATATAACCCTCAGAAATCTCTTTACCCCTCAACACCACGACATCCAATATCACCTTTTGTCCCTCAATAGAAACATACTACCCGCTCAGCAACCCTTAGGAAATGGATACCGAAATGTATCCAGGAGCCTTCTCATGACCTATTGTCTAACATTACTCCCATCTTGAATAACCAACCCCCTTGTAATAATTCTATCACAACTCAACTTTGTATTAACTCAACCACATTAACCCAACACCACTTATAATAGCATCTCATCAAGCAATGTATGCACTATCTAAAGCATGTAGGTTTTTAGAGACCTGCATTAGTTTTGCAAAATAACATTCCATAAACCACCTCACAACACTCGGCTACACGGGTTACACATCGGTTATGGAAAGGGATTATGGTCTCACTTTAATGGGATCATGATTAATTTCCATACTAATGTGCTAATCTTTTGTAGTAGATCTCCTACACATTCGCATCACTCATCATGTAGACAGAAGGACAATCCGCAGCTGCCCCAGTGTACTTGTAGTCAATTTTTGCGAATTATTGGTTGAATCATATCCTATTGTACAACCACCTAAATTTCAAGGATTCCCAGGACCAATGCCGATTGATGACCCTCCTAGGGGATACACCAAAAAAGTACATCGTAATTCTCATAAGTTTTAAGGTTTAGCAAGACCCTTAGCGCATGCAGACTTCATTTTTTATGCCACGCTGACTTTTGACAGTATTAAGTGGGGCAAGTATCAATTTTTCTCCAGAGAATTTGAAGAGCTCCAAAATACAGAAGAGTTAAAGCACATTTAGGCTAGAGTAGGTTTTACGGAATACTTCAATGATCCACTACCCAAACGTGATTCTTATAGATGCTACTACTTGGTGACCACACTTATAGCCTCTAAGAACAAGGACTTGCCAGGTACTTTCATTCTGCCGTCTTTGGTAAATGACCCCCCATTCAAGAAGTTCTATCTTTCAAAAGACCTCATTCGGGTAGCAATTAAGATCCATGGGACTCACATGCCGACAGAGTGCAAAAGGCTTATTCCAGAGCCGATGAAGTGTGGTGATGTTGTGAAATGGGGACATTTCGACCATTACACGTGAACTCTCTAAGTCGTTACACATATGCATGCAACATTTTGCATTCCTGGCTCAGGATCGTTTCTCTATTCCTCACAAGCATATTTGGTTTGGATTATATTTAGCATGCATTGGACCACAGACCATAGATCTTGCAAGTTGGATCGTTGATCAACTGTATTTAGCTCAATAGAGAAGGGAAAGAAAAAAAGTCATCCACGGATGTTGCACCCTCACTCGAATTGTCTATATTTTGGCATATGATTTGCCTATAGAACGTGCAATGGCTAGTGAAGAATTGAAGGCATTCAAAGCAACAACCAAGAAGGCGAGGAAAGCTAGCAAGGGACAGGCAGGCAAATGCATGTGTGGATCTATCCCATGTTTGCAAGTTCCAGAGTCCCCATCACCTCAACCGTCCCTAGAATAGTCACCCACGGAACCACCTGCACCTATACCACCCATCCCTATACACCTTTCATGACCAGTGGTCACAAAAGGCACTACCAGCACCGTTACCTCTCAAGCAACCATAGCCCAGGAACCCACCAGTACAGCAGGAGAACTTCCCACCAGCATCGGTGTGCAAGCATTCACTTTCCCTATACGTAACTGAGGTAGAACCAATGAATACCACTTTTGATTTTGAAATGCATGATGCTTTTTTGAGTGAATTCTAATTTTTAGAAGGACAATTTTTCTCACAGGAGTATGAACATCCAAGTTACCCTACCACACCCCCTGATCAACCACAAGCGCAAGTTGTCTCTAGCTCAGAAGAAGAGAGGATAGAAACCGACAATGAAGATGGAGATGATGAAGCCAGTCAGGACAGCCACAACTCTCAAGGAGGTGTGCAACATGACGAACAAGAACAACAAAATGAGACACAAGGCAACAAAATTACTCATGAAGACGACACGTTCGAAGCTATTGCCTACACTTTGGCAATCAAGAAATTATATCACACTATGCACGCAGTTTGGGCATGCAAAAAACTCTCAGAAGAAGAAAGCCAAGCCATTTTAGAGCAGGAACTCGCCACAGGAGGATTTGAACAAGCCTTCATCCAAGGTTTCAGAGATTTGGTTAAATTAGTTGCAACCAATGAGGCACTTCGCTATTTGCAGAGGAAACCCCTACCGAAATTTGACCCTCAAGGAATCCGTTTGCTATCAAAACCAGGTCAGTATATTTGCATACCCATGGATGCCCAATCTTCAAAACATGCCAGGGAAGCACGACTCGTTCCGGAGGAACAACTTGAAGAAGTGTCCATTATCATCGACTCTCCACCTCATCCTTCTATTGTAAATACCACTACTGTTGACGAAGTACCCACTACACCACCTGCTCCTCTTTCACCTCATGTCCCCCTAGTCTCTCCTATACACCCTACCTCTCCTCGACCATCCATGTTCCTCAATGGTGCTATAGTAGAAGCCCTAGTTGCCTCAACCCCACAAATGTTTCCCGCTCCTACCTATCCTCCCTTCCTTAGCTTCCACCATTCCACCCAATCCATTTCTCACTCCATCCTTTCCTTATTTCCCCGCTCCTCCCAGACCTCTATTTTCATTTCCCCCTCCCATGACCTTCTCACCCATCTCACCTCCCCGACCCACTGTATTCCCTCTACCCTCCCCTCTACACCAAGCCATACGAGAAACCCAACCTATAAATTATTCGTCAACCTTTGTAAATCCTATATTCACACCCACTCACACACCCCCTATCACTCCACTCTTCACAGTCACTACACTCGACACCATGTCCAATGACATGGACATTTCACCACCCACCGCACCATCACTCACCTCATCTATTTCACCACCCCATTAGGCACAACACATTTCTCCACAATCACCACTCCATCCACTTTCCCATCCCTATATTCCCCTTCCCTTTGCATCAAACCACACACCCACAACATCTTCACTCACTCTGCCATTAATATTATCACCCACGATCGATACCGCATTCCATCAAATGTTTTCTTGCATGACACAAGTTAGAGATGAATTGGCATCTCTAGGGACCAGCTACCAGATGCTACAACAAAAAACTATAGAATTACAGGTGCAACTAAACTCACTATCCATTGAAAACACCTTACTTAATGAGCGACATCAAGAGCTCCGCGAAGCCTATCATACACTCGAACTAGAAAGTGAACAGAAGATGAAGGAAGCCATTACACATATCGACAACTTGTTAAGGGCTTAAACCATTCGAAATGCGACATTCACTCAAAACATGGGACTGCTAAGAGGCCACCTCACAGTGGCCAAAGAAGAAAATCAATGATTGCAGGAACAGAACAGAAAAAACCTTGAAGCAGCCTTAGATCAACCAGACGAACCTTTGAGTCCCAGTCTCTTTAAAGCAGTACGATCGGGATATATGAAGATATTATTAGAAGATCATGCCCATCTCTTAGAAGATTATGAAACAATGAATGAGGCATATCAGAAACTCCAAGACGATCATAAAATGCCATTGTTACATGCACCTGCATAACAACCACCACCAGCTCCTGAGGCCACACTTCCAAAAATCCTAGAGGAACTCAATTGTTTATGTGCTCAGGTACTTACTCTTCAAGTGCAGATTGCTATTTTCATCGTGCCCCCCAAGCCTGATTTCCCACATGAACTCCCAACTGAGGAAGAAACTGTGTCTATCCTGGTGGAGGAAATGTATGAAGAAGCCTACGAACCACAACCCATCCTGGACAGACGTGTCATAGTTGAAGGCCAAGCCACTTTTGAACTCCCTACTCCCGCATGGATGAAGATCATAGAAGAACTTGGACAGACCCACTCAGCACGGGTGGAGGCTCAATTACATGCCATGGCTATGATAGAGGAACACATTTTACAATCCCCTTACTTCGCTCATTTGGCCCCTGGAAGGTATATTTCAGGCCATGAGCTTCAATATAAACCGTATTTCATGTTGATGGCAGAGTATCAATTGGCGATTGAAAAGGAGACGAGCAAGAAACCATCACATGCAACTCAATTCGAGCCTGACAACTTGCCATCGGTAGCACAAAAGGATGAAATATTTCAACCAACTTGGCGCCAAGAGTTACTACAAACATATCCAGAAATGATGAGCACATGGGTCAAGACACCACTGCATTTGAAGTATATACCATGTTGGGGACCTATACCAAGACGCCGCTCCTGGAAGGCATTCACAATCAAAGTTCAGAATAATAAGCAGTGCTAGGACTAGCTTAATTACCCGTACTTCACTCCACCCCACGGACCACCCACAGTCAGATATATGATGGCCACGATTTGCCACTAGCTCCCTCGCTTACACCGCATGGATGATGTTGCCACACATATGACTGTCAAAATAGTTGACATGATGTAGACTATCTTTAAAATCTTTTGTCGTGTCAAAGCACTACATGTTAACGCCCCGAGATTCGAGCATGGAATAATACAGTTGATTACACACATACACTTTCTGATGCACATAAATCATTTATGAATTTCTATAAGGATTGTTTTATGGCTTATTTTCCTTCTAAACTACCACCTTCTAGGGGATCACTTGACCATAGTATAGACTTAATTCTTGGTAGTTCTCCCCATAAAGCACCTTATAGGCATGGACCATCAAGTTAAGGATCTACTCCATAAAGGACTTATAAGGCCTAGTTCTTCTCCCTTTGGAGCACCTCTTCTTTTAGTAAAAAATAAAAACAAGATTTATAGGATGTGAATTGACTATAGAGCGCTCAATAGGATCACAATTAAAAATAGATATCCTATTCCTAGGATAGACTATTTGCTAGATAAACTTTGTGGAGCATGTATGTGTCTTTAGTAAAATTGATCTTAAATATGGGTATCATCAGAATGACACAGAATGACATTTATAAGACTACCTTTAGAACTCAAACTAGTCACTTTGAATTCATGGTAATGCCTTTTGGACTAACCAATGCACCTGCTACATTTGAACACATGATGAACTAAAATTTTTCTTGAATACCAAGCTTTTATTCTTGTTTTCTTTGATGATATACTTGTCTATAGTGAGAATGATGATGACCATGAAAAGCATTTAGCAACAATTTTTAATTTTTTATGCAAAAACAAACTTTATGCCAATCCTAAAAAGAGTTATTTCTTCAAAATTCCTCTTAGGCCATATTGTTTCTAGTCAAGGTGTTCATGTAGATCCAAAGAAAATTAAAGTAATTGAAGAATGGCCTCTACCTCAATCGGTGAATGATGTAAATTCTTTTCTAGGATTAGCTAGTTTTTATAGAAAGCTCGTAAAAATTTTTTCTTATTTAGCACTTCCACTCACATTATTATTGAAGAAAAATGTAAAATTTGCATGGGGATTAGCACAACAACAATCTTTTGAAAAACTCAAACATGCACTTTCTCATGCACCTATTTTGCAAAACCTTTTCATGTAGTTACAGATGCTAGTGGTTCAAGTATAGGTGTTGTATTAATGCAAAATGGTCATCCCATTGCATTTGAAAGTAGAAGACTTAAACCTTTTGAAAAGAACTATAGTACATATGATAAGGAACTTTTGGCTATTATGCATGCTTTAAATATTTGGAAACATTATCTCATGGGTTCTAAAGTCATAATCAAAATAGACAAGATATTAAGCATCTATTAAATCAACCATTGATTTCTAATTGACACATTAAATGGGCTTCATTCATACAAAATTTTCAGCCTATGATTCAATATCAAACTGGCAAAGCTAATGTTGTAGTTGATGCCCTTAATCATTTCCCCTCCCCACAAACAACTATTATTTCAATCAATAATATTTTTGCTATTCATATTCATTCATTTCATAACATGATTTCTACTTATGCATCTATTTTGCATTTCTCACTAACATGGAATGCTTATAACTCTCCAACATTTAGTAAGCATCACTACACTTTTCATAATGGATTACTGTATTTCAAAGACAAGTTATGCATTACATAAGGTTTTAAAGAATATGTTATGAAAGAGATGCATGAACCACTGTATATGGGTCATAAGGGCATCCAAAGTACTATTTCTACATGTAAAGAATTTTTCTTATGGCCAAATATGGAAAAGGATATTACACAGTATGTTTCCCGTTGCCTTGTGTATCAATGTGTGAAAAGACATCATGGTAAAACATTTGGACTATTAATGCCACTTCCCATACCTAATGGACCATGGGGAACAACTTCCTATGGATTTTATTACTGGTCTTTCTACAACTTCATCTCATAATGATATGATTTGGACAATTTTTGATAGGTTTAGTAAAGAAGCATATTTCATTCCTTATAAAAAGACTTTTTCTGCACCTCAAGCTGCTAAGTTATTTATTATATGTATTTCTCCACATCATGGTTTTCCAAAATTTATTCTTTCATATCAAGATGTTCGTTTTTGTAATCACTTTTGCATTGCATTATTTCAAAATTTAGGTTCCAAAATAGACTTTAGCTCTACATTTCATTATGAAAGTAATGGGCAAAGTGAAGCTACAAATAATACTATTTTAGGTCTATTACATTGTTATTCTTTAGATAATCCAAGTAATTGGAATGAGAAACTCCCTTTACTACAATTTGCATATAATAATACAACACATACCACTACTGGACATGCACCATATGAAATTGTGTATGGTAAAAAGTTTCCCATTCCCATGACTATCACTCAAACTGACATAGCTATGGCTGATGCTTTTTCACAAGATCATATTTCTACACTTCATGAAGTTCATGAGCACACTAAAAAGAGTCAAGAATGTTACATGCGTAATTTTAATAAGAAACGAGTAGCTAAAGAATTTAATGAAAATGATTTTCTATGGTTACAAATAATTAAAGGACGTTTGAAAAATATTTCACAACATCCTAAGGTTAAACTTGCACCCTGTTATTATGGACCTTTCCGTATTATTGCGAAACCTAATGAGAATACTTGCAGATTAAATATACCTTCTCATTGGAATATACATAATTCTTTTGTTATCAGTTTCCTAAAACAATTTAAAGGAACATTACCACTCACTCCTATTTTAGATGATCCTCCTCTACTTGAAGAGGATTCTGAAATTTGAATTCTAGAGAAAATAATTGATTATGCTATTACTACTACATGCATAGGTAACCAATATCATAGTATTTGGTTAAGTATAAAAATCACTCACTTTAAGAATCTCAATGGTTTCATAAGACATCACTAAATCCACATTATGACTATTTGACTTTTGTTGATCATTCACAATCATATTAAATTCCACTTTTCTAGTTCCATACATGTGTTTTTACATGGAACATGTTTATGATTGTTCAATGATGGGACATGTGGCTGGCCATCCATGTCTATTTTATTCTTATCAACTGAGTTCAATTGCTCATCAACTAGGAGGCATGTTATACTTTATGGAATAATGGAATGTTAAATGGATTTTAATGCCTTGAGGGTTTTAATGTGTTTTGTGTTTTGATTTAGCAGGTGAAGATTCATGAGGGTGTGAACGCACATTGACTTATTCAAATATTTTTGCAGATATTTAGAAGAATATTTAGAGCATATTATTTTAGTTATTTTTTGTAAAAATAATAGATTGCTTTAGAAAATGATGTTTTTGTTAAAATAGTAGATTATGAATTTGTAAATAAAGCGGATTTTTGTAAAAAGCATGCTTTTTGAAGCACCACCATGTATCTTCTATTCTGGACATAATAAGAAATATCTTTAAATACACATGCTTTGATAGACTCATGCATTAGACTATGCGGGGGGACATTTTACCCAATCTGGTGTCAAGTATCCTGTCTCTTTCTATTCTCTAAGTACTTTTGTTTTATTTCATTTCTATAATATCCTCTACATACATGCATCTGTGGGATCTGAAGGTGAATAGTGGTACCAAAAAGCACACTTTATTTACAAATTTGTAATCTACTATTTTTACAAAAACATCTCTTTCTAAAGTGATCTATTATTTTTACAAAAAATAACTAAAATACTATCTTCTAAATATTCTTCTAAATATCTCTCAAAATATTTGAATAAGTTCATGCGTGTTCACACCCGCATGAATCTTCACCTGCTAAATCAAAACACAAAACACATTAAAACCCTCAAGGCATTAAAATCCATTTAACATTCCATTGTTCCATAAAGTATAACATGATCATTCTACTTCTTTCTTCTAGTAGATGACCACTCTAGATACATTTCGGTATATTTTTTGAAGCCAAAGGCAGAAAATTTATCTAAGTTTTGAGAATGGATCAACCAAGTTGAGAATGAAGCACCAAAGACAATCAAGACTATTCGATCCAATGGTGGTGGTGAATTTATCAATCAAGACTTTGACAATTTCTTAAAGAAAAAAAGGATGAAACAACAAGTTACTCAACTGCACACTCCATCCCAAAATGGAGTAGCTGAGAGAAAAATTCAAAGTGTGATGGAAATGGTGCGAGCCATTCTTCACAACAAAGAATTACCCTACAAGTTTTGGGCAGAAGTAGTGCACATTTGCGTGCACATACTCAATCGAGGCTTCACTAGTGCTTTACACAACAACACATCCTTTGAAGCTTACTAGAGAAGAAAGCCTAATGTTAGTTAATTTCGAGTATTTGGAAGTGAAGCATTTGTCCATATACCAAAACAAGATTGTAAAAGTTTACAGTCCAAGTTTAACAAGTATATATTCATCGGGTATAGTGAACAATCAAAAGCATATCAACTATGCGATCTTGAGAATCAGCCCATCACAATTTCAAACATTAGGGCAAAAAAAGGCAAAAAAGGGGCCGTGTAAGGATTTCAATTAGTTTGCTTAATCTGGATTAGTGTTGTCGAATTGTTTTTAAAAACTTCGTGCACGTGCACTTTTAATGTATCTTATGAAAATACATTAGTTTTGTAAGAGAGAGAAAGTTTGTGTGATAATCATGAAAAGTGATCTGCCTCAAAGTTTGTGCTCATCGGGCGTTCACCGAATTTCAAGTTTCCCTCTTGTTCTTCCACCTATACAATGTGTGTTTAGGACATTCTTCACTTTTTTACTCTCCTCTCCATAGCAGACCTGCTTCTCTTTTCATCGTGAATCTGAACAATTTTTCCATGGAGAACCTCAATCCAAACACTCATACTGACCTTTCATCCAACCGAAGTCTGCGTGATAAGTTCCATATCAACATTGCAATCAGCCAAGAATATGCAACAACAAGAAGGTATTCCGAAGAGCTCTTCAACCTTGTGAAGTTGATGGACTGCGCAAAGAAGGCAAAAATCATATCGACATATGGTTAGATGGAGCTGTTTATCCGATTGATCCACAAATTGGAAGGTATCCACCTTTTCATTATCTTCATGATCTGATTAGATTTGTCGGAGATGGTGATTGTTGGAGTTATACGTCTGCGGAAGCACGCGAATAGCACCATCCACTAATATAATTAGGCATTATGTCTCCTTCTAGGGTGGCTAATTCTACTACTCCACTTGTCGAGAGTTTGTTAATGATCATAGGTCCATAACCTTGCTTTTCTAATTTCCGTTCATGTTGTTTCTGTTGGAGTTAGACGTCTGCGGAAGCACGCGAACAGCACAAGGAAGAAGAAGAAGCTTGGAGCACAACACACAAGACTGAATGTATTACTAGAGAATGTACAAAGATAAGTAGCCGCGTATATACAAGCCGGGGGAAAAAAACCTCCTAAAGAGGGAAAAAAGTGCCCTGGCGGTCCTAGAGTGTTCACGCACATCACTACCTAAATATATCAACAAATCCCCCCTGGGAGTGATGCGGTGAACAAGGAGCTGGCACTCATATATAAGGAAGTGCCAAGCTATGTGGAAATCACTCCACAAAAGGAAGTAAGCCCAAAGCTTTGCGGAAAGCTTCAAACTTCTCCCTAGGCAGAGCCTTCGTGAAAAGGTCTGCAATGTTCTCTTGCGTGGGCACATATGCCAAGCTGATCTCCCCAGCAGAGAACCTCTCCCTGACATAGTGATAATGCACCTCAATGTGCTTAGTGCGAGCATGGAACACAGGGTTCCTCGCAACTGCCAATGCGCTCTGACTGTCAGTGAAGATGGTGTGGCAGAAGACTGGCCAACACCCAAATCAGCCATAAGGCGTCTGAGCCACACACACTCAATAGTCGCTGTGAAAGCTGCCCTATACTCAGCCTCACAACTGGAAGTGGCCACAGTAGGTTGCTTCTTGCTCAACCAAGATATACATGAGCTACCAAGCATGAAGCAAAAACCATTGGTGGACACACGAGTGTCATAGCAACCAGCCCAATCTGAGTCAGAAAAAGCATGCAAATCTGGCGGTAGTGATCCCCCCTTGGGATAAAACAACCCAAGTAGCCGAGTACCACTCAAGTAGCGAAAGATGCGCTTAACCGCTTTCCAATGCGTGACTCCTGGGCAATGCATAAACCTGCTCATCTATGAGACAACAAACTGAATATCTGGCCGAGTAATGCATAAGTAAATCAAGCATCCAACAGCCTGCTGATAGAGAACAGCATCAAATGCATCTCCAACATCATGAAGACTCAATCGTAAACCTATCTCCATAGGAGTGGCAATAGGCTTACAGTCTTCAAGGCCAAAACGCTGCAATAATGTGTGAATATATTTCGTTTGACACAAAGCCATTCCACCATCAACGTGCATAAACTGAATGCCCAAATAGTGATGCAAATGCCCCAAATCAGACATCTCAAATGAGGCATGCTAATCAGCCTTAAAATCAGCAATATGTGTCTCAATAGGACCAGTGAGCAGCATGTCATCAACATAGACAACAATGATCAGAAGCACATCATTAGCACGTTTAACATATAAGGTGCTTTCAGTTGGACTGTTCTCAAAACCATGTGCAATCAGATAGGCATGTATCTTCTCATACCAAGCACGTGGTGCTTGCTTTAAACCATATAATGCCTTCTTTAACCTACAAACCTGGTTTTCATGCCCTTTTTGCACAAAGCCATGGGGCTGAAAAAAATACACTTCTTCATGCAAGTCACCATTCAGAAATGCTGTTTTAATGTCCAACTGATGTACATTCCAACCATGAAATCGGTATTAATCAACGCTGGTTTGAAAAGCTTGAGAACTCCATTGAAGATGAATGCCATCGATGGATTGCTGTTTCTTTCGGTGCTCCCTTTTGTTTTACCTTAGTTTCTTTGTATGCCCCTAATGGGGAGTTAGAGAGACTTAACACTTGGGCCTCCTTGGACTCGCTCCCCCACAACGTGCTAATTGTGGTGACTTCAACATGGTTGAGGACCCTATGGACAGATGGATGGGCAAGGGTAGGGTCATCGATAGTCGTGAGAAAGAAACGTGGGACAAAACTAAACTACACTTGGATCTGGTCGAATTCAAAGACCCGAATGGCTTTTCTTGGTCAAATCTCCAAGCAGGCGAGGACCTGAGGAAAGCTAGACTTGATAGATGCTACATTTCTCAGAGCTTTACTCATCAGTGGGGCTAGCCTTCCCTCTCGCAATGCACCGACCTCACCATCTCTGATCACTACCCGATCGTCATCACCTTTCAACCCCCCACCATGATCCGTAAGGCTCCTTGGTTCCATGCCAGTGTGCCCTCCTTCTCTCTCCCCTCCGTCCATCAAGAAATTTCTGATGTGTGGAAGGAGGCATTCGCCTCTGGCTTGTCCCCAGCCAAGTGTTGGAGAAGCGCGGTCGATAAGTCACGACAGATCATGATTAGATCCAGGAAGATGCTAGAGACTGTGCGGCGGGCCCGTAGAGAAGCTCTATATCATAGACTCTGGAGGCTCGAGGAGGAAGTGAACAAAGGAAAATCTCAAGCCCAGAAAGGACTTCGAAAAATCAGAGTGCTGCTACGATACAAGGAAGAGATACAAAGGAAAAATTTGCAAATTTTCTTCAAGGAGTGGTGGGCTGGCAAAGCCGACAAACCCACCAAAGAGATGTGCCGTATCCTCAAAAGGAAACACAACAGAGAATCGATCCCTTTACTGCTAGACGCAAATGGCAATGTATGCAATACAGAAGAAGATAATTTTGGGATCATTGAAGGGCACTTCACGAGACTCCTGGGGACCTCAAACCCCCTCTCCCACCATAGAAGGGACTGTATGGTAGTCATTTCTAGGGTTTCTCCCCACAGGATACCACTCAACCTCCACTCTCTGCTTCATGCCTCTATCTCTGAAGCCGAAATCATTGAGGTCATCGATGCCCTCCCTTCAGGTAAAAGCCCGGGACCCGACGGGCTCACTAATGAGTTCTTTAAATCCTTCAAGTTGGTGGTTGCCACCCCTCTTTGCTTGGTTTGGCAAGAGGCACTCAAGTTTGGCGCGCTTCCTTCTTGTCTCAACAATGGCATTATCAAGTTAGTACACAGAAAAGGGGAAAAGAACAGAATAGAGAACTGGCGTCCCATTACAATGCTCCAAACAGGATACAAGATCATCGCCAAAGTCATTGCCAACAGAATCTCTTGCCACTTGGGAGCGTGGTTAAGCGAGGACCAAAAAGGTTTCATCAAAGGCAGGTCAATTTTGGAAACCATTATAGATATCTGGGAAGGTCTTGAATTTGCAAATGAGTCTAAACAAGAAGTAGTATTCCTCAAGATCGACTTTGATAAAGCCTACGACAGGCTAGAATGGGACTATATTCTACAGTCGCTACAAGATCTTGGATGTAGTCAGAAATTCACCAAGATGATCGCGACCCTTCTCGGAAACGCATCGACCCAAATTAACATTAATGGAAAACTTTCAAAGGTGATCAAACTTAAAAGATCTATCAGACAAGGGTGCCCATTGGCTCCCCTTCTCTTTGCCATTGCCACGGAAGGGCTTAGCAGGCTGGTGGAGCATCAGGTGGAAGCTGGTAACATTAAAGGCCTTTGTTTGCCGCATGACCACAGTCAGATCACCATGAGACTTTTTGCCGATAATATGAACGCTTTTGTTCACAATGATAGTACCAGCCTGGAGACGTTCTGGAAGTGTCTTGCTACCTTTTGTGAAGCCTCTGGTTCCATAATCAACCACTCTAAGACCGCCTTTAGAGCTATTGGTGGGTCACAGCCCGACCTTCTCATTGATCATGGCTGTCGAATCATTCCGCAGGGCCAAATTTTTCGCTTCTTGGGATTCCCTTGGGGTTTGGCGTCTCTATGGAACAGCGGTGGAACTGGGTGCTTGCCAAGCTTGAAAACAAGCTTAACTATTGGAGAGGTATGCAAATCAATCTTGCTGGTCGTGCTATGGTTATCAACACGTTCCTCTTATCATCTACCATTTATTTCCTTTCTTGTTGGAGACCGAAAGAGCAAGTTCTGTCCAAACTGGATAGTATTTGTAGAAACTTCCTTTGGACGGGCGACCACAATAGGCGGGGGGTGCCTAAAATCAAATGGTCCATCTGCACTAGCCTTAGAGATAGTGGGGGACTTGGTATCTTGGACATTGGGTGCATGGCTAACAAACTGTCGGCCAAATGGATGATTAAGGCTTGGTGCAACGGGGAGGCCTCGTGGGCCAAGTTGATCTTCAGAAACAAGAATGAGCTGGCGCTCATGGGTTTCCCAAATTGGAAGAATCTTGACATCTTGACCTTGCTGTTTTCCCCGATCCCCGTCTTCCTGAAAGGCTCTAATCTGGTGTGCTCCCTTTGGAAGAGTTGGAATAAAGTCAAAAGCTTCACAAGAATCAGTGAAGACTGGAAGTGGGCTGCCGGTATCAGACAAAACGACTCTATCTGGTTTCCGATCCATGGCATCCGGAGTGTGGAATCTTGGAACATTCAAAATGCCAAGAAGCTATGGAACAAAGGCTTCAAAAAATGGAAACATCTCTGGAAACAAGACACCAACCGCTGGATCAACTTTGAGGATATTGACCCTAGCATCAACATTTCGCATGAAGAATGGAACACTTTGCAAAGCAGATGTCTCGCCTGGGACCGACACAAAGTTCGCCTTCTCATGGGACACGACATGTCGAGCTCGCTTGGTCTCAAATGGGACAATGGGAATAGCCTATCAAAAATCCCGAACACCAAAGAAACGATCGACTATCAGGTTAACCTCAACAAAAAGTGGTGCCTGTCATGGACGCGGCTTCGGTGGGACATGAAGTTCATGGCTATCTGGCACCCCCTCATAGAAATCAAAAAGTCTGTCCTCTTATGGCAAATTCTTCATCATGGAATCTGGACCAACCTTAAGGCTAGCAAAATTTGTGGGATCCCTCCCTGGTGCAAACGCTGCTACCGGTCTATCGAAGATGTTTCACACATCTTCTTTACCTGCCCCAACTCCAACAGACTCTGGCAGGTGGTTGGAAAGAGAATTGGACTTCAAAAACGTCTGAGTTGGCAGCAAGCCCTGCTGGGAGAAGCAATCGGCTGCTCCGCGACTCTCTGGAACGCCATCAGAGGGGAGGTTCTATGGAAAATCTAGTGGGAAAGATGTGGTTTCAACTTCGGTGACTCCCCCAAGGAGTGGTCAATTGAGAAATCGCTGTTCCTCCTTGGCAAAAGGATTGTCAACTGTAAAAAATCCCCCCCCTTTAGGCATCATCAAGTACTCCTTTTGATCGATAACAAGCTTAAACCCAAGTGGGCCCCACATGAGGGTGATGAGAGGGTAATTAACCTTCTTTGTAATGTCATCTATGCTCTGTAAAAGCTTCCCCTACTTTGTGGGATTTGCGGGGTCCCGTGGGCACTAGTCCCCTTCTCGTGTACTTTTCTTTATTTAATTCAAGTCCGGGAGAGTAGGCTAATGCCGAACTTCCTTTATATTAAAAAAAAAAAACCATGATGGGCTGCAAGTGCACAAATGCTCCGAACAGTAGTCATACGGCATGTAGGTGCAAAGGTCTCATCAAAATCAATGCCTCTTTCCTCTGCATAACCCTTTGCAACAAGCCTAGCCTTATACCTGTCAACTGTACCATCAGGTTTACGCTTCAGCTTGTATACCCACTTAGTGCCAATGGCCTTCTTGCCAGGAGGCAAGTTGTGAAGAGATGGATAGGTATGTGTTGAAGATGAAGAGGTGTTGCAAAATCTTTGCTCTACACCAGCCAAATGAACTCCAGGAGTAGATGGTGGGCCCTTTTAGCTTGCCAATGGATGTATTAGACACCCTATGTACCTTGGAAGATCACTCTCAAAAAGATAGATCAAAACAGATAAGTTGGAGTTAGCTCAGAGGTGAAAACTTGCTATTCTTGGTTGATACACCTGTCCAGTGTTTTACATAATTCTCTGAGCACAGCAGCAATTAGATTAATTCCTCTTGGGGAAGGCTAGGTAGCTTAAAGAGCTAACTTTAGAGAGTAATCTCATCAAAAATAACAAACCACACACTGAGAATGACTTTTAACAAGTGATGACATCATCCCGATTTTCACGGGCTGCTACAGAAATAGACCAGTGAGCAGAAAAAGTAACATAACTCAAGATGTAAGAATCCAATGATCATGAAAATTTGTATGCTTATACTCGACAATAAGCTGAATCCAACAAGCTTTAAATAACTGAATTTGGATGAGTAACCACTGAGAAATGACTCTGACAAGATGACTGAAAAAGTCGGGTACCTGACAGAGAAGTGAAGATGAACATACCCTGTTGACTTCAAATGAACATAACTGAAGATTCCAACATCCAAATGACATGAAAATTTGTGAGCATATAGTAGACTTATAGAGCTAACTTTACCAAGTTAAATCACTGAAAATGATGAACCAAGTGCAGAGAAACAATCTCTGCAAGCTGACTAAGAAAAACTGAAGTAATGGCAGTGAGTAGTACACATCACAAGAACATGGAAAGATGATCTCAAATAATCATAAAAATGAAACTATATTGCTTGTACAATACAATGACTTACTGATACATATGTGTGCTTTGTAATCACACCTTGAAATGGCATAAAGCTCAGCTCTTGGAGGTCTTCACATAGGTCTCTCTAACCACGACTAAAACTGCCATCTATTTATAGTTGAGTTTGGGAGGCTAACTTCCCTCAATCACTCTCCAATCAATCAATGATTGATTTGATTCTCTACCTACCACAAATCACGAATTCGTGGCTCCTCTTTCCATTCTTGATCATGTGGGCTCAACCACTTAAGATTCTCTTACTTTTACATTAAGTAAACTCTTCAAAAGTTACAAGAGGTAGTTCACAAGTGAACTTTACATAGTCTTCATTTTGAAGCTTCTTTAATGACTTTGTGAGACTCAAGCCAATACTTAGGCTTGTCATAGACTTGCTCCAACAGCTCCCCCTCAAGCCAAGTATGCTTGAGGTCTTCAATCTTCCAAGATTTCCTGCAAACCAATCATAGCCTTGAATTTGCAAAGCTTTGTACCATCCAATGCTTTGGTTAGAATATCTGCACATTGTTGATGTGTGGACACATATGATATTTGAATCTCCTTGCTTAGGATCTTCTCTCGTACATAATGATAATGAACTTCAATATGTTTAGTCCTTGCATGAAAAATAGGATTAGCAGCCAAGTGAATAGAACTCATATTGTCACCAAAAATAGTTGGAGTTCCAAACTCCAATCCAAGATCTTTGAATAATGTCTTCATCCACATAGCTTCCTGAGTAGCTATGGCAAGACCTCTGTATTCAGCTTCAGTAGAAGAGAGAGCAACTGTGGGTTGCTTCTTGGATGACCATGAAATAAGCTTTGAACCTGCAAAGGTAAGATAACCTGAAGTGCTCCTTCTATCTTCCTTGGAGCCAGCCCAATCTGCATCAGAAAATAGCTTCAAACCTAAATCAGATACATAAGGATAGTAAAGTCCTTCATTTATGGTTCCTTTGAGATATTTGAGTATCCTTTTGGCAGCATCCATATGTGGTTTCCTTGGTGTGTGCATAAATTGGCTTAGCACACTCACACTGTAACATATATCTACTCTTGTCAATGTGGCATAGTTGAGACTACCCACTAGACTTTGATATGATGTGATGTCCTCTATGAGTTCACCTTCATGTGAGCTCAATTTGTGATTAACCTCCATTGGAGTACCTGCAATCTTACAATCTTGCATCTTGAATTTTGCCAACATGTCCTTAATGTACTTTCTTTGAGTGAGAAACAAACCATGATCTTTGTAGACAACTTCCAAACCTAGGAAGTAGGTAAGTGAACCCAAATCACTTATCTTGAACTCTTCTCTCATCTGATCTTTGATCTTCTTCATACCATCTGCATCATTTCCTGTCAATATAATATCATCTACATATACACATAGGTAGATGACCTCGGAATTACTCTTTTTAATAAAGAGTGAAGGATCTGCTTTGCTTGGTTGAAAGCCTTTGTCCTGCAAGAATGAAACAAGCCTAAAATTCCAAGCTCTTGGAGCTTGCTTGAGACCATACAATGCTTTGTTAAGTTTACACACATAATTAGGATAAACTTGATTCTCAAAACCAGGTGGTTGTGCCATATATACCTCTTCTGTTATCCAACCATTCAAGAATGCATTCTTCACATCTAGTTGAAGTATCTTCCAATTCTTGGAAGAGGAAATACTAAGCAAAACCCTAATAGTAGGCATCTTTGCCACAGGAGAGAATGTCTCCTCATAATCAATTCCCTGAGTTTGTGCAAAGCCTTTTGCTACAAGCCTTGCCTTATACCTGTTAATGGAACCATCAGAATTCTTCTTGAGTTTATAGACCCATCTTGAGCCTATTACCTTCATGGATGAAGTCTTGGGCACCAAATCCCAAGTGTTGTTTTCCTCGAGTGCTTCAATCTCTTCCTTCATTGCATGCTTCCATTCTGTTTTTGCTTTGGCCTCTTCAAATGATGATGGCTCCTCTTGGTTTATGTCCTGTGCTATGTAGATAGAATGTTTAGTTACTAATGAGGTGTCAAACCCATACCTTTCTGGTTTTTTCTTTTCCCTCATAGATCTTCTTAAGCCATGATTTGATGATTCTGCCTCATGTCCAAGTTCCTGCAATTTTGCTTTACCTTTAGACTTCCATGCTTTGATCTTTTCCATCTGACATTCTTCATCATCCTCTGAGGTGTCTTGTTCTTCAATCTTTGATTGTTCTCTACCAAGCTTTGGAAAATCTTCTTCAAGATCATATGGTAAATTGACCTTCCTGCATGAATCTTCATACCATGAATTGTTCTCATCAAAAACTACATCTCTGCTTACCAAGAATCCTTTGTTGGTAGGGTTGTATAACCTGTAGCCCTTTTGATTGTTGTCATATCCAATAAATACACACCTTTCTGCTTTTGGATCCATCTTGCCTCTAACCTGTGAAGGAACATGAGCAAAAGCAATACATCCAAAAATTTTACAATGATCTAAGCTTGGTCTTCTTCCATTCCAAGCCTCATATGGAGTCATTCCATCAAGGGATTTTGAAGGCAACCTGTTAATCAAGTAAGTGGCTGTAGATACAGCCTCAGCCCATAAGTAATTAGGTAAATGCTTTTCATTTAACATAGACCTTGCAGCTTCAACAATTGTCCTATTCCTCCTTTCTGCCACTCCATTTTGCTCAGGAGTGTACCTTGTAGTTACCTCTCTTTTGATTCCTCTTTCTTGAAGAAAAGAATCAAAATCATGGGAGAAGTATTCTCCCCCTCCATCTGACCTTAGCCTTTTTAGTGATTTACCTGTTTGATTCTCCACAAGAGCCAAATATCTTTTGAAACATGAAAAAACTTCATCTTTGTGTTTCATAAAGAATAGGATAGTCCATCTGCTGCAATCATCAATAAAGGAAACATAATACCTTGATCCTGATATTGAAGCTTCCTTGCTTGGTCCCCATACATCTGTATGAACCAACTCCAAGAGATCTCCATGCATATAACCTTTCTTCATGAATGGTAACCTGTGAGACTTTCCAAACTGACATGCACTACACTTATAAATCATATGTTGTTTTGACAAGTTAGGGAGTCCAAGTACACTTTGGTCCCTGAAAATTTGCTTTAATGACCTTTCACCAATATGTGCTAACCTTTTGTGCCATACTTCCAATTCTGTGAGTGTCTGACTACCATAATTAAAGAGAGCAATGTTTCTAGTGTCCTGTAATTCAAATGTGAACAATCTACCTGTCTTTTCACCTTTTGCAATTCTTCTGAATCCTTGACTTGGATCTTCAACAAATGCTCCTGCCTTTGTGAACCTGACTTGCAACCCTTTCTCTACTATCTGCCCAACACTTATCAAATTCTTTGTAATGGTAGGGACATAGAGTACCTTACTGAGTAGGTTGATGTTTCCATCAGGTGCTTTGACATTGCCTATTTTCTCCACAGGATGTTTTGTATCATCTCTTGTTTGTACCTCATGCTTATTCCTTGGATCTTCTAAATCTGATAGGAGTGCCACATTTCCTGCCACATGATTTGAACAACCTGAATCTATGTAGAAAACATGCTCATCAGATTTACCTTGTGGCATAGCCATGTTCATGATCAATAATGAATCCTCTTTGGTTGAGTCTTCTGTATAGTTATTGTAGTCTCTCCTTCCTTTGTAGCCTCCTTGATAGTTTGAATGATTGTAGTTGTTGTAGTTGCCATGATAATTGTTGAACCTTCCTCTTGAGTAGCCATAACTTCCTCTATTGTATCCTCTACCTCTTTGATTCCTGGAATTCCTAAAGCAATTTTCAGTTGTATGATTAGTTAATCCACAAATAGAACATGAGTTGGAGTCTTGGGATCTCCCCCTGCCTTGTCTACCTCCTCTTCCTCTACCTCTGCCATGTCTTCCTCTACCTGCATAGTTAGCTTGATATGTACCTGCTTCATCATCCACTTTCTTTGCCTTTCCTTTGTTATCTTTAGACTTGCTTTTATCCGTGTATAAAGCTGAAGATTGATTACCTTTAGAGCTTTCTCCATTTTTGATAAGCTTTGCCTCTTGAGTAAGTAATTGTCCAATGAGTGTGTTGAAATCAGGTACATGCATGTCCATGTACAAATCCATAGCTGGGGTGAATGCTTCCCACTTATCATCTGCCTTCAAGCCATTGATGACCTGCCTTACAATTTGCTCTTCATCTATTACCTCTCCAATGCTTCCCAATTGATCCGCTATGTCCTTGAGCTTTGTGACAAAATCAGTCACATTTTGTTTGGGAGCCTTCTTGAGAGTTGTGAACTCCAGCCATAGTTGATGCTTCCTGGCTTTGGTACTTGAAGAAAAGAAAGCTTCAAGTGCATCCCACACTTCCTGAGATGTCTTACAACTTCTAATGTGAGGCAACAAAAAATCTGAGATAGAGTTGAGGAGATAAGACCTTGCAAGTGCATCCTTGGAGCACCATGTGCTCAATCTTTCTTGCTCTTCTTGTGTTGGTTGACTTTTGTTCCTGAAACTTGGCATAACTTCATCTCCAGCCACATAACCATATAAACTTCTACCTTGGAGATAAGCTTCCATTCTTAATGACCAAGCTGAGTAATTACCTCTATCCAATTTGTCAATTGATGAAGGAAATCCATCTGCCATGTTGTCCAACCTTGCTCTGATACCACTGTGAAGAGATGGATAGGTATGTGTTGAAGATGAAGAGGTGTTGCAAAATCTTTGCTCTACACCAGCCAAATGAACTCCAGGAGTAGATGGTGGGCCCTTTTAGCTTGCCAATGGATGTATTAGACACCCTATGTACCTTGGAAGATCACTCTCAAAAAGATAGATCAAAACAGATAAGTTGGAGTTAGCTCAGAGGTGAAAACTTGCTATTCTTGGTTGATACACCTGTCCAGTGTTTTACATAATTCTCTGAGCACAGCAGCAATTAGATTAATTCCTCTTGGGGAAGGCTAGGTAGCTTAAAGAGCTAACTTTAGAGAGTAATCTCATCAAAAATAACAAACCACACACTGAGAATGACTTTTAACAAGTGATGACATCATCCCGATTTTCACGGGCTGCTACAGAAATAGACCAGTGAGCAGAAAAAGTAACATAACTCAGGATGTAAGAATCCAATGATCATGAAAATTTGTATGCTTATACTAGACAATAAGCTGAATCCAACAAGCTTTAAATCACTGAATTTGGATGAGTAACCACTGAGAAATGACTCTGACAAAATGACTGAAAAAGTCGGGTACCTGACAGAGAAGTGAAGATGAACATACCCTGTTGACTTCAAATGAACATAACTGAAGATTCCAACATCCAAATGACATGAAAATTTGTGAGCATATATTAGACTTATAGAGCTAACTTTACCAAGTTAAATCACTGAAAATCATGAACCAAGTACAGAGAAACAATCTCTGCAAGCTGGCTGAGAAAAACTGAAGTAATGGCAGTGAGTAGTACACATCACAAGAACGTGGAAAGATGACCTCAAATAATCATAAAAATGAAACTATATTGCTTGTACAATACAATGACTTACTGATACATATGTGTGCTTTGTAATCACACCTTGAAATGGCATAAAGCTCAGCTCTTGGAGGTCTTCACATAGGTCTCTCTAACCACGACTAAAACTGCCATCTATTTATAGTTGAGTTTGGGAGGCTAACTTCCCTCAATCACTCTCCAATCAATCAATGATTGATTTGATTCTCTACCTACCACAAATCACAAATTCGTGGCTCCTCTTTCCATTCTTGATCATGTGGGCTCAACCACTTAAGATTCTCTTACTTTTACATTAAGTAAACTCTTCAAAAGTTACAAGAGGTAGTTCACAAGTGAACTTTACATAGTCTTCATTTTGAAGCTTCTTTAATGACTTTGTGAGACTCAAGCCAATACTTAGGCTTGTCATAGACTTGCTCCAACACAAGTCACATAAAGACCATGTACCATTCTTCATTATAGCATCATATTCAGATTGCATAGTAGCCATCCAATTTTCTGAATTTTGTGCTTCATCAAAAGAAACAGGCTCATTCTCATCATAGAGACTAGATGCAGCCATAGCATAGCAATCTGATGCAAAGGAGGCACTATGAGAGCCTGAACGAGTACAATATGACAAAGGTGCATCTAATTTGCTGTCACGCAAAGTCTGCACCAACCATTTTGGCATAGTTTTTGCCTGCTCAATATCAGCTCTCTCATCAACAAGTGCATCATGTAAATCTGCATCAGAAATGGAATGATCTGCATCATCATATGAAACCTGCAAAGGTTGAGAAGTTGCCTCATTAGAACCAGCACTAGCCTGTCCACCTGTAAAAAGAGCCATCAAAGTATCATACATGTCTTTGGAGCTAACAGATGTCTCCTTAGTACATGAAAGCAATGGCTGAATAGCATCTTCCACAAAGACAACATCACGGCTAACCAGAATGCGTTTAGTATGTGGATGATACAGACGATAGCCTTTACTTTCAGAACTGTACCCAACAAAAATACATTTTACTGCCTTATCATCCAATTTTCTGGGATGTTGTTCAGGCACTAATGCATATGCCAAACAACCAAAAACACGCAGATGAGCAACAGATGGCTTGCCGTCATGCCAAGCCTCATATGGAGCGATAGACTGCAACGCTTTAGTGGGGCACCTGTTTAGTACATATGCTGCACACATGACACCTCAAGCCAGAAACTATGTGGTAAAGCCTAACTTTTGACCATGCACCTCGCCATCTCCATGAGTGACATGTTCTTTCGTTCAGCAACTCCATTCTGTTGAGGTGTATACGGCACTGTACACTGGTGTTTTATCCCACGTTCAGCTAGAAATGCATTAAAATCTGAAGACATATATTCTCCCCCTCGATCAAAACAGAGGGTGCCCATTTTACATGCTGACAGATTTTCAGCCAAAACCAAAAACTGTTTGAAGCACATGAACACTTTAGACTTTGTTTTGAGTGGATATACCCATGCATGCCTGGAAAAATCATCAATGAAAGTCACGAAGTAAAGGTAATTTCCAAAAGAGGGTGTCTGCATAGGACCATAGACATCACTATGTACAAGCTGCAATTTCTGCGTAGCCTGAACTGAACCATCTTTTGGAAAGGAAGAACGCTACATTTTGCCCAAAATACAGCCTTCACAAACATGTTTTCCAGGTGCCTCAAGTTTGGGCAAAGAGGACACCATTTCAGATTTCTGCAGGCGTAACAAACTAGCAAAATTCAGATGACCAAAGCGTGCATGCCAAAGCTTTGCATCTGACATAGCCTGAGAATCATGAACTGCACATGCCGAATCATTCACAGATCTTTCATAGTCTATGAGCTTATACAGCCCACGACATAAAATGCCAGAAGCAATAATCACATCGCCATTTGAGAGATCATGGACTGTACACCTGTCATCAATGAATTTCACAACCAAGCCAATCTTGGCTAATGCAGAAACTGATAACAGGTTCTTTTTGATCCCTGACACAAATAAAGCATCTGACAAAGTGAAAGAACTACCATCAGCAGTAGTCAGAATGATCTTACCAACTCCCATAACAGGATAAGAGGAGTTATTGGCGCATGTGATAGTATTCCCTGTAGGGGCAGGCTCGAGTGAAGAGAAGAAACTGCGCTGCAAGGTAATATGTTTGGTCGCCCCACTGTCAAAGTACCAAACATCTGAGTCTACTGCAGACATGCACTGATCATGACAAGATGGGTCAAAACTGCAGACAGTAGTAAACGCCCATTCTTCTTCCTACACAAGATTTACAGACTCTGTTTTTGGTGTAGAGGCCTCTGCAACAACCATTCCAGCCTCTTTCTTCTTTGCCTCTTTAGCAGCCAGTTTTGGACAGTTCTTTATAATATGATCATTTCCTTTACAGTACTTGCAGAACAATTTCTGCTTTTCTGATTTCTTCTCATCTTTATCCTGGTTCTTCGATTCTGCAGCATTTGCAAATTTCTGCTTACTAATAGAAGAGCTCCATTTTCCTTTGCCCTTCTGACACGCATAATGGACCTGTTCTGCCTGGACTGATCTTCCTGCAACAGAACAGAGACTAATTCCTCAAATGACAAGGCATTCGGATTGCCTTTCATCATCAACCGAAGAGTAGAGGCAAAACTCTGATATGAATCAGGAAGACCATTCAGAACGGTTTGCACAAGTGAGCTATCTGGTATAACCTCATCAGCAGAAATCAATTGTTCCTTCAGGTCTTTGATCTTTGTAAGAAAACTGTCCATAGAATCACCTTCATTCATGTGCTCACTCTCCAACTGTTTTCGGAGGTAAGCAACACAAGCCTCATTCCTAGCCTGGTACAAAGTGGTAAGTGTATCCCAAGCATCCTTTGCTGTTCTGCAAGAGCGAATGTGAGGAATAATGGCATGTTTGATAGACAAAGCTATCAATGCATGTGCCTGGGCATCTCTGCCATCCCAACGAATTTGCTCTGCAGTAGGTGCAACAGAAACAGCAGCACGAACAAGAATCTGTGGAATATCATCTTCGACACCATCTTCATCAGCTCCAACACCTCTATTTGTAGTACCTGTCGTTACAGGTGTAACAGGACGTCTTTCAACACCCTGCACAATGTTCCACAATCCTTTTGCAACCAGTACATGTCGCATCATATAAGCCCATAATGGGTAGTTGGTACCATCCAACTTATCCTCAACAGCCAACATATGGAATACATCACTGGTTTCAGCCATGGCCGGTGACTAAAATACCTTGATGCAGAAAATTGATTGTATCTCAAAAAGTTGAACGGAACTGCCCAGACGAGTTCTGCTAGACCTGTAGCAAACTTCGAGACGCTTAAATTGGCGAACAGAAACTGGTATATACCTTTGGCACAAAAGGACGAAATAGCCTGCACAAAAGGACAAAATACCCTGAGTATGCTCACCAAATTTCGTGCGAATCTGAGACTGCAAACAGAGGAGTGTCGACGGCGCCCTAGAAGAAGCGACGACCTGCTCTGATACCAATTGTTGGAGTTAGACGTCTGCGGAAGCACGTGAACAACACAAGGAAGAAGAAGAAGCTTGGAGCACAACACACAAGAGTGAATGTATTACTAGAGAATGTACAAAGATAAGTAGCCCATTAGGGCAATAGGCGTATATACAAGCCGGGGGAAAAAAACCTCCTAAAGAGGGAAAAAAGTGCCCCGGCGGTCCTAGAGTGTTCACGCACATCACTACCTAAATATATCAACAGTTTCAGCGTATACACTAGGACTAAATCTCCATCTTTTAAGCCTTTGTCTTTCACATGTGCATCGAAATAGGCTTTTTGTCGCTTCTTTGCTGCATATATACTTGCTGCTTCTTTCAGCCTGGTTTCTTCTAATCGTTCCAAGTGCATTATTCTTGATGATAATTCATGACTGATCCACTAATGTTCTTGTGCAACCTTAAGGGTCGGTATCAAGAAGTCAAAAGGAAGCACATGATTCTGACCAAAAACCATATGAAAGGGAGTTGCATTGAGTACAGTCTTGTAGGCCACTCGATATGCCCAAACAATGTGATGTAACTGCTTGTCCCAATCTGAATGTTTGTTGTTCATGAGTTTCGTCAGTACATTACAAAGGATCTTGTTAGTGCTTTCTGCTTGACCATTGGCCTGAGGATGATATGGTGCAGATTTTTTGTGAATCACCATAAAATCTTGTAACAAATATTCAATGACTCGGTTTAGAAAATGAGTTCCTCGATTGCTCACTAACTCTATAGGCAATCCATATCTTGTAAAGACATTTTCAAATAAAAATTTTGTAGTTGTGTGTGCATCATTCTTTTTTGTGGCCTTGGCCTCTACCCATTCGGTAAGATAATATGTTGCAACAATAATGTATTCAACATGTGTACCTTTTGCAGGGGGTTAATGGGTCCTACAAAGTCTATACCCCACTTAGAAAATGCACGTCCTCCCATCATGGGTTTCAATGGCATTTCATCTCTGCGAGTAGGAAATTGAGTTCTTTGGCACACATCACATCTCTTAACATAGGTATGTGCATCCATGTGAAGAGTGGGCCACCATAATCCTACAAAGAGGATGGCTTTGATGATCCTATTAGGGCCAAAATGACCTCCTTCAACACCTCGGTGTGTAGTGTCTAGTACGCTCAAATAATCACTTTCATGAACACACTGTCTTAGGTATCCATCTCGTCCTCGTTTGTATAGATTATCGCCAATAAGTGAATAGTCTTGAGCTTCCTGCTCTAGACTATGTTGTCATGCTAAGGTCATTCCTTGAGGGAATGTTTTCGTCCTCAAGTATGTCACTAAAGGTTCACTCCATTCTAGTGTGAGGGACACATGATATAACATCCCATGTTCCACAGGTGGTCTTTCACAACAAACAGGGCATTCTTTACACAACTTGTAGACATCTACTTCCATAGAAGTCCAATATACTCCTAGTCTATGCAGAGTCTGCAATGTATGATGTTTTGAATGATGTTGCTTCAGTGCACCGACATGTGCTAATTGCAACCAATTTGCATGTTCTGATTCATCTGCAACAAAGAATCTTTTGATTATATTTATATATACTTCCTGCTATGATTTGATATCTTTGTGACTTGGTGATTTCTCCTTCTTTGATCCTTATCCTAGGATTCTTGGGTCCATATGTGAGAATACAGACAATAGGCTTAGCCCATTCTGGTACTATCTCAAGGTTAAACAAATATGTGTCGTGTAATTCATCCACTATTCCTTGAGAAGCTTCTCCTATGGTTAGTCTTGAAAGTCGGTCAGCTCTGAGATGCGTATTTCCCTTCCTGACTACTACCTCAAAGTCATACTCCATGAGTAATAGAAACCAACGTATCAACCGTCCTGTGTTACATGGCTTATTGACTAAGTGCAATAACACTTGATGATCTGTAAAGAATTTGAACTTGTTTGCCAACAAATAGTTTCTGAACTTCTTCACGACGTAGATCATTCCTTTTCCCTCTCATTCCGTAGTGGTGTAGTTTCTTTCTGCTGCATTCAACTGTCTACTCGCATAAGCTATGGGGAGATCTACATTACCTTCATTCGTGGGTTGTGCCAACACACATCCTATGGCGTAGTTGGATGCATCCACATGTACATGAAATGGCTTGCTCCAATCCGGGGTGCTCAATATAGGTGCTAAGCACAAGGGTCGTTTAAGTTCATTGAATGAATTCTCACATTCATCTGTCCATTCAAACTTGGTTAAAAGAGAGTACAGAGGCTTGGCTATGATTGCATACATGTGTATGAATCGTCTATAATAACCACAATGACCCATAAATGCTTGTACTTCTTTCATGTTACTTGGTTTAGGTAGATCTGCAATTACTTTCACTTTTTCTTCATCCATAGAGATTCCATTCTTTGACACAATGTGTCCTAGAATTTTGCCTTGTCTGACCATAAAAACACACTTTTCTGGGTTCAGACAAACTTGATATTCCCGAAATTTTTCAAACACTTGCCTTAGCTATGGGATATGAGTTTGCGTCATATTCGAATATGCACATATGTCATTGACATAGACTTCCAAATTCGTATGTAAGAATTCCTTAAAAACATGATACATGAGTCCCTAGAAAGTGGCGGGTGCATTTGTTAGCCCAAATAGCATCACACGAAATGAAAATATACCCCATTCTGTGGCAAAAGCCATCTTTTGTTGATCTTCTAGAGCAATGGCTACTTGATTATAGCCTGAGAAACCATCAAGAAAGCTATAAACTTCCTTGCCCGCAACTCTTTCCAATAAATGTTCCGTGATAGGAAGAGGATAACTGTCTCTAATCGTGGCGGCATTAACTTTTTAAGGTTAATACACACACGCAATTTTCCATTCTTCTTGGGCACTACCATAGTGGGGGATACCCATTCGGTATGCTCAATTTTGTAAATGAATCCTGCTTCTATCAAACAATCTATTTCTTGTTTAATCTTTGCAGCGTAGTTATCATTGTACATGTACGGTTTTTGTTTCCTAGGTTTTGCATCTGGAGTCATAGGGATTCTATGGGAACATATATCCAGGTCTACTCCTTTCAAGTCTTTGTAACTCCAAGCGAACACATCTCTATATTCGCGCAATAGGGCAACTAACTCTTCTTCTTCTTCATTCGTGAAATCATGCCCAATGTATGTATATTTTTCTTCTTCTCCTTCTATAGCGACTATGATTTCTTTGGTTTTCTCTCGGATATCATATACTTCTCCAACGTCAGCTTTTTTGTTAGGCATTCGTACCTTTATTCTTCTATCTTCTATTTCATATTTCTTGAAGTTCTTGAGAACCTCAAACAAAGATTCTTCTTCCTCTCACATGGTTTCTTTCTTCTTTCTTTTCTTTCCTTCACTTTTGGCAGTCACTTGTGTGGTTAACCTCACATCATTTGTAAGCTCTCCATGTCTCTAAGGGTGAGCTTCTACTTTGTAGAAATATTCTTCATCTGATGCAAAGGGAGGGTCCATAACAATTGACTCTAGATCAAAGTCACTTGCATCCTCAAATGCATCAGTGCTAGGTTCACATTCTTCTGTAATTGAATCACACATGATTGGCTCTATTGTGAAGACTGCAATGTCATAGCCATCCTCGCCACAGTGAGGTGTCCATTGTTCTTCATTGATGGCTACATCCATTGTTGCTAAAATTTCTGCCCAACCATGAGGCTCGAATTCCTCATCTAGAAATACTATAGGTGCGTAAGCTGGGTCTTGAAGGGTTCGTGGATTTTGTTCTGAACCTAAAGTCTGGGCTGCTAACCGTTCTTCCTCTTGTTTTGCTACCTTACATTTCCATAGATGAGTATCCTCATGCAACCATGAGGGGTCTGATTCCAATGAGTGTATCGACTCTGTTTCCTCTTGTGTCTTATGGAAGCTATTCCATTGTATTGGGGGTACATCTCGATGGGAATAGTCTTTAAGATTGAATTTAGTAGTCACTCCTAAATGTTGCAGTTCTCCAATCTTGTACAATTTGCAACTAAAGCATGAATGGTCGTCCTAAGATCATCTCGTAAGCATGATTTTTCCCAAAATCACAAATGGTGAAAGTATGCTCAAACTCCACACCACAAATGGTGAGAGATATGCCTTCAAGTAAGCCTAATGGTTTTTCTATATGTCCATCAGCCATTTGTAGCTTCCTCCTCGTGGGTCTTAATGTTGGCTTACCCCAACGTTTCCATAAAGCAGTCGTAGCGATGGCTACCCCGGCTCCTAAATCTAAGATGGCTTTGGTGGTGTAGCCCTGATGGGCTATTGGAAGATAAGTGTTACCTTCCTCTCCTTTGCTTACATCTCTGATTCTTTCTACGGGTATCTCTGGTACCTTCTTGTGTGATCCTATCTGTGAGTGAGTAGTAACAAGCTCAGGGAATTGATTTGCTACCTGCTTCCACAATTTTGGTTTAACCTTTAACAACTCCTCTAGAGTGAGATGACACTATACTTTGGTATTCTTTATCACTTCCATGTTTCTAGGAATCACTGATTCTTCATTCCTCACTATTATTGTGGGTGCTCTCATGCTAATAGACTTGGCTTCCCAAGGTCCTGTGAGCTGAGGCAATTCTTGCAAAGAATTAGATTCAAAATTTGTGTGTTCACTCAGTTGTTCTTCCTCTACATCATTGTAGATAGAGGGGATGTCTTGGGTAAATTGCTCTTGCAAGTCATCTATTTCTTGAATAAGAGGATGAGATCCTTATTCTTTTCTCCACTTCTCTTTTTGGATTTCTCTTAGAAATTCATCTGAATACTTCAGTATAGAAGACATGTGGACTTCAACTTCTGTATTTGGCACTTGAGACAGGGATGGTGCATTTCTTTCTTGTGTCTCCCAAATAGTAGGGTTCCTATGTAGATTCTTTTTCTCCTTGCTTTCGATCAAATATTCTAACCTCTCCAATGTCCTTGGAAGTGTAATTTGGGTTTTGGCATGTTATTCCAATTGAGATAACGAGAGGGTTCCAACATAGTTTGTGCTAATTCTACCATCTTCATGCAAAGTTTAGTTCTCTCAATTTCTAAATCTGCTCGTGGGTAGTTCTTACTCATTTCAACTATTTGGGGTCCTTCCTTTAATCTTGCTTGATACACACGAAACATCATGTCTAAATTTTCTGGTATAGGTTCCGCTAAAATAAATCCTGATCTCTGCACTAGATTTTCCTGATTCGATTCTTGTGAAGTCAATTCTAGGATCTTAGCTATGGATTCCTTGAGACTTCCTTCCAACTCAGTTATCTTTTTACTCCACTTTCTCTTAATTATTTATTTGGAATCTTTCCATGATTTCATCTTTTTATTGCTAGATTCTCCCACTTCACTAGTTTCGGCTATTTTCTCAGGATTGAGCTGTTGATTCTGTAAGAGCGCCTAGGCTCTGGTTACATCTTGGATAGGCACGTATGTAGGGTTAGATCCATTTGCATTGTGTACAATACCTATCACGTTAATGGGTGTTAGTTTGCATGCATTAGTAGGGTTCTTGGGACAATCTTTGATGATATGCTCTTTGCCACACTCGACACAAAAACCTTGTATGTTATAGTATTGTGATTGTCTTGCTATCGGAGGATGTGGACAATCTTTTATGAAATGATCTCCTTGGCACCTAAAGCATGGTCCTCTAAAGCAATGTGGTCCTTGATGTCTTAATTGGGGCCGCGGATTAGGGTTGGTATACATCACATTAGCATAGTCGGGCTCCCAACTGGGTTCCAATGGTGGACTATCGTATTGACATGTTGCCACATGTTCTGGTGACTCTGTGTAATATGCAGGTGGACTATCTACATGGGTAGAGTCAAAAGTGTTAGAATTGGGATCGCTTTCTATGATTAGGGATGAAGAAGGCACTAAAGCCCTATTGAGGTTCTCTTTTACAACAACATATTTGACTGGGATGACATTCGCTTGTGGGGGTGGCTACTGAGCTAAAATAGGTTGAGTTCTCTGTTGAGCGTGATAAGGATAGTTTTGAGGAGGCCTATAGTAATGAGGCTGAGCATTATATTGACCTTGATACCTACCTGGTTGTGGGTATGCTTGGGGGTAGTTCTATCGTACTACTTGTTTGTTGTAGGGGCAGTCTTGAGCGGTGTGATTCATGTATCGTCTCTCAATCGTAGAGTATTGGCCACTAGGGTTGGCTTGCAGTTGTGTTACATTGGGACACACATTCGCCATATGATCACCACCACATGTGTAACAACGCTTGTTTGTTGTTAACCTAGGCATCTGTTTACTAGAAACTCCTAGTTTCTTGGCCACTTTTTCTGCTAGGTCTTCTATCGAGCTAGACAGTTCTGAAGATGCTAGAGATGAACAATCTGAATCCTTATAGACCTTTGAGAGTTCCCACTCGTTTCCAAGGTTGTCCTCAATGTCTATACAAATTCTTACACATTGTTCTAGTGTCCTGGGTTCTTTCAAGTACAATTAGGAGCGTAGTTTAGAGCTCAAGAGGCCATCTAAAAACAATGACACTTGCTTGTCCTGTGAGGGTAACTCTTGCATCGCACATCTCTCAACATATTGTCTAAACTATGTCCTACCAATCTAGCTGTTTCCTGAGGGGTTTGTTTGAAGCTATGAATCAACGAAGACATATCATGTCTGATTCCACTTTCAGATAATTCCGTGACGAATGACTCTAACAAGTGATGGATATCTCTAAATTGCCTTTGTTGCAATGGTTGGAACCAAGTTAAAGCACTATTCTTTAATGTTAGTCCAAACACATTGTACTGCATGAACATGTCTTCTACTTGCTCTGCTCGTAGCACTTTCTTAAATTCCGCAACATGATGATAGGGATCTCCTGTTCCATCAAAGTAGTTTTTCATAGACTTTACTAGCTGAGTGGGTCTTAGTACCTTGGGGTGTTCACGTGGTCTAGGTAGAGGAAAATCATCTCTACCACCTGGTATTCTAGGTTCGCTTTGTCTTTCCACTCTATCGGTGTCCATGGCGGTTCTATCCCTCCTTTTAGGATGAGTGAAACTTACTTGAGGTCTCTCTTTGTTCTTCTCTCTTTGCATACCATGGGCTCAGGATGTTCCACAACCTTGATGGCTCGTGTTTACATTTGCTCGAGATGGAGGGAATACTAAATGACCTCTCCATGTGTAGGTATTTGTCACATGGTCTGGTACCACAAACATTCGTTCTGAAGTCTCATCCAGTTATACAAACTTTCCAGGTGTATCTGGGTTCTTGAATTCGTAAACCATGATGGATCCTACCTCACTAGGTTGTTCCATTTTGTCTCTCCAAAATGCTTCATCAGTTTCCTTATTCACAAACAACTCTATGCTTCTATTATCATGAGGGATCCTCTGGGATTAGTACTCTTGTCAGTACAGATTTCCCTTTAGGTGTCCTAGGTTCTTCTCCTATTCATTCTTTTCCTTGGGTTATCGCTTCCGTCTCTAACTGAATTACACCAAACTTATTGGTATTGTTTGACTGAGTACTTATGAGGTACGTTGTTCCTTCTTTGTCTACATATGCGTCTCTCTCGAATTTCACCACTATACGATCCAATCCAATGGGTTGATCCAGATTATGCATTTGCACCACTTGTCTTCGCAAACCATCCTCATAGATGCGAGCACCTAAGTGGTTGGTTCAATTCTTGCTATACTCTTACCATTACACATTCGTCCTAGACTCGATCCCCGACAACGACGCCAAATTTGGTGTTGCTATAGCACAATGGTAAGTACCACATTAAGAAGCTCCACCTCTTTAATGTCAATCCGCGAAAGAGATAGGAGTGATATGAAGATCGTGAATGTGAGATGAAGTGAGAGTGAAGGTGAGAAGCATAGAGATGCACACATACATACACACACACACACATGTAGGAGACAAGCAAGACACAATGGAAGGTGGGAAAATAGACTCTATTACTCAAGATCTCAATTACAAGCTCAAAATAGCTCTAAGCTCACACTAGCCAACCTAAAAAATGAGCTCTCTAGCTCTTTTTATAGATTCTAGACTAGTTTTGACCAGTTTCACATCTAGTGACCAGCATAGTTAAAAAATAGGTTCTAGGTGCTATTTGAAAGGGTAAACAGGATCCAAAAATAACCAAAATTGGCAGGCTCGTTCTACCCAAGCTCCTCAAGCTGGAGGACTCTTCGGCTTGCACAAAATGGAGCTATGAATTACAAAAATAGTTGTTCTATGATACATATGATACAATAGTGATGAAAATCACTGATCACTGTTGAGGGTTTTGAAAAAGTAATATAAAACATATTTCTTTTGAAAAATAATCCGAATGGCTCCCCACTACTTTGTTGTGCTCTGCCTTCACATACTTCCACGCTGTCTATGCCTCTGACTACTGCCAACACATATGCATGTATGTGTGTGTATGTGTGTATATCTATATATATGTGTTTGTATGCATGTATATGTGTGTGTGTGTAAATGTGTGTGGATGTGTGTGTGTGTGTGTGTGTGTAACTGTGTGTGTCTATGTGTGTGTGTATATGTGTATGTGTATGTGTGTGTCTATGTGTGCATATACGTGTGTATCTATATATATACGTGTCTGTGTGCATGTGTATGTGTGTGTGTGAATGTGTCTAGATGTGTGTGTGTAAGTGTGTTTGTGTCTATGAGTGTGTATGTGTTTATGTGTGTGTCTGTGTCTATGTGTGTATGTGTATGCATATGCATGTGCATTATGTATGCACATGTGTGTGTATGTGTGTGTATGCATTTAAGTATGTATGTATGCATATGCATATGCATTATGTGTGTATGTGTGTGTATATGTGTGTGTCTATCTATGTGTGTATCTATGTGTATGTGTGTAAATTTGTGTGTATGTGTATGTCTATGTGTGTGTATGTGTCTATGTGTGTGTATGCGTATGCATGTGTCTATGTCTATGTGTATGTGTATGCATGTGCATTATGTATGCATATGTGTGTGTATGCATGTAAGTACATATGTATGCATATGCATATGCATTATGTATTCATATGTATGCATGTATGTGTATGTGTGTGTATGTATATATGTGTGTGTATGTGTGTATGTGTGTATATGTATGTGTGTATGCATGTGTATGTGTGTGTATGCATGTAGGCATGTATGTATGCATATGCATGTGCATTATGTATGCATGTGTGTGTATGTGTGTGTATGCATGTAAGTATGTACGTATGCATATGCATATGCATTATGTATGCATATGTATGCATGTATGTGTATGTCTCTCTACGTGTGTGTGTGTATGCATATGTATAATTGTATGTGTATGTGTGTGTATGTCTCTTTACATGTGTGTATGCATATATATGTGTGTATGTGTATGTGTATGTGTATGTGTATGTGTATGTGTATGTGTATGTATGTATGCGTGTGTATGTGTGTGTATGTGTGTGTGTGTGTGTCTATGTGTGTATGTGTGTGTGTGTCTATGTGTGTATGTATGTGTCTATGTGTGTATATAAATGTGTATCTATATATATGTGTCTGTATGCTTGTGTATGTGTGTGTAAATGTGTGTTGATGTGTGTGTGTGTGTGCGTAAGTGTGTATGTGTCTATGTGTGCATGTATATGTGTGTGTATGTGTATGTGTGTGTGTGTGTCTATGTGTGTATGCATGTGTCTATGTGTGTGTATATGCATGTGTATGTGTGTATGTAAATTAGTGTGTACATGTGTGTGTATGCATATGTATGTGTGTGTATGTGTGTGTGTGTGTACCTGGCTTCAAGAATGTGTCGATCTCTCTCTCTCTCGCTCTCGCTCTCGCTCTCTCTCTCTCTCTCTCTATGCACCCGAATCCCGGTAGAAATGTGTCGGGAGCAATCGAATTCTTTTTTTAACACTCTAGAGCATCGCATATGCAACACTCTAGAACACAAGAAATCACTTATGTGATGCTAAAGCATCACAGGTAGTTTTCCAATGTCGCTAATTAGCAACGCTATTTATGACACGTAGTTTTAGCATCACATAAGCGATGCTAACATCACTTATGTAACGAAAACTCTTTTTCAAAAAAAAAAAGGGACGTCGCTTATGCGTCGGTTACGTCGCATAAGTGACGATTCCCATTTTGTTTTTGCAATTCGAGGCATCACTATGCCCCCCTGTTTCTAGTAGTGTAGTGTTTTAAAAAAATAATTTAATTATATATAATTAAATATGTAAAAATAGGATTTTAATTATATAAGAAATATACATATATATAATACATATAACACATGTACACACACCCCCATATATATATACACACACACACACACACACATATATATATATATATATATATATATATATATATATATATATATATATATATATATATATATATATATATATATATATATATATATATATATATATATATATATATATATATATATATATATATATATATAGCATTAGGGTTTTTGGGTTTTTAGGCTTTTTATGATATATAGAAAATAGTCTTTAGGGTTTTTAATATATATAAAAAATACGATTTTAGGATTATGGTTTTATGTTTTTTTAGGTCTTTAGGTCTTCAGGTTTTAGTATTTCAGGTTTAAGTCTTTAAGAGTATGATTTTTAGGTTTAATTAAAAAAATCAAATGTTCTAAAATATCCATATTGTATCAGATGGCTAGTTTGGATCCGAAAGAGAGAATAGGATGTCCTTGCACTGAGTGCAAGTATCAAATTTATCCGAAATGAAGGATTTGTACTGCACATGTTAGAGAGTATGGATCCTTTGATAAACGTCAACTACAAAACCTATGCTACCATTTGCATGGTCCCCCCAGGTGAGTAGATGGATCCAAACGACATTGCACTGGTAACCTCTCGTGGACAAAAGAGAACAAAAAGGGAGTTAGAAGTACAAGCAAGTACTAATAGAATTACACGGAATGAACATATGGAAGAAATGCTCGAAGCATTTTATAAGATGGATGAAGATCATGATGGTGGAGAAGATGTCGAGAGTTTCATGGACACAATAGATTTTCCACGATCAGAAGCCGATGAAGAATATGAAAACATGCAAAGACTAGCTCGTTTACCATTGTACAATGGAGCAAGGATACTTGTATTGCGTTCGTCACTCGCAATGCTCAATCTGCAATCTATTTATGGATGGTCAGATAGTAGTATCACTGAATTGTTCAGGAAAGTAGATTTGAAATAAACTTTCATTGATGTATCAAAATAACTTTATTTACTAATATCTTTCTAATTGCTTATTACAGACTTCTTAAAGATCAGTTTTTGTTGGAGGGTAATGACATGCTTCCAACAGGTGGAGATGCAAAAAAACTTTTACAATCCATCGGAATGGATTACACTAAGATTCATGCTTGTCCGAATGATTGCATCCTCTTTCGAAATGAGTATGAGCATCTCCACATATGTGCAATGTGTGGAGCAAATAGATTCATAGAAGACCTTGTAGGCAAAGCAATTCCCGCAAAGGGTCTTTGCCACTTTCCTATCATTCCATGAATTAAGGACATGTTTAGATGAAAATCTATAGTTGAGTTAATGTCATGGCATGCAAAGAGCATATCTACATATAGTGTAATGCGAGTGCCTGTTGACTCTGATGCTTGGAAGCACATAGGTAGTAGGTGGCCAAAGTTTGCTAATGAGCCTCGGTCCATATGTATAGGCCTAGCTATGGATGGAGTAAATCCATTTGGTTTACACAGCTCTTCATGGAGCACATGGCATGTATGTTTGGTCAATTATAACATCCCGCCATGGTTGGCCACAAAGAAAGGTCATTTATTATTAGTTCTTATTGTGCCAGGTAAGTATAAGGTAAAAAACATGGATGTATACCTTGCATCACTTGTGAAAGAACTGCGCATTTTATGGGATGGGATTACTGTGCGTGACATGTCTCAACCTATAAGAAGACGAGATGTGCGAGTGCAAGGAATACTTATGTGGACGATGCATGATTGGCCTAGTTATGGTGAATGTTCAGGTTTGTCAATTTTGGGTTACCATGCTTGTCCCTTATGCAGACCACGCCTCGAAGCATGCTATTCCAAAGAATTGCGTAAAACTCTCTATGAAGAACACCATAGATATTCACTTGATGGACATGTTTTATGTGAACGACAAATTGGTCGATAAGCACAATGCCAAATGAAAGCTAGCGATTAGGAACAACTATGGGATTCAGAAACTCCATTCGCTAGCATGAAATGGTTGTTGATTTTTCATCAACTCCCTTATTGGAATGAATTATTGGTCAATCATTTGGTACACCTAATGCATATTTTTAAGAATTTGGGAGAGATTCTCTCGAAGACTTTGATCGAAAAGAAAGAAAGCAAAGCACAAAGGGAGGACTTAGAAGAGAGAGATCGTATGCAAGAGTTATGGGCAATTACTAAGCCCAATGGAATAGTATCATTACCAAGAGCTCCTTGGGTGCTTCGCAGGATGGAAGAGCGACAAGTGAAGAAAACAATTTCAGAGTTTAGGACACCTACTAGATGCAAGAGGTGTCTAAAGACTGCTTTCACACGAAATGACGATCTTGGGGGGCTCAAGTCTCATGATTGGCACAAGTTTTTATAGTCTGTGCTCCCTATAACCTTAAAAGATTGTCTTTCGGAGGATGTACGAAGAACCATTAATAAAATTAGTTCCTTAGTATGGTGGATCTCTTCTAAAAAGATAAATAGAGATAGCTTCAAGAGTGCGAAACTCAATCCTATCGAGGTTTTTTGTATGGTAGAGAAATAATTTCCCACAAGTATTCTCACTATCCAGCTTCATTTACTAGTTCATGTGGTATATGAAGTTGCAATAGTCAGAACTATCCATAGTCGATGGATGTTTTTTTAGAGTGCTTTATGAAGACATTAAAAGGTTTGTTCAACAATTGCATGTCCAAAGGGTAGTATGGCAGAGGGATGGCTCGTACAAGAGTCTCTCATATTCATAACTGAGTTTCTATGTATGTCCCCAAAAATGCCTTGCTTATGGAGGGATGATGAAGATGTTCATCTCGTAGGCGATGAACCGCAAAGTAAAGGGTTGTAAAGAAAAATGGATGCAGCTTTTTGAGAGAAGTCAATGAAGTTTTGCATAGTTAACTCTGAGCCTATGCAAAAGTGGTTAGAAAAGTATGAGCTTGCCAAGGAAACCAATGCAAAGGAAAGAGCTCAGTTTCAAAGGAATCATTCCACTAGATTTTTGCCTCTTCCAAAAAGCCTTCGATCTCTTTTACCTTTCCAATGAGCAGATGGCTAGATACAATGGTTTCACAAGCAAAGGCAGCGGGTGGAGATATCTATGATAGTGGGGTGATGGTGAACTTTTTGCAAAAAAGTAGAGCAAGTGCAAGAGATGATAATGCTCAAGAAGGCCAACTAGATTATTCTGGAGTGATTCAAGATATCTTGAAACTATCCTTTAGGAAGTTTGATTACTTTGTTTTTTATGTTAAATGGTTCAAAGTAGTCACCTCTGGAAGAAACGCAACAGTGAGGTGGGATAAAAGCGGTTTGCTTCAAGTCAACTCCACAAAATTATGGACAGATGAAAGAGATACATTTGTACTTCCCAAATACTGTGAGCAAGTTGTTTTTGTACCATATTCGAAAGAACTAGAGTAGCTATTTGTTTTACAGGTCGCCCCAAGTAGTAGACAAATTTGTGAGAACATACATGTAGAGAAGGTCCATCCATAGTGGACTCTGAGATTCATTCAATAGTCAATGAGGAAGAGATCATTGTTCGAGAAGAAGAGCTCCTTGAAGAAGATGAAATATAGGATGAAGCAATAGATGATGATCAGGAAGAAACTAGCATACCAAGTGATTTAGAAGTCATCAATATAGAGATAGATATTCTCTGTTCATCGGATCTCCAAGAGGATGCTAGAATAGAGGAGTTTTGAATCAAACACTTGTATGTACTAATTTTTGTTTATTTTTTTGGTAGGTTCTTTTGTACACTACCATTTCTCTATATTACCTTTATTATCATATGCTAATTATTTGAGTTCATTTGTTACAGAGCTTGATGGGAAACAATCCTCCAGTCACTCCACATTCCATGACAGAGGAGCAGTTCTTAGAGTTCATCTCTCAAGTACCTCCCGTGTATATGGCCGCTGCATCAAAGTATTGGATCACTTGTGGTAGCATTCCTAGCAGCCTCACTCCTAGTAGCCTCAATCCTACTGATCTCACTCCTGCCAGCCTCACTCCTGCTGGTGTCACTCCTATCGACCTCACTCCTGCGGGTGGTGCTACTCCCGTCAGTGGTATGTCTCCTAGCTTTATGACTCCACCATGACCATGTTTTTAGCCATCCCCAACTGGCTCTAGTAGTAGACATGTGCGTTCAATATCTCAATGCGATATATGTGTTGGCCCGTCTCATAGGTCGAGGTCACGCTCTAGAGCAAGAGGTTCTAGGAGTGGATCTAGAGGTAGAACTGGAGGAGGTGGCTGTTGTGGAGGTAGTGCGACGGACATTATGTCACCCACGTCTACTCCTAGAACGAGTACCTCAGATGTAGGTACACCACATGGTACAACATGTGGAACACCATGTACACCTTGGGGTGCTCATGATCATGATGACTCCAAGGTGTATAGTATCCGAGATGGAGCTCCGGTGATGGATGTGGCCGAAAAAGCAATGCGTGCACATATACGACAGCTTTACTCCATACAGTTTGGACACTCTATCATGTTGAAATGGAGTGAATAAGATAAACATCGAAAGAATTATATCACATAGACGATTTATCAGGAGTTTTGACCAGCACATGGGTAGCCTCTTGTCAGTTGAGAGTGGATTCTGCACATTGCATGTGAAGTTATGTCCCATCAACGATATGAGGCTTGTGATGCTTTCAGAGCAATCTTACCAAAGTCTATATGGTTAGATGCTGAGTAGTGTATTCGTGATGAGCAGCAGAAGACTCCTGACCGATATCACCCGCAACGAGATGCCATAGCCACACGTTTAGATACGGTTGGACTATCACATTTGGGCAGCGACGGATATGACATGATGCATCACGAGTTTGACAGTACCATTTGGTTTATTGAATTTTTTTGTGTTAAGCTTGTCATGTATGTTCCTCTACTGTTTTCTATATTTGTTGCAGGAGCTGGCAATGGGTCATCCTCCAACACGAATGGAGGAGTCTTATGGATATCATCATGGATTGACTGCACTATTGGAGGACTTGGAGGGACGCAGTGTGGTCGTTTCATGGGAGCGTTTGTGATGAGGTGATGAATTTATAAACTTGGTTTTCACTTGTTGTTTGTAAATCTCATGTGAATTTATCTCATTTCATGAATGTTCTTTGTTGCAGGACTATTGATATGGAACATTCTTTGCATGTGTATGGCAGTGGGACACCAAAATTTTGTATTTGATTCTTATATGACAATGCGTTGCCACATTTTGTAAAAGCCTCATATATGACCGTGCTTTGCCACACTCTTGTACATGCTTCATTTATGAAATATATAACTCTTTTTGTACATGGTTCATTCTGATTATCTCTTTTGTGTCCAATAGTATTTTGCTTTATGAAATCATATTTCACTTTCCATTACAGTACACATCACATGTACTCAGATTTTATTGGGCAGAGTGTATTGTCTTTTGCTAAGCAACATCATGGTAATGTTGATGTAGCAAAAGACAACACACTCTGCCCAAAAAAAAATTGCAGATATGGTTGTCGATATAAGCGATGGTAGTCCCAACAGGTGCATCTGAATAAGTGTCGGTACACCCAGCAGGCATCGGTATACGTGACGGTGCACGTAGCACAGGTGTCGGTATAACTGTCGATATCAGCATCAGTTCTATCGATACTCATACCGACGGTTATACCAACGCTCATACCGATGACTATAGCGACGCCTATACCGGCACTTTAATTCCAACATGCATATCGACAGCTATACCGGCACTTTAATTCCAACATGCATACTGACACCTACACTGATGTTGGGGCAAAAATGTGTCCGTTCAATTTGCTCGGTAAAAGCCTCGATATACAATTGATTTGTTGTAGTGGATGTGATCCTATTGGTGATATATTTTTGGTTCAATTATGGTCTTTTCTTACATTGTTAGTCTCTTGCATTGTCAAAATGATATCTTCTCAATTTAATGGCACTAATTTTCTGAGATGGAAAGATCAAATGTGGCATTGGAAATGGTAAACAATCAATATGGGAAACAGCAAACAAACACAACTCATTTGTTATAGGAGGGGTAGTTTGTTGAAGAGCCAAACTTCTGTGCATTGCATTATTTTCATTATGGCATGTTCAAACACCAAACGCCTACGTGTTTTTTGTGCTCACGTTAGTTATGCCACAAAATATATTGTATCAGATTTTCAATCTCGAAGAGGAATTTTAGGAACTTGAACATTTGCATTCCACTCGCGAGTACACAGAATAGCGATTTCCACTATCATCTACGGAATATTTTTAGCATAATCGTTTCGCAATTAGTGTAAGAGAAGTTAAACTAAAAACGAAGTGAAGACAAGTTTTTCCAAGAGACTACAACAAAGCTTGGTAATTTCCATTGATCTTCCTCCTCTCAGCTCCGAAGCACTCCTGTTATCGAATTTCCCTTTCTATTTTATTCTCTCCGTTGGCATTGTACGTGTTGGGCATCTCCTAATTTCGGTTCGCCTTTCTCAAACTTTTCTAGCACGACATTTCTTCTGAGCTTACTACCTCTTCTAGCAGCCGAAAAATGGACAGAGAGGATGCTGTCTCCTATGAATTCTGCATTGATGCAGATTTCACAAGCGGCAAGCCTTTTTAGGAGGCAAACTTAAAATTTTATTATCTGTGTTTACTACCTTTTTTTTTCAAATAATGGAGGTTCGGCAAGTGCCTAATTCCCCGAGCTTTAACTTTGAAAGAAAAACTATATAGATGAATGGACATAGTACCTGTAGGACACTTTGTATCCCACAAACTAGAGGTTAGACAAAGCTATGACTGGTATAGCTGGCTTAAACTAGCCAAATCTGTTACATGTTCAGCTCGGGAGTTGAACACAAGAACTCCGCCTCAAGAGACTAGTGTTCCACACACATTTTTGCACGAATCAATTTACCAGATACACATCGACAACCAAGAATATCACTAACGTTGTATGTCATGCTATAAGGTGGGCACAAAATTATTTATACATGGTGCCTATTATATTTGAACAACTATCAAAGGGAAAGACATTGCTATTGTTCCCGCTTCCTTATACCACACTAAGGGACTTACATGGAACTAGAAATGGAAGTAACATAGAGGAAATGCATGAGGCAATTGTAGTGCAAAAATAGATTTGACAAGTGGCAACAAAGAAGGATTGATGTAACAAGTTTAGATTCCTCCAGAAGTTTCAAAATCATTGATATTTGGTTGGGAGGAGGAATTTGCCAAATCATTTGCTCTGCAAGAACCACAAGTTCCACTCAAACCGATGACCATGCATGCATCACAAAATAATACAATAAATAAAAAGACAAAACCCACTTCTCCAACAATAGATTCATACTCCCATGCAAGTCTGCACATCTCTACTTCTCCCTTCTATTTCTCCATCTACTCCTTTATCTTCTTGTTTAGAACACAAAGGCCTTCATTCATATCAAATCTTGTTTAAAGCTAAATACAAAGGAACTTCAATGGAAAACTAAGAAAAAAAAAAGGTGAATTTACAAGTCGACATCTTCTTGAAAGTAGCTTCTTATTTTCCTCATAACTTGATTTAAAAACCTATGACTGCGTCCTTTTAAAGTGTTATATGTAGCTCATGAAAAGATCTTGTAATTACAATTTCATAGAAAGGCGTGGAGTTTTAGTGTCCCAAAAATTCAAAAAACAAAAGGTGATCTACAAGTCGATCCTATAATCATTTTGACAACATATCAATATTTTGCGAATCACTTGAGCTCGGAAGCTTGGACTAGAGTGAATCAAAGCGTTGTGCAGCTCATAAAAGTATATTTCCAAACTTTTTCAAAGGATGAAGATCCAAATTTGGAGATTAAGATCATCAAAATGCAAAATATAGACATATAGTACTATAGGTCAACATGATCATGAAAGTAGGTCAATATTCTATGCATGTCTTGAGCTAAAGGCCTTTGATTGAGGTGTTTTAAGTGTCATTGTGTAGCAAAGAAAGATTTCTATAAGTTTGATGAGGACCATAATTTTAGATTAAGAGCTTAAGAACACTAAAAAAGCAAAATATAGGGAGGTAGAGTTTTATCAAAGAAACCCTAAATGCTTTTGGAAATTTGTTTTTTACTTTCGACTTCATAGAGGTAGATTTCTTAGTGTGTGACACTTGCTGTATAGCACGAGCACATTGACTATATATGAGCCATGTAGATGGTTCTCCATATGAGAGTAGAGAAGATTGTCACATTTTTGTTAGATATGCTCAGTACTCCACCCTCAATTGACCACAAATGATCCATGGTGCTCTAAATTGTAAGGCCCCCATTATGAGGAGAAGCCATTATGAGAGTCGAGGCATTCACTACAACATATGAGGGGCATACCGACGCTGCATATACGGACGGTCACAGTCGGCATCGGTATGGGCCTCGGAAAATGTCACTTAGAGATACCGACGGTCAAGTGACCGTCGGTATGACCATTTTAAACGGATCGTCGGTGTGGCCTACAACCGTCATTATATGCGTCGGTATATGCGTTAGTATAAGCGTCGGTATGGGCATCGGTATAAGCATTGGTAATCTATTGGGAATTACCGACACGTATACCGATGCCCATACTGGCGCCTATACCGGCGACGAGTTTTAAACATACCACGAACCCAAGAGCAAAACTTCACATTTTTGCACCTGTTTGAGTACTATTGATCTTCTGTCAAACTTGCGCACGCGAACCGAATTGCGACCTGCATTGTCTTGTGCACACACACACACAGATCTCTCTCTCTCTCTCTCTACACACACACATTCTCTCGGCTTAGATATCACATCTTGGTAAGTGCTGCGCGTACTGTTAGCATTTGTGTTTCTCTATGCTTTAGGTTTTATAATTTCTCTTTTGTTTGATTTTGCAGAAGTTCTTTGGCATCAATTGTTTGGGATTGGACGATAGACGACATACATTACGCTTTGACGACAACGATCCAAAAGAGGGGCATACTTGTAAGTGATTGTTTTATTCTCTATTGATAGAGAGAGAAGGAGAGAGAGAGAGAGAGAGAGAGAGAGAGAGATAGAGAGAGAGAGAGAAGAGAGAGAGAGTGAGAGATAAAGAATAATGAAATAAAGGAAGATAGAGATAGGAAAATAGAGCATACATATACACACACATACACACACATTTACAGATTTACACATGCATACATACACACATACATGTACGCACATGCATACATACACACATACATGTACACACATGCATACATACACACATACATGTACGCACATGCATGCTTACATACACACACCTATACACACATGCATGCTTACATACACACACACATATACACACATGCATGCATACACACACATATAATTTTATACACATGCATACATACAGACACATGCATACACACATACATACACACACATATATACACATATGCATACATACACATACACACACACATATACACACATACATACACACACACATATATACACACATATACACACATGCATGCATACATACACACACATATACACACATGCATGCATACATGCATACACACATATACACATATACACACATGCATACATACACACACATGCATACACACATACATACACACACATATATACACATATGCATACATACACATACACACACACATATACACACATACATATATACACACATATACATTCACACACACACATATACACACATATACACATATACACACATGCATACATACACACACATGCATACACACATACATACACACACATATATACACACATGCATGCGTACAATATATACACACATACACATACACACACATGCATGCATACATACACACACATAAACATACACACACATGTATGCACATGCATACATACACACACATATGTACACATGCATACATATAACACACATATATATACACACATGCATACACACACACATATACACACATGCATGTATACATACACACACATACACATACACACACATGTATACACATGCATACACATACACACACATACAGACACATGCATGCATACATACACACACGTACACACACATGCACACATATGCATGCCTACATACACACACATACACATACACACACATGTATACACATGCATACATACACACGCACACATGTACACATGCATACATACACACACATGCATACATACACACATATAATCCTATTTTTATTTTGAAGTTTTTTTTTTACATCAAATATATAAAAATAGGATTAGGGTTTTTACGCTATTTACAAATACATACACATACACATATAATATATATATACATGTATATACACATGTATACAGAAATATACATATTTTAAGTCTAGATATTTAAGATTAGGGTTTTAGGGTTTAGGCATACATATCACTCAATTATATTTATATTAAGAAAAAATATAGAGAAAAATAAGAAAAAAAATCTGAATATATAAATAAATATATATATATATAATATGATTAGGGTTTTAGGATTATGGGTTTAGATTTTTATAGGTGTTTAAGTATTTAGGTTTTAGTATTTCAGATTTAAGTCTAAGTCTTTCTGATTAGGATTTTAGGGTTTTAATACGTAGATAACATATATACACAAACACACATATACATATAATACATACATACATGTAGATGCACATGCATACAAAAATATACATATTTTGGATTTAAATCTTTAAGATTAGGGTTTTAGGGTTTTAACACCTACATAACATATATGCACACATACACATGCACATATAATATATATACATGTATATACACATGTATATAGAAATATACATATTTTTAGGTCTAGATATTTAAGATTAGGGTTTTAGGGTTTAGACATACATATAACTCAATTATATTTATATTAAGAAAAAATATAGAGAAAAATAAGAAAAAAAATCTCAATATATAAATAAATATATATATAAAATATGATTAGGGTTTTAGGATTAGGGGTTTAGATTTTTATTGGTGGTTAAGTATTTAGGTTTTAGTATTTCAGATTTAAGTCTAAATCTTTAAGATTAGGGTTTTAGGGTTTTAACACCTACATAACATATATACACACATACACATACACATATAATACATATATACATGTAGATACACATGCATACAAAAGTATACATATTTTAGATCTAGAATTTTAAGATTAGGGTTTTAATCAAATATATATAATTAAATATATAAAATTAAATATATAAAAATAGGATTCCGTAAGGAAAAAATCTGAGCGTATGCAAAGAAAAATGGATGCAGCTTTCGGAGAGAAGGCAATGAAGTTTTGCATAGTTAACTCTGAGCCTATGCAAAAGTGGTTAGAAAGGTATGAACTTGCCAAGGAAACTAACGCAAAGGAAAGAGCTCAGTTTCGAAGAAATCGTTCCACTCGATTTTTGCCTCTTCCAGAAAATCTTCGACCTCTCCCACCTTTTCCAACGAGAAGATGGCTAGATACAGCGGTTTCACAAGCAAAGGCAGTGGACCACACTTTCGAATCGCACGAATCGATCAAAATAGGTCTACTTTTGATAGTGGAGTGATGGTGAAATTTTTGCAAAAAAGTGGAGCGAGTGCAAGAGATGATAATGCTCTAGAAGGCAAGTTAGATTATTGTGGTGTGATTCAAGACATCTTGAAACTATCTTTCAAAAAGTTTGATTACTTTGTTTTTGATGTGAAATGGTTCAAAGTAGTCACCTCTGGAAGAAACGCAACAGTGAGACAAGATAAGAGCGGTTTGCTTCAAGTCGACACCACAAGATTATGGACAGATGAAAGGGATACATTTGTACTTCCCGAACACTCTTGTTTCTATACCAGATTCAAAAGACCGAGAGTGGCTATTTGTTTTACAAGTCGCTCCACGTAGTAGACAAATTTTTGAAAACATAGATGTAGAAGAAAGTCCATCTCTAGTGGACTCAGAGATTCATTCGATAGTCCAGGAGGAAGAGATCATGGTTCGAGAAGAAGAGGTCATTGTTCAAGAAGACGAAGCAATAGACGATAATCAGGAGGAAACCAGCATAGCAAGTGAAATTAGAAGCCATCAATATAGAGATAGATATTCTCGGTGCATCGGATCTTCAAGAGGATGCTAGAATAGAGGACTTTTGAATAAAACACTTGTACGTACTATTTTTTTTTTTGTTTATTCTCGATATTACTTTTCTTATCGCATGCTAATTATTTGAGTTCTTTTATTACAGAGCACAATGGGAGACAGTCCTCCAGTCACTCCACATTCCATGACAGAGGAGCAGTTTTTAGAGTTCATCTCTTAGGTTCCTCCTGCGTATATGGCTGCTGCATCACAGTATTGGATCGCTCGTGGTAGCACTCCTCCCGGCCTCACTCCTGGCGGCCTTACTCCTACCGGCCTCACTCTCGCTGGCCTCACTCCCGCCGGTTTCACTCCTATCGGTGTCACTCGTGCGGGTGGTGCTACTCCCATAGGAGGTATGTCTCCAAGCTTTGTGACTCACCACAACCATCTTTGCAGCCATCTCCTACCGGGTCTACTAGTAGACATGTGCATTCGACACCTCAGCGCGATACAGGTTCTGGCCCGTCTCGTAGATCGAGGTCATGCTCTGGCGCAGGAGGTTCTAGGAGTGGATCTACAGGTAGATCTAGAGGCGGAGGAGGCGGTTGTTGTGGAGGCAGTGCGATGGACGTTGTGTCGCCCGCTTCTACTCCTAGGACGAGTACCTCAGATGTACGTATGCCTCGCAGTACACCACGTGGAACACCACGTACACCTTGGGGTGCTCATGACCATGATGACTCCAAGGTGTATAGTATCCGAGATGGAGCTCCGGTGATGGATGCAGCTGGCAAAGCAATGCATGCACACATATGACAGCTTTGCTCCATCCAGTTTGGACACTCCATCATGTTGAAATGGAGTGAACAGGATAAATATCGGAAGAATTGTATCACACAGATGATTTACCAAGAGTTCCGACCAGCCGATGGACAGTCTATTGTCAGTTCAGAGTGGATTCTGCACACCGCACGTGAGGTCATGTCCCATCGATGATAAGAGGCTCGTGATGCTTTCAGAGAAGACTTACCAAAGCCTGTATGGTTAGATGCTGAGGAGTGGGACATGATTCGTGACGAGCAGCGAAATGCCGCAGCCACATGTTTAGACACGATTGGACCGTCACATTTGGGCAGCGGCGGATATGACACGATGCGTCATGAGTTTGTAACTACCATTTCATTTATTGAATTTATTTGTGTTAAATTTCTCATGTATGTTTCTCTAATATTTTTATATTTGTTTCAGGAGATGGCAATGGGATGTCCTCCAACACGAACGGAAGAGTCATACGGATATAGTCATGGGTTGACTACACTATTGCAGGACTTGGAGGGACGTGGTGCGGTAGTTTCATGGGAGCATTTGCGACGAGGTAATTAATTTATAAACTTGGTTTTTACTTGTTGTTTGTAATTTTCATGTGAATTTATCTCATTCCATTAATGTTCTTTGTTGCAGGACTGTTGATATGGAACATTCTTTGCATGTGTATGGCAGTGGGAGACCAATATTTTGTATTTGATTTTCATATGGCAATACATTGCTTTGCCACATTTTGTAAAAGCGTCATATATGACAGTGGTTTGCCACACTCTTGTACATGCTTCATTATTGAAATATATAACTTCTTTTGTACATGGTTCATAGTTCATTCTGATTATCTCTTTTGTGTCCAATAATACTCTGTTTCATGAAATCATATTTCGGTTCTCATTAGAGTACATATCACATGTACTCGGTTTTTTTTTGGGCAGAGTGTATTGTCTTTTGTTAAGCAACATCATGGTAATGTTGTTGTAGCAAAAGACAAAACACTCTGCCCAAAAAAAATTTTGCAGGTTTGGTCGTCAGTATACGGGACGGTACTCACAGTAGTGTCATCGGAATAACCGTCGGTACACCCAGCAGGTGACGGTATAGGCGACAGTATGTCTAGCGCAAGCCTCGGTATATGGGTCGATATGGGCGCCGGTTATACCGACGCGTATACCGACGCATATACCGACGCGTATACTGACGCATATACCGACGCATATACCGACGCGCACACCGACCTTTACACCAGCGTCGCGGTAAATAAAGCCGCGTTCATTTTCCTCGGTAAAAACCTCGGTATACCATCGATCTGTTGTAGTGATTTGTAGAATTACCCTAAATTCTTATTTGGATGAGGTTTATGTGTGAATCTTGATGGTTATAGATGACCTTTGTGAGCCTAACCATTAGGTTATGTAGGGCATAAACATCTGGGCCATTGGATTGCCATTTAAGGTGAAAATAAAGGTCTTGTGGGGTTGCACGGTTTCCCCATAGAACCTTAATGGGGGAGTGTAGAGAGGGGCTTGCCCCCTTCTGTGGGGTTCGGGGGGCCTATCCCGACTTCTAACTGAGAAGATATTGTCGCATTGTATATCTAGCCGACTATTTTGTATCTCTCGACTACATTTATCTATACTCAGTTCCCTTGTAAAAGCTATATAAGCATGGCCATCTAGAGTCTGTCTAGATTGCCATCTAAGCTCCACATTGGGAGCACACACGTGGACAATACCATCATTATAACTGCATTATGCTTGGAAATCTGAGGATTTGAGTTCTCTATCTCTTATTCTGCATCTATCTTTGTCTTGCTTTTTCTCTCAACTAAAACTCGTAATCATACAGAGATTTAGAACTTGGAGAATCAGCTAGCAACAAAAAGGTTTGCTGATGGGGAGACTATAGAGCTGTTTATTACTCGCATGAAGAATCCACAAGATCAAATGGCAAGGGTAGGTGTACAAAATTCAAGTGAGGAGCTAACTCGGCATTGTCTCTAAGTCTGTCCACCTAAGTTTGATGATTTGGTAACTGCTCTGTGATTTGCCTTTGAAGTTCTGTGATTATATCTTGAATATTCTATCGTCCTACCCTTTGTTGGTTTTCTTGTATCTCATCGAACATTTCCAGATGAGCCTAATTGCTTGAAGTGTCCTAGATTCATGACAAATAGGCTCATCAAGACCTCTCAGTATCATAATCATGCAAATTGACAGTCAATCTTAGGGTTTTACCATGTTTCGGATGCAATGGTAGTATTAGTTTCTTGAAATTCTAAGCCAATAGTAAGATAGAGAAGTTCACATGGAATCTCAGGTTTAAGATGACTTCCTTTCTATCTAGAACATTAAGGATCTTGCATAGGGAGAAAACAAAATATCTCAAATAATGCAATGAAACTAGGCCATGACTGAAGATCACAAGAAATAGAGGCTAATTTTCTCATTTTTTCGGTCAATATCTATGGATGATGAGGAATAAGGGGATTCCATAAGAAGAAAATCAAAGAACTCAAGTATATGAATTAATCTAGGACATGATTAATTCATGCAATTATGCTAATAAAAAAATCTTGAATGGGCCTAATCACTTGAATTAGTCATGTCTCAAAGATGAGCCATAAATGAAAGGGAAATGATTTTGAGCATACCTTAACCTCATACTCATCGCAAATCAATTCTTTGAGGGCTTTAACTCTAGATGCAAGGGACGATTGATGCAAGCGAATAGAGGCAATCAAAGATGGTCAAACATATCCTATTGCTTGAATTAGTTGTGTATAAAATTTAGGTGTAGGAGCACTCAATATGAGTATGCAAAGTTATTGAAGGTAGATAATGAGCAGAAGCTAAGGGAGCTGATATTTATGAGGGAAAAGTTATACACGCACGTAAAGAGACATACACAAACATATGCATACGTAATGCATATGCATCTGCATACATACACACTTACATGCATACATAGACATACACACACATACACAAACACATATGCATACATAATGCACATGCATATGCAAAGATATATGCTTACATGCATACACATACACACATAGACACATACACACACATGGATACATAAACACACATGGACACATACACACATATACACATACACACACATATACACACATATTTACACACACACACACATAGACACACACAGACACACTTACACATGCATACACACGGACACACACACTTACACACATAGACACACACACATACAAACTTACACACAGAGAGATACACACACACATATATAAACAAACACATACACACATAGACACATATAGACTTACATGCACACATACACAGATCCACACACATTTACACACACACACATACACATGCATATAGACATATATATACAGATACACACATATATACACACATATACACACACATATACACACATATACACACATAGACACATACACACTTACACAGACACATACACACATCCACACACATTTACATAGATACATACACATGCATAGATACATCTATACAGACTCACATGTATATACACACACATACACACACATGGACACATACACACATATATATGCATAGACAAACACAAAGTGACATACACACATATATATGCATAGACACACATAGAGGCACATACACACACACATACACATGCATGCATACATATGCATACAGAATGCATATGCATATGCATACATACATACTTACATGCATACACACACATACACACACATACATACATTTTCATACATGCTTACATGCATACACACACTCACATATACACCTACATACACATATGTTCACAAACATATGTACATGTATATATATATTGATTTCTAACCCATTTTGTTTTATATCTATAGGTATTATGGATCCTAGCAGAGAGAGAAAGGCAAAACTCACTCTCATAAAAAGTTTTATGAGAGCAAGAGTTCTGTTTGATACTCTAGGGATCATCATGCATGAGTACTCAGAGATGCTTGATGATGAGCTTGATTATACGATCGAGATGTTTACCCAACGATCAGAGGAGGGCTCTTCTACAACTCCACATGTAGGAAGACAACTATCTACTCATAGGTATGTTTTTTTTTCATTATTTTTTTAATGATATTATAACACATATTTTTATTTACTTTTATCTATCTATTTTCAGGACACCTATACCACCTCCAGATCATGATAGAGGAGTAGAGGTGCCTATGAGGACATGCATAGGCACCTTAGTGCTAGAGTGCGATATAGAGCCAGAGGGGAACATTTTGTACATAGGGAATGGATTGGAGTTCAAGAGAAGAATATGAGTGTTATGCGACTCTTACGTGCACCTTGTCCACTTATAGTGGAAGTAAGTATAAAATTTATACATAAATTGAAATAGATATCTTATGTTCTATTTACATAATTGTAGTGAGCATGATGAGAGGGATAAAAATACATACTTAGTTCACTTGAGACAGAGTTTGGGATAGGATGGTCGCAAAAGTGGTGTCTAAAAGAGATGTGGACACTTATGGCTCATCATCACGATAATGCATGGTACACATTGCTTTTATGTATATATACATGGATATGAGTATGTGTGTTTATGTATGTATGTATGTATGTATGTATGTATGTATATGAGACAGAGAGAGAGAGAGAAAAGAGTGAGACTAGATGTACAAATACATGCGTACACACACATATACATCATACATGCACATTTACACACATATACACACATGAACATTTATACATACACACACATACATGCACATTTTTACACATACATACACATGCATGCAGTTACACACATATCATGAATACACATAGACACATACACATACTCACATACATATACACATACTCACATAAACATACACATACATAATCATATGTACACACACATAGACTCGCATAATCATATTTACATTCATATATACATATACTGGCGTCTGAGCCGCACATACTCAACAGTCGCTATGAAAGCTGCCCTATACTCAACCTTACAACTGGAAGTGGCCACAGTAGGCTGCTTCTTGCTCAACCAAGATATACATGAGCTACCAAGCATGAAGCAAAAGCCACTAGTGGACACACGAGTGTCATAGCAACCAGTCCAATCAAAGTCAGAAAAAGCATGCAAATTTGGCTATGTTGATCCCCCCCTTGGGATAAAACAACCCAAGTAGCCGAGTACCACTCAAGTAGCAAAAGATACGCTTAACCGCCTGCCAATGCTTCACTCCTGGGCAATGCATAAACCTGCTCATCTGTGAGACAACAAACTAAATATCTGGCCGAGTAATGCATAATTAAATCAAGCATCCAATAACCTATTGATAGAGAACAACATCAAATGCATCTCCAGCATCATGAAGACTCAATCGTAAACTTGTCTCCATAGGAGTGGCAATAGTCTTACAGTCTTCAAGGCCAAAACGTTGTAATAATGTGTCAATATATTTTGTTTGACACAAAGCCATTCCACCATCAACGTGCATAAACTGAATGCCCAAATAATGATGCAAATGCCCCAAATCGGACATCTCAAATGAGGCATGCAATCAGCCTTAAAATTAGCAATATGCTTCTCAATAGGACCAGTGAGCAGCATGTTGTCAACATAGACAACAATGATCAGAAGCACATCTTATCACGCTTAACATATAAGGTGCTTTCAGCTGGACTGTTCTGAAAACCATGTGCAATCAGATAGGCATGTATCTTCTCATACCAAGCACGTGGTGCTTGCTTTAAACCATATAATGCTTTCTTTAACCTGCACACCTGGTTTTCATGCCCTTTGTGCACAAAGCCACGGGGCTGAAAAACATACACTTCTTCATGCAATTCACCATTCAGAAATGTTATTTTAATGTCCAACTGATGTACATTCCAACCATGATGTGCTTCAAGTGCACAGATGCTCCGAACAGTAGTCATAGGCATGTAGGTGCAAAGATATAATCAAAATCAATGCCTCTTTCCTGTGCATAACCCTTTGCAACAAGCCTAGCCTTATACTTGTCAACTGTACCATCAGGTTTATGCTTCAGCTTGTATACCCACTTAGTGACAATGGCCTTCTTGCCAGGAGGCAAGTCACATAAAGACCAAGTACCATTCTTCATTATTGCATCATATTCAGATTGCATAGCAGCCATCCAATTTTCTGAATTTTGTGCTTCATCAAACAAAACAGGCTCAATTTCATCACATAGAGTAGATGCAGCCATAGCATAGCAATCTGATGCAAAAGAGGCACTATGAGAGCCTGATCAAGTACGACATGATAGAGGTGCATCTAATTTGCTATCATGCAAGGTCTGCACCAACCATTTTGGCATAATTCTTGCATGCTCAATATGAGCTCTCTCATCAATAAGTGCATCATGTAAATCTGCATCAGAAATGGAATGATCTACATCATCACATGAAACCTGCAAAGGCTGAGAAGTTGCCTCATTAGGACCAGCACTAGATTGTCCACCTGTAAAAAGAGGCAACAAAGTATCATACATGTCTTTAGAGCTAACAGATGTCTCCTTAGTATATGAAAGCAATGGATGAATAGCATCCTCCACAAAAACAACATCACGGATAACCAGAATGTGTTTAGTCTGTGGATGATACAGACGATATCCTTTACTTTCAGAATTGTACCCAACAAAAATACATTTTACTGCTTTATCATCCAATTTTCTACGATGTTGTTCAGGCACTAATGCATACGCCAAAGAACCAAAAACACGCAGATGAGCAACAGATGGCTTGCAATCATGCCAAGCCTCATATGGAGTGATAGACTACAGCGCTTTAGTGGGACACCTGTTCAATACATATGCTGCACACATGACAGCCTCAAGCCACAAACTATGTGGTAATACCTAACTCTTGACCATACACCTCGCCATCTCCATGAGAGACCTGTTCTTTTGTTCAGCAACTCCATTCTGTTGAGGTGTATACGGCACTATACACTGGTGTTTTATCCCACTTTCAGCCAAAAATGCATTCAAATCAGAAGACATATATTCCCCCCCTCGATCAGAATGGAGGGTGCCCATTTTACATGCTGGCAAATTTTCAGCCAAAACCAAAAACTTTTTGAAGCACATGCACACTTTGGACTTTGCCTTCAATGGATATACCCATGCATGCCTGGAAAAATCATCGATGAAAGTCACAAAGTAAAGATAATTCCCAAAAGAAGGTGTCTGCATAGGACCACAGACATCACTATGTACAAGCTACAATTTCTGAGTAGCCTGAACTGAACCATCTTTTGGAAAGGACGATCGTTGCATTTTGCCCAAAATACATCCTTCACAAACATGTTTTCCAGGTGCCTCACGTTTGGGCAAAGAGGACACCATTTCAGATTTGTGTAGGCATAGCAAACTAGCAAAATTCAGATGACCAAAGTGTGCATGCCAAAGCTTTGCATCTGAGATAGCTTGAGAATCATTTATTGCACATGCCAAATCATTTACTGATCTTTCATAGTCTATGAGCTTATACAACCCATGACATAAAATGCCAGAAGCAATAATCACATCGCCATTTGATAGATCATGAATTGTACACCTGTCATCAACAAATTTCACAACCAAGCCAATCTTGGCTAATTGAGAAACTAATAACAGGTTCTTCTTGATCCCTGATACAAATAAAGCATCTGAAAAAGTGAAAGAACTACCATCAGTAGTGGTCAAAATGATCTTACCAACTCCCATAACAAGATAAGAGGAGTTGTTGGTGCATGTAACAGTATTCCCTGTAGGGGTAGGCTCGAGTGAAGAGAAGAAACTGCACTACGAGGTAATATGTTTGGTCGCCCCACTGTCAAAATACCAAACATCTGAGTCTATTGCAGACATGCACTGCTCATGAGAAGATGGGTCAAAACTGCAGACAGTAGTAAATGCCCAATCTTCTTCTTGCACAAGATTAGCAGACTCTGTTTTTGGTGTAGAGGCCTCTACAACAACCATTCCAGCCTCTTTCTTCTTTGCCTCTTTAACAGCCAGTTTTGGATAGTTCTTTATGATATGATCATTCCCTTTAAAGTACTTACAAAATAATTTTTGCTTTTCTGATTTCTTCTCATCTTTATCTTCCTTCTTCGAATATGCAGAATTAGCAGATTTCTGCTTACTAGTTGAAGAGCTCCATTTTCGTTTGCCCTTTTGACTAGCCAGGAAAGCTTGATCTGCAACTCGCATAATGGACCTGTTCTGCCTGGACTCATCTTCTTGCAAAAGAAAAGAGACTAACTCCTCAAATGATAAGGCATTCGGATTGCCTTTCATCATCAACCGAACAATAGAAGCAAAACTCTGATATGAATCAGGAAGACCATTCAGAACGGTCTGCACAAGTGAGCTATCTGGTATAACCTCATCAGCAAAAATTAACTGTTTCTTCAAGTCTTTGATCTTCGTTAGGAAACTGTCCATAGAATCACCTTCATTCATGTGCTCACTCTCCAATTATTTTCGGAGGTAAGCAACACGATCCTCATTCCTAGCTTGGTACAATGTGGTAAGTGTATCCCAAGCATCCTTAGTTGTTCTGCAAGAGCGAATGTGAGGAATAATGGCACATTTGATAGACAAAGATATCAATGCATGTGCCTGGGCATCTCTGCCATCCCAACAAATTTTCTCTGTAGTAGGTGCAGCAGAAACCGCAACACAAACAGGAATATGCAGAATGTCACCATCTTCGACACCTTCTACATCAGCTTCAGTACCTGCAGTTGTAACAGTTGCAAGTGTGATAGGACGTTTTTTGACACCCTGTATAATGTTCCACACTCCTTTTGCAACCAACACATATCGCATCATATAAGCCCATAACGGGTAGTTGGTACCATCCAACTTATCCTCAACAGCCAACATACGGAATACATCACTGCTTTCAGTCATGGCCGGTGACTAAAATACCTTGATGCAGAAAATTGACTGTATCTCAAAAACTTGAATGGAATTTCCCACACGAGTTCTGCTAAACCTGTAGCAAACTTTGAGATGCTTATACTGGCAAACAGAAACAGGTACATATCTTTGGCACAAAAAGACAAAATAGCCTGCACAAGCGCTATGATAGTGCATTCGGAGGCCGAAATGAGCTCAGATCGCGATTTCGGCACCACACAGCAAAGCTGTTTTGATCTCAAAAACACCTTGAGTATGCTCACCAAAATTCGTACGATTCTGAGACTGCAACCGGAGGAGTGTCGACGGTGCCCCTAGATGAAGCGATGACCTGCTCTAATACCAATTGTTGGAGATAGATGTCTGCGGAAGCACGTGAACAGCACAAGGAAGAAGAAGAAGCTTGGAGCACAACACACAATACTGAATGGATTACTAGAGAATGTACAAAGATAAGTAGCCCATTAGGGCAATAGGCGTATATACAAGCCGGGGGAAAAAAACCTCCTAAAGAGGGAAAAACGTGCCCTGGTGGTCCTAGAGTGTTCACACACATCACTACCTAAATATATCAACATTCTGCTCTCTCTCTATCGAGCTCCAAATTGAATGCAAGATGGCTCATTAGAAAGGTATTAGTGTCTGGTTTGTGCTTCTAAATTTTCATAATATTTGGTTGAGTAAAATGGGAGAAATCGTAGTTTTTCTGTCTCGGGGTCAATCTCTGCATATTCCTAAAAAATAGGAAGTACCACCGGTGAATGTCTGATTCATTCCTATAGCATATTTCGCTTGCTCCTTATACTTTTGTGCATTCTATACACTCAACCCTATGTGTATCACTCCCATAAAAGGATTTTTTTTTATTGTAATCAAGCTGGTCGCTAAGGGCATTTGAAGTTCATTGTCTCTTCCATATATAGTAAGTTTTTCGAGCTAGTGGAGTACCCGCAAACCTATCTAATTTGTATATTCGAATCTTTCTCCTTGATGCTCCAAAGTACATAGTACATTTCTTTGCACTTATCACATGCCTATAAGGTCTATTTGAGTCTCCATAAGCTCAAGGGCTGGTCTTTTGCCAGTTGTCTAGACCAATCTTCGCCGCTTTGAAACACACTTTTCTACCTCCAAGAAGCTTCTCTAAGTTATTTCAGTGGTATCCGAGCTAGATCAAGATGGGTGACGACTTTCCCTCAATGATCGAGAAGCTTGATCGACACAACTATGCGATTTGGCAAATCAAAATGGAGGCCTATTTGTAAGGTAGAAATCTTTATGGAGTAGGAGGTGATCAAGTTATGCCTATTCCAAGATCCAAACGAGGACCTACACAACAAGAGACAGATAAGCTTACACTTTGGTATGCAAGGTATGCTCAAGCAAGGTTATACATACTAAAATCTATCTTTGAATTTCTATTACCACATATTAGAGGACGCAAGACATCTCAAGAGACTTGGCATGCCCTCGAGACTTTCTTTCATGCTAGTACCAAAGCAAGAAAGAATCATCTTTGAAACGAGTTCAACCAAATGAAGAAGACACCTAAACAAACCATCACAGAGTTTTTTACCAAGTTCAAGGAGTTTGTGGATGAGTTAGCATCCATTGGAGAGTTAATTGAAGAAGAGGTCATCATGAGGAAAATTCTCAATGGCATTCAAAGTGATAAGCAATAGCAATCTTTCACTACGGCTTATGATCTCATCATGGATGTGCAAACTCCAGACTTCAACATCTTTCTTGGACAACTCTTCAATCAAGAGGCCAACAATAGCATAAAGGAAGGTAACTCCTATCATGGTAATTCAACTAGTGCTCTATATGCAGATAAGAAGGATAAGCAGCAGAAAGGCAAGAAGAAGGAAGAAGATGAAGAAGATACTTCCCAAGCCAACTTCACAAGTTAAGAGCAAGTGGAAAGGGAAGAAAGGATGAAAGCAAGACAAAGCCAAAGGTCAGAATGTTCAACCTTGTGCCATTTGCGATAAGAAAAACCACGCCACTCAGTGTTGCTGGTTCAATGGAAAGACCCAGAAAGGAAGTGGAAGAGGTGGACATGGCAGCTATAGAGGTAGAGGTGGACACAACTTCAACAATAACAATAGAGGCTATAATAGAAGGGACTACAAACATTATTCATAAAATCAACCACATGAAGACTCATTGCTTCTCATGAATCTAAGCCACAAAGAAGTTAAAGAAGATGATCATTTATTCTACATGATTCACGATGTTCGAATCATGTTGCAGGCAACATTGCTGTTCTATCTGATTTGGAAAGTCCAAAGCATAGACATGAAGTGCAAACAGGGGATGACACAAAGCACAATGTGGAGAAGATTGTTAATGTCAAAGCTTCCAATGGTAGGACAAACATTCTGAGTAAGGTTCTCTATGTACCCACTATCACTAAAAACCTAATAAGTGTAGGACAAATAGTTGAAAAAGGCTTGCACTTTAGGTTCACCCAACATGGAGCTTTTGTGGAAGATCCATCGCAAGGCTTCAAGAAGATAGCCAGAGGTGACAAGCATGGTAGGCACTTTACTTTTGAAGTAGGAGAAACCAGGAACATATCTCTATTCACTTTTGGGTCTGAAACCGTAAGTGAGCTTGAAGTGTGGTATAGGAGACTTGTTCATGAGAATGAAAGAACCTTGAAGGATATATGTAGGAATCAAAGTGTTCTAGGACTGTTGAACATATCAAAGCAACACATGATCAACAAGTGTGATGCATGTTAGATTGGGAAGGCACAAAGACAACCATTCAAACAGAAAGGCTACATCCACAACAACTTATTGGACTTAATACATACTGATGTATGGGGATCAAGTCAAGAACCTTCGTTGGCAGGATCAAGGTATTATGTCTCATTTATTGAAGACCATAGTAGATGGACTATTCTATACTTTATCAAGGGTAAGAATGAAGTGTTTGATTGCTTCAAAAAGTATCTCGCACATGTGGAGAATCATACAGGTAGATCACTCAAGAAGCTCAGATATGATGGAGGGGGAGAATACTACTCAAAATATTTTGATGAGTTCTTGCAGGATAAAGGTATCAAAAGCGAAGTGACTAGTAGGTACTCTCCTCAACTAAATGGAATTGCAGAGAGGAGAAATAAGACATTGGTTGGATCAACCAGAACAATGCTTGAAGAGAAGAAGTTGCCACATTATCTATGGGCAGTAGCTATTTTAAATGTTGTGTACCTTTTCAATAGACTACCATCCAAATCACTTCAAGGTATGACTCCTTATGAAGCATGGTATGGAAGAAAACCTAGTCTTGGACATTGCAAGGTTTTTGGTTGTTTAAGTTATGTTCATGTACCATCACAAATAAGAGGTAAGCTAGATGAAAAGGCAACAAAGGTAGTTTTTATTGGATATGATTCAACTCAGATGGGTTACAAGTTCTATAATTCTTCAACCAAGCAATTCACTACAAGTAGAGATGTTGTGTTTGAAGAACACAGGTCTTGGTATGATGAAGACAAACAAAAGGTAACTCTGCCATATGATCTTGATTCTGATTCTCATCAATTAGGAAGCAAGCATGATACACACATACAGGATCCGAGAAGTGATACACATGATGACCAAGATGAAAGAGAAAAGGATTAAAAACTATGGAAGTCAAGAGGCAAAGCAAAGATGCAAGAGGTTGGAATGCTCCAAACAAGCACCTAGAAGATCAACAAGAGAGAAGAAACAGCCAGAAAGGTATGGATATGATTCCACATTTGTTACAAAGCATTCAATCTACTTGTCAAAAGACTCTATTTTATAGGAAACCTTAACCTATGAAGAGGCAAAGCGAAAGCCTAATTGAGAAAAGGCCATGAAAGAAGAAATAGATGCATTGAAGGAGATGGACACTTGGGAATTGGTTCCAATGTCACCAAATAAAAAGGTAATTGGTTGCAGATGGGTGTATAAAGTTAAAAGAAATTTAAATGGATCAGTTTGCAGGTACAAAGAAAGATTAGTTGCCAAAGGATGCTCACAAACTCATGGTCTAGACTATAATTAAACATTCTCACCAGTTACAAAGATGACTACAATCAAGACATTGATAAGTGTAGCTGCTGCAAGAAATTGGAGAATCCTCCAACTTGATGTGAAAAATGCATTCTTAAATGGTTGGATAAGCCAAGAGGTATACATGTCACAACCACCAGGTTTTGAAAACCCTAATCATCCATCTTATGTTTGCAGACTTAAGAAAGCATTGTATGGATTGAAAAAAGCTCATATAGCTTGGAATGTTAGGTTGGTTACATATCTTCAAGATCAAGGGTTCAGACCAAGAAACTCAAATCCTTCTCTATTCATCAAAAGGGATCACGATGAGGTTATCTATCTATGCGTATATGTAAATGATATTATTCTGATAGGTGATGATCTAAATGGCATTCAAAGGATCAAGACACACATGCAAGAGGAGTTCAAAATCAATGATCGAGGTGAACTCACATATTTCCTAGGTATGCAGGTTATATACACAGATGAAGGAAGGTATTTGACTCAGAGAAGATACATTCAGGATCTACTTCTCAAGTTCAAAATGGAGAACATTAAACCTATAGGTACACCTTTGGAGATGAATCATAAACTTAGTGCTTATTAACGTGAGAAAATTGAAGACATTAAAGATTATCAAAGCATGGTAGGTAGCTTGATATATGCTACTCATACAAGGGCAGACATCTCATATAGTGTGGGAGTGCTTAGTCAGTTCATGCACTCGCCAAGAAGACCACACATGGATGCAGCTAAGAGAGTAGTTAAGTATCTCAAAGGTACAATCAATGAAGGTATATTTTATCCTTACTCTTCACATTTAGATATCAAAATCTATTCAGATGCAGATTGGGTAGGAGCTAAGGATGATAGAAGAAGTACTTCTGGTTACTTAGCATTTTCAGGTTCAAAGCTAGTATCATGGAGTTCAAAGAAGCAACCTACAATTGCTTTATCCTCGACTAAAGCAGAGTACAGAGGCTTAATCATAATAACTCAAGAGATAATATGGTTAAAGGCATTGTATACAGATTTGGGACTTATGAGTTCCAAACCTCACATATTTGGAGATAATTTAAGTTCCATGCAACTAGCAGCAAACCCTATTTTCCATGCAACAACCAAACACATAGAGGTGCATTACCATTTCATCAGGGAGACGCTCATGGCAAAGGAGATTGACATTTCTTTTTTTCGAATTGAAAAGCAAGTAGCAGATATGATGACGAAGGCAGTTGATGGAATAAAGCTTTGTGGATTCAAAGCTATGTTAGGTATTCAACCTATCAGAGAATGAAGACTCAAGCATACTTTAGCTTGAGGGGGAGCTCTTGGAACATCAAGCTTACACTATGCTTGAGGTGGATTTGATCTACATCGAAGGCTATCACATCGAAAGAATATCCGTTGGAGAGTTCTTTTATTTATGCTCACATATTGTACTTTTTTAAAAAAGATTTTTCATGGATCTTTTACCATTGTAAAAGTTTTGAGGTTTACACATGTAAAATTAGAAAGATAGAGCTTAAATCCCACGAATTTGTGGTGGTTGAGTTGCATTCAATCAATCAGTCAATCACCTAAAAGTAGATCAAACTAGATCTTCACTTTTCCTAGATTGTAGGAAAGTCAATTGATTCCCTCGAACAACCATTCCCACCTTCATTTGAATTCAAAAACCACTTGTAGAAGTTGTGGAGCACTTCTAGAGTCTATATAAAGACTTGAAACCATTTGTACAATACATGGAGGAAATATACATACACTTGTGACCATCATTGTCTTGCTCCTTCAATTTTTCTGCATCATCTTCTTCACCAATAGAAACCTTTTAGAGTTTGTTGCTCTATTCCTGAAAAATAGGAAGTACCACCGGTGAGTGTCTGATTCATTCCTATAGCATATTTTGCTTATTCCTTATAGTTTTGTGCATTCTATACAACCCTATGTGTATCACTCCCATAAAAGGATTTTTTCTAATTGTTATCATGTTGGTCGCTATGGGCATTTGAAGTTCATTATCTCTTCCATAGATAGTAAGTTTTTTGAGCTAGTCGATCCACGAACCTATCTATTTTGTATCAACTTCTTCTCCTTGATGGTCCAAAGTACATAGTGCATTTCTTTGCACTTATCACATGCCTATAAGGTCTATTTGAGTCTCCATAAGCTCAAGGACTGGTCTTGTGCCAGTTGGCTAGACCAAACTTTGTCGCTTCAAAACGCACTTTTCTACCTCCTACAAGCTTCTCCAAGTTATTTCAAATATCATGCCAAGTTATGCATAAGTAAATCAAGCATCCAACAAGCTTCTAATGGACAACAACATCAAATGCATCTCCAACATCATGAAGTCTCAACATAAACCTACTTCCATAGGAGTGGCTATAGGTTTTCAATATTCAAGGCCAAAACACTACAATACTATGTGAATGTATTTTGATTGACACAAAGCTTTTACCCCATCAACTTGTATAAAGTAAATACCCAAATAATGATGCAAATGCCCCAAATTTGACATTTCAAAAGAGGCATGCGAATCAGCCTTAACTTCAGCAATATGCTTCTCATTAAGACTAGTGAGCAGCATGTCATCCACATATGCAACACTGATCAGAAGTACATGCTTAACATATAAGGTGCTCTCAATTGGATTATTCTCAAAACCATGTGCAATAAAGTAGGAATATATCTTTTCATACCAAGCACATGGTTCTCTTGCTTCAAACCACATAATGCCTTATTCCACTTGCACACTTTGTTTTCATGTCCTTTCTGCAGAAAACCACATGGGCTGAAATACATACACTTATTCATGTAAGTCACCATTCAAAAATCCAATTTTAATGTCCAACTGATATACATTCCAACCGTGATGAGTTGCAAGTGCACATATGCTATGAACAGTAGCCATTGGGCATTTGGGTGCAAAGACCTCATCAAAATAAATGCCTGTCTCTTGAGCATAAGATTTTGCAATAAGCCTAGTGTTATGCCTATCACTTGTTCCCTAGGTTGCATTTATTCGATCAAATAATTGAAAATAATGAATATGATTGTTTTATTAGTGGTTATTCAAATAAACAATAAAAAAATAGACACAAAGCTGCTTTCGATCAAAAGACTTCCGATCCAAAGCTCTTTTGATCAAAAATTTTTTGATTGAAAGTTCTTTCGATCAAAAATTTGTTTCTAAGCAAACAAATATATATTTTTACATTTGATCAAAAAGCTCATTCCGCACGTGCTTGTTAGCTACTCTATAGAGCTCTACTACTACCATTTCTTTTATAGAGCCCTTTCCTCACCATACCGTTCAGTTATTGATCTATTTTTTATTTATTGTTTATATAGATTGATAGTTCTCATGCATACCTTGAGGCTAGATGCAAGTTCCTGTATAATCATTGCACCACTGAAACCTCATCAAAATGTTGAAATTAAACCAAAAAATGCCAATATGAATATAGTCCATAGAAAGCCATAATTGAAGTGATGTAATGAGTCACATTCTTAGTTACCATCCTGCAAAGAAAAATCAATGGAAGTATGGAAAAAGGTTCTAAAAAGGGAGATATATTATGTAAGAATTTCTTGGTTTATATTCTTGAGTCATCTAGAATTTACTCATGCAAGTTCTTGTATAATCATTGCATAATAGAAGAAACCTCATCGGAATCTTGAAATTAAAAAAAAAATTGCCAATATGAATATAGTCCATAAAAAGACATAATTGAAGTGATGTAATCAGTCGCATTCTTAGTCACCATCCTGCAAAGAAAAATCAATGGAAGTATGAAAAAAAGCTTCTTAAAGAAGGAGATATATTATATAAGAATGTCTTGGTTTCTATTCAATCAACTTTTTTTAGACTTGTTACAATCTTATGGGTTGGAACTTGATCACCCTGGGTGGCAAGCAAGTTATGCAAGATAATGTTTTCTCTGATCTAATGTTAACTGTTGCATCATCAATTGAGAATTTGAGCTGTGATGATACCTCATCAAGGTATTCTAGGAGCTCCCTTACATTTCAGAGTTTCCAATTTGCAGTGACAATTATTTCCCTAGATTGAAAATCTCGATGAATCAGTACTTCTAGCTCAAATTCTGGACAACTCTCCTCTGAGTCCAAGGCTATCCAGAGTCCAAGCTTTCTTTTCCACCTTCTGTAGTCATATCCTAAAACTAGAGATTATCGAGATATCTGATATGAGATTGAAAGAGAATTTGGACTAACTTTACATTAAATGATGTCACCTAGCTTTCGAACTTCTTTGCTATCCCATTACCTATGTAAAACATCATCAATCTCTAAAATAGAGACTCTCTTATTCAAGCACATTGATTTTTTTCTGTAATAACATGTTTTTAAAGCATGCTACAGAAACATGAATAGGAAAGAACCATTGAATCTTTATCCTTCTCAAAATTCGGCTTGCTGACATTGCCGTTTGGATGTCAAATTTCATTTTGCATAAAAAACCTAAATTGTTGAATGATCAGGAGCATCCCTATCTAATGAAGAGATGCAAGGAGTAGGCAAATGTACAAGATTTCCATAAGAGCTCCTCCCTGATGGCACATGATAATTTGCAAAATGGACAAATAACTCTATGCTATTGAAAAATAGCACAGATTTTCCTGGATACATAAGTTCCACGTATTCCTTATGAAGAATCGTGAATGTTCCTATTAAACATTCAACAGGTTGCCACTCCACAATATTGTGAGGAAAAATATCTGCAATACAAAAAAAAATGTTGTTATACGAAAATGACTCAAATGATAGAAGAACATTGTAAAACTTCACTTATAGTACGAAGGGAATTGGAGATGATTTTCTAGAACAAGATCATTAGCATTGTACACATGTTGTACTCTTGCAAACCAACTACATCTCTTCAATTTGAAACTGATAATACATCCCCTCTAGTGGTTTCTTGTGTCGTCTCTTTTAGCACGCTTCACTTTATGGGAACCTCTACAGCTAGGAAACATACTTACCCATTCATTTACCTTCACAGAAAGAGGTTTCCACAAAGAATCCTCTCTTCTATTGTAAACCCCACATGAGGTTACATGATTGGAAGGATGACGAGAAGAAGAAGCCATTTGAATTGAGAAGAAGAAGAAGAATGCTCAAAGTGAGAAATTGACATTCACAAACTTTGACAGTATTTATAGATAAAAAGGATTTGTACATGTGGAAACTTTTGATTTGATGTAAACCCTATCGTCGAACGACCATGGAATTTCGTGAACCCAAAAGTATTTTGTATCTTCAAAAATCATTTCCTTCTTGGAACTTTAAAAATATGCATTGTGTGGTGTGCAAAAATATCTTTTTTTGCATCAAACCAAAAAATTGTACACTGAATACAAGAATCTTCATCACTTTCGTGTCGCTTTTAGAACATATTGTTCTCAGAAAATAATTTCTTCATATTGTTAAAGGAGACATCAATGTCATATTCTTGTACATGTGGGAAGACTGTATTTGTCAATTTTCTTAATCCGTCATTAGCAAACAACCCCTTTTCAGCCATTTTTGGCCCTAATGAAGTTGTAACAATCAAACTTTTGAACACTGGTAAGAAGAATTATTCATCATATAAAGGATAAAGATTTTGCTATTGCCTTTTTAGAAGTTGTTTTGGAAGTCTATCCCTGATAGTCCTTGCCTAGCAAGAGTACCTTGAAGATTATTATAAATCACATTCAGAAGAGATCCTTGGGTAATTCACACTATGAAACTCTTCTAAACTAATCTGATGTATATCTAGAGAGTGAGAAGATGCAGATTCTAATCAGGCCCTAGACACAGATTGATGTTGGCATCCCCATCATTGGACTTGGTACTAGCGCTGGGATCTCAACAAAGATGGAAAAAGCAAGAGGTGTTGAGTTGTAAGTTATCCACAATTTGGGCAGATTTCGGGTGAGGGGAAAAAGGTCTCTATTAGTTCTTCTCCCTTTCCATGCTACCATGTTGAAATGACAGAGCAAGTTAGGCAAGTTGTGAAAAGAACTACCATTCTTACAGATGTCTATATATCAGACCCATTTATACAGATGGACAAATATAGCTAGAAGCCTTAGGTTCTACAATAAAACTAGATGAAACTCATGCAAAAGGAAGATCCCAAAGATTTATGTAATGGCACCATCTGATAAGTTTTGGTGGGCACATGGAGATGATCAGAATATGTAGTGTCTTGATCCAAATTGCAAAGCAAATGACAAGGATATTTATCCTGCTCATTTCCTTCATGCTTCCAATTCAAGCAAAAGATTGACTTAAAGGGTGCAAGGCTTTAAAGGTGGAACTCATTATCAACTCTCTACTATGTGCATGGTGGGGATATAGTAGGATGCATGATTCCAAAGGTGTTGCTGAGGTATTCTCTTTTATAAACTTCAAGTTTGATCTTGTATGTGAGCAGTACATAGGTCAAGGCATGGGAATTCCCAAAAGCCACATGAGGCTTGAGCTACTCTTGCAAAGGATTATGAGGTGGCTGGAGGAGATGTCTGCAAAGTACACCCGAAATATTGACTGGCATATGTATACTAGGGTTGTGTCCACTTCCTTGCCATCTTGGGGAAATAGTATTACCAATGTTTATCCTTGCATCTAAGTAGGGCAAAAGACTTGTGTGTGCAATATGGATGCTTTCTACAACCTGTAGGGTCTGATTCAAAGGTATAGGATATAGCTTTTAGACATTGATGGTGCTATCACATGCTAGAAAAAAAGCATGATGGAACAATTTTCTATGCTCAAACAATAAGTAAAATATGCTCGGCTATCACCAATAGATATATATTGGCCCCCCATTTCCTACAACACTGACAAGGGTATGGTAGAAAGACATCCAGGCGATCTCCAATGCATGCAAAGAGGTTGATTGATTCATTCAGTTATGACCGGGACTGTACAACAAACACAATGGATAGAGATTGATATATAATTGAAACACCATCTTCGGGTATCATTTTATTATGGTTTCCCTGAGCTGGTGGGGTAGTTGCAAGTATGAATACTCACATGAGTGTGAATGTAGCTCTGAATGGATCTTCCAAAGTATTTATCTACAGGGTAGTCGAAACTTGGTATCAGTTCAAAGTTGTCATCCCCACTCCAAAATAAATTGTGAGCTTTATGTATTGTTGTGTACTAACTACTAACTGGAGCATTTTCAGAGCACAGGTGGCTAGTGTTCAGAAGGCAACATTTCTGAGTCCTCCGGATACTTCTCAAACACCATGGCCCATCAGCAGCAAGAGGAATGTACCTCGCACATTTGTTGGCATATGGTCAAGGTGCAACAAAAGATGCAACAAAAGACCTGATGGAAATATCATTGCAGAAACCGGTCTTTGAGTGCAAGGGAATGGCTCGATGATTTGTGTAATTTCTTTGTTGTGAAAGAATTTTGTGCTTGATATGACTATGGATCTGATATCCTCTGTGGCCCTCTCTAATGACCTGTTCATGCCATGTGAAACTGTTGAAGACTAAGGGGTCAATGATATATCTAGTGTAGGAATGATCACTAAGTGGGGTTTCTTTGTATCAAAATTGGGTGAGGAACCAGGAAAAGAAACACCTCGAAAGGTGTACTGGAGTGGAATTGCAACTTTTGGCCAGATTAGGCTCTTAGTTGAAATTATTAAATTACTCATACTAGTGATTTTCTACTTTACTAATTGTAGCTAATGATTAAGGGAGGTATCAGCCACATCACACAGTAAATATGAAAAAACAAAGTTTTTGGAATGGCACCATCTCCACCATCTACTAAGCTTCTGCGTGGCGAGAAAAAAATAATGGATCATACCTACACATGGATATGATCAAAATATAGGTCAAGCTAGTGGATCCAAATGGCAAAGCAAGTGTTAGGGTTATTTGTGCTCCTCATTTCCTTTATGCTTCTGGCAGGTTCTTTCAACAAGATAGTAGATCCAAGGAAAATCTTTCGGATCCTTCAAACTTAAAGTGAACGATGACGTGGTATGGGGGTCTCAATCAAAGATTCTTGTACTGATAGGTAGTGCTTATGTTGGGATCACATGTTGGCTGTGGTGTCTGTACAATTCATGTTTCCACATCAGGTTGTTGCTCACCAAGTGTCCTTAGACTACCATGCAAATCTTGGGCACTTAATCATTGTTGCTCAATCAACTCCTTTGGATAGTGCTAAATCAAGCAACACAGCATAGGCTAGAGTGCAAGGACACTATGACTGGTGGACTAGCTAATCTTGGAACTACTGGAAGCAGGGTGGCATGCCCAAATCTTAGTCATTTCAATTGTTTCATTGGCTTTGATGAGATACTCCTATGGTCAAATGGGATAATTTTTTGCTCTCACTTTTAATGTGCTCTTGGTTGTTGTTGTTGTTGCACATCACTTACAGGATAAAGCATGAAGGAAGGTGGCTCTTGGGCTTCAGTGATTATTGTTGGTCTTCTAGTCCATACGTCGCAAGCTACTCCTCACTAGGTTGCTTGGATCCAGGTTGCTCCCCATCACTCTATTGGTGGCTTCAAAAGCACCAGGTCTATTGGATGCTGGCAGGGCGGCTAAATTGCATCATGTGGACTATTCTTTTAGTCCTTTGACTGCCTCTTAGGAGGATTTTGTGGCCTGGCACCTAAAGACTGATCTATGCACATTTGACATAAGTTGAACCTAATGCTGCTCTTTATGTTGCTAGCCTGATTGCCTCTTAGGAGGATTTTGTGGCCTGGCACCTAAAGACTCTTCACTACTTGGATTATATGGACCTCTTCTCCAACACCTCTTCTCCAACTATTGTTCTCTTTGAATTGGTTGGCTGACTCCCTCCTAGGAAGATTATGTTGCTCATCATTTGGAGACTCTTGGGAGAAGTATATTGCTCGGATTTTTTGTTGGCTCAAGGTCTTTTCAGGAACTGTAACTCCAAGGGATGGCTGCATATTTGGCAACATAGGCTGCTCTTCTCTATTGTTGGGCTGATTTCCCCTTAGGGGGATTATGCCGCTTAGCATTGAAGGACTTTGCATTACCCTAAAGACTTGAAGATTTGAAGACTCAAAACAGTTCAGTTATGTATGATCCCCTTCTCTTAACTTTGTTGAGGACGACAAAGTCTAGGGGGATGAGAGTGTTGGGCTATAAGATGTGAACATACTTACTCCTATATCATAGGTAACCTTTTTTGTTCATTAAAATACCCTTTCATGTATATTTGAGGGCTTGCATATGAGAACACTCTCTTAATCCCTTTTTGATATTTCTCCAAAGACTATCGTACAGAAGTTTTGTAAATAAACCACTTTTTGTACACATTTAAAAGATCCCACATTGAAGAAATCCCACGCTTTTAGTTCTTGGGATTTGGTAGTTAGAGAAAGAATAGTTGCAAAATCTCAAAAGATATGTTAGTTATGCATCTTGCTCCCTTTTTGGCTAGTCATAAGGAGCACATGGGAAATAGAGCCAAGCCTATATATAGAGACTCATTTTTGTAAAGAAGAGAGCTTTTGGTTCAACGTGCTCTCATGTGTATATCTTTTTAATGGAAGAGCTCTCTTTTCTCTTAATGGTTTGTGCATATTTTTATTTATTCTTAGAGTGTGAGAGAGTGAGGTGTGTGTGCATGTGCGACTTTCCTAGGTGTGTAAGTAGAGTGTTGTAATTTTCTTGTATTTTACATATATGACTAGGATCCTTGACTCCCTTCTCTCCATGTTTTCAAGCATATGGCATAGATGCGGGCTGATAGCCAATGACTTGAACATGTTGGAAGTTGGGGTCGATGAAAGGAGAGTCATTCATGAGATTTCCTTCGTGCTTCCATGCAAGGTGGTGTGGGTGTTGGCTTCCATAGGCATACTACAACATATGGGAAATCAATTTTATACTCAGATTGATATAGGAAAGATAGTTTGGGACATCGGATTGTGGGATGATAATTACCTTTTAGTGATACATTGGAACTTGAAGTTAGATCTGATCCTCAAGAGAATGCAAACTTCGAAAAAGAAGTTTAAATTTAAGGACGATAAAAGCATGATCTGAAGATACTTCAAGATGAATTTAAGAAGATATCAAGTAAGTAACTTCCAAGATCTTCTTTTTCAAAAAGGAGAAAAGATGTTCTTATTATGGAATACTTCAAGCTTAAGTGTCGTCAGTCAAAAATATTTGATAAATTTCTAGAAAAGTGAGCCTTTGACTTTGAAATAATCCTTTCAATTAAGGATAGATTGACTAAGTTAAGCACCAATTTCCTAGTGTAACTTGGTAAATTCACTCTTTTGACTCAAATAAATGCACAAGATTTGCATTCCCAATAAGGAGTCATAACGATTGAATTCAGGCATGAACTTAGTCTCATGTGAAGCATTACTTGAGTAAAAAATTATAAATAAAACCTTAGTGGGTCGACATACTGATGATGGATATCATACTAGTATCTTGTGGTTGGATGATGTTTTAGATTTACTCTATGAATCTTTTTGAGAATCAAGTCTCTTCCTCTTAAAGATAGATAGAATGCTTCAATATCTTGTTGAAATAGATCTTTGAGAAGGTAAAGTCGTGAGTCATCCAGACTTTGATTCGTAGAAATCTTATGTATCTTCGAAGTATGAATTGGTTGAAGCGAGTTTTAGTTCTTTCTTTCCGCTTTCCAAATCTTTTGGATTTGACTCAGATATGGTATCTGATTCTTTTCATAAAAGTCAAGGGTTAGCTAGATAGAAGCAAGTAACTAAATTAAAAATCCTAGATAGATGTTTTGTACAATAACCTTTTCAAACATCGAACGATGACAAACACAAGATTGATTTATTCATTTGGGCTTGCTTCTAGTTATTCGCATAAGTCTCATGACTTTCTAGAGTAGAGTACACTCTAGAACAATGAAGTTAGGAATCGCTAATAAGATTGATAATTCCCAAGAACCTTAGCGAGAGTCTTTAAGAAAATTATCCTCAGCCAAAAAAAAAATCATTTTGAATTTAAATTGGTCAACTTATAGAACAATTGACTCAAAATAAATGGTACACTTTCTCTTGTAGTTTACATAGGATTTTTAAACTCATTTGGACAAAGTGGTCTTCTAGTCGGGTGAAAAAATCAAGTAGCTATTGGATAGGAGTAAACCATTGAATAAACATCCAAGTTAGATGTTTGGGACAAACAAACTACAAGTTCTCCAAAACCAAATTCAAGTGAATCAAGAATTCTCAATATCTTATGAGGGATAAGAATTCCATCTTAATAACTAAGTCCATGTACCACTCATTCCCAGAAATGGACTAGTAATTTGAATCCACCTAGTTCACATGTTTGTGCCCAGGTAGCACCTAGTAAAACCTATATATCGACGAGGGGTGTTTTTGGCTCCAACCTTATTATTCATTCACTACTTTGTAATTTGATTAGTTTATCAAAGTGCAAAGCGAGATTGTGTTTTGAATCATTTGGGCAGGGATCCCACCAGAGAGATGAGACATGTTCTTTTAGTTCTAGAACATGACCATGTTCTTCTAGTTTTAGAACATGAGGCTCGGGGGTTGCCTATAGTATATATATATAGCTCTAATTTTTGAGCAAGAAAATATTTTCCAAGGGGGCAAGAAATAAAGTAATCCTATGATCTAAGGGTCCGGCAGGTTCAGACATATCTGAAATCGGACATCGTTTGGTCACACATGTGTATGATGAAAGATCTCGAGTCTAGACTTACTAAAAGTTCATCTACTCTTGTAACCAAATAATCCACTTAGCCTAGTGGTTAAGTCTCATGGGTGTGAAGGAGGAGGTCTTTGGTTCAATCCCCATGGGGTACATGGGGAGAGTATTTTGCCCAAAGAGATCTAGAGCCTTCTAGAAGCATCCACTTGAGTTAACTCGAGTTAATTGGGACACTTGGCACACATGGAGTTACATGGCCGACACATGGATGGCTAGTATCCACCTTCCCAAGTAGGCACTCCCTTGGAGAGAGCTACACATAGAGGCATTTGATTGGGAGGAGAGTCATCTCTCTACCACGTGGTGGTCGTAATCTTGCAGTTTGTACATCACATTTTGTTGTGGCATATGCCTCTACCTTCTTGGTAAGATAATCTCTTGCTACAACTATGTAATCAGCATGTAGAGATCCTTTGGCAATTGGGTAATAGGACCAATAAATTTTGTTCCCCATATTGCAAAAGCACAACCTCCCATCACTAGCTATAGAGGAATTTAATGTTGCTTAAATGGACATTTTGCTGTTTCACAAGTATTGCACCTACTCAATGTTTGAGCATCCGTGTGTAAGGTGGGCCACCATAAACTAGCAAATAAAATCATTTGAATGGTTTGGTTTGTAGAAAAGTGTCCCCCGGCAACACTATAGTGTACGACTTTGAGCAGTGGAAAATAATCATCTTCGTGAACATAGATGCATGGGAAATTATCCTCACCTCACTTGTATAGCATATTTCCAATCATACCATGAGGAGAAATGCTAGATAGTTCATTAGTAGATGAGCTCCATTTAGCTTTTCCCTTTTGACTAGCTAGGAAAGCTTGATCTGCAACATGCATAATGGAATTGTTCTCTCCGGACTTATCTTCTTGTAGCAAAACAAAGAATAACTCCTAAAATGTTGAGGCATTCTGATTGCCTTTCATCATCAATCAAAGAACAGAGGCAAAACTCTGATATGAATCTGGAAGACCATTAAGAACACTCTACACAAGGGAACTATCTGGCAAGACTTCATCATCAAAACTCAACTGCTCCTTCAAATATTTGATCTTTGTCAAAGAATTGCCCATACAATATCCTTCATTCATATGCTCACTCTCCAACTATTTTCAAAGGTAATCAATACGAGCCTCATTTCTTTTCTGGTATAAAGTGGTAAGTGTATCCCAAGCATGTTTGGTATTTTGCAAGTGTGAATGTGAGGGATAATGGCATGTTTGATAGAAAAATCTAGCAATGCATATGCCTAAGCATATCCGCCATCCCAAAAATTTTTCTCTATAATAGGTGTAGCAAGAACCATAGCACCAAAAGGAATTTGAAGACCATCATCTTCAATGCTATCTGCATCAGCTTTAATAACTATATTTGTAGGTGTGGTAGGACATTTTCCAACACTTTACACAATATTCCACAATAATTTTGCTACCAAGACATAATGCATAATATATCCACATAGTGGTTAATTAGTACCATCCAATCTATCCTTAATTGCCAATATACATAATACATCATTGCTTTCAACCATGGCCAATAACTAAAATACCATAATGCAAAAAAATGATTCTATCTAAAGAAACTTGAACAAAAGCACACTATAAAGCTTTGATAAACCTGTGCTGAATAGTCTATTAAATTGCTCCATCATCATATTTTTATGAATAGTCTGTTAAATTGGTCCATCATCATATTTTAGTTCCTTGTGTTGAGCAATGTCTTCTATGATGGGTTGGCATCTCAATCTATTATCTGGTCACATTTTTGTTTATATTGTCGATGTGTACACATCTGCATGTGACCTAGGTCCTCCAAAGGTGTACTCAATAAGATCTATGCACATTTTACAATATGGTGAACCTAATGCTGCTCTTTATGTTGCTAGGTTGATTGCCTCTTAGGAGGATTGTGTTGCCTAGCACCATAGACTCTTCACCACTTGGATTATCTGGACCTTTTCTACAAGTATTGTTCTCTTTCAGTTGTTGTGTTGACTCCCTCCTAGGAAGATTGTGTCACTCACCATTTGGAGACTCTTGGGAGAAGTATATTGGTTGGCATTTTTGTTGGTTGAAGGTTTTTTTCAGGAACTACTTCAAGGGATGGCTTGATATTCAGCAACACAGGCTGCTCTTTTGTATTGTTGGGCTGACTACCCCTTAGGGGGATTCTGCCACTCAACATTGAAGGACTCTACAGTACCCTGAAGACTTGAAGATTTGAAGACTCAAAACAGTTCAGCTATGTATTATCCCTTTCTCTTAACTTTGTCGAGGACGACAAAGTCTAGGGGGAGGAGAGTGTTGGTTCATAGGATGTGACCACACTTTCTCCTAGAGCATAAGAAACCTTTTTGTTCATTAAAATACCCTTTCATGTATATTTTAGTGCTTGCACATGAGAACACTCTCTTAAGCCCTTTTTGATATTTCTCCAAAGACTATGGTAGAGAAGCTTTGTAGACAAACCACTTTTTGCACACATTTAGAAGATCCCGCGTTGAAGAAATACCATGCTTTTAGTTCTTGGGATTTGGTAGTTAGAGAAATAATATTTGCAAAATCTCAAAAGATATGTTAGTTATGCATGTGCTCCCTTTTTGACTAGTCAAAAGGAGCACAAGGGGAAATAGAGCCAAGCCTATATATAGAGGCTCATTTTTGTAAAGAAGAGAGCTTTTGGTTCAACATGCTCTCATATGTATATCTTTTTTATGGAAGAGCTCTCTTTTCTCTTATAGGTTTGTGCATATGTGTATTTAGTCTTAGAGTGTGAGAGAGTGAGGTGTGTGTGCATGTGTGAATTTCCTAGGTGTGTAAGTAGAGTGTTGTAATTATCTTGTATTTTACATATGTGACTAGGATCCTTGACTCCCTTCTCTCCATGTTTTCAAGCATGTGGCATAGTTGTGGGCTGATGGCCAATGACTTGAACATGTTGGAAGTTGGGGAGGATGGAAGGAGAGTCATTCTTGAGCCTTCCTTCTTGCTTCCATGCAAGGTGGTGTGGGTCTTGGCTTCCCAAGGACATACTACATAATATGGGACACCACATTTTATACTTAGATTGATGTAGGAAAGATGGTTAGGGACATCGAACCGTGGGATTACAAATACCTTTTAGTCCTAGATTGGATCTTGAAGTTAGATCTGATCCTCAAGAAAATGCAAACTTTGAAATTTTAAGGAGGATAAAAGCATGATTTGAAGATACTTGAACATGAATTTAACAAGATATGGAGTAAGTAACTTCCAAGATCTTCTTTTTCAAAAAGGAGAAAAGACTTGTTCTTATTATGGAATACTTCAAGCTTAAATGTCGTTGGTCAAAAATATTTGATAAATTTCTAGAAAAGTGAGACTTTGACTTTGAACTAATCCTTTCAACTAAGGATAGATTGACTAAGTTAAGCACCAATTTCCTAGTGTAACTTGGTAAATTCACTCTTTTGACTCAAAGAAATGCACAAGATTTGCATTCCCAATAAGGAGTCATAAAGATTGAATTTAGGCATGAACTAAGTCTCATGTGAAGCATTACTTGAGTAAAAAATTATAAATAAAACCTTAGTGAGTCCACGCACTGATGATGGATATCATACTAGTATCTTCTCATTGGATGATGTTTTATATTTAATTACTCTATGAATCTTTTTGAGAATCAAGTATCTTCCTCTTAAAGATAGATAGAATGCTTCAATATCTTGTTGAAATAGATCTTTGGGAAGTTAGAGTTGTGATTCATCTAGACTTTGACTCATAGAAATCTTATGTATCTTCGAAGTTTGAATTAGTTGAACAGAGTTCTAGTTCTGTCTTTCCACTTTCTGAATCTTTTGGCTTTAACTCAGATATGGTATTTGATTCTTTTCATAAAAGTCAAGGGTTAGCCGGATAGAACTAGGTAACTAAATTAAACATCCTAGATAGATGTTCTGTACAAGAACATTTTTAAACATCAAAAGATGACAAATCCAAGATATATTTATTCATTTGGGCTTGCTTCCAGTTATTAGCATAAATCTCATGCCTTTCTAGAGTAAAGTACACTCTAGAACAATGAAGTTAGGAATTGCTCATAAGATTGACAATTCCCAAGAACTTTTAGCTAAAGTCTTTAAGAAAATTGTCCTTAGTCATAAAAATTTTCATTTTGAATTTGAATTGGTCAAGTTATAGTACAATTGACTCAAAATAAATGGTACACTTTCTCTTGCAATTTACATAGGATTTTTAAACTCATTTGGATAAAGTAGTCTTCTAGTAGGGTGAAAAAATCAAGTAACTATTGGATAGGAGTAAACCATTGAATAAACATGGAAGAAAATATTTTCCAAGGGGGGAAGAATGTAATAAAGTAAGTCTATGATCTAAGGGTCCTGCCTGTTCAGATAGATCTGAAATCGAACACCGTTTGGTCATGCGTGTGTATGACCAAAGATCTCGAGCCTAGACTTACTAAAAGTTCATTGTAACCAAGTAATCCACTTAGCCTAGTTGTTAAGTCTCATGGGTGTGAAGGAGGAGGTCTTTGGTTCAATCCCCATGGGATACATGGGGAGGTTATTTTTCCCAAAGATATCTAGAGCCTTCTAGAAGCATCCACTTGAGTCAACTTGAGTTAATTGGGACACTTGGCACACATGGAGTTACATGGTCGACACATGGATGGTTAGTATCCACCTTCCCAAGTAGGCACTCCCCTCGAGACAGCTATATATAAAGGCATTTGGTTGGGAGGAGAGTCATGTCTCTACCACGTGGTGGTCATAATCTTGCAGTTTGTACATCACATTTTGTTGTGGCATGTGCCTCTACCTGCTTGGTAAGATAATCTCTTGCTACAACTGTGTAATCAGCATGTAGAGATCTTTTGGCAAGTGGGTAATAGGACCAATAAATTATATCCCCCATATTGCAAAAGCACAACCACCCATCACTAGTTGTAGAGGAATTTAATGTTGGTTAAATTGGTTAAATGGACATTTTTCTCTTTCACAAGTATTGCACCTACTCAATGTTTAAGCATCCATGCATAAGGTGGGCCACCATAAACTAGCAAATAAAATCATTTGGATGGTTTAGTTTGTAGAAAAGTGTCTGTTACATTGAGAGTCACACCATTTCTTTTAATTCATGGAAGATCTTGTGAGTAAGGTGATGGTTTTTGGTGTGGTTTTGAACCATGTGGTGAAAGAAAATCATGTGGGGGAATTGCATGAAGGCATTCGTTTAAATCACGCTTTCACATGGAGCATGTTAGATTTTAAGTAGCCTTGGATACATGAGAGTACAAGGGATATGTTTTGCCCTTAGTGAAGTGTATGCTACCATATTCCTAAATATCTCACTTGTGTTCATGTGCAAGACAATGGACCATATGAGGTGAGAATGTATAAGCACTGGACCATCCAACAAAATGATAAGATTTATTTCATGAGTAGGTTCTTATGCAAGTCTCACCCAAAAGGAAAATGGAAATATAAGTGATTGGTCCACCCTTTGCCCTTGGGAAATTACTATTATTTTTTTTCCTTGTTCTGATGTGCAAGAAGGACAGCTCTTCGAAATTATGGGAGCGAAAGGGAGAACGGTACGTGCTCTTGAAAGGAAGGTAGGGCAGTGGTCAGCAAGCTATGATGCATCATATATCCACATAGTGGTTAATTAGTATATACATAATACATCATTGATTTCAGTGATGGCCAATAACTAAAATACCACGATGCAAAAAAATGATTGTATCTAAAAAAATTTGAACAAAATCACACTGTAAAGCTTTGTTAAACCTGTAGTAAACTTTGAGGTGCTTGTACTCATGAGCCAAAGCTTGCATATATGTTTGGCACATAAGGACAAAATTGCTTGCATAGGTGCTATGATAGTGCACGTAGAGGCCAAACCGAGCTCATATCAAAATTTTGATGTCACATAGCGAACCTATTTTGAATTCCTAATCATCTTGAGTATGCTGACCAATTTTTGTGTGATTTTGAGACTGTCACCCGAGGGGTTTTGATGATGCCCTAGATGAGTTGGCAACCTTCTTCGATAGTAATTTTTTGAGTTTGATGTCTATGGAAGCACACGAATAACACAAGAAAGAAGAAGAAACTTGGAGTACAACACAACACTAAGTGAATTACCAAGTGAACGTACAAAAAAGAAGATAATTGATTCATTAAGGCTATAGGCATATATATAGGCCATGGGGAAAAACCTTTTAAAGAGGGAAAAAGTGCCCCGATGGTCATAGGTTTGTTCACACACATTACTACCAAAATATATCAATATTACCCATTGTGGCCATTGTTGGAAAATAAGCATACAAAAGAAGGATATTCAATGGATAATTCTTTAATAAAATTCAAAGATCTGAACAATTGATTTCAACTCATGAAATGTTGCCACATACTTTATTTATGTAGACTATTGTTAGTGATATTCTAGATTCTTATGATTTTTCTTTCTACTCTTTGGTTGATAATGAATGGCAATCCAAATGCATTAACCTTTGATAAGTTAGTTCCTCTTTCGCTACAAGAAGATCAATCTAGGTCGATTAAGTCAAATAACTGGGTTTCAATTCAAGATTTCTTATCTATTCAAAGGGGCCAAAGCCAATGGAGCTCATCTATTAGTGAGTACAAATATGCTAATGTTGCACAGTAAAGGAAGGAGGATAAAAATCACAACAAAATAGAAAATCTAAAATAGTTTTGCAATTATTGTAAGGAAAATGATCATATTTGTAATAATCCATCACTCTAATCCATCGAAACAGATAACTTGCATGTACTAGAAATGTGAAGAAACCTTCTATTTTGGGAATAAAAGTGTTCAATAATTTACTTAGATGTCACAACCTCGTATAAATTGACCAAAGAGCTTTTTCACACATCTAACTATAGTGTGTAGCTAACTAAAGCAAATTGTTTCATCAATTTAACAACACCATACACTGAGAAATGAATATAACAAGTCAAGGGGGTCACCTTCTATGATTCATATCTCGAGATTGTTTGAACCAAATGTGATGAAAATAGGTACGCAAGTAGTAGGATCTTCAATGTAATTGACCCAAGTTAAAGTATTCAAAATGAATTAATAGACACAGAGAAATCGATTCCAAAAGATCAATGTAATGATGAAGACACAGTAGAGAACAATAGATAGAGATATACTTGAAGAAATGTATCAAAATGTATATCCTAGTAAACATATGATACCAAGGAAGTGTAGTGGACTACTCATACATGAAGTGAGCTCAATGTGTGTTCATTGATGTAGCTCAAAGTCTCTCGGAATGGCTTTGCTATCCCATGACTAAAAGCATGTTTACTTATACTCATAGTGCAAGTTTGAATTTTGAATTTTTGCTCACCTAAAAGTGATCTTACTCTTTAGGGATGGTTTAAATTCCTACCACATGAGTCATGTTCTGAGCTCTTGAACTTCACAAGATTCCTTATTTCTTCTGTTTTTACATTTAACCAAAGTAACTACTCCAAGAATGACTAGCAGAGGCTCACATATAGTTCCTTCTTATGAAGAGATAAAATGGATGTGTAGTCCCATGACTTTGGCAATGCTCTTAAGCTTGCTAAATGAACCAACAACTCCCTCTCAAACCTAAGATGCTTAAGTATTCAATATTTCATGATTTATTGTAGTCCAATCATGGATTTGAATATATTCAATTTGCTTCCATCCAATGCCTTTGTCATCATATTTACATATGAGAGTTGTATCTCTTTACTCATGATCTTTTCTCTAACACAATGGTAGTGAACCTCTATATGTGTAGTCATGGCATGATAGATAGGGGTGGCATCAAGATGTAATGAACTAATGTTTTCTCCAAATAGGTGTGGAGTAGAAGTATTCAATGCTAAATCTGAATATAGTAGGGTCTTAATCCACATAACTCGTTGTGTAGAGTTTTCAAGTCCTCTGTATTCAATTTCTATTGATGAGAGAGAAATTGTAGGTTGCTTCTTGGAAGACCATGAGATTAATTTGGTACCTACAAAAGTAAGGTAGCTTGAGGTGCTTCTCCCATCATCTTTTGGGCGAGCCCAATCTACATCAAAGAAGAGCTTAACATCTAAATCAGATGTATATGGATAATGTAATCTTTCATTATTTGTACCCTTCAAGTACTTTAGAATTCTCTTAGCTGCTTCCAATTAAGCTTTGATAGCTAGTCACATCTTCAATTAAGCTAGAGTAGCATAATTCAAGCTTCCAATTAAGCTTTGATAGCTAGTCACATCTTCAATTAACTCACCTTCATGAGCACTTAGCTTCAGATTTACCTCCATACGGAGTACCTACAACCTTTTTATTTTCCATCTTGAACTTGGTAAGCATATCTCTGAGTTAGGAACATACCTTTCTCTGTATATAACACTTCAAAACCTAGGAAGTATGTGAGAAGACCCAAATCAAGAATCCATTCATCCATTCAAGAATGAATCTTGCAAGGCTATCCAATATATCATGTAATAGTTGTGATCAGGTCCAAGTAATTCATAGATAAATACAATCCAAAATGCTATGATATAAGCATCAAACATCTATTAGGCAAGCTTCTCTGTAATCTTGAAGAATCCATTCATCCATTCAAGAATGAATCTTGCAAGACTATCCAATATATCATGTAATAGTTGTGATCAGGTCCAAGTAATTCAGAGATAAATACAATCCAAAATGCTATGATATAAGCATCAAACATCTATTAGGCAAGCTTCTCACATTAAATATGGTAAGGTTTTGATAGCATATCCCCCCAAAAACAAGACTATGAAACCAAAAAACCATGTGTGGGGATCACCCTTCACAGATGCCAAGAATCACATTGGAAAATAAAAAATCCAATCATTCAAATAGGCTAACATAACAACCAATTCAAGTGACAAATGGGGTGTGTAACTAAGGCTCTAACTTCAATCATGTACTTACAAAGAAAACAAGAAGGTACAGGTACAAATCAAGAATCAAATAATCTCTCTCACACAACTACATGCGAGAATTAAAAAAAAAAATCCATATTCAAGTGTGATAAAATAAAATATGGTTACAATGCCACTACAACTGGATTGAGAAATTCACAATGTCAAATCAAAGAGGAAATATCATAAACAAAAATATATACTATAATACTATCATACATAGCAAAATATGACATAATGTGCTCTACTCTCATATGGATGAACATCTACATGGCTCATGTATATTCAATGTGTTCAGGCTCTAAAGGAAGAGTCACACACTAAGAAATCCATCTCTAAAAAGTGAAAAGTAAAAAAGGAATTTCCAAAAGCATTTAGGGCTTTGGTAAAACCCTACTTCCCTATATTTTCCTTTTTAGTGTTGTTAAGCTCTTAATCTAAAGTTATGATCTTCATCAAACTTATAGAAATTTTGTTTACTACACAATTACACTTGAAACACCTCAATCATACTTCTATAGCTCAAGATATGCATCAAATATGGACCTAGTTTCATGATCATGTTGACCTATAGTACTATATGTCTATATATTTGCATTGGAATTGGCAAAATATTCATATGTTCTCAATATGATTATAGGCTTGACTTATAGATCAGTTTTTTTTATATGTTTGGGACATTAAAACTCCATTCCTTTCTATGAGCTTGAAATTACAAGATCTTTTCATGGACTACATATATCACTTTAAAAGGATGCACTCATAGCTTTTTAGCTCAAGTTATGAGGAAAATAGGAACCTACTTTGAAGAAGATTTCGATTTGTAAATTCACTTTTTTTCCTTAGTTTTCCATTGAAGCTCCTTGCAGCTTAGCTTTAAACAAGATTTGATATCAATGAAGGCCTTTGTTTTCTAAACAAGAAGATAAAGGAGGAGCAGGAGAGATAGAAGGAAGAAGTAGAGATGTGCACACTTGCATGGGAGCATGAATCTATTGTTGGAGGAGTGGGTTTTGTCTTTTTAAATTGTAGTATTTTGTGATGTTTGGATGGACATCGGTTTGGGTGCTTGTGGTTCTTGCAGAGCAAATGATTCGGAAAAATCCTCCTCCCAACCAAATATCAATGATTTTGAAACTTCCAGAAGCCTCTAAACTTGTGGCATCAATGCCTTCTTTGTTGTCACTTGTCAAATCTATTTTTGCACTACAATTGCCTCATGCATTTCGTCTACGTTACTTCCATTTCTTTTTTCCATGTAAGTCCCTTAGTGTGGTAGAAGGAAACGGGAACAATACTATCCCCTATGATCATTCTATGAAGTGCTGGTAAGAGGCCATTAGTGTTCTTTTAACATTCATAAATGTTTCTAGTCAGTACCATAGATCCTCCAAGGAATCCATGATTCTTTAGTGATGTCTTTCCCTTTGATAGTTGTTCAAATATAATAGGCACCATGTATATAATAGCATGATATAATAATTTTGTGGTGACCTTATAGCATGATATACAACGTTAGTGATATTCTTCATTGTCTTTGTGTATCTCGTAAATTGATTCATGCAAAAATGTGTGTGGAACACTAGTCTCTTGATGTGGAGGTCTTGTGTTCAACAAGACCTCCACATCAAGAGCTAAACATATAATGGCTTTGGCTAGTTTAAACAAGTTGTACCAGTTGTAACCTTGTCTAACCCTTATTTTGTGGGAGACGAGGGGTCCTGCGGGTACTATGCTCATTCACCTATACAATTGTTCTTTCAAAGTTAAAGCTCAAGGGAGAAGACGCTTACCGAACCTCCATTTTTTGAAAAAAAGATAGTAAGTATAAAGATAGTAAGTATAGATAATAAAATTTTAAGTTTGCCTCTAAAAAGGCTTGCCGGTGGTGAAGGCTGCATCAATGCATAACTCATAGGAGACAGCATCCTCTCTGTGCCATTTTTCTCTACTACAAGAGGTAGTAAACTCAGAAGAAATGTCGTGCTAGAAGAGGTTGAGAAAGGCAAAATGAAATTAGGAGATGTCCAACACAATGCCAACGGAGAGAATAAAATAGAAAGCGAAATTCGATAACAGGAGGTGCTTCAGAGCTGAGAGGAGATAGATCAATGGAAATTACCAAGCCTTGTTGTAGTCGTAGTATATTTTAAACTATTACTTGGTCTCTTGGAAAACATTGTCTTCACTTCGTTTTGAGTTTAATTTGTCTTACACTGATTGCGAAACGATTATGCTAAAAATAGTGGAAGTCGCTATTCTTTTGTAGTCGTGAATCCAATGCGAATGTGCAAGTCACTAAAGTTACTCTTGTACGTTTAGAGAATGGTGTGTGCTTGGTGATGTATATCCCTACTCAACCGTGAAGCCCATTTTTGGTCGCGCTGATTCTATGTCCTGTCCTTTCTGCCGACCTGGTGAGCATTAAAGCACACTGAATGTGCATACTTATACTTTATGAAGAGAACCTTTCCACCCCAGAGTTGGATCGCTTATCATTAACTGTCCCCCAGAATGCTAGGACCTGTTATAGAAGATCACTTCTAACAGAAATTCCACAGTAAAGAGTCACAAAACCGATGCTCTTCTTCATCGCTGTAGGCGACTAAACATGGCCGCAGCTCCTGCGCCAGTGTAGAAACTGAGGTCTCCGGTGGTGACAAAAGCATCGCCTCGGCAATCTGTTCTATTGTGGGGTTGGGTGAAATGAGTATCCACTTAAACTCGTCTGCGTGATCTGTTGGATTTCCAGAGAAATTCTGCATCCGATCGTAGTAGGTCATTCGATTGTTCTCTAAGACTACAACAGCAGGCGCCTTGCTACAGCTGGAAATCGCCATCGTCGAGGAGCTCCTGCTGATGCTTGCTATAGAAATGGGTGGCGGCTTCGGAAACGCCTTACGTTTCTTCCCGGAAGCACCGGCTGAGAAACTGCAGCTACCATTTTCGTCCAAGCGCTCCGATGCTAATTGAAGATTACTCTCTTGAGATAAAGAGCACCCCATATTCAGGCAAGCTGATTGCACTCCATCAGACCCAGATCGTTGCCGCTTCAGTGGCCCGTTAACTGTTGAACTCCTCGAGAAAGACGAGTTCTCCCTACCACTTGTCACCGTGCAGTTGCCGTCACTGCAATCACTTAAACAGAGGCAAGTCAAGACCGATAAGAAATCGGCGCTGTTGTTTTAATCGCTACGATCGGCCATGGAGCCAGCTGCAACAGCGATTCTTTGTATAGTACGCGGAGATAGATCACATGGCAGCCTTTTCAAAGCTTGTGGTAAAGATTCGGGCATGTTGATGCGTGCGGAGGGACCGCGCAGGCAGTAAGCAGCCACATCGAATGCGCGTGCAGCAGCCTCTGCGGTGAAGTATGAGCCGAGCCATAGGCGAGATGGTTTCCGGGGCTCTCTGATCTCCGCGACCCATGTCCCCCACGCACGCCTGCGAATTCCACGAAAACCTGCGGGGGGGCAGAGGATGCGTCACGCCGCAAGGCGGTATCAGGATTCAGAGGGCGAAGGAGCTGGAGGAGACGCCGCAACGTGTGCAGCACTGGGTAAAATGTTTTGAGGGGTATTGGTGCCCGGTGGCCGAGCTGGAGGAGCCAGCACAGCATCGATAGCAGAGAAGAAAGCAGGAGCAGCGGAGGGTTCGATACTGTGCGCAATCTTCCAAACAGGCGATGCGTGAAGAGAATGATCCATATCGTGAAGGTAGTGAAGTCGAGTGAATTGGCATTTCGTATAAATGATAGCTTAAACTTTCGAGTGAACACGGCCGGACCTTACAAATGAGGCCGATAAATCTATCTCCTTCTATCTTCTATCCTTCTAGGTTGCCATACTCCTCCCTTCCATTGGGATTTGGGGGTTCATGGGCACTAATCCCATTCACTTGTAACTTTTCTTCTTTATTCTAATTAAAGTCGGGGAGAATAGAGTAAGGCCGAATTTCCCTTTATTAAAAAAAAAAACAAAAAGAAAAAAACACGGCCGGACTTGAGTTTTCTGCGTTCGCCATTGCAAATGGATGCGGGATATGCGTCACATATTGCATCTGGAGCGAATCCATCTGAGGACCTAAAAGTTCCCATATGGATTTTTTTGTCACAACTCAATGATGGCCCGTGGACCACAAGCACAATGAGACTCTATTGTTGCTTTTAGCATTTTGATCACATAGTCCTTGGAAAACTTTACTTTACTTTTCTTAAGAAGAAGTTCGCAAGCCTAATCTCCTTGAAGTTGAACATGTTAAAAAAACAATTGTACCTCTAAGGTTAATCTCTTTCTACTTGTTGAAAGAACAAGTGAAGGGCATAGTATCTATGAGACTCTTCGCATGTCATAAAGTAGAGGTTAAACTATCAAAGTATTAGAAAGAAAGGATTATTTAAAAGCATCTAGATTCAAAAGCTCAAAAACATTACAACTTCAGCATCACTAAAAAAGGATTGTCTAAAAGCAGTTAGTTTCAAAGGCCAAGAAGAAATACAACTAGGTAGACTCACCACACTAGCCTATGCATGTCTAGGATTCTGTAAGGGGGTTGAACACATGACCTCTGCCTCAAGAGGTGAGTGCTCAACCAATCGGCCAAAGGAACATGGACTCTTTTTTAAAAGCTTAACATGTATTAATTTAACATAAAGTTGGACACATCAATATTAAAAAATAAATATAATTAAAAAATAAATATATAGAATCCTTTGATTGTTGGGTTGTAAAATCTATAGCCCTTTTGATTTTTGTCATATCCAATGAATACACACCTTTCTGCTTTGGGATCCATGCAACCCTTTCTCTACTATCTGCCCAACACTTATCAAATTCTTTGTAATGATAGGGACATAGAGTACCTTACTAAGTAGGTTGATGTTTCCATCAGTTGCTGACAGTTCCTATTTTCTCCACAAGGTGTCTTGTATCATCTCCTGTTTGTACCTCATGCTTGTTCCTTGGATCTTCTAAATCTGATAGGTGGGCCAAATTTCATGCCACATGATTGGAACAATCTGAATCTATGTAGAAAACATGCTCATCAAATTTACCTTGTGGCATGGCCATATCCATGATTAGCAATGATTCCTACATTCCTCCTAATTAGCCATAACTTCCTCTATTGTAGCCTCTGCCTCTTTGATTCCTGGAGTTTCCAAAGCAATTTTTAGTTGTATGATTAGTTAATCCACAAATAGAGCATGAATTAGAGTCTTGGGATCTCCTCCTACCTTGCCTTCTTCCTTTGCCTCTACCTTTACCATGTCTTTCTCTACCTGCATAATTAGCCTGATGTGTCCCTGCTTCATCATCCACTTTCTTTCTTCTTCCTTTGTTTTCTTTGGACTTTCCTTTATCAGTATACAAAGCAAAAGATTGATGACCTTTCGAGCTTTCTCCATTCTTGATGAGCTTGGCCTCTTGAGTAACTAGTTTTCCTATGAGTGTATTGAAATCTGGTACATGCATATCCATGTATAGATCCATAGCTATGGTGAATGCTTCCCACTTGTAATCTACCTTCAAGCCATGGATGACCTATCTTACAATTTGTTCTTCATCTATTACCTCACCAATGCTTCCCGATTGATTTGTTATGTGCTTGAGTTTTGTGACAAAATCAATCACATTTTGTTTGGGAGCTTTCATGAGAGTTGTCAAGTCGAGCCATAGTTGATGCTTCCTAGCCTTTGTACTTGAAGAGAAGAAGGCTTCAAGTGCATTCCACACTTCCTAAGATGTTTTACAACCCCTAATGTGAGGAAACAAAAAATCTGAGATAGAGTTGAGGAGATAAGACCTTGCAAGTGCATCCTTGGAGCACCATGTGCTCAATCTTTCTTGCTCTTCTTGTGTTGGTTGACCTTTGTTCTTGAAACTTTGCATAACTTCATATCCAACTATATAACCATATAAACTCCTACCTTGAAGATAAGCTTCCATCTTTAATGACCATGTTGAGCAGTTATGAAACAACCTAGGAATTACGACCACCATATGCTAGAGAGATGACTCTCCTCCCAACCTTATGCCTATATATAGTTGTTCGAATCAACGAGGACCACAAATGTAACTAGTGTCTAGAACTGCATGTGAAATCTCCTCCAATCCTTGCATATCTTCCACTAGAGTCTACTAGTGGCTGGAGTGATCTCCACCACTGCTTTAGTACCTTCCACTAGAGTAGTTATGAAAAAACCTAAGAATTAGGACCACCATATGCTAGAGAGATGACTCTCCTCCTAACCTTATGCCTATATATATAGCTGTTCGAGTCAACAAGGACCACAAATGTAACTAGAGTCCACAAGTGCATCGGAAATTTCCTCCACTCCTTTCATATCTTCCACTAGAGTCAACTAGTGCCTGCAGTGATCTCCACCACTGCTTTAGTACCTTCGACTAGAGTCCACTAGTGGTTGGTGTACTCGCCTCTCGAGTTAAGTCTCACTTGACTCAAGCTAACTCACGTTAACTTAAGTTAGAGGGCTCAAGAGCTCCTTGGGCAAAAGACTCTTCCCATGCTCCCCATGGTGATTGAACCCAAGACCTCTTCCTTCACAACCTTGAGACTTAACCACTAGGCTAAGTGGATTACTTGTTTAAGAGAGCACATGAACTTATGCTTAATTCTAGTCTCAAGATTTTTGGCCATACACATGAGTGACCAAACCGTATCCGATTTCAGATCTGCCTGAATCGGTCGGACCCTTACATCATATACTTACTTTATTACATTTTCCCCCCCTTGGGAAAGATTTTGTTCCTAAAAAATAAAGCTATATATAATAACCATAGGCAACCCCCAAGCCTTATGTTCTTAAACCGGAAGAACATGGTCATGTTCTGAAACTAGAAGAACATGTCTCAACTTTGTGGTGGGATCCCTACCCAAATGATTAAAAACACCGTCTGGCTTTGAACTTTGATAAACTGGTCAAAGTACAAAGTAGTGAATGAATAATAAGGGTGGATTTAAAAACATTCCTAGCCACTTCATTATTTCTCGATGTGCGATCTAGACAGAAACATATGAAATGGATGGATTCTAATTACTAGTCCATTTCTAGGCATGACTGGTGCATGGTCTTAGTAACTAAGGTGGGATTTTTATCCCTAAGAAGACTTTGAGAACTCTTGATTCACTTGAATTTGATTTGGAAAACTTGAGGTCTGGTTGGCCCAAACATTTGACTTGGATGTTTGTACAATGGTTTACTCCCATCCAATAGTTGCTTGATTTTTTCACTTGACTAGAGGACTACTCGGTCCTAATAGGCTTGAAAATCCTATGTAAAGTGTAGGAGAAAGTTTTCCATTTACTTTGGTTCAACCTTACTATATCTTGACCAGGTCAAAAAAATGAAAATTAACCAATCTTAGGAAAATTTTCTCAAAGACTTTAACTGAAAGTTCTTGGGAATTGTAAATTTGATGAGCAATTCCAATGTTCTAGAGTGTATGAGAGTTATGCTAGTAACTAGAAGCAAACTGAAATGAATAAGTCAATCTTGGACTAGTGTGGTATCTAACATCAGTGTGTCGATCCACTGAGGTTCTATTGATGAATTTCTACTCAAATAATGCTACTCAAATAATGCTTCACTTGTGACTAAGTTCATGCCTATATTCAATCTTTATGACTGCTTATTAGGAATGCAATTCTTGAGCATTGCTTTGAGTCAAAGGATTGAATTTACCAAGTTACACTAGAAAATTGATGCTTGGATTTAGTCAATCTATTCCTTAGTTGAAAGGTTCAGTTCAAAGTCAAAGTCTTACTCTTTCATAAATGTATCAAATATTTTTGAATCATCAACACTTTAGCTTGAAGTGTTTCAGGAAGATCTTGGAAGTTAGTTACTTTGTATCTTCTTATGAACTTGATCTTGAAGCATCTTGAGATCATGCATTTATCTTCCTTGAATTTAAAGTTCTTCTTTGAATTTTGGATTTTCTTGAGGGTCAGACTTAACTTCAAGATTTATTCTCAGATTAAAGGATAATTATCATCCCATGGTTTGATGTCCCATACCATCTTTCCTATATCAATGTGAGTATAAAATCAGGTGTCCCATACCATCCTATTTTATATTCACATTAATGTGTGGGTGATACATATCCTAAAGTCTAATCATCTCTTGATAGAGTACCTTCTTCCTTCAATTCTTTAAAGGAATTTTGAAGTTTTGGGCATTACCTCTAACTTAATATTCTAGGTTTTGATCCCTCTTGGAAACCTCTTGATAGAACATTGATTCTTCTTTGCTCGAGTTTTCACACAAAATCACTTAAAATTCAAAGTACTTGAATTTCTCAATTCAAGTCTAATTGGTTTATTCTTAAACAATTTGTAGTTACAAGAGCTTTTTACTTCTTGTCTTTAGATTCCTTTCTTACTGATACTTTAGGTACCTACCCCGGCCAGGACTTTATACGAATCTCTCTGCTGCTTAAGTCTAAGCATCCACTCATGCTTTTTAGATTGTACCAAAAATCCCTTTAAGGATAGGTAAACTTTATGTTTTACCTTCCACAAACTTAAGTACCATCTACACGGCTGCATACTACATTCTTGGAATTTCTTTCCTCTGTTTAGACTTGGAACAACTTACTCTTTTCATAATTTTCCATTGGATAAATGGAACCTGAGTGAATAATTCCCAAAAGGAATTTTATTGCCATTACTTGGGCAAACTTTAGAGTAGTTCCTGTCGCAAGTTCATGGACTATCATGGCCAAGGTTGATCAATTTTGGTTGACCTTACAACTAGAATAAAGAATGAGTGTCTATCTTTAAGATCTCTTGAACGATCGAAAGCTTCTTTGCTTACCCGTGGGCTTTTAGAGATCTTTCCCCTACGCAAGTCCAAGCATGTACTAATGCCTTTCAAATTCTAAAGCTAAGAATGCATGATAAATCTCCAGGTAATATCAACCATATATTTCTTTGATTGCATCCCTATAAATCTTTAAAGCTGCAGTGAAGATGTCTTCAACTAAAACGGCATGGATATCATGCCAATTGCTCTTGTGGATAGATGAGAGCACTAATTTCTTGAATTTCATGAGTTCAAGCCTTGGCCGCGCTCGTCTGAAGGAATTATCCTTTGCTTTTGGTGGAGAAGCTTCTAGAGCACTCGAGAGCTCTAATCTCCTGGATAGATGAGAGCTCTAATTGGATCATGGGTTTAACACCCACGGGCACCAGTGCAACAACATATCCATTTGATGTTTACTAGTTTTGACATTTAATACCAAATAATGGCTTGGAGACTAGAATATTGTGCCTGTCAATAGCAGGCTCAGGGTTTGAGGGTTGTAACCCCTTCTTGAGATGTATTGTCATTTTGCTTTTGATATTGAATTTCTTTAGTGCTAGATTAAGGCATGAGACTCAAGTCACTAGCGCGCTTCCGCCTTGTGGATAGAAAAATTGCTCCTCTGTGTGACATTGCAAGTTGAGTCTCCAGGGCTATCGCCGCTCCCACACCAAGAAACTCCAAAGGCCGCTCCAATTTTGGAGTAAAATCTCTATACTTTGTGTGAGTAGCATGGTCATATAACTTGGATGCCATGAGCGACATGAAATGTTTGATTCCGATCAGCTTTGGCTAGCAGAGAAAAGAATTCTTCTCCTTCTATTGCTCTGGCCAATAGCAATCAATCAGACGTGTGCTTTTGTTCTATGAGAGGATAAGGCATGATATAGGTCATCTGTTAGGATCTCTCCGACTCTGTGAAGGCTATATCTTTTTGGTTCTTTTAAAACCATCAAGCTTCTATAGCCTCCACCTTCGTGTGATGTTGTGGATATTGTGAACTCCTTCGAGAAAAATAATTTTCTATTTCTGTTGCCGAACTTCCAATAAAGAGATCCATGGCCATCCGAATCCGAAGAGAGAATGAAGATGAGGACCACATGGAGAGAACGAGGAAAAAATGTCCACATGAAAAGAATAATCGCCGAAATTTTCATGAGAACCAATATAAGAGAATTTTCTTAGAGATTGAAGATGATGATGAGCCATCAAGGTCACCATGGGAGCTTGCCTAGTGCTTTGATACCAATGAAACAACCTAAGAATTACGACCACCACATGCTAGAGAGATGACTCTCCTCCCAACCTTATGCCTATATATATAATTGCTCGAATCAATGAGGACCACAAATGTAACTAGAGTCCACAAGTGCATGTTCTATCTCCTCCATTCCTTTCATATTTTCCACTAGAGTCTACTAGTGGCTGGAGTGATCTTGAGCACTGCTTTAGTACCTTCCACTAGAGTCCAATAGTGGCTGTTGTACTCGCCTCTCGAGTTAAGTCTCACTTGACTCAAGTTAACTCATGTTAACTTGAGTTAGAAGGCTCTAGATCTCCTTGGGCAAAAGACTCTCCCCATGCTCCCCATGGGGATTGAACCCAAGACCTCTTCCTTCACAACCTTGAGACTTAACCTCTAGTCTAAGTGGATTACTTGTTTAAGAAATCACATGATCTTATGCTTAAGTCTAGTCTCGAGATCTTTGGCCATACACATGAGTGACCAAATGGTGTCTAATTTCAGATTTTTCTGAATCGATCGGACCCTTAGGTCATAGAATTACTTTATTACAAGTTACATCTATCAAATTTGTCAATTCATGAAGGAAATCCATCTACCATGTTGTCCAATCTTGCTCTGATACCACTGTGAAGAGATGGATTTGAACTTGGAGAAGATGAAGTGGTGCTGCAAAACCTTTGCACTACACTAGCCAAATAAACTCCAGGGATATCTAGTGGGCCCTTTTATCTCGCCAAAGGATGTATTAGAGACCGTATGTACCTTGGAAGATCACTCTGAAAAAGATGACTCAAGACAGATAAGTTGGAGTGACTCAAGAACAAGAAACTTGCTATTTATGCTCATACACCTATCTAGTGTTTTGAGCAATTCTCTGATCAGAGCAGCAACTGACTTGATTCCTTTTCAGGAACTCTTATTAACTTATTAAGCTAACAATCAAGAGTTATCTCATAAAATACGATGGAATACATAAAGAGAAAGGTGTTTAGCAAGTTGTAGCATCACCTCGATTTTCACAAGTTGTGGCAGTACTCAGAACCATGAGCAGAGAAATGTAAATATCTTGCGATTCCAAGTTGCAATGCTTATGACATCTTGTAAGCATAGACTAGACTGTATGTAGATTCTATCAAGCTTTGAGTCATGGAAAATGATGAAGTACACACTAAGAACAAGCTCTGAGAAAATGATTGTTATGATGGAGTGCTGACAGAGAAGTAGAGAATGAAGAGATATAGTCCACTTCAAGTAAAAATATCTCAAGATTGAAAAACCCAATTGCAATGAACTTTTATGAGCATGTAGCAAGCTTAACGAGAAGACTTTACCCACTTAAATCATTGAAAATGATGCACCAAGCTGAGAGAAATCATCTCTACAATCTGAGTCAAAAAACTAAGAGATATGGTAGTGAACAATATACTCACAAAAGCATGAAGATATGAACTCAAATGATCATAAAAATGAAATTATATTGATTGTAAAGTAGATTGGAATTACTAATACATGTGTGCCTTGAACCCACAGTTTGATATGGCATAAACCTCAGCTCTTGGAGGTCTAAAAAATGCGACTAGAAGGTCATGTATTTATAGTGATATTTGGAGCCCGGATTTGAATTTGAATCTCACCTAAAATCATTCTCCAATATTTTTGTAATTGATTTGATTCTCCCGCTACCTTCAATCACGAATTTGTGGCTTCTCCTTTCTTTTTTCATCAAGTGGACTCAACCACTTTAGATGCTTTCACTTTTTACATCAAGTAAGTACTCAAAATATACAAGAGGGAGTTCACAAGTGAACTCTACAATTTTCATACATTGTCTTCACTTCAAAGCTTCTCCCATGACCTTGTGAGACTCAAGCCAATACTTAGGCTCCTCATAGATTTGCTCCAACAATATGCAAGGTTGATAGACCTATATACAAAAGAAGATAAAGTACAAGATTTGTGCAACAATGATGAAGATGATGGCATGGTAGATTTTATTGAGGATTGGTATCAAAATGGCGGTGAGAGCATTGATATTTCTAAAAATGAGAAATATCTTCAAGAGGAATGTCTAAAGCATGTATATGAAGGAATTTTTTTGACATAACTAAGTGCGAACTTACTTATTCTCAATCTTCAAAATCTTTTTGGATGGAGTAATGTATCTATTTCGGCACTATTAAGGTATGATTTTTAATTTTCTATCTATTTATATATATACATGCATAAATATATACATATAAATACATGCATACATAGACATACACATATATATACATGAATGTATACACACATATAAACGTATACACACATATACACACATACACATGTTATGAGACTAAAGTCGAATTATACATACATGTATCAAATGAAGATATTTTGTCCATCTAGGCTTTGGAATTGTCCACCCAACCTTTAGAATCTTCCTGACACATCTGGTTCTCCTATTCTAGTCGGCCTAATACATGCAGTGCTAACTCTTTTCTAAACTTTGCATACAAATATTGAGTATGAGTTAGCTATGGAGGTATTAAGTCATTTAAAAAGTAGAAGAAGTAAATTTATCTCAAAGATTTTGAAGGATGGAATAATAATATTAAAGGATGGGTGGACAAAAAATGTTCAATCAATGCAGGTTTTTGTTTTTACCTTAGCTAAGATAAGAACAAGAACTTGCATTGAATGAACACTTTCTGTCTGCCCATACTTTAAAACTATTCATCCATCTTCCAAAATCTTCGAGATAAATTTGCTTGTCTTATTTTCTAAAAGACCTAATGCCTCCATAGTTAATTGATACTTAATATTTGTAAACAAATATGTAAGTCTTATTTAGAAAGGCATGTAATAGATTGACTATAAAATGGGAGACAACCAAACCATTCAATGGTCTAGATATCTATATGAAAGTCTACAAACCACAATAAACAAAAAGAAAATTAAAAGCAAAATCACATATACACACCTACACATGCACACATACATATAAATACATACATACACATTCATACATACATACACATACATACATACATACACATATATACACACATACACATACATATAGGCATATGCATACACATACACATATGCATTTGTATATATACATACATATACACATATAAAACACATATACACACATACATACATATACACATATGCATATGTATATGCATGCACATGCATATACACATCCACATACACATACACATAAGCATACAAATATACAAAATTATATGCATATATATACATACACACAAACACACACACATATATATATATGTATGTATATTTATTTATTTTTATAAATATGTATTTTTTTCATGAACTTACACGTTATTATCTGAAAAGTTTTTAGCAAGTCAGAATATTCTTCCTATCTCACATGATGAAATGAAGAAGATAATCAACAATCTTGGTATATATTATCAATGTATACATGCATGTCCTAACCATTGTATTTTATATAGAGATGAATATGCAGACTCTTTTACATGTCCAAAATGTCAATCTCCTCGATATAAGGATGAAGAAGGTAAAATGCCAAAAACGGTATTGACACATTTTCCATTGGCTCCAAGGATTAGACATATGTTTTAGAGCCCCAAATTATCAAACATTTTGACATGGGGACATGACCATAAAAGTACTGATGGAATAATCATAGTTCCTCATGATATTGTTGCATTTCAGCATATTGATTCTACATGGCCTTATTTTGCACAAAATCCACAAAATCTAAAGTTAAGAGTTGCATTAGATGGAGTTAATCCATTCTCCATGAAATCCAGTAAATGGTCAATATGGCCAGTGGTAGTCATAAACTACCGTCTTTCACCATATCTTAGCATTAAAAGGGAACATTTAATGCTTTCACTTTTAATCCAAGGAAAAAGACAAGTTAAAGATATGAATATATATCTTGCTCCCCTCATTGATGATCTCCAAGAGTTATGGAGAGGTATTAATGTCATTGATGTATCGAAAAGCATCAATGAAAGATATATTATGGTTCTTGGTATTGTGGCTTGGACTATTCATGATTTTCCAGGACATGGTGTTTATTCAGGTATTGATGTAATTTTTTTATTCAATATGCATACAAATAAATATGGGTTAATCTTAAACGTGAGTAAATATAATTATATTTTTATCGTTTTCATGATGTAGGAATATCTATTAAGGCTTATAATGCTTGTCCATATTGTGGTGATTTGTTGAGATCAATTTATAGCAAGAATCTCAACAAAAATATTTATCTTTGACATCCATGATTCTTACCTAATGATCATCCATTAAGATCTACAAAAGAAGTGATACATTTTAATGGAAATCTTGAAAGAGGTCAGTGTTCAAAACCTATGATGCCTATGGATTGGTATAAAAAATGGACAGATGGATCTCTGATAGATAAAGAATAAAAAATCTTGAGTGATGATGAAGATAATGAGAATGTGAAGAGCGGTAAAGGAAAATTGGCACTTGTAGAGAATATATCAATATGGTATTCTTTGGAGTATTGAAAAGAGTTAAAAACATGATCTTCTTGATCCTATGCATATATTCAATAAGATTGGTTATTCATTATGGAAGCATCTTCTTGAACTAAAAGATAACATAGCATCAAGGAATGATTTGAAGGATCAAAACTCAAAACCAAAGTTATGGCTAGTTTTTGATAGACATCAACAAAAATGACTTATGCACCTGCTCCTTGGGTACTTACGACAAAAGAGATATAGACTATCAACAATAGGATTCAATTGATTTAGACTCCTACATGATATGGAGCATCTTTATAGAACATGTTTACTATGGATGATAAGAGCTTATCTGGGTTAAAGACCCATGATTGGCATAATGTTTTGAAACATATTTTACCTTTGGTTATCGATGGATGTAGAACCAAAGGAGCACGGGATGTGATCTATCATCTTGGATCGCTTACAAGGTAATTATGATACTTTTATATTTAATATATATGAATATTTGATATCTTTTATTTTTTTATTAACTTCTTTATAATTTTTTTAATGATATTTATAGGATTACATCAAAAGATATTGACAAAAACTCGATGCCACAAAAGAAATGTGAATGCAAAGAGCTATTATGTTTGATGGAGAAAGAGCTTCCTACTTCATTTTTTGATATTTAGGTTTATTTATTAGTCCATTGTGTAGATGAAATAGAGATTGCAGGTGTTGTCAACACTCGATGGATGCAGGTGGAGAAATTTATGGGAATATTAAAAGGTCATATGCAACAAAGAGCAAAACCAAAAGGATCCATGGCAAAGGGTTGGATGCTTGAAGAGTGCATGTACTATGTTAGTGAGTACCTGGAAAGAGTTCATGAAGAAGCTCCACATGCATGGATCAATGAGTCCTCTTAAAAAATAACAGATGAGGTATTATCAGGTAAGGGAGTTCCTTTTTTATTTACATTTGAATAAAAAAAATGATGTTTCTACTTTCGTAGCATATAATAGCGAATGCATGCAAGCATTTCTTAGCGAGTACGAACATGAACTTCAAAATCTCCGAAGTAAAAGATAGGGAAACAAATGATATAGACATAATCTTGATAATAATAAGATTACAAATATATCTTCTTTCACAAATTGGCTATACACTCGTTTGCAATAGACCAACACAAATAATGAAGAATTCTCAGATGAGTAGAGAGATTTAATGATAGGTTGTGAACGAAAGGTAATTTTATTTTAATAATATTTTGTTTTTTTCATATATGTATATTAGTTTCTCTTTACTAATTTAAATTTTTTTGCAGGCTCAAATGTTCACAAATATGTGGGCTTTTGGACAGTAAATTAGAATCAAAGCTATTGATTCTTTACGTAAAACATGTTGGAGTTAGACGTCTGTGGAAGCACACGAATAGCACAAGGAAGATGAAGAAGCTTGGAGCACAACACACAATACTGAATGTATAACTAGAGAATGTGCAAAGATAAGTAGCCAATTAGGGTAATAGGCATATATACAAGCCGGGAGAAAGAAAACTCCTAAAGAGGGAAAAAAGTGCCCCGGTGGTCTTCGTGTGTTCATACACATCACTACCTAAATATATCAACGAATCCCCCCTGGGAGTGATGCGGTGAACAAGGAGCTGGCACTCATGTATAAGGAAGTGCCAAGCTATGTGGAAATCACTCCACAAAAGGAAGTAAGCCCAAAGCTTTGCGGAAAGTTTCAAACTTCTCCCTAGGCAAAGCCTTCATGAAAAGGTCTGCAATGTTCTCCTGCATGGGCACATATGCCAAGCAGATCTCCCTAGTAGAGAACCTCTCCCTGACATAGTGATAATGCATCTCAATGTGCTTAGTGTGAGCATGGAACATAGGGTTCCTCGCAACTGCCAATGCGCTCTCACTGTCAGTGAAGATGGTTGTGGCAGAAGTCTGACCAACACCCAAATCAGCCATAAGGCGTCTGAGCCACACACACTCAACAGTAGCTGTGAAAGCTACCCTATACTCAGCTTCACAATTGGAAGTGGCCACAGTAGGCTGCTTCTTGCTCAACCAAGATATACATGAGCTACCATGCATGAAGCAAAAGCCACTAGTGGACACACAAATGTCATAGCAACCAGCCCAATCAGAGTCAGAAAAAGCATGAAAATCTGGCGGTAGTGATCCCCCCTTGGGATAAAACAACCCGAGTAGCCGAGTACCACTCAAATAGTGAAAAAGGCGCTTAATTGCCTGCCAATGCTTGACTCTTAGGCAATGCATAAACCTGCTCATCTGTGAGACAGCAAAGTGAATATCTTGTCGAGTAATGCATAAGTAAATCAAGCATCCAACAACCTGCTGATAGAGAACAGCATCAAATGCATCTCCAACGTGATGGAGACTCAATCATAAACCTGTCTCCATAGGAGTCGCAATAGGCTTACAATCTTCAAGGCCCAAACACTGCAATAATGTGTCAATATATTTGTTTGAAACAATGCCATTACACCATCAACTTGCATAAATTGAATGCCCAAATTGTGATACAAATGCCCCAAATCAGACATCTCAAATGAGGCATGCAAATCCGCCTTAAAATCAGCAATATGCTTCTCAATAGGACTAGTGAGCAGCATGTCATCAACATAGACAACAATGATCAGAAGCACATCATTAGCATGCTTAACATATCAGGTGCTTTTAGTTGGACTGTCTTCAAAACCATGTGCAATTAGATAGGCATGTATCTTCTCATACCAAGCACATGGTGCTTGCTTTAAACCATATAATGCCTTCTTTAACTTGCACACCCGGTTTTCATGCCCTTTTTGCACAAAGCCATGGGGCTGAAAGACATACACTTCTTCATGCAAGTCACCATTTAGAAATGTTGTTTTAATGTCCAACTGATGTACATTCCAACCATGATGAGTTCCAAGTGCACAGATGCTCCGAACAGTAGTCATATGACATGTAGGTGCAAAGGTCTCATCAAAATCAATGCCTCTTTCCTCTGTGTAACCCTTTGCAACAAGCCTAGCCTTACACATGTCAATTGTACCCTCCGGTTTACGCTTCAGCTTGTATACCCACTTAGTGCCAATGGCCTTCTTGAGAGGAGGCAAGTCACATAAAGACCAAGTACCATTCTTCATTATAACATCATATTCAAATTGCATAGCAGCCATCCAATTCTTTGAATTTTGTGCTTCATTAAACGAAACAGGCTCATTCTCATCAGAGAGACTAGATGCAGCCATAACATAGCAATATGATGCAAAAGAGGCACTATGAGAGCCAGAATGAGTACAATATGAAAGATGTGCACCTAATTTGCTTTCACGCAAAGTCTGCACCAGCCATTCTGGCATAGTTTTTTCCTGCTCAATATCAACTCTCTCATCAACTAGTGCATCATGTAAATCTGCATATGGAATGATCTGCATCATCACATGAAACCTACAAAGGCTGAGAAGTTGCCTCATTGGGACCAGCCTGGACTGTCCACCTGTAAAAAGAGGCAGCAAAGTATCATACATGTCTTTGGAGCTAACAGATGTCTCCTTAGTACATGAAAGCAATGACTGAATAACATCTTCCACAAAAACAACATCATGGCGAACCAGAATGTGTTTAGTCTGTGGATGATACATACGATAGCCTTTACTTTCAGAACTGTACCCAACAAAAATACATTTTACTTCTTTATCATCCAATTTTCCATGATGTTGTTCAGGCACTAATGCATATGCCAAACAACCAAAAACATACAGATGATCAACAGATGGCTTGCGATCCTCAAGCCAAAAACTATGTGGTAAATCCTGACTCTTGACCATACACCTTGCCATCTCCATGAGTGAACTGTTTTTTCGTTCAAAAACTCCATTTTGTTGAGGTATATATAGCACTCTACATTGGTGTTTTATCCCACGTTCAGCCAGAAATGCATTAAAATCAGAAGACAGATATTCCCCCCCCTCGATCAGAATGGAGGGTGCCCATTTTACATGCTGACATATTTTCAGCCAAAACGAAAAACTGTTTGAAGCACATGAACACTTCAGACTTTACCTTCAATGGATATACCCATGCATGCCTGGAAAAATCATCGATGAAAGTCACGAAGTAAAGATAATTCCCAAAAGAAGATGTCTGCATAGGACCACAGACATCATTATGTACAAGCTGCAATTTCTGAGTAGCCCAAACTAAACCATCTTTTGGAAAGGATGAACGTTGCATTTTTTCCAAAATAGAGCCTTCACAAACATGTTTTCCAGGTGCCTCAAGCTTGGGCAAAGAGGACATCATTTCAGATTTCTGCAGGCATAGCAAACTAGCAAAATTCAGATGACCAAAGTGTGCATGCCAAAGCTTTGCATCTGACCTAGCTTGAGAATCATTTACTGCACATGCCAAATCAGTTATAGATCTTTCATAGTCTATGAGCTTATACAGCCCATGACATAAAATGCCAGAAGCAATAATCACATCGTCATTTGATAGATCATGAACTGTATACCTGTCATCAACAAATTTCACAACCAAGCCAATCTTGGCTAATGCAGAAAGTGATAAGAGGTTCTTCTTGATCACTGGCACAAAGAAAGCATCTGACAAAGTGAAAGAATTACCATCAACAATAGTCAAAATGATCTGACCAACTCCCATAACAGGATAAGAGGAGTTGTTGGCACATGTAACACTATTCCCTATAGGGGCAAGCTCAAGTGAAGAGAAGAAACTGTACTGTGTGATAATATGTTTGGTCGCCCCACTATCAAAGTACCAAACATCTGAGTCTACGGCAGACATGCACTGCTCATGAGAAGATGGGTCAAAATTGCAAACAGTAGTAAATGCCATATTAGTGCGCTTGGAGTTTATCATTTGATGTAATAGAGAGGATCATACTATAGCCTACACTTCTCACTATCATTGGGCATTGATTATCATGCCAATCATCATGTACAACATTGTCATATAATGCAATAGATCATTGCTTATATCTGTTGATCTCTCTATCATTGTCACTTAGAATAGTGTTCTTGTCTTGCTCATATCTCAGTCATTGCTCCACCCTTTTCAATGTTCTATGACTTGCTGGAATCAGCTCTAAGTCTACTACATGGTAACAAATTTTGAAGACATTCCCTTTAGTGAAGTGGGAGAAATGCACCTCAAAGTGGTCACTGGTCATTCTCTCCAGAGGTCCTAAAAAATCGAGGGTAATGCTACACTTGCTAAATTGATTGCTTTGTGTATAGTCAATAATTTTAAGTGATTCCACTTGAATCATTAGCTCTTTAAGTTACTTAGATATCTCTAGAAGGAATTTTCCTAAATCCTACTCTGTTGGGAGCATTGAGCTTAACAAGCACCATGTGTGTGAACCAAAATAGAAGGTTTTTTGATGATTTGTGAATTGTGAAGTTATCTGTTTTGATCAATCATTACATGGATCATCTCCAAAGTACATATGCACTTATTTAGTGTCATTGGAAAGCAAAAAGCACCTACAAATCAAATCTGAAGTGAAAGAGGGCTGGTACAAAGCAAGGATAAGGAGTACCAACTCATTTCTTGAAGTGTTCATCCATCTTTCCCAACAGTGGTATCCGAGAGAACTAAGGTAAAATGGGAGATGGTTTTCCTATTGGATGTAAAAAATGCATTTCTTAATGGCTGGATTTTAGAAGAGGTTTACATGGCTCAACCTCCTAGATATGAGGACCCAAACAAGGTAAATCATATGTGTAAACTGAACAAAGCTCTTTATGGATTGAAGTAGGCACCTAGGGCATGGAACCATAGGTTGACTACATACCTTCAAGATGAAGGATTCATCATGGCTAAAGAAGATACTTCTCTATTTATTGAGAGAAGTAATTCAGAGGTGATATACCTATGTGTGTATGTTGATGATATCGTACTTAGAGGCAATGATGCTAATGACATGAAGGAGATCAAGAATCAAATGATGCAGGAGTTCAAAATCAGTGATCTAGGGTCACTAAAGTATTTTCTTGGACTTTAGTTATTCTATACTAATTTTGGAATTTATATCACTCAAAGAAAGTATGTGCAGGATATGTTGAAGAAGTTTCACTTGGAGAACGCCAAGATAGGAAGCACTCCTATGGAGGTAAACAAAAAATTAAGTGGTTATGAAGGTGATGTGCTTCAAAATATTGCAGGATATCAAAGCATAGTGGGAAGCCTAAACTATGCTACATTAACAAGGATTGATATTGCTTATGGAGTAAGTGACTTAAGTCAATTTATGCACAAACCTAGAGCACCTCACTTGGAAGCTGCCAAGACCATTTTGAAGTACCTTAAGGGCACTCAAAATCAATGTTTATTGTTATATTCGAGAGATGTACATGCTTGAAGGAACAAGAAGTTCCTTGCTCGGGGGATAGCCAAGGCCAAAAGCGAGAGAGTTCATATGAAGTACCTACTCATGATGGCCAGATGAGTAGAGGGACCTTAGAGACAACTCTAGATGGTGACTAGGCAAGGGCTATAAATAGGTTGGGAGGTGAGTCCCAGGCATGTCATTGTCCACTTCTCACATTTCATATCAAAGCCTATTGAAATAGAAACAGATGCTAGTGGCATCACAATCAATGCAGTTTTGATTCAAGATGGCAGACGAATGGCTTTTGAAAGTAAGAAATTTTCTTGAGCTCAGAGAAATTGGCTTGTCCATGAACAAGAATTATATGCAAAAGTTCATGCTTTGAAGATTTGGAGACACTATTGTTGGTGCATTTTACCAAAGCCTACATGCTTGATACGCTTGAAATTATGATCATTTGTAAGTCACATGTATCGTCATGTGAACACCTCTTGTAAAAGAGTACATTTTATCTCTTGAAATTGAAAAAACAAAAAAAAAAAGGATGGCTTACCTCATCCATGATGTAAAAGCAAATTTGTGGCTCTAACTACCTAAAACCACAAATTTTTGAGCTGAGGGAATATGTCCTAACTTTGGGGATCACTTTTAGGTGGAGCCATTTGAATTCGAATTCAAAACTCCCTCCAAGAATAGCTATAAAAAGAGCAAGAAGGAAGAGGTGATTAGCAAGCCTTGTACGTGACCACTTCATGTCATTTTGTAGAGATTGAAGAGCTTATTCCATAGCTCTATCATTCTACTCCCATTGTGCAAATATTCATTGCCAATGTGGTTGTAATCGTATGAGAATCTACACATTTATCATTATCTACTTCTCTCTTGTGCTCTCCGCTATACTCACTCATAGCAGTAACTTCAGAAGGTCATATCTCGAGTTCTACTCAACCTTTTTCAGTGTTTTAACATGTCTTGGTTAGCTTGTACTGTCTAATTTCTACATACAAATTTTCAGTGTCAGTAAAGTTATAGTGTGGGAGTGTCTACATTTTATTGCTCACTAGTTTATCTCTACAGAGCCCTGAGAATGGTGGGCATGTTCCAGAAATTGATGAATCCTGTTCTCAGTGCTCAGTCCATTATTTCAAGTGTTTTAACTTAGATTGGAAAGCTTAATAAGTCTATTTGTTATGTCCAAAAGGAATTTATCTAATTCCTACCAGGTTGAGAGCACTGTTTAGTTTTTCGAGCAGGTCGATGTACAAAAATAGCAAGTTTTGGGAGCTAGTCATTTTGCAACTAGTCTGTCTTGACTTAAACTTTTGGGATACATGTTTCAAAGTACTTGGCTGGTATTTTGGTGGGTTTAGGAAGCTCAAAGGGTCTACTAATCAAATCTGAAGTTTCAATTGGCTTGTGTGAAGCCGGTTGTAGCAGCACCAACTCATCTTTGGATTGCATCCACCATCTCTCTTCAGAGTGGTATTAGAGCATAGTCAAGCAACATGGGAGATGGATTTCCATCAACAATAGACAAATTGGATTGAAACAACTACCCGGCATGGTATCTAAGGACAAAGGCCTACCTTCAAGGGAGGAATCTATATGGATTCATATCCGGAGCTGAAGCAATGCCAACCATGAGGAACAAAGGGCAACCATCACATGAACAAGTGGAAGGACTTTCATATGGTGTTCAAAGGATGCACTTGCAAGGTCCTATATTCTAAACTCAATCTCTGATTTTCTTTTACCTCATGTCAAGGGATGCAAGACATCAAGAGAGACCTGGAATGCACTTGCTTCTTTCTTCTCTTCCAACACTCGAGCAAGGAAGAACCAATTGTGGATGGAGTTCACAACAATGAAGAAAAGCCCGAAGCAAAGTGTGACTGATTATGTCACAAAGATGAAGGAGATTTCCGACCAACTTGGAAGCATTGGAGAGGTAATTGAAGAGGAGCAAATCATTAGAAAAATCATAAATGGAATCAAAGCATAGGACAAGTGGGAGTCATTCAAAATAGCCATGGATTTATACATGGATATGCATGTACCCGACCTCAACACACTCATGGGCCAACTCTTCACTCATGAAGCAAAGATTGGCAAAGGTGGTGAGTCCTCAAGAGGTAATCAAACTTCTCCCTTATATTGTGATAAAGCTAAGAATGAAGGTGAAGGTAGCTCTTTCCAAGCAAACTTTGCAGGTAGAGGAAGAGCTAGAGGAAGAGGCAGAGGTGGAAAGCAAGGTAGGGGGAGATTCGAATCATCTCAACCTTGCAATATATGTGGCTTATCTAATCATACTACTGAAGAATGTTTCAGGAATCCAAGGAACTCAAGAGGAAGAGGATTCAAATGAGGTGCTATGGATCAAATAGAGGTAGATACAATGGAGGCTACAACAACAAAAACTACTACAACAACAATCACAACAATAACAACTATCAAAGTGGCCATAGAGGAACGAGAGACTACAATAACTATGTAGAGGAACAAAGTCAAGAAGATTCATTATTGACTATGAATCTATAAGTGAAGAAGGGTAAGGATGATGATCACATATTTTACATTGATTCGGGATGCTCAAACCATGTAGCGGGAAATGTGGCTTTACTTTCTGATTTGGAAGATCCTCATAACAAGCATGAAGTGCAGACAGGAGATGACACAAAGCACTCAGTGGAGAAGATAGGTAATGTGAAGACATCAGATGGGAATATGAACCTCTTAAGCAAAGTCTTGTATGTCCCTACAATTACCAAAAAATTAATAAGTGTTGGATAGATTGTTGAAAAAGGATTGCACGTTAGATTCAACCGATTTGGAGCATATGTCGAAGACCCAAGGAAAGGATCTACAAGGATTGCCAAAGGAGAAAAGATAGGAAGGCTTTTCACTCTTGAAGTGGAAGATACAAAGAACATAGCTTTGTTTAGCTATGGATGTCAAACTCTAAAAGAGTTGGAGATATGGCACAGAACGCTTGCTCACATCGGTGAGAAGACACTCAAACAGATTTGCAGGGACCAAAGCGTACTTGGTTTGCCTAATATCACAAGGCAACACATGATTTATAAGTGTGAAGCTTGTCAACTCGGCAAGGCTCATAGACAACCTCTCAATAAGAAAGGATATATGTATCAAAATCCTTTGGATCTAGTGCACACGGATGTGTGGGGTCCAAGTAAGGAGCCATCTATATCAGGCTCCAGATATTATGTGTCTTTCCTAGATGATTGTAGCAGGTGGACCATTCTGTTTTTCATGAAGCACAAGGATGAAGTGTTTAATTGATTTAAGAAGTATATTTCTCTTGTTGAAAACCAAACAGGTAGGACTTTGAAAAGACTCACATCAGATGGTGGAGGAGAATACCTCTCTTCTGAATTTGATGCCTTCTTGCATGAAAGAGGCATTAAAAGGGAAGTCACTACAAGGTATACACCCGAACTCAATGGTGTGGCAGAGAGGAGGAACAGAGCTATCGTCGAAGCTGCAAGGTCCATGCGCAACGAAAAGGGATTGCCAAACTACCTATGGATAGAGGCTGTGTCTATAGCCACATATCTCATAAATCGACGTCCATCTAAGTCGCTAGATGGAACAACTCCATATGAAGTGTGGAATGGACGAAGACCTAGTCTAGAGCATTGTAAAATCTTTGGATGCTTAGCCTATGCTCACATTCCTTCTCAAGTAAGAGGGAAATTGGATCCCAAGGCAGAGAAGTGTGTATTTATTAGTTATGAACAAAACCAAAAAGGATATAGATTGTACAATCCAACCAATAAAGGATTTTTTGTGAGTAGAGATGTAATTTTTTATGAAAACAAATCATGGTTTGATGATGAGAGGAAAGTGAATCTGCCTTATGAATTGGATGAAGATTTTCCATCACTTCCACCGAAGGAGCCAAAGCAGATTGAATGATTCTGAGATTGACCTAGAAGACTTGAAAAGACTAAAGCTATGGAAGAACAAAGGTAAAGCAAAGATGGAGGATGCTACATATGGACCTGAGAGCTCACATCAACCACTTAGAAGTTCTTTAAGGGAGAAGAAGAAACCTGACAGGTTTGGTTATGATACCTCTTTGGTCACCAAGCACTCAATCTACATTGCAAAAGATTCAACCAATGAAGAGCCTACCACATTCGAAGAAGCACAAAGCAAGAAAGCTTGGAGAGATGCAATGGATGAAGAAATGGAAGCCCTAAAGGAAAACGACACTTGGGAGCTTGTACCTAACAAGCCGTCTATGAAGGTAATTGGATCTCGATGGATATACAAAATCAAGAGGAATCTAGATGGAAGTATAAATAGACACAAACCAAGGTTAGTTGCTAAAGGGTTTGCTAAAACCCATGGTATTGATTATGAGGATACTTTCTTTGTTGTTGCAACAATGCCTACAATTATGGTTCTCATTAGTCTTGCTGCATCTAGAAATTGGAAGCTCTATCAACTTCATGTAAAGAATTCTTTCTTGAATGGATGAATTTCTGAGGAAGTGTATATGGCACAACCTCCTGGATATGAGGATGCACATCATCCTAACTATGTATGCAAACTAAAGAAAGCTTTGTATGGACTGAAGCAAGCTCCAAGAGCTTGGAATTTCGTATTGGTGACTTATTTGCAAGACCAAGGATTCAAAGCTACCAAGGTGGATACCTCTTTGTTCATAGAGAGGAATGGATCTGAAGTGATCTATTTATGTGTGTATGTTGATGATATTATTATCACAGGCAATGATCTTGAAGGAATCAAACAGGTAAAGATCAAAATGAAGGAGGAGTTCAAAATAAGTGACCTCGGACCACTCACTTATTTTCTTGGATTGGAGTTGATCTACACAGGTTCATGTATATACATTACACAAAGGAAGTATGTGCATGACATGCTCGTCAAGTTCAAGATGGAAAATACCAAGTGTGCAGGTACACCTATGGAGCAACATCATAAGCTTAGTGCTTATAAAGGAGAGCAAATTGAAGACATCACAAGCTATCAAAGCTTGGTTGGAAATCTGAACTGTGCAACAGTCACAAGGGTGGATATATGCTATAGTATTAGCATATTGAGTCAGTTTATGCATAAGTTGAGAAGACCACATATGGAAGCGGCCTAGAGAGTCCTCAAGTACTTAAAGGGGACTATGAATGAAGGTTTGTTTTATTCATTTACTTCAGATATTGAGCTAAAGGTCTACTCAGATGCAGATTGGGCCGGATCTAGAGATGATAGAAGAAGCACATCCGGGTATATATCATTTGCAGGTTCAAAAATCATTTCTTGGTCATCCAAGAAGCAACCAACCGTGGCATTATCTTCTACTGAAGTCGAATATAAAGGTTTGGCTAATGCAACACAAGAAATCATGTGGTTAAAGTCTTTGTACACAGATCTTGGACTTCATTCTACAACACCTCACATTTTTGGTGATAATAGAAGCTCACTACATCTTGCAGCTCATCCGGTATACCATGCTAGAACCAAGCATATTGAAGTCCACTACCATTATGTAAGGGAGAATCTAATGAGCAAGGATATTCAACTATCCTATGTCTCTACTGATATGCAATGTGCAGACATGTTGACTATAGCCCTTGATGGTACAAAGTTAAGTAGATTCAAGTTGATGATTGGCTTGCAGGAAATCAAGGACAATTGAAGACTTATTTGGAGGGAAAGCATGTTAGGCTTGAGGGGGAGCTGTTGGTGCATTTTACCCAAGCCTACATGCTTGATATGCCTGATATTATGATCATTTGTAAGTCACATGTGAGTCATGTGAACACCTCTTGTAAAAGAGTACATTTTATCTCTTCTAATTGAAAAAAAGAAAATAGAAAAGGATGGCTTACCTCATCCATCAAGTAAAAGCAAATTCGTGGCTATAACTACCTAAAAACACAAATTTTTGAGCTGAGGGAATATCTCCTAACTTTGGGGATCACTTGTAGGTGGAGCCATTCGAATTCGAATTCAAAACTCCCTTCAAGAATAGCTATAAAAAGAGCAAGAAGGATGAGGCGATTAGCAAGCCTTGTACTGGACCACTTCATGTCATTTCGTAGAGATTGAAGAGCTTATTCCATAGCTCTATTATTCTACTCCCATTGTGCAAATATTCATTGCCAATGTGGTTGTAATCATATGTGAATCTATACATTTATCATTATCTACTTCTCTGTTTTGTTCTCTGCTATACTCACTCAGAGCAATAACTTCACAAGGTCATATCTCGAGTTCTACTCAATATTTTTTAGTGTTTTAACGTGCGTTGGATAGCTCGTGCTGTCTAGTTTTTGCATTCAAATTTTCATGGTCATTGAAGTTATATGTGGGAGATATATGCATTTTATTGCTCATTAGTCTATCTCTGCAGAGCCCCGAGAATGGTGGGCATTTTTGAGAAATTGATGAATCTTGTTCTCAGTGCTTAGTCCATTATTTGAAGTGTTTTAACTTGGATTCGGAAGCGTGATAAGTTTATTTTCTATGTCCAGAAGGGATTTATCTAATTCCCACCAAGTTTAGAGCACTGTTTAGTTTTTCTAGCAGGTGTATGTACAAAAATAGCAAGTCTTGGGAGCTAGTCATTTCGCAACTAGTCTGTCTTGACCTAAACTTTTGGGATACGTGTTCCAAAGTACTTGGATGGTATTTTGGTGGATTTAGAAAGCTCAAAGGGTCTAATAATCAACTCTGAAGTTTTAGTTGGCTCGTGTGAAGCCGGTTGTAGCAACACCAACTCATCTTTGGATTGCATCCACCATCTCTCTTCACAGTGGTATCAGAGCATAGTCAAGCAACATGGGAGATGGATTTCCATCAACAATTGACAAATTGGATCAAAAAAACTACCCGGCATGGTCTCTAAGGATGAAGGACTACCTTCAAGGGAGGAATCTATATGGATTCATATCCGGAGATGAAGCAATGCCAACCATGAGGAACAAAGGGCAACAATCACATGAAGAAGTGGAAGGACTTTCAAATTGGTGTGCGAAGGATGCACTTGCAAGGTCCTATATTCTAAACTCAATCTCTGATTTTCTTTTACCTCATGTCAAGGGATGCAAGAAATCAAGAGAGACCTTGAATGCACTTGCTTCTTTCATCTCTTCCAACACTCGAGCAAGGAAGAACCAACTATGGATGGAGTTCACGAAGAAAAGCCCGAAGCAAAGTGTGACTGATTATGTCACAAAGATGAAGGAGATTTCCGACCAACTTGGAAGCATTGGAGAGAGGTAATTGAAGAGGAGAAAATCAGTAGACAAATCATAAATGGAATGAAAGGAGGCGACAAGTGGGAGTCATTCACAATAGCCATGGATTTATACATGGATATGCATGTACCCCACCTCAACACACTCATGGGCCAACTCTTCACTCATGAAGCAAAGATTAGCAAAGGTGGTGAGTCCTCAAGAGGTAATCAAACTTCTCCCTTATATTGAGATAAAGCTAAGGTCAAGGACAAGTCAAAGAATAGGAAGAATGAAGATGAAGGTAGCTCTTTCCAAGCAAACTTTGGATGTAGAGGAAGAGCAAGAGGAATAGGCAGAGGTGGAAAGCAAGGCAGGGGGAGATTCCAATCATCCCAACCTTGCAATATATGTGGCTTATCTAATCATACTACTGAAGAATGTTTCATGAATCCAAGGAACTCAAGAGGAAGAGGATTCAATAAAGGTGGCTATGGATCAAATAAAGGCAGATACAATGGAGGCTACAACAACAACAACTACTACAACAACAATTAGAACAATAACAACTATCAAAGGGGCCATAGAGGAAGAGGAGACTACAATAACTATGCACAGGACCAAATTCAAGAAGATTCATTATTGATTATGAATCTATCTGTGAAGAAGGGTAAGGATGATGATCACATATTTTACATTGATTCGGGATGCTCAAACCATGTAGCGGGAAATGTGGCTTTACTTTCTGATTTGAAAGATCCTCATAACAAGCATGAAGTGCAGACAGGAGATGACACAAAGCACTCAGTGGAGAAGATAGGTAATGTGAAGACATCAGATGGGAATATGAACCTCTTAACCGAAGTCTTTTATGTTCTTACAATTACCCAAAATTTAATAAGTGTTGGATAGATTGTTGAAAAAGGATTGCACGTTAGATTCAACCGATTTGGAGCATATGTTGAAGACCCAAGGCAAGGCTCTAGAAGGATTGCCAAAGAAGAAAAGACACGAAAGCTTTTCACTTTTGAAGTGGAAGATACAAAGAACATAGCTTTGTTTAGCTATGGATCTCAAACTCTAAAAGAGTTTGAGATATGGCACAAAAGACTTGCTCACATGGTGAGAGGACACTCAAACAGATTTGCAGGGACCAAAGTGTACTTGGTTTGCCTAATATCACAAGGCAACACATGATTTATAAGTGTGAAGCTTGTCAACTCGGCAAGGCTCATAGACAACCTTTCAATAAGAAAGGATATATGTATCAAAATCCTTTGGATCTAGTGCACACGGATGTGTGGGATCCAAGTAAGGAGCCATCTATATCAGGCTCAAGATATTGTGTGTCTTTCCTAGATGATTGTAGCAGGTGGACCATTCTGTTTTTCATGAAGCACAAGGATGAAGTGTTTAATTGACTTAAGAAGTATATTGCTCTTGTTGAAAACCAAACAGGTAGGACTTTCAAAAGACTCAGATCAGATGCTGGAGGAGAATACTTCTCTTCTGAATTTGATGCCTTCTTGCATGAAAGAGGCATTAAAAGGGAAGTCACTACAAGGTATACACCGGAACTCAATGGTGTGGCAGAGAGGAGGAACAGAGCTATTGTCGAAGCTGCAAGGTCCATGCTCAACGAAAAGGGATTGCCAAACTACCTATGGATAGAGGCTGTGTCTATAGCCACATATCTCATAAATCGACTTCCATCTAAGTCACTAGATGGAACAACTCCATATGAAGTGTGGAATGGAAGAAGACCTAGTCTAGAGCATTGTAAAATCTTTGGATGCTTAGCCTATGCTCACATTCCTTCTCAAGTAAGAGGGAAATTGGATCCCAAGGCAGAGAAGTGTGTATTTATTGGTTATGAACAACACCAAAAAGGATATAGATTGTACAATCCAACCAATAAAGGATTTTCTGTGAGTAGAGATGTAATTTTTTATGAAAACAAATCATGGTTTGATGATGAGAGGAAAGTGAAGCCGCCTTATGAATTGGATGAAGATTTTCTATCACTTCAACCAAAGGAGCCAAAGCAGATTGAATGATTCCGAGATTGACCTAGAAGACTTGGAAATACTAAAGCTATGGAAGAACAAAGGTAAAGCAAAGATGCAGGATGCTACATATGGACCTGAGAGCTCACATCAACCACTTAGAAGGTCTTTAAGGGAGAAGAAGAAACCTGACAGGTTTGGTTATGATACTTCTTTGGTTACCAAGCACTCAATCTACATTGCAAAAGATTCAACCAATGAAGAGCCTACCACATTTGAAGAAGCACAAAGCAAGAAAGCTTGGAGAGATGCAATGGATGAAGAAATGGAAGGCTTGAAGGAAAACGACACTTGGGAGCTTGTACCTAACAAGCCATCTATGAAGGTAATTGGATCTCGATGGATATACAAAATCAAGAGGAATCCAGATGGAAGTATAAATAGACACAAACCAAGGTTAGTTGCTAAAGGGTTTGCTAAAACCCATGGTATTGATTATGAGGAGACTTTCTTTGTTGTTGCAACAATGCCTACAATTATGGTTCTCATTAGTCTTGTTGCATCTATGTTGCAGAGCTAAAGAGAGCACAAGATAGAGAAAAAGACGGGCCTCAAAATTTTTTCGATTTGGACACCCAATTTTTGTATTATAACCATTCTTGTAATATATTTTCCGATGTAAATGCACTAGAGGAGTCCTCTAGATGCATCCCCACAGAAGATTAGAAGCTTACCCATGTAAATTAGTAGGAAATTAGTCTTTAGTTTTTAAAGTGCCGGTCTCTTGTGTGAAAGGACCATTTTTAGGGCACAAGTATATAAGTCAATTTGTGACTCATTGTAAAGACTTTTTGCCATTGTGAGAATCAAGAGCACAGAAATTCGAATTTGTGTCTTCTGCTCTCTGTATCTTCTTCTTTGTGAGCCTGTGTGCATGTATATTGCTTGGAAAGGGTGTTAGGAAGTGTGGTCTATTCATGGAAGTGTTTGTTTGCTGTTGTTAAGGTGTGTGCGAAGTGTAGGAAGTGCTGAAGTGTAGGAAGGTTTTCCCGTGACTCAGTATTTTGCTCAAAACTTGAAGTCACAGTGTCAGAATTGAGTGAAACGACCTCCATTGGATGCGTCTTCTCGAGAGCTTTGAAACGCATATGCTATTTGCTATATTTGAAGTTTGGAGCTGAGAGAAAAGCTCAATTTACTGTTGGCTGTTGTTCCAAGTATCATGACACCATAACTGACAGTTGAAGCTTGTTTTGATTAGTCTTTACCTTGTTTGCACTCTTTGAGTAGTTCATTTGCATTGATCATCATTTGAATGCATGTCCTCATACACTCGGTTAGGTTTGTATACTCATCGGATTGATAATTAAAGCGTGAATCCCCACTATATGCACTTGAGGGGGATTGAGGTATAGTCTCTTTCTCTACAAGCCCTAAGTTGGTGCTTAGGTCAACACATTTTTTGGCGCCGTTGCGGGGGAGTGTCGAATGAAACCGAGGCATTCGTGTGATGGTAAGTAGCTTTTTGCATTGAAGCGAGAGGAGGAGTGGTGATTTTCTCTTCTTTGGTAAGTCATTTTCAGCCGCACTTACTACTTCTCATTCTTGGAGTGTGTGTAGTGAGTTATTAGTCTAGGAAGTGAGTGGAGTGAGTAAGAGTAGGAGGAGTAAGGGAGTAGGTTGAGTAAGTAGAGTAGCTTTTCAGTCTTTGTTCCTTTGATTTTTCAGTGAGTAGGAAAATTCAAGAGTATAAAAGCCAACAACTGCCATTTTGTAAATCATTAGTGCTCAAAGCAAGTATCGTGAGAAACGGCGACCGGGTATCGTGGACGAAGTTTGGAGCGTTCCGAGCTATGCAGAGCTAGTCCGGAGGGGTAGGGAGCTGAGATAGAGTCCTAAGGTAAGCTCATGTATCATTCTCTCAGTTTCATTACGTAACACAAGCTTTTCAGAAGAAAACGATCTGTGTTAGGTATCGTGCTGGCCTTACAGGGGGTAGAGAGTGTGTTTTGGGTAATGCTGAGAGTGAGGAGAGGATAGAGGAACCTAGAAAACATCTGTCTTGAATCAAAAGCAAAAAATCTAGCAAAAAATTTGAAAAAGGGTCAAGTATCGTGTTCTCTCGCGGTCGAGTATCGCGATACCTGGCAAGTATCGTGATCTCCTATGGTTGAGTATCGCGATATTTCTCTCGGATCGTGTATCGTTTTTCATCGATCGTGATACTTGCTAGAGATTGTGTATCGTGTATCGTTTTTCATCGATCGCGATACTCACCAGATATCGTGTATCGTGTATCGTTTTTCATCGATCGCGATACTCACCAGAGATCGTGTATCGTGTATCGTTTTTCATCGACCGCGATACTCACCAGAGATCGTGTATCATGTATCGTTTTTCATCGATCGTGATACTCACCAGAGATCGTGTATCGTGTATCGTTTGTGTCCAGATATTGAGTATCACATACTCAGATATCGTGTATCATGATTACTGAGGTATCGAGTATCGTTTGGTGCCAATCGCGGTACTTATTAAGTGTCGTGTATCAAGTATCATTTCCACATTGGTATCGAGTATCGTGAGAGTCAGATATCGTGTATCGTCTTTTTGGAGTATCGTGTATCGTTTTCTTGAAGTATCGTGTATCGTTTTTGGCCAAAGGTCATGTATCGTGAAATTTTGGAGTCAAGTATCGTGACCTGAAAGTTTCTTTTTCAGTCATTTTTCCAGCCAAATTCCTCTAGAATTCTGATCCATAGTAAAGAAATCTAGAAGATAGAGGTTAGCAAGGGCTAATCAGAGCTGTTAAGTGGATGAACCTGAGATCTGGAAGAACCCTAGGAAGCCGAAGAAGTGTAATCTCTTCTGTAGGTAGTGTAGCCGAGCCAAGTAGCCGTTCACATTACTCGGAGACCTCCAATGAGTCAGAGGAAGAAATTCCCATGGCTTCAGAGGATATGCAGAACACTGAACCAATGATTGGCATGATGTCAATTATTGAGGGAGAGTATAGGACCTCTTTAGAATATGTGACCACCAACCAACATGAGATACCCATATACTTGGATGGTCTGAACAGATCAGTGGCCAGGCTAAAGAAGGCTTTAGAGGCTTACATAGTGCCTAGGCCAGCAGTCAAGTATGCAGGAGGATTTTACATGGACAAAAGAGATATCCAGTATGTTGTCACGGAACACCCTGAAAACATTAATGAACTTGGGGAAGAAAACAATGCTTCAAACCTAAATGGAGAAGGGAATGAAGAGCAAGTAACTACTCCTAGAGGGAGATCTATGGTTGTTAGGGTTTGGAGAGGAAACCTGATTCCCCAAGATGACTCCATAATGGATGTATACTTGATCAATGGAATGGACCCTCTCCTTAGAGCACATTCTTCAATATGGGAAGCTGCCCCTAATCCTGTCACCATCTATGAGTTACAAGATCTTGATTTCCCCACCATCATCACATATTTGGATAAGAATCAGAGAAGATATTGGCCCTTAACGGAATTAGAAAGAGCCAAGTTGAAATATCAGAATATTCCAGTGTTTCCCCCTAGGGACCAAGCCACTACTTCACGAAACCCACTTGGAACGTCTCAGAATGATTCATATCAACAGTCGGGACAAACACAACAAACACAAATCCCGGTCAGACCACATGTGCAGTTTGCAATGCCTCCAAATAACCCTAATTACCGACCTCAACCACATGTTGACCCAACACATGGAATTCCTGCCCTAGTCAGACCACCTGTAGCAAGAGGACCAGGCATACCCGTAGGAAGACCAATTTTCCCCGTGATGCCTAGACCGCCGGAAGCAGGAAGAAGATTAAGGCCAATTCAAGTGGCCAAATGCATGAGAAACCACTATGATGGCTCTAGTGAACCTTACAATCACATAGCTGAATTTAAGCAAGTAATCAGAGCCGAACAAGTGGAAGAGTTTTTGATCCAATATGAATCTTTTGGTCTAACTTTGACAGACACAGCGTTAGCATGGTTCCAACCATTAGATCCTAATAATTTTCAAAACATGGAACAAGTCTATCACGAAATGATTGAGGAATTCACTAAGTCTAGAATTAAAAACAACTCGTCATCATTGGTCCATAGCTTTAAGCAAGTCCCTACAGAATCAGTGAGATTGGCAGCAAGAAGATTCAAGCAGTATGTGGACAGATGCCCAGTGGAAGAGAGACCTACCCAAAATAAAATGGTGTCATTATTTTTGGAAGGATTATTGAACGGATCATTAAGATCTCTGGTGTATGTAAAGAGAGTTCAAAATTTGCAAGAATGCATGAAGGAATGTATTGATTTTAGAAGACAATCTTGCGGAGGATTTGAAAATACCTCAAGGTAGCTTGAAAAGTGAAGACTCGGCCAACAGCACATCAAACCCTAAAAGCAATGTAGAGGAAATAGCCGACTTAGTAGCAAAGAAACTGAACGTTCAAGGACAGAGGAACTACCCCAATAACCCTATAAGAGTGCCCATGCTTAGAAGATGTATGCAGTGCGGAGGTGATCATCCCTCTCACTTGTGCACTAGGGGAGTAGTCCCACCACCTGCTTATGCTTATAATAGACCCACCGTCCCAGGACCTCTACAATATTGCAATGTAGAACAAAAATATACAAATCACAGTACAGAAAATTGCCCTTACAATAGGCAATCGAGACCAGCACAGCCATATATGAGACCTTATGGATACCCTCAGAGAGAGCAAGGAGCTGAAGCATTGAGGTACCCCAAGTATCAGCAGCAGGCACCAGTGCCACGACCATATGCTTATCAAGGATACACCCAACCACAACCAGTACTAGGACAACAACCGCCCCATCCTCAGAATGTTGTCTCAGTGAAAGTGGCTCGTCCTGAAGAAAACCTAGAGAGAGCAATAGTACGAGCTACACCTTTGATTGGTAATGAATCATATGACTCATCTTATGACTCTAGTCAAGGAGGCTATCCCTCTTATGAAAGCTCCATGATAGAGTATGGACAAACGTACGACCCATATGTTTATGACTTGGAACCACAAGATAACTCTTATGGATATGAGCAGGATTATGTGCCAATGATGTACACAGCTCCGAGAGCAACCATACCACCCCGACCCATGAACAGACCGCCTGTGCCCAGAGGACCATGCTACAGATGTGGAGGTGATCACTATATCAGAGAATGTACATTGCCAAACCCACCACCACCACAACGAGTCTAGGAAGGCTATTGTAGTAATTGTGGTAAGGAACATCTTTTCAGAGATTGCCCCAAGAATCCCAACAAGGTTACCTCCAATGTGCAAATCAATGTGATAGAAGTAATAGAATCATCAGGGAGTGATAAGGAATACACTGTGCCATTGAAGGCGATAACAAGAGCAAAAGCTAGAGACCCCAGAAAAACCTAAAAAACACAATCAAAAGTGACCTAGAGACGAATCCGCCTGCACCTCAAATAGTTGAAGATTCGAAAGATCCTGAGAAAAGTGTTGTAAGCAAACGAACACAAAGATAGAAGATCCAAAGAGATAGAATAAAGGAAAGGAAACTACAACAAAAGAAGGAAAATGAAAAGAATGAACAAACTCAAAAAGAAAAAATGAACATGGAAGAAGGAAATAAGAATGAAAGGCATAAAAAGGATGAGATAGGATCGGTTTTAGCAGATCCCATGCCTGAAGAATTAGCGATGTGGATTCAGGCATACAAGGCACGAATAAGAGCAGGACCTACCATAGAACAACATGAAAGAGAATATCCTAGAGGTGACCTAGAGAAAGAGAGGTTGGAGATCTGCAAAAAATTAATAGAAGTTGCTCAACAAACCTTAGAAAAACTTGCGTTGCCATTACCCAATACCCGAATTTCCGAAAGAGAATTCCAAGAGTGCATCATCACTAATGATCACGAAAAACCCGAAGCAAGTAAGACACAGAATGGAAATTATTGTGAGGATAAAAGGGAAGGATCCATTGTTCCCGAAGTAGAAGGGGAATGGCCTAAAGACTTGTGGGCAAGAGTCCAAGAAGACAGGTGGAAGAAAGTGGAAGGAATTGAACCGCCCTTTGAAGAGCTAGAAGCAGAAGATGGAATAGAGGATTCAATACCTGAGTTGAATTCAAATGAAATATTACCAATTGATCCGAGTAACGAAGAAAATGATAGTGTAAAGGTTTTGCCAAATTACACAGGAGAGTACGAACATAATTCAGAATTGTATTGCATTTCCTCAATAAGGAAAAAAGAACCGAACCCATCAGTCCAAACATCGGATATCATACAACACCTTAGAAAGGTTAAAATCCCTTGTACCCTAACATTAGAAGAACTGTTGAAGGTTAAACCACATTTGAAGGAGAAATTGACCAGTCAATTGGAGATCAAGACGGAAGAAAAAGAGATATCTGATGAAGTAAACACAGTAAAGATCCCAGTGGATAAGGTAGGAGATTTTAGTGAGGGAGATGAAGGAAACAATTGCCTTCCAATTACTTATAAGGGTTATACCACCAAAGCCATCTTAGATTCCGGAGCTGGTGTAGGCATTGCTACTAGAGAAATCTGGGAGAAATGGGGAAAACCAGCTTTAAGACCAACGTGCATGAAGATACAAATGGCAGACGGACACACAGAAAGACCCTTGGGATTATTGGAACGAGTAGTTTTTACTACATGCGGAGTTGAATTTGAACACACCTTAGCAATATGTCAATTTGAAAGGGCGAGCAATTATGAAATGATACTTGGGAGACCTTTCATGAGACAGCTAAAGGTTGTGCAAGATTGGGGAAAAGATGCTGTATACCTACAGCATGAAGGAACCACCACGAGAATAAATCTCCACACATATACATATCAAGATGTTCCCCCCTTACAATGGAATCAAATTCATAAGGAGGAAGACGATCAGTCAATTCACAGCATAGGTTCTAGTGACCAATCTTGGATGAACGAGGACACTCATCTATGGATATGCCAAACTGCAAAAGGAAGAGGATAGGAGAAAGGGATGGAAGCAAAGGCAAGGAGTAGCTAGGTCTGTACAAGATCCAACTTACATGCCTCAAGTCTTTTTGGATGAAGAGTTTGAACCTCACGGTTGGATGGAAATATTAGCGACCCTTGATGTATGTGTAAACGAAGAAGTGATAACTATGAATGAATGCATTGACGAGGAAGGATATGACGTTAGTCTATATGTGGTAGTCCTTCAGGAGGCTGAAGAAGGAGAAGTGATAGAGAAAGAATGGAAGGAGGACTATGAGAGCATTGAGATGGAGCAAGAACCAATGGAACCAGAGGATGAAAATAAAAAAATAGGTGTCAAGCTAACGAAACCAACCAGGAACCTACATAGGAAGAAGAGCTGGAGTTAGATAAAGAACCAGAAGGTGAAGAAAACAAGCCACAAGATCAGTTTGAAGTGCCAGACCACTTCAAAAAATATGAAGTAGAAGAGAGAAAAATTGCTATTCAAATGCCTAAAAGAGAAGCACAGCCAGGAATAGCATATGACAATAAAGAACAAACCAAGAAGGTAGTAGTAACCTTAGAGGAAGGAGACGAACTATGTACTTTCATAGGACAGGATGTCTCAATGGAGGAAGAATAAGAGTTAATACGCCTCATAAGGGAATATCGGGATGTCTTTGCCTGGACCTATAAGGACTTGAAAGGAGTAGATCCATCTATATGTGCCCATAGAATCCCCATGACATCTGAAGCCAAACCTTCTAAACAAAGATCGTATACATACAATGATGTGTATTCAACAAAGATAAAGGAAGAGATAGATAAGTTGTTAGATGCTGGATTCATTTACGAGACCAAGCACACGGAATGGGTATCACCTTTGGTGATTGTATCGAAAAAGAATGGAAAGTTAAGAGTGTGCATCAATCTGAAGAAAGTAAATGCCGCGACCATAAGGGATAGTTACCCATTACCCATTACGGATCATCTGTTGGAAAGAGTGGCCGGGAAGGAAGTTTATAGTTTTTTGGACGGCTTTTCAGGGTATAATCAGGTAGCCATTGCTCCTGAGGACCAACATAAAACTGCTTTTGCAACTGAATGGGGAGTATACGCCTTTAGAGTCATGCCTTTTGGTCTAACTAATGCCCCAGCCACCTTCCAAAGATTGATGTGCCATGTATTCAAAGAGTTCCTGAGAAAGAGTATGGAGGTATACGTGGACGATCTATGTACTTATTCAGCTATATGATCAGAGCACATCCTTGAACTAGAAAAGATCTTTGCCAAATGTCGACAATATCGAGTATGCCTCAACCCAGAAAAATGTGTCTTCATGGTTTGACAAGGAAAAATATTAGGACATATTGTCTCTAAAAATGGAATTTCAACTGATGAAGACAAAATCAAAGTAATTCTGGATTTACCAAGACCAAAGACTGCTAAAGAAGTACAAGCATTTATGGGACACTGTGGATACTACCGAAGATTTATACATATGTATGCCATAATTGCTAGACCTCTCTATGCACTCTTGTCTCAATTTAATTGGACCGAAGAATGTGAGAAAGCCTTTAATGATTTAAAGAATCGATTGAGTTCAGCACCAATCCTTCGAGTACCTAACTGGAATAAGCCATTTCACATTCATGTGGATGCTTCCAAGTTTGCCATTGGTTGCATCTTAGCTCAACCTGCAGATACAGGAAAGCTAGACCACCTTATAGCCTATGCCAATAGACAATTAAATCAAGCAGAGCGCAATTATACCACAACTAAGAGCGAAGGCCTAGGGATCGTGTACGTAGTGAAAAAGTTTAGACATTACCTGTTGGCAAACAAATTCAAATTCTTCATTGATCATCAAGCCCTACTGTACTTAGTCAATAAACCTTGCAATACAGGAAGACTAGTACGATGGTTTTTATTGCTTATGGAATTTGATTTTGAGGTAGTATTCAAGAAACGAAATACCCACATAAGAGCAGATCACTTATCAAGAATGACCCATGGAGAACCACCCATAGGAGTACCAAATGATCTGCCAGATACGTACCTTTTTAACCTGGAAGTATGTCCCCAATGGCCAGAAAAGTTGATCCCTATACTCACTCATGGACCTAAAGATGGGATCACACCAAACCGAACCCAAGACCTTTGGAAGACTAAAAACCTTCATATCATTGCAGGAAGTTTGTATCACCAAGATTCAAGTGGATTACTAATGAGATGCGTTGAAGAGGAGGAACAGGAAATGTGGCTTCAGAAAGCACATATAAATCAATGGAAAACTCATTTGAATGCAAACAGAACATGGCAAACCCTGAGGAAATTAGGCATATATTGGCCAACCATGCAGAGGGATGCGCATAACTATGTATCAGCCTGCCAAACCTGTCAAGAACAAAATCCAGAAGAGAAACTCTATGCTACTCCACAGTAGCACCGAGATGGAGCATGCCTCTGGTAAAATTCTTAAAGACCCAAGAATACCCAGAAGCAGCCACTTCAACAAGGAAACGTGCACTTGTAGAACAGAGCAAGGATTATGCCATTATAGGAAAACAACTTTTCAAGCGAGGGAGAGATAATCAATTACGATTGTGCATTCATGAAGACGAATATCTTGCTGTTTTAGAGATGGCACATAGAGGAGCTTCAGGAGGACATTTCTCTGCAGATAAAACAGCAAAAATGATCCTCTTTGTTGGAATGTGGTGGCCAACTCTACATCAAGATGACGTAACATATGTGCAACGATGTGATACTTCTCAACGAACAAAATATCCAATAAGAAGAGATGAGATGCCACTGAGACCCATGATGAGTGCTAGAGCTTTCACTAAATGGGGAATAGACTTCATAGGACCTATTAGCCCACCAGCGAAAGGATCCCATGCCGAATATATAATTGTAGCCACAGACTATCTGACCAAATGGATTGAAGCCAAAGCAACCAAGAAAAATGACGCAAGAACTACGGCCAAGTTTCTCTTTGAGAACTTTTTCACTAGATTTGGACTACCGATAGAAATTGTGAGTGATAGAGGTACGCACTTTATGAATGAAGTTATAGAAGCCTTACTGAATGAATTCTTGGTAATTCATAAGAAATCAGCTCCTTATCACCCACAAGCCAATGGACAAGCCGAAAGTTCGAATAAAATCTTGTGTACAGTTCTCACAAAAATTGTTAACAATGGTAGATCTGATTGGGATAAGCAATTACATAATGCTTTATGGGCATTTCGGGTAGCCTACAAAACCGCCATCGGCACTACTCCTTTTAACTTAGTGTATGGACAAAATGCTATTTTTCCAATTGATTTCTTAATTCCCACTCTCAGAGTAGCAACCACTTACGAGTGGACGGGACATGAACTATTAGCTCAATTGGATCAAATAGAAAAGCTTCACGAAACTAGGTTACAAGCAGTAGCAGGCATTTATACTGCTAAACGGCGACAGAAAGCCTACTTTGATGCTCACATTAAAGACAAAAATTTGAAGGAAGGAGATTTAGTTTTGGTATATACCTTGAAACAACACGCTAAGAAGTTGCAGAAGAGAGGATATGGCCCATTAATCATCAATCGTATATCGACAAGTGGAGCCATCAGCTTAGCAACCCTAGATGGGGAAGTATTACCAAACTATATCAGTGGATGTCGAGTGAAAAAATATCTAGAACCGTTGAGTGAAGAAACAATGTCACGATTAATCAAGGGCAAGAATAGATGCATTGAGGAGGAAAGGATACGAGAAGAAGCGAGACAGGAAGCACTAGAACGAATTAAGAAACGGAAAGAGTGGATGAGAGAGAGAGATGAGAGATATCGACTAGGAGAAGAACTCATCCCAATGGCTAATTTTAGAGCCACTAAAAACCTAGGTCCACAGAGCACACAACCATATTTGCATTTGGGAGTGGGTAAAACAGAGTACCACTAAGTGGATGCTCTCATTGACATAGGATCCGCCATAAGATGTATCAAACTTTCTTTGACTCAGAAATTCAAGGAGGAATAACGTCCATCGATGGCACAGTTGATAGGAATAGGAGGAACAATTACTCAATGTATAGGTGAAATCACCTTACCTCTGCATCTTGGCAACAACACTATGGAACAGAAGCTATTACATTAGGAAAAAAGGTGAACCCTGCATGGGCCTTTTAGCTGAAGGAGTGATTAGTGATGGACCAATGAGAAGAGGGTGGTGGACACAGTCTAGTCCCTTAAACACATAGGCTAGGCATAGGCTTCTCTAGTTTTTGTGTGGTCAAAGAGGAGAAAACCACCTTCAATTCCTGGTTTTAGTTGTGTGAATGGTTTTGAAAGGCTTAGCAATTCATTAGGGCCCTTGGATTGCCTCACTGATCCAAAGGTTCAGGTTCAATGGAAAAAGTCAAGGAAACTTTGAAAATGAGCCATTGGATTCACGTGATTTGTATGGCATAGATCAATTCTCCATCAATTTTGCGCCATGTAATACGGACCCTTCGATTTGATGTGCCATCGGACGATGCCGATTGAAATTCGCTGTCGTTGGGCGCCAATAAACTGTAGCCATCTGATGTTGAGATGATCTAACGGTTGAAGCTTCACCACATAAAGTAAAAGGCCCCCTTGCGCCAGCGCCCTTCGATCAAATCCTCATCCGACGGCCTCCAATGACTGCCGCAAATGCGCTCAGCCCCGAATCCGGATGGCCATCCGATTCAGTATTATCTAAGGGTCATTATTTCTGTAGAGACTCTTCTAAAAGATTTTATTTGATTCAGATGGCTGTCACGTGCGTCAGACGTTCTCTCTCTAGCCATTTACGAGTTTCAATCTCGACCATTAAAATAAAGCATCCAATGGTGATGAAAAGTTTTGTTCTCAAATTCAAACACAAAGCTCCTTTAGATATTATTTTATTCTAAAATACCACTAGTGGTTTTCTATGTCCCTTCAATCTCTTAGATTAGGCTTCTTAATCCCTAAAAATTAGGGATCCTTACAAGGCCCATGCAGGGTTCACCTTTTTTCCTAATGAGTGTGTCAAGACCAGGATTTAATCGAAGATGTAGTGTTAGGTCAAGACTGGATATACGAATATGAGGTGACCATTCAATTGGCTTTAGGATACATCTCAGCCAAGATAGGACATCGTGAAGTATTCAGTTCGCTAGACAAACGACCAATCAAAGCCGCAAGCATCGAGCCAAAAATTCACTCTAATGAACACAGTCATGAATGTATGTTCACTAGCACTATAGAAACCCCTTCATCAAGTACTTCATGTGAGGACACACTGAATCCTGCTTGCATACCATCTTCTAATCTAGCAAGTCACAAGAGTGTCATTCTATCTGAAAACAGCCGTAGTGAAGAACCATGCACAAGAGAGACTAGTCCTCTGAGTAATCCAAAGTCTGTACCTATTAGAATATACCCTATTCCGTACACTAAACAAGCTTGGATAAGAAATGATCAAAGGGATGCATATCTTCAACGACAGAAACATCTTCGACATCAGAACAACCAATCAAACAAGAAGGCAAATCATTTTGAACACCAAAGTCAATGACGAATTGCTAGGATATGGATTCCAAAGAAAGTAGTAGCCGCCCAACCAGATCGAGTGCAAATATGGATTCCAAAATCATGTGCTCCAAAGACGCTAAACCGAAACGATGAACCACTGCACAAGGAGAACCAATATGGTCTAAGGGCAAAACAGCCAAAAAAGAATAGCTACAGGAAAGAGAAGGAGTCTGCAGTTGCAACACAAGCCAGTCTGAGATTCAAAAAGCAGATAGAGCAGACGTACAACATGAGAAGCACCACATTCATCAGGCATGTTCGGGATACAATACGTCCCAACAGAGTAAAGTAGATTTGGATGTCGAAAGACAAGACAAGTTGCATGCATCATCAAATACTTCAAGTTGCACACAATTGGAGTTATCAAGACCCAAAGTATGCATGATAGGGCCACATTACAAGGCCAAGCATTCGGCATATCTTTCTTCTATTTCAAGATAGTCGAGCACATTTTCCTCTTGGGAAATAGGAGAGCACTTGTACATACATTAAGAAAATCACTCAAAAAGTAATAACCGCTTCGGCTATGACATAAATTTTATGTTTTTCTTTTCAGAAGAAAATATAAAAATACCTAAAATATGGAAAAATCCAGGTATGACCTTTCTCACACCCACGGGAAAGGGATGACACCATTCACGAGGAGAATTGCCAATCTAATAAAGGATAAATGAAGGATGATTCTAAATACTATTCGGTGACTAATTACTGCCATCAATTGAGTGCAGATGGCATCTCCCAATTCTGAAGCTACACAAGAGGAAGAGGTGCAACTTCTTCCATTGGAATCAATAACGAAAGCAAGAGGCCATTGGTTTCTTGATGACCAACCAGTATCGGAACTTATTTTCATGGAAACCATCAAAATCATGGATAGAGACCATTACTTCCCCATTATGTCACAAGACTTCAAGACTCTCGAACAAGGACTACCTCGAATCATGGATGTGTGGACACAGGCAGGCATAGAGGCATTTCTCAAATTGCCGATTTATCTACCAGATTTTCAAAGATGTACACAAGTGATGAATACACTGCAGCCTGCAGCGACGAAGATATTAGTTCTTGAAGCAAGAGCACTGGACAAAGTAGGTACCTGGAAAACCATTCAATTCACACATGAGATAATCAACAAAGCCTTCAGATGGAATCAAGAAGGGATCACTAATGTCAAAGAGGAATGTCATGATTGGATATCAACAGGACTGATATTGAAGATGTTGTCTGCCTAGTGCACCAACACTTTTGTTTCCCGAGTATGCATAGATACACAGCCCCACAAAAGATTGTTGTACAACTACTATCTCATGCAATGAAACAAGTTGGAAACAAAGTGAATATGACTCCTTATGTCCAAGAAAGATTATTTGAAGCCAAGAAGAAATGGGGTCAGAAGAAGTTTCTAAATGGCAGTTCTGCGTTAACCTTACTTATCTACGAGGCCCTCGATATGAAAAATTGTCTCCGTGAGATGCCAACCTCAGAGGGGTTAGCGCAATATGCCAAATCTGCTACGGTCCCCAAGAAAATAAAAGCAACTGTCGTTGTTGAAGAAGCAAGAACTAGTTCACAGAAACCCATGAGGGGTACAAAGCGCCTCAGAGAGGAGGAAGCCCAGGCTACACCCCAATCAAAGCGGACACACAGTTTACCAAAGATTCCTATAGGCCAAATGCCAATCACCAAGAGAGATCGTTCCGCTGCTCTGGAAGAGACACATCAGTACATGCAAGGGCAAGTGAATCTGAATGTTCAAGGTCATCACTACAGACAAGCAAGTGAAGAAAAGCAACAGCGGAGTAAAGAAAAGCCCCAGAACAAGCTGCCAGATACAAAGCACTGGGTTTAAATGATTCAAGCTCCAACGAAGAATCTAGTCATGAGAAAGATACATTGGATACTGATATAAGAACAGAAACTCACGAGGAAGACTAGACGGAAATTAATCAAGTTGAAGTCACACCTGACAACCAACAGTCGCAAGCGAAGAATATCGAACAACATGGGGATAAGGTGCACATGATTCAACTAAATGACCAATCGAAGATAAGTGTGAAAGAAGTCCCCATGAATAATGAAGCCCCCAGGCCCCCTATCAAAGAGGGGATACAAACTCCAGTAAACGCGGACTCAGACATATTACAAAACAAAGAGCCAATTGTATTCGAGGTGCCCGATGACACACCTCAAGGCAAAATCAATCACATGGAGGCTGAGCCAAGCATACAACTCCACATTAGGCAACCCCATGACACTACATTACACATAGCACAAGGAAAAGATGTGACAACAGGAGCATAATCAAATATTCCTAAGACCTGGTTAAATGTGGATGTTACTCAGTTAAAGCCAGTTGTAAAACAAATGATCCAAACGGCCATGGACACACAACAACAGATGATGGATATAGATGCAGACTATGATAAGGCCATGAGGGAAAAGAGTCAATTCCAAATCATGAGTGAACAATTGTCATCACAACTAATCCAGGCACAAAAAGAGATAACAGCCAAAAGCACAGAATTATTGGAGGTAAAAATGCAATGTGACACACTGATGAACTAGCATCACCAACTCCAGGCACAGCTCGCAAACCTACAAAAAGTATATGAAGCTAGCGAGGCTGACAAAGAGAAAATGAAAGCTAGAGGCACTTTACTCGAGAAACAATTAAAGGTGTACATGAAAGAGAATGACAACTTACACAATAGAAATAAAGAACTGATGAAGTCATTATTATATGATCAATCTATTGAACAGCAGGAGATATCCAAAACTAAAGAGAAAGAATTAAGAGATCAGATGGCACAATACGCATATTTGCTGAGACAAGAGCAAGAATTGAGAGAAGAATGGGAACGTAAGTACATTCAAGAAACAAATGAACTAAAAAAGCAGTTGAATATAGCACATGGGAAACTTGCAGCAAGCTACAGTGAAAATATGGATCACGTAGCAGAAATTGGAAATGAATTGCTTGCGGCCAAAGAAGCACTCAGAGCAGCCATGCAGGAAAGTAAAGAGAAAACTGAACGTATAGCCCAATTAGAAATCCAAGTCAAACAAAGCGCAACGATTGGGACACTAGTAGAGCCAGCTAAGGAAACTCCTACTGACGAGGTAGAGGTACGTCCTCTATCTCCCCCGATTTATCATTCTCCAATACATGAGCAGATGGCGGATATACATGATGATCATCCAATGCCATACACTGCAGAAATAAGTCAGAAGGAACGGGCACTAGTGGTGTCCCGATTGATAGAAAGTTTTGAAAACGAAGTCATTAAAGTAATGAAAGAAGCAAAGATTAGAGGTAAAGACTTGGAAAAGATCATGAAGCCTTTCAACATTCCGTACGGATTATTGAAAGAGAAAACAAAACAATATATAAAGAAGATTACAAAGAAAAGTCCAGATGAGCAGCTAAACTTCAAACATGACGCATTCAATTACACTCAGGAAGAGTTCGAAGCTGCACAACCGGTTTGGAGAAGGAAGTTTTTGGAGAAACATCCTACACTACGGGTGCATTGGCAAGCAGCACCGTATTTCCTACAGGTAAACCCTTCATTTTGTCCTATACCACGCCGAAGAGAAACCAAGGAATTTTTGGAAATGCAAAAGAATGGTGCTATAAATAAACAGTGGCTGAATTACCCTCTGCTTCCAAGTCTGCCACATAATTATCTACCTACAGAAGAGTATATGGTCAAGACCATCGAATTTCGGCTGCAGAATTATGCGAGAGTACTCGACTTAACTGTCAAAATGACAAATAAAATACTCAGTATGATACTTACAGTATTGAAGGTCTTCAAGCATGCAGCCTACACATTTTTGAATTTCATTGGTATTAATCAGGGAACATACATACTCATTTTTTATCTGTCCGTTATGCCTAGCCGGCCTACAATAATGGCCTATTATTCAAGGCTTATGTTTTTGCCAAGCACATATATGCAAAACATTCGAAGAAGCATTTTTTACCAGATTTTTTGAAATTGATTGAGAAGTCTTTTTAAAGATGTCCTCTAATTTGAATGCTAGATTAGTGGCATACGAACTGAGCTTCTTCGTGGACCATAGACAGCCACCCAATGACGGTGTGAAGGCAGAACAATGGAAATAGTTAATGATACGTGAAGCCAATTTGCTTAATGAAAGAGAGCAGAAAATATATAGAACATATGCCCGTCGCTCGTCAAAGCCTGTCGGGGATGACAGAGTCCAAGAGGGGGGCAGTGTTGAGGGAGAATCAAGCAAAAAGAAGAAAAGAAGAAGATAAAGAAAAAAGCTTCAATAAAAAGATATTTTATGAAGACATATCTCGGCAAGAAGCCCCACAGGGGCACGCAACACCCATCTCTGCACAGAGCCCCGCAGGGGCACATATCAAGGAAAAAGCACGTAGGTGGAAGGAGGAACCAGGGCCAACAAGTATCCATGAAGAAGTGCAAGAAGATATCCAGTGGTTCCGAAACCACAAGAGGGTGCTTCAACCTCTTGATCTTTGGAAGGTCCAGATCGAAGACTGAAGCATCACATCCTCATACCTTCCACTGGTGGCATGCGTGGCAACCCGACTTATAAAGCAAAACAAATGCATCAGGCCAAGAGAATGTAAAACAAGAATTAAGAGAGGCCATCAAAACCGAACACCTGTTTAACAAAAAGGCAGAACTGAGCAAGGGTTGCGAGCAATGAAAAGAAAAGAACAGGCAGCACAAATGCATCAGGCCGAGAGGATGTAAAAGACAAAATCAAGACCAGGGCCATTAAAATGTAATGCCAGTCTAACCAGTAGGCAGAACTGACCGAAAGATGCATGCGGACAACAAACTGAAGACAAGAAGTAAAGCCTGTCAAGGGACGACAGAGACGAAGAGGGGGAGAGTGTTGCAGAGCTAAAGAGAGCACAAGGCAGAGAAAAAGACGGGCCCCAAAATTTTTTTGATTTGGACATCCAATTTTTGTATTATAACCATTCTTGTAATATATTTTCCGATGTAAATGCACCAGAGGAGTCCTCTAGATGCATCCCCACAGAAGATTAGAAGCTTACCCATGTAAATTAGTAGGAAATTAGTCTTTAGTTAATAAAGTGCCGGTCTCTTGTGTGAAAGGACCATTTTTAGGGCACAAGTATATAAGTCAATTTGTGACTCATTGTAAAGACTTTTTGCCATTGTGAGAATCAAGAGCACAAAAATTCGAATTTGTGTCTTCTGCTCTCTGTATCTTCTTCTTTGTGAGCCTGTGTGCATGTGTATTGCTTGGAAAGAGTGTTAGGAAGTGTGGTCTATCCATGAAAGTGTTTGTTTGCTGTTGTTAAGGTGTGTGCGAAGTGTAGGAAGTGCTGAAGTGTAGGAAGGTTTTCTCGCAACTCAATATTTTGTTCATAACTTGAAGTAGGAGAGTCAGAATTGAGTGAAACTGCCACCACTGGATGCATCTTCTCGAGAGCTTCGAAACGCATATGCTAGTCGCTATATTTGGAGTTTGGAGCTGAGAGAAAAGCTCAATTTATAATTGGATGCTGTTCCAAGTATCGTGACACCATAACTGACAGTTGAAGCTTGTATGGATCAGTCTTTACCTTGTTTGCACTCTTTGAGTAGTTCATTTGCATTGATCATCATTTGAATGCATGTCCTCATACACTCGGTTAGGTTTGTATACTCATCGGATTGATAATTAAAGCGTGAATCCCCACTATATGCACGTGAGGGGGATTGAGGTATAGTCTCTTTCTCCACAAGTCCCTAAGTTGGTGCTTAGGTCAACAATCTAGAAATTGGAAGCTCTATCAACTTCATGTAAAGAATTCTTTCTTGAATGGATGAATTTTTGAGGAAGTGTATATGGCACAACCTCTTGGATATGAGGACGCACATCATCCTAACTACGTATGCAAACTAAAGAAAGCTTTGTATGGACTGAAGCAAGCTCCAAGAGCTTGGCATTTCATATTGGTGATTTATTTGCAAGACCAAGGATTCAAAGCTAGCAAGGCGGATACCTCTTTGTTCATAGAGAGGAATGGATCTGAAGTGATCTATTTATGTGTGTATGTTGATGATATTATTATCACAGGCAATGATCTTGAAGGAATCAAACAGGTAAAGATTAAAATGAAGGAGGAGTTCAAAATAACTGACCTCGGACCACTCACTTATTTTCTTGGATTGGAGTTGATCTACACAGGTTCAGGTATATACATTACACAAAGGAAGTATGTGCATGACATGCTCGTCAAGTTCAAGATGGAAAATACCAAGTGTGCAGGTACACCTATGGAGCAACATCATAAGCTTAGTGCTTATAAAGGAGAGCAAATTGAAGACATCACAAGCTATCAAAGCTTGGTTGGAAATCTGAACTATGCAACAGTCACAAGGGTGGATATATGCTATAGTGTTAGCATATTGAGTCAGTTTATGCATAAGCCGAGAAGACCACATATGGAAGTGGCCAAGAGAGTCCTCAAGTACTTAAAGGGGACTATGAATGCAGAATGGGCCGGATCTAGAGATGATAGAAGAAGCACATCCGGGTATATATCATTTGCAGGTTCAAAAATCATTTCTTGGTCATCCAAGAAGCAACCAACCGTGGCATTATCTTCTACTGAAGTCGAATATAGAGGTTTGGCTAATGGAACGCAAGAAATCATGTGGTTAAAGTCTTTGTACACAGATCTTGGACTTCATTCTACAACACCTCACATTTTTGGTGACAATACAAGCTCACTACATCTTGCAGCTAATCCGGTATACCATGCTAGAACCAAGCATATTGAAGTCCACTACCATTATGTAAGGGAGAAGCTAATGAACAAGGATATTCAACTATCCTATGTCTCTACAGATATGCAATGTGCAGACATGTTGACTAAAGCTCTTGATGGTACAAAGTTAAGTAGAGTCAAGTTGATGATTGGCTTGCACGAAATCAAGGACAATTGAAGACTTATTTGGAGGCCAAGCATGTTAGGCTTGAGGGAGAGCTGTTGGTGCATTCTACCCAACCCTAAATGCTTGATATGCTTGATATACTTGATATTATGATCATTTGTAAGTCACATGTGAGTCATGTGAAAAGGATGGATTACCTCATCCATGATGTAAAAGCAAATTCGTGGCTCTAACCACCTAAAACCACAAATTTTTGAGCTGAGGGAATATCTCTTAACTTTGGGGATCACTTGTAGGTGGAGCCATTTGAATTCAAATTCAAAACTCCCTTCAAGAATAGCTATAAAAAGAGCAAGAAGGATGAGGCGATTAGCAAGCCTTGTACTTGACCACTTCATGTCATTTTGTAGAGATTGAAGAGCTTATTCCATAGCTCTATTATTCTACTCCCATTGTGCAAATATTCATTGCCAATGTGGTTGTAATCATATGTGAATCTATACATTTATCATTATCTACTTCTCTGTTTTGTTCTCTGCTATACTCACTCAGAGCAATAACTTCACAAGGTCATATCTCGAGTTCTACTCAATATTTCTCAGTGTTTTAACGTGCGTTGGATAGCTCGTACTGTCTAGTTTTTGCATTCAAATTTTCATGGTCATTGAAGTTATATGCGGGAGATATATGCATTTTACTGCTCACTAGTCTATCTCTGCAGAGCCCCGAAAAGGGTGGGCATGTCTGAGAAATTGATGAATCTTGTTCTCAGTGCTTAGTCCATTATTTGAAGTGTTTTAACTTGGATTGGGAAGCATGATAAGTTTATTTTCTATGTCCAAAAGGGATTTATCTAATTCCCACCAGGTTTAGAGCACTGTTTAGTTTTTCTAGCAGGTGTATGTACAAAAATAGCAAGTCTTGGGAGCTAGTCATTTCGCAACTAGTGTGTCTTGACCTAAACTTTTGGGATACATGTTCCAAAGTACGTGGCTGGTATTTTAGTGGATTTAGAAAGCTCAAAGGGTCTACTAATCAACTCTGAAGTTTCAGTTGGCTGGTGTGAAGCCGGTTGTAGCAACACCAACTCATCTTTGGATTGCATCCACCATCTCTCTTCACAGTGGTATCAGAGCATAGTCAAGAAACATGGGAGATGGATTTCCCTCAACAATTGACAAATTGGATCGAAAAAACTACCTGGCATGGTCTCTATGGATGAAGGCCTACCTTCAAGGGAGGAATCTATATGGATTCATATCCGGAGATGAAGCAATGCCAACCATGAGGAACAAAGGGCACCAATCACATGAAGAAGTGGAAGGGCCTTCAAATTGGTGTGCGAAGGATGCACTTGCAAGGTCCTATATTCTAAACTCAATCTCTGATTTTCTTTTACCTCATGTCAAGGGATGCAAGACATCAAGAGAGACCTTAAATGCACTTGCTTCTTTCTTCTCTTCCAACACTCGAGCAAGGAAGAACCAATTGTGATGGAGTCAACGAAGGAAAGCCCGAAGCAAAGTGTGACTGATTATGTCACAAAGATGAAGGAGATTTCCGACCAACTTGGAAGCATTGGAGAGAGGTAATTGAAGAGGAGCAAATAATTAGACAAATCATAAATGGAATCATAGCATGCGACAAGTGGGAGACATTCACAATAGCCATGGATTTATACATGGATATGCATGTACCCGACCTCAACACACTCAATGGCCAACTCTTCACTCATGAAGCAAAGATTAGCAAAGCTGGTGAGTCCTTAAGAGGTAATCAAACTTCTGCCTTATATTGTGATAAAGCTAAGGTCAAGGACAAGTCAAAGAATAGGAAGAATGAAGATGAAGGTAGCTCTTTCCAAGCAAACTTTGCATGTAGAGGAAGAGCTAGAGGAATAGGCAGAGGTGGAAAGCAAGGCAGGGGGAGATTCCAATCATCCCAACCTTGCAATATATGTGTCTTATCTAATCATACTACTGAAGAATGTTTCACGAATCCAAGGAACTCAAGAGGAAGAGGATTCAATAAAGGTGGCTATGGATCAAATAGAGGCAGATACAATGGAAGCTACAACAACAACTACTACTACAACAACATTTACAACAATAAAAACTAATGAATCTAACTATGAAGAAGGGTAAGGATGATGATCACATATTTTACATTGATTTGGGATGCTCAAACCATGTAGGGAGAAATGTGGCTTTACTTTCTGATTTGAAAGATCCTCATAACAAGCATGAAGTGCAAACAGGAGATGACACAAATCACTCAGTGGAGAAGATAAGTAATGTGAAGACATCATATGGGAATATGAACCTCTTAAGCAAAGTCTTGTATGTTCCTACAATTACCAAAAATTTAATAAGTGTTGGATAGATTGTTGAAAAAGGATTGCATGTTAGATTCAACCGATTTGGAACATATGTTGAAGACCCAAGGCAAGGCTCTAGAAGGATTGCCAAAGGAGAAAAGACAGGAGTTTAAGATATGGCACAAAAGACTTGCTCACATTGGTGAGAGGACACTCAAACAAATTTGCAGGGACCAAAGTGTACTTGGTTTTCCTAATATCACAAGGCAACACATGATTTATAAGTGTGAAGCTTGTCAGCTCGGCAAGGCTCATAGACAACCTTTCAATAAGAAAGGATATATGTATCAAAATCCTTTGGATCTAGTGCACACGGATGTGTGGGGTCCAAGTAAGGAGCCATCTATATCAGGCTCAAGATATTATGTGTCTTTCCTAGATGATTGTAGCAGGTGGACCATTCTGTTTTTCATGAAGCACAAGGATGAAGTGTTTAGTTGATTTAAGAAGTATATTGCTCTTGTTGAAAACCAAACAGGTAGGACTTTGAAAAGACTCAGATCAGATGGTGGAGGAGAATACTTCTCTTCTAAATTTGATGCCTTCTTGCATGAAAGAGGCATTAAAAGGGAAGTCACTACAAGGTATACACCCGAACTCAATGGTGTGGCAGAGAGGAGGAACAGAGCTATTGTCGAAGCTGCAAGGTCCATGCTCAACAAAAAGGGATTGCCAAATTACCTATGGGTAGAGGGTGTGTCTATAGCCACATATCTCATAAATCGACTTCCATCTAAGTCACTAGATGGAACAACTCCATATGAAGTGTGGAATGGAAGGAGACCTTGTCTAGAGCATTGTAAAATCTTTGAATGCTTAGCCTATGCTCACATTCCTTCTCAAGTAAGAGGGAAATTGGATCCCAAGGCAGAAAAGTGTATATTTATTGGTTATGAACAAAACCAAAAAGGATATAGATTGTACAATCCAACCAATAAAGGATTTTTTGTGAGTAGAGATGTAATTTTTTATGAAAACAAATCATGGTTTGATGATGAGAGGAAAGTGAAGCTGCCTTATGAATTGGATGAAGATTTTCCATCACTTCAACCAAAGGAGCCAAAGCAGATTGAATGATTCCACGATTGACCTAGAAGACTTGGAAAGACTAAAGCTATGGAAGAACAAAGGTAAAGCAAAGATGCAGGATGCTACATATGGACCTGAGAGCTCACATCAACCACTTAGAAGGTCTTTAATGGAGAAGAAGAAACCTGACAAGTTTGGTTATGATACTTCTTTGGTCACCACACACTCGATCCACATTGCAAAAGATTCAACCAATGAAGAGCCTACCACATTCAAAGAAGCACAAAGCAAGAAAGCTTGGAGAGATGCAATGGATGAAGAAATGGAAGCCTTGAAGGAAAACAACACTTGGGAGCTTGTACCTAACAAGCCATCTATGAAGGTAATTGGATCTCGATGGATATACAAAATCAAGAGGAATCCAGATGGAAGTATAAATAGACACAAACCAAGGTTAGTTGCTGAAGGGTTTGCTAAAACCCATGGTATTGATTATGAGGATCCTTTCTTTGTTGTTGCAACAATGCCTACAATTGTGGTTCTTATTAGTCTTGCTGCATCTAGAAATTGGAAGCTCTATCAACTTCATGTAAAGAATTCTTTCTTGAATGGATGAATTTATGAGGAAGTATATATGGCACAACCTCCTAGATATGAGGATGCACATCGTCCTAACTACATATGCAAACTAAAGAAATCTTTGTATGGATTGAAGCAAGCTCCAAGAGCTTGGAATTTCATATTGGTGACTTATTTGCAAGACCAAGGATTCAAGGCTAGCAAGGCGGATACCTCTTTGTTCATAGAGAGGAATGGATCTGAAGTGATCTATGTATGTGTGTATGTTGATGATATTATTATCACAGGCAATGATCTTGAAGGAATCAAATAGGTAAAGATTCAAATGAAGGAGGAGTTCAAAATAAGTGACCTCGGACCACTCACTCATTTTCTTGGATTGAAGTTGATCTACACATGTTCAGGTATATACATTACACAAAGGAAGTATGTGCATGACATGCTCGTCAAGCTCAAGATGAAAATACCAAGTGTGCAGGTACACCTATGGAGCAACATCATAAGCTTAGTGCTTATAAAGGAGAGCCAATTGAAGACATCACAAGCTATCAAAGCTTGGTTGGAAGTTTGAACTATGCAACAGTCACAAGGGTGGATATATGCTATAGTGTTAGCATATTGAGTCACTTTATGCATAAGCGGAGAAGACGACATATGGAAGAGGCCAAGAGAGTCCTCAAGTACTTAAAGGGGACTATGAATGAAGGTTTGTTTTATTCATTTACTTCAGATATTGAGCTAAAGGTCTACTTAGATGCAGATTGGGCCGGATCTAGAGATGATAGAAGAAGCACATCCGGGTATATATCATTTGCAGGTTCAAAAATCATTTCTTGGTCATCCAAGAAGCAACCAACCGTGGCATTATCATCTACTGAAGTTGAATATAGAGGTTTGGCTAATGCAACACAAGAAATCATGTGGTTAAAGTCTTTGTACACAGATCTTGGACTTCATTCTACAACACCTCACATTTTTGGTGGCAATACAAGCTCACTACATCTTGGAGATAATCCGGTATACCATGCTAGAAGCAAGCATATTGAAGTCCACTACCATTATGTAAGGAAGAAGCTAATGAGCAAGGATATTCAACTATCCTATGTCTCTACAGATATGCAATGTGCAGACATGTTGACTAAAGCTCTTGATGGTACAAAGTTAAGTAGATTCAAGTTGATGATTGGCTTGCAGGAAATCAAGGACAATTGAAGACTTATTTGGAGGCCAAGCATGTTAGGCTTGAGGGGGAGCTGTTGGTGCATTTTACCCAAGCCTACATGCTTGATATGCTTGATATTATGATCATTTGTAAGTCACATGTGAGTCATGTGAACACCTCTTGTAAAAGAGTACATTTTATCTCTTGTAATTGAAAAAAAGAAAATAGAAAAGGATGGCTTACCTCATCCATGATGTAAAAGAAAATTTGTGGCTCCAACTACCTAAAACCAGGAAATTTTGAGCTGAGGGAATATCTCCTAACTTTGGGGATCACTTTTAGGTGGATCCATGTGAATTCGAATTCAATACTCCCTTCAAGAATATCTATAAAAAGAGCAAGAAGGATGAGGCGATTAGCAAGCCTTGTACTTGACCACTTCATGTCATTTTGTAGAGATTGAAGAGCTTATTCCATAGCTCTATTATTCTACTCCCATTGTGCAAATATTCATTGCCAATGTGGTTGTAATCATATGTGAATCTATACATTTATCATTATCTACTTCTCTGTTTTGCTCTCTGCTATACTCACTTAGAGCAATAACTTCACAAGGTCATATCTCGAGTTCTACTCAATATTTTTCAGTGTTTTAACGTGTGTTGGATAGCTCGTACTATCTAGATTTTGCATTCAGATTTTCATGGTCATTGAAGTTATATGCGGGAGATATATGCATTTTACTACTCACTAGTCTATCTCTACAAAACCCCGAGAATGGTGGGCATGTTTGAGAAATTGATGAATCTTGTTCTCAGTGCTTAGTCCATTATTTGAAGTGTTTTAACTTGGATTGGGAAGCGTGATAAGTTTATTTTCTATGTCCAAAAGGTATTTATCTAATTCACCAGGTTTAGAGCACTGTTTAGTTTTTCTAGCAGGTGTATGTACAAAAATAGCAAGTCTTGGGAGCTAGTAATTTCGCAACTAGTCTCTCTTGACCTAAACTTTTGGGATACATGTTCCGAAGTACTTGGCTGGTATTTTGGTGGATTTAGGAAGCTCAAAGGGTCTACTAATCAACTCTGAAGTTTCAGTTGGCTGGTGTGAAGACGGTTGTAGCAGCACCAATTCATCTTTGGATTGCATCCACCATCTCTCTTCACAGTGGTATCAGAGCATAATCAAGCAACATGGGAGATGGATTTCCATCAACAATTGACAAATTGGATCGAAAAAACTACCCGACATGGTCTCTAAGGATGAAGGACTTCCTTCAAGGGAGGAATCTATATGGATTCATATCTGGAGATGAAGCAATGCCAACCATGAGGAACAAAGGGCAACAATCACATGAAGAAGTGGAAGGACTTTCAAATTGGTGTGCGAAGGATGTACTTGCAAGGTCCTATATTCTAAACTCAATCTCTGATTTTCTTTTACCTCATGTCAAGGGATGCAAGACATCAAGAGAGACCTTGAATGCACTTGCTTCTTTCTTCTCTTCCAACACTTGAGCAAGGAAGAACCAATTGTGGATGGAGTTCACGAAGAAAAGCCCGAAGCAAAGTGTGACTGATTATGTCACAAAGATGAAGGAGATTTCCGACCAACTTGGAAGCATTGGAGAGGTAATTGAATAGGAGAAAGTCATTAAACAGATCATAAATGGAATCAAAGCAGGCGACAAGTGGGAGTCATTCACAATAGCCATGGATTTATACATGGATATGCATGTATCCAACCTCAACACACTCATGGGCCAACTCTTCACTCATGAAGCAAAGATTAGCAAAGGTGGTGAGTCCTCAAGAGGTAATCAAACTTCTGCCTTATATTGTGATAAAGCTAAGGTCAAGGACAAGTCAAAGAATAGGAAGAATGAAGATGAAGGTAGCTCTTTCCAAGCAAACTTTGCATGTAGAGGAAGAGCTAGAGGAATAGGCAGAGGTGGAAAGCAAGGCAGGGGGAGATTCCAATCATCCCAACCTTGCAATATATGTGGCTTATCTAATCATACTACTGAAGAATGTTTCACGAATCCAAGGAACTCAAGGGGAAGAGGATTCAATAAAGGTGGATATGGATCAAATAGAGGCAGATACAATGGAGGCTACAACAACAACAACTACTACAACAACAATTACAATAATAACAACTATCAAAGTGGCGAGAGAGGAAGAAGAGACTACAATAACTATGCACAAGACCAAATTCAAGGAGATTCATTATTGATTATGAATCTATCATTGAAGAAGGGTAAGGATGATGATCACATATTTTACATTGATTCGGGATTCTCAAACCATGTAGCAAGAAATGTGGCTTTACTTTTTGATTTGGAAGATCCTCATAACAAGCATGAAGTGGAGACAGGAGATGACACAAAGTACTCAGTGCAGAAGATATGTAATGTGAAGACATCAGATGGGAATATGAACCTCTTAAGCAAAGTCTTGTATGTCCCTACAATTACCAAAAATTTAACAAGTGTTGGATAGATTGTTGAAAAAGGATTGCAGGTTAGATTCAACCGATTTAGAGCATATGTTGAAGACCCAAGGCAAGGCTTTAGAAGGATTGCCAAAGGAGAAAAGACAGGAAGGCTTTTCACTTTTGAAGTGGAAGATACAAAGAACATAGCTTTGTTTAGCTATGGATCTCAAACTCTAACAGAGTTGAAGATATGGCACAAAAGGCTTGCACACATTGGTGAGAGGACACTCAAACAGATTTGCAGGGACCAAAGTGTACTTGGTTTTCCTAATATCACAAGGCAACACATGATTTATAAGTGTGAAGCTTGTCAATGCGGCAAGGCTCATAGACAACCTTTCAATAAGAAAGGATACATGTATCAAAATCCTTTGGACCTAGTGCACACGGATGTGTGGGGTCCAAGTAAGGAGTCATCTATATCAGGCTCAAGATATTATGTGTCTTTCATAGATGATTGTAGCAGGTGGACCATTCTATTTTTCATGAAGCACAAGGATGAAGTGTTTAATTGCTTTAAGAAGTATATTGCTCTTGTTGAAAACCAAACAGGTAGGACTTTGAAAAGACTCAGATCAGATGGTGGAGGAGAATACTTATCTTCTGAATTTGATGCATTCTTGCATGAAAGAGGCATTAAAAGGGAAGTCACTACAAGGTATACACCTGAACTCAATGGTGTAGCAGAGAGGAGGAACAGAGCTATTGTGGAAGCTGCAAGGTCCATGCTCAACGAAGAGGGATTGCCAAACTACCTATGGGCAGAGGTTGTCTATAGCCACATATCTCATAAATCGACTTCAATCTAAGTCACTAGATGGAACAACTCCATATGAAGTGTGGAATGGAAGAAGACCTAGTCTAGAGCATTGTAAAATCTTTGGATGCTTAGCCTATGCTCACATTCCTTCTCAAGTAAGAGGGAAATTGGATCCCAAGGTAGAGAAGTGCGTATTTATTTGTTATGACCAAAACCAAAAAGGATATAGATTATACAATCCAACCAGTAAAGGATTTTTTGTGAGTAGAGATGTAATTTTTGATGAAAACAAATCATGGTTTGACGATGACAGGAAAGTGAAGCTCCCTTATGACTTGGATGAAGATTTTCCATCACTTCAACCAAAGGAGCTAAAGCAAATTGAAGAAAATGATTCCAAGATTGACCTAGAAGACTTGGAAAGACTAAAGCTTTGGAAGGACAAAGGTAAAGCAAAGATGTAGGATGCTACATATGGACCTGAGAGCTCAGAATCAACCACTTAGAAGGTCTTCAAGGGAGAAGAAGAAACCTGATAGGTTTGGTTATGATACTTCTTTGGTCACCAAGCACTCAATCTACATTGCAAAAGATTCAACCAATGAAGAGCCTACCGCATTCGAAGAAGCACAAAGCAAGAAAGCTTAGAGAGATGCAATGGATAAAGAAATGGAAGCCCTGAAGGAAAACGACACTTGGGAGCTTGTACCTAACAAGCTATCTATGAAGGTAATTGGATCTTGATGGATATACAAAATCAAGAGGAATCCAGATGGAAGTATAAATAGACACAAAGCAAGGTTAGTTGCTAAAGGGTTTGCTAAAACCCATGGTATTGATTAGGAGGAGACTTTCTCTCCTCTTGCAAAAATGCCTACAGTTAGGGTTCTCATTAGTCTTGCTTCATCTAGAAATTGGAAGCTCTATCAACTTGATGTAAAGAATGCTTTCTTGAATGGATGGATTTCTCAGGAAGTGTATATGGCACAACCTCTTAGATATCAGGATGCACATCATCCTTACTATGTATGCAAACTAAAGAAAACTTTGTATGTATTGAAGTAAGCTACAAGAGCTCGTCAAGTCCAAGATTGAAAATACCAAGTGTGCAGGTACACCTATGGAGCAAAATCATAAGGTTAGTGCTTATGAAGGAGAGCCAATTCAAGACATCACAAGCTATTAAAGCTTGGTTGGAAGTTTGAACTATGCAACACTCACAAGGGTGTATATATGCTATAGTGTTAACATATTCAGTCAGTTTATGCATAAGCCGAGAAGACCACATATAGAAGCGGCCAAGAGAGTCCTCAAGTACCTAAAGGGGACTATGAATGAAGGTTTTTTTTATTCATTTACTTCAGATATTGAGCTAAAGGTCTACTTAGATGAAGATTGGGCTGGATCTAGAGATGATAGAAGAAGCACATTCGAGTATATATCATTTGCAGGTTCAAAAATCATTTCTTGGTCATCCAAGAAGCAACCAACCGTGGCATTATCTTCTACTCAAGTGTAATATAGAGGTTTGGCTAATGCAACTCAAGAAATCATGTGGTTAAAGTCTTTATACACAGATCTTGTACTTCATTCTTCAACACCTCACATTTTTTGTGACAATACAAGCTCACTACATCTTGCAGCTAATCCAGTATACCATGCTAGAACCAAGCATATTTAAGTCCACTACCATTATGTAAGGGAGAAGCTAATGAGCAAGGATATTCATCTATCCTATTTCTCTACAGATATGCACTGTGCAGACATGTTGACTAAAGCTCTTGATGGTACAAAGTTAAGTAGATTCAAGTTGATGATTGGCTTGCAGGAAATCAAGGACAATGGAAGACTTATTTGGAGGCCAATAATGTTAGGCTTGAGGGGGAGCTATTGGTGCATTTTACCCAAGCCTACATGCTTGATATGCTTGATATTATGATCATTTGTAAGTCACATATGTAGTCATGTGAACACCTCTTGTAAAAGAGTACATTTTATCTCTTGTAATTGAAAAAAAGAAAATAGAAAAGGATGGCTTACGTCATCCATGATGTAAAAGCAAATTCGTGGCTCTAACTACCTAAAACCACGAATTTTTGAGCTGAGGGAATATCTCATAACTTTGGGGATCACTTTTAGGTGGAGCCATTTGAATTCGAATTCAAAACTCCCTTTAAGAATAGCTATAAAAAGAGCAAGAAGGAAGAGGTGATTAGCAAGCCTTGTACATGACCACTTCATGTCATTTTGTAGATATTGAAGAGCTTATTTCATAGCTCTATCATTCTACTCCCATTGTGCAAATATTCATTGCCAATGTGGTTGTAATCATATGTGAATCTATACATTTATCATTATCTACTTCTCTGTTTTGTTCTCTGTTGTACTCACTCAGAGTAGTAACTTCGGAAGGTCATATGTTGAGTTCTATGCAACATTTTTTAGTGTTTTAACGTGTGCTGGATAGCACATAGTCTCTAGTGTTTGTATACACATTTTCATGGTCATTGAATTTATACTTTGGGAGATATCTGCATTTTACTGATCACTGGTCTATCTCTATAGAGCCCAGAGAATGGTGGGCATGTTCCAGAAATTGATGAATCTAGTTCTCAGTGCTCAGCCAATTATTTGAAGTGTTTTAACTTGTATTGGGAAGCTTGCTAATTCTATTTTCTATGTACAAAAGGAATTTATGTAATCCCTACGAGGTTGAGAGCACTGTTCAGTTTTTCTAGCAGGTGTATGTACAAAAATAACAAGTTTTGGGAGCTAGTCATTTCGCAACTAGTCCATCTTGACTTAAACTTTTTGGATACATGTTCCAAAGTACTTGGCTGATATTTTGGTGGATTTAGGAAGCTCAAAGGGTCTACTAATCAACTCTGAAGTTTCAGTTGGCTGGTGTGAAGCCGGTTGTAGCAGCACCAACTCATCTTTGGATTGCATCCACCATCTCTCTTTAGAACTATCTGTATGGTGTACCTTTTAAAGTATGCACGGATCATCACACTTTGAAGTATTTATGTTCCTAGCCTGATCTTCGAGGGAGACAGGCTAGATGGGCTGAGTTGATGCAAGAATTTCATATGGAAATTCAATATAGAAAATAAAAAATGAATACAGTTGTAGATGCATTATCTCGTATTTTGGATCAGATTAGTTTCATTGTTCTTGATAGTGATTTGATCCAGGAGATCAAAGATTCACAGATTGAAGATGATTATTGTTAGTCTATAATCAACAAGTTATCACAAAATGATAAAGATAAAGCATTCTCTAATTTTCAAGTGGAGCAAGGTTTTCTCAAAAGAAAGGGAAAGATTTGTGTGCTAAATTCCCAAGAAGGGAAGTTTAGAAAAGAAGTTATTTTTGAGAACCACGACGTACCTTGTGCAAGATATCCTGGTATAGAGAAAACTTTGCAGTTGATCAGACGTACTTTTTGGTGAACATTCTCAGTATGATAGAGGAGACTCTATCAAAATTTTCAAGAATATATAGTGCCAAGAGAGCATGGAACGGGAGAACTTTGCTAGTTCTTCTCATTTCATATAATTGGATTTATAAAAGTTGTATAAATTCCAATTTATTGTGATTTAATATTGGATTCAAGTCGCATGAGTTGATATTTGATGCAAGATGCATCCTTCACAACTCTAGTTGAGTTGATTTATTATATATTTTCTAATTTCTCAACTCAAGATGAGTTGATGTTAGAGATAGTTATGAGTGATGGATTCATAGGAATGACTCTATTCTTTCCATCGAGGGAAGGAAACACTTCAGGAACACTTCATGCTTTTGTAAATTTTTGATAATATCTCCCCTAAAAACTAGACTTTTAAACCAAAAACCCATGTGTCGGAGACACCCTTCACAAATGCCAAGAATCACATTGGAAAATAACAAATCCAATCATTCACATAGGCTAACATAACAACCAATCCAAGTGACAAATGAAGTGTGTAACGAAGGCTCCAACTTCGATCATCTACTTACAAAGAAATCAAAAAGTTATAAGTACAAATCAAGAACCAAAAACCCCTAAAAACTAGACTTTTAAACCAAAAACCCATGTGTGGGGATCATCCTTCACAAATGCCAAGGATCACATTGGAAAATAACAAATCCAATCATTCACATAGGCTAACGTAACAGCCAATCCAAGTGACAAATGGAGTGTGTAACTAAGGCTCCAACTTCGATCATGTACTTACAAAGAAATCAACAAGGTACAAAAACACATCAAGAACCAAATAATCTCTCTCACACACAACTACATGTGATATTAAAAAAAGAAGCCATATTTAAGTGTCATAAAATAAAATATGACTAGAATGCCACTACAATTGCATTGACAAATCCATGATCTCAAATCAAAGATGAAATATCATAAACTAGAATCAATATCACAATACCATCATACATGCCGAAATGTAACATCATCTTCTCTACTCTCATATGGAGGACCATCTACATGGCTCATATATAGTCAATGTGCTCTAACTCTAAAGCAAGACTCACACACTAATAGATCTATCTCTAAGAACTCCAAAGTAAAAAAAGAATTTCCCAAAGCATTTAGGGCTTCTTGGGTAAAATTCTACTTCCCTATATTTTTCTTTAGTGTTGTTAAGCTCTTAATCTAAAGTTATGGTCTTCATCAAACTGATACAAATCTTTACTTACTACAGAATGACACTTAAAACACATCAGTCAAAGTCCTTTGCTCAAGACATGCATAAAATATTGACCTACTTTCATGATCATGTTCAACTATAGTACTATATGTCTATATTTTGCATTTCGATGATCGTAATCTCCAAATTTGGATCGTATCCTATGAAAAAGGTCAAAAATATACTGTTCTGATCTACATACAACACTTTGAATCACTCCAACTCCATGCCTTTCTATGAACTTGTGATTACAAGATCTTTTCATGAGCTACATAAAACAATTTAAAAGGATGCAATCATAATGTGTGATGATTGTTTACCATTTTCCATGCAGTTCATTGATTTGTACCATGTTGATTGATTTGTATCTTTGGTACACAAAAAATTTCAGTCAGTAAAAGATTTCATTTTAATCTCTTTATGTGAGCAGATGGGATGCTGGAGACTGTTTTAGACATTTTATGTGAGCATATGAAAGAAGAGAGAAGCTGCTAATACAAAAAAATGCAAATCAGTTTAAGGAATCTTTGATCTATGATTAGCAAGTCGACAAAGTAAACATGCGTTCAGACATTTTCAACTCCATATGAAATTGAGACAGATCCTCCATATGATTTGTTCAAGATGTTATTTGATTTCAGGTGAGCTCGGTGGAAGAAGGCTCCAAAATACGTGGAAAACACCTGCCTCTGCCTATGTACTTACAGGGCATGCCAGCAGCAAAGGAGACATCTACATACCATCATGAAATCTTCATGGTGTGTGTTGCTTGGAGTGAAGGGGGTTGCCTGCTGAAGCTGCAAATGTCTCAATACGCCTAGTGAATGATGTGTGCTTGGTGACGTAGCTGAGGCAATTACTCAACCGTGAAGGCCATTTTTTGTCGTGCTGATTCTATGTCCTCTCCTTTCTGCCGACCTGTGAGTACGTAAAGCACAATGAATGTGCAGACTTTATGAAGAGAACCTTCTACTCGAAGATCCATATTCGCTTATCGTTTGTGTTATATCACTCACTGTCGCCCAGAATGCTAGGATCTGTTGTAGAAGATCACTTCTGACAGAAATTCCACAGTAAAGAGTCACAAAACCGATGCTCTTCTTCATCCCTGTAGGCGACTAAACATGGCCGCAGCTCCTGCGCCAGTGGAGAAACGGACATCTCCGGTGGTGACAAAAGCATCGCCTCGGCAATCTGTTCTATTGTGGGGTTCGGTGAAATGAGTATCCACTTAAATTCGTCTGCGTGATCTGTTGGATCTCCAAAGAAATTCTGCATCCGATCGTAGGCCATTCGATTGTTCTCTAAGACTACAACAGCAGGCGCCTTGGGAGAGCTGGAATTCGCCATCGACGAGGAGCTCTTGCTGATGCTTGCTATAGAAATGGGTGGCGGCTTTGTAAACGTCTTACGTTTCTTCTCGGAAGCACCGGCTGAGAAACTGCAGCTACCATTTTGGTGCAACCGCTGCGATGTTAATTGAAGATTACTCTCTTGAGATAAACAGCACCCCATATTCAGGCAACCTGATTGCACTCCATCCGGCCCAGATCGGTGCCGCTTCCGTGGCCCCTTAACTGTTGAACTCCTCAAGAAAGATGAGTTGTGCCTACCTGCTGTCACCGTGCAGTTGCCGTTACTGTGTTCAATAAAATAGGGGCCAGTCGAGACCGATAAGAAATCGGCGCTGTTGTTTTCATCGCTACGATCGGCCATGCAGCCAGCTGCAACAGCGATTCTTTGTATAGTACGCGGAGATAGACATGGCAGCTTTTTCAAAGCTTGTGGTAAAGATTCGGGCATGTTCATGCGTGCGGAGGGACCGCGCAGGCAGTAAGCAGCCACATCGAATGCGCGTGCAGCAGCCTCTGCGGTGAAGTATGAGCCGAGCCATAGACGAGATCGCTTCCGGGGCTCTCTGATCTCCGCGACCCATTTCCCCCACGCACGCCTGCGAATTCCACGAAAACCTGCGGGGGCAGCGGATGCGTCACGCCGCAAGGCGGTATCAGAGGGCGAAGGAACTGGAGGAGACGCCGCAACGTGTGCAGCGCTGGGTGAAACGATTTGAGGGGCATTGGAGCCCGGTGGCGGAGCTGGAGGAGCCAGCACGACATCGATAGCGGAGAAGAAAGCAGGAGCAAGGGAGGGTTCGATAATCTGCGCAATCTTAGAACCAGGGGATGCGGGAACACAGTGAGCCATATCGTGAAGGTAGTGAAGTCGAGTGAAGTAGTTAAAATGTTATATGCTGCCGGGAAAGCGACTGTAACACGGCCGAAGGTGCAAAGAAATTGAGGTTTCCGCGTTCGGCATTGCAAATGGATGCCCGGAATGCCAAAAGATTTGCATCACATATTGCGTCTGCAGGTCGCAAATTGGCACCCAGCTAAAATCCGATCGAATTGCAGCTGTCGATTTGAAAAAGACGTCTAAAGTTCTCATATGGATTTTTTTGTCACAAAGCAGGTATCCCATATGAATGGTCGGCACCGTATACCTGTTTTGAGCTTCTTTGCCATATGAACTCCTTCAAATAGTATAGTACCCATGGGAGCTCCATATGATGGTGGGCACAGTATTCCTCTTTTGAGCTTCTTTACTATATGAACTCCTTGAAATAGCATAGTACCCATGGGACCACTACATATCATATGAACTTCTTGAAATAGCATAGGATCCATGGGACCTACGTATTTCAAAGCCATAGTACCCCGTTTATTTATTTTTTTATTGAAAAGTTTGAAAAGAACAACTTGCGCACCTGAGACCCCTTTATCCTCACTTTGTAGGAGCTCTCACAATCGAATCTCCACCATGTTTACCACTACACCAAGAATTCCCAATGTCCACCACTAATCTCCAATTTATTAAATTAATATTTATATTTTTTAGTTGTATTTATTATCTGATGATTGTTTAAGGATTTCCTTGACGTGTCCAGCTTTGCATTAACTTAATACATGTTAAGAATTTCAAGAAGATTCCACATGCTTTTGGCGGGTTGGTTGAGCGCCTACCTCTTGAGGTGGAGGTCATGTGTTCAACCTTCCTATGGGTTGCTGGATATGCATATCTGAGTGTGGTCAGTCTACCCCATTGTAATGCTTTTGAACCTTTGAACTAGATACATTCGAACAATCCTTTCTTTGTGATGCTTCGACATTTTAACCCTTGCTTTGTGGCATGAGTGTGGTCAGTCTACCCCATTGTAATGCTTTTGAACCTTTGAACTAGATACATTCGAACAATCCTTTCTTTGTGATGCTTCGACATTTTAACCCTTGCTTTGTGGCATACAAAGACTCCCATAGATACTATGCCCTTCACTTTGTACATGTGTATTTATTATCTGAATATCGTTTATAGATTTTCCCAATGTATTCAACTTTGCATTAACTTAATACATGTTGAAAATTTCAAAAAGAGTCCATGTGCCTTTGCCGGGTTGGTTGAGCACCCTCCTCTTGAGGTGGTGTTCATGTGTTCAATTCCCCTGTGGACTGCTAGGCATGCATAGGCCTGTGTAGCCAGTCTACCCACTTGTAATGCTTTTGAGCCTTTGAAACTATATACCTCTGAACAATCCTTTCTTTGTGATGCTTCGACAATTTAACCCCTCCTTTGTGGCATATGAAGAGTTCCTTAGATACAACACCCTTCACTTGTACATTTGTATTTATTATCTCATGACTGTTTAAGGAATTTTCAAATGTGTCCATCTTTGCGTTAACTTAATAATTGTTAAGAATTTCAAGAAGAGTCCATATGCCTTTGGTGGGTTCATTTAGTGTGCACCTTTTGATCCAGAGTTCATGTGTTCAACCCTCTTGCACATTGTTGGACATGCATAGGTAGTGTGGCTAGTCTATTGATATATTTAGGTAGTGATGTGTGTGAACAAACTAGCACCATTGGGGTGCTTTGTCCCTCTTCTATGTGTATGTGTGTGTATCTATGAGTGTGTATGTGTTTATGTGTGTGTATGTGTCTATGTGTGTGTATGTGTCTATGTCTATATGTGTATGCATGTATGTATGCATATGTGTGTGTATGCGTGTGTATGCATTACATATGCATTATGTATGCATATGTGTGTGTATGTATGCATGTGCCTTATGTATGCATTATGTATGCATATGTGTGTGTATGCATATATGTGTGTGTGTGCATGTATGTGTGTATGCATGTATATGTATTTGTATGCATCATTATGTGTGTATGTGTGTATATGTATGTGTATGTGTGTGTGTGTCTATGTGTATGTGTGTGTGTCTATGTGTGTATATGTGTGTGTGTGCATATGTATGTGTGTGTATGTGTGTGTGTATGTGTGTGTGTGCATGCATACCTAGCTTCAACGAGTGCGCTCTTTCTTGCTCTCTCTCTCTCTCTCTCTCTCTCTCTCTCCCTCCCTCCCTCCCTCTCTCTCTCTCTCTCTCTCTCTCTCTCTCTCTCGCTCTCTCGCTTGTGCATCCAAATCCCGGCATAAATGTGCTGGGCGAAATCGAATTTTTATTTAACATTCGAGAGTTTCTCTTATGTGATGCTCTGGAACACAGGACGTCGCTTACGCGACACTAAAACGTCATAGCCAGTTTTGTGAACGCCACAAATAGCATCGCTATTTAGCGACGCTATTTGTGATGCATACTTTTAGCATTGCATAAGTGATGCTAGCATCGCTTATGCGACGATCGCTCGTAAAGAAAAAAAAACCAAAAAGAGCACCGTCGCTTATGCGATGCTAGCATCGCATAAGCGATGAATCCCGTTTTTTTTTCAATTCGGGGGCATCGCTACGCCCCCGTATTTCTTGCAGTGTTTCAAGTCTTACTTATGGATTCTCAAGTGCTATAAGTACCCATGGCATGCCTGATCAGTAAGGCCAAGGAATTGGGCTAGAAAGCAAGCAATTTTTCTCTTCCAATAATATGTAAGGAACAAAAGTCCATTCAAGAATATAAAAGCTTTTTTAATAAGAAGAACCACATTTAATGTGAAGTTGAATGTACAAAGACCAAGGCAAAAACGGATTTACAATATATCTACATATTTTTAGAAAAAGATTACATATGGATGTACATATAAGATCATCTTTTGTAACATGAAGATTTATGTCCTAATACAATATCATTACTCTTTTCAAAATATTTTGAATACTCTTGAATCTAGCAAATCTCTTCTATATATAAGATATTCATTCTTCTTGTAACCACCAAGAAGTTTTACATATGACACCCTAGTATCTAGTGTATAGCTAGAATAGCAAAGAAAGTAACCAGCTCTTGAAGCACTTAGCTCTAGGGCATGGGAAAGTAATAAAAATGCAATGGTTCTTGCAAGAAGCAAGACTCTAAAATCATCAAATGGGATGGGAAATAACCCATATATCTTGATAAAATTTTCAAAGAAAAATTCAAAATCTAGTTCTTCACTCTACAAGCCATAGACAGCAAAACACAAATCTATATTGATCCTTGTGAGATAGTGGATGAGTGAATGTATATCCACTATATTCAAAGCATCAATATTATCTATATCTCTCCTTGATCTCTTCCCTATTCTTAGATAATTATCTTCATATGAGATAGGTAGCTCCTCGATTCCTTCGCTCTACGTAGATAATTATCTTCATTTGAGATAGATAACAACAAAAGAAGGAATAAGTAATTAAGCATATTTGACTTATGATTCTACCATACAAATGATGCAAGTGATTAGGCTTAGAAGTAACTTTGATGTACCTAATTGTCTCCCATTGGTCATATCTTAGAATCATAAGATAAACTATGTATTTTGCTTATATCTTTTCTTATTATTCATTTCAGATGAGGGAATAGATAATTGCAAAAGAAATATGAAAAATAAGGTGGTGTATTTTGTGATCCTAAGACACAATCAACACAAGTGATTAGGCCCATCACTACAACATATGAGGGGCATACCGACGTTGCATATACTGAAGGTCACACTCGGCGTTGGTATGGGCGTTGGAAAATGTCACTTAGAGATACCCACAGTCAAGGGACCGCCGGTATGACCGTTTTAAACGGATCGTTGGTGTGGCCCGCAGCCGTCGGTATATACCGACGCTCATATTGACGCATATACCGAGGTCGAGTTTTAAACATACCGCAAATCCGAGAGCAAAACTTCACATTTTTGCACGTGTTTGAGTACTGTTTGTCTTCTGTCGAACTTGCACGCGCGAACCGAATTGCGACATGTATTGTCTTGTGTACACACACACATAGATCTCTCTCTCTCTGCACACACACACACACACACTCTCTCAGCTTAGATCTCACATCTTGGTAACTGTTGCGCGTACTGCTAGCATTTGTGTTTCTCTATGCTCAAGGTTTTATAATTTCTCTTTTCTTTGATTTTACAGAAGTTCTTTTGGCATCGATTGTTTGGAATTGGACAATAGGCGACATACATTACGCTTTGACGACAACAATCCAAAAGAGGGACATACTTGTAAGTGATTGTTTTATTCTCTATTGATAGAGAGAGAAGGAGAGAGAGAAAGAGAGAGAGAGAGATGAGAGAGAGAGGAGAGAGAGAGAGAGAGAGAGAGAGAGAGAGAGAGAGAAAGAGAGAAAGAGAGAGAGAAGAGAGAGAGAGAGAGAGAGAGAGAGAGAGAGTGAGAGATAAAGAATAATGAAAGAAAGGAAGATAAAGGTAGGAAAATAGAGCATACATACATACACACACACACACACATTTACACATGCATACATACACACATGCATGCTTACATACACACACCTATACACACATGCATGCTTAAATACACACACATATACACACATGCATGCATACACACACATACAAATTTACACACATGCATACATACACACACATGCATACATACACACACATGCATACACACATACATACACACACATATATACACATATGCATACATACACATACACACACATATACACACATACATACACACACACATATATACCCACATATACACACATGCATGCATACATACACACACATATACACACATGCATGCATACACACATATACACACATGCATACATACACACATGCATACATACACACACATGCATACACACATACATACATGCACACACATATACACATGTATACACACATACATACACACATATACACACATGCATGCATACATACACACACATACACATACACACACATGCATGCATACATATACACACATACACATACACACACATTTACAAACATGCATACATACACACACACATGTACACATGCATACATACACACACATATATACACACATGCATACATACACACATATACACACATGCATGTATACATACACACACACATGTACACACATGCATACATACACACACATATGTACATACATACTCATATACTCACACATGCATACATAGACACAAATACACATATACACACATGCATACATTCACACACACTAAAATCTGAATATATAAATAAATATATATATAAAATATGATTAGGGTTTTAGGATTAGGATTTAGATTTTTATAGATGTTTAAGTATTTAGGTTTTAGTATTTCAGATTTAAGTCTAAGTCTTTCTGATTAGGGTTTTAGGGCTTTAATACCTACATAACATATATACACAAACACACATATACATATAATACATGCATACATGTAGATACGCATGCATACAGAAATATACATATTTTAGGTTTAAATCTTTAAGATTTAGGTTAAATATAGAGAAAAATAAGAAAAAAAAATCTGAATATCTAAATAAATATATATATAAAATATGATTAGGGTTTTAGGATTAGGGGTTTAGATTTTTATAGGTGTTTAAGTATTTAGGTTTTAGTATTTCAGATTTAAGTCTAAGTCTTTCTCATTAGGGTTGTAGGGTTTTAATACCTACATAACATATATACACAAACACACATATACATATAATACATACATACATGTAGATACACATGCATATCGAAATATACATATTTTAGGTTTAAATCTTTAAGATTTAGGTTTTAGGGTTTCAACACCTACATAACATATATAGACACATACACATACACATATAATACATATATACATGTAGATACACATGCATACAAAAATATACATATTTTAGGTCTAGATCTTTAAAATTAGGGTTTTAGGGTTTAGGCATACATATAACTCAATTATATTTATATTAAGAAAAAACATAGAGAAAAATAAGAAAAAAATCTGAATATATAAATAAATATATATATATAAAATATGATTAGGGTTTTAGGATTAGGGGTTTAGATTTTTATAGGTGTTTAAGTATTTAGGTTTTACTATTTCAGATTTAAGTCTAAGTCTTTCTAATTAGGATTTTAGGGTTTTAATACCCACATAACATATATACACAAACACACATATACATATAATACATACATACATGTAGATACACATGCAAATAGAAATATACATATTTTAGGTCTAAATCTTTAAGATTAGGGTTTTAGGGTTTTAACACCTACATAACATATATACACACATACACATACAGATATAATACATATATACATGTACATACACATGCATACAAAAATATACATATTTTAGGTTTAGATTTTTAAGATTAGGGTTTTAATTAAATATATATAATTAAATATATATAATTAAATATATATAATTAAATATATAAAAATAGGATTACGTAAGGAAAAAATCTGAATATATAAATTCATATATATATATATATATATATAAATAAGATAATTATATACATAAATAAATATAAAAACAAGTAGTGTTTTAAATAGTTTAATTAAATATATGTAATTAAATATATGTAATTAAATATATAAAATTAAATATATAAAATTAAATATATAAAAATAGGATTAAGTAAGGAAAAAATCTGAATATATAAATATATATATATATATATATATATATATAAAATAGGATAACTATATAGATAAATAAGTATAAAAAGAACTAGTGTTTTAAATAATTCAATTAAATATATATAATTAAATATTTATAATTAAATATATAAAAATAGGATTAAGTAAAGAAAAAATCTGAATATATAAATAAAAATATATATAAAATAAGATAATTATATACATAAATAAATATAAAAAGAACTAGTGTTTTAAATAATTTAATTAAATATATATAATAAAATATATAAAAATAGGATTAATTAAGAAAAAAATCTGAATATATAAATAATATATATATATATTTAAAGTAGGATAATTATATAGATAATAAAATATGATAAGAACTAGTGTTATAAATAAATAAATGAAATATATATGATTAAATATATAAAAATAGGTTTAATTTTAATCATTTTAAATAGAGTGAATATATATACACATACACATACACACATACTTATACACCTATCTATATTCACATATATATACAGATACACATATATATACAGATACACATATATATACATATGCATACATATATATACATGTTTTAGGTCTAGGTCATTTTGATTAGGGTTTTAGGGTTTTAACACCTGCATAACATATATACACACATACACATACACATATAATACATATAGACATGTATATACACATGTGTATAGAAATATACATAATTTAGGTCTAGATATTTAAAATTAGGGTTTTAGGGTTTAGGCATACATATAACTCAATTAAGAGGAAAACAATATGAATAAATAAATAAATATATATATAAAATAGGATCAATTAAGAAAAAATCAGAATATATAGATAAAATAGGATAGTTATATAGGTTAGGGTTTTAAGTTTTTTTATGTATTTAAGTATTTAGGTTTACTATTTCAGGTTTAAGTCTTTAAGAGTATGATTTTTAGGTTTAATAAAAAAAAAAAGTTCTAAAATGTCCATATTGTTGTAGATGGCTTCTTTGGATCCTGAAGAGAGAATGGCATGTCCTTGCACACAATGCAAATATCAAATTTATTGGAAACGATGCATTTGTACTGCACATGTTAGAGAGTATGGATCCTTTGATAGGAGTCCACTGGAAAACCTATGCTATCATTTGCATGGTCCCCGAGGTGAGCAGATGGACCCAAACGACATTGCACCGGTAACCTCTTGTGGACAAAAGAGAGCAAAAAAGGACTTAGACGTACAAGCAAGTACTAATAATATTACACAGAATGAACATATGGAAGAGATTTCATTTATTGAATTTATTTGTGTTAAATTTCTCATGTATGTTCCTCTAATCTTTTGTATATTTGTTTCAGGAGCCGGCAATGGGTCATCCTCCAACACGAACGGAGGAGTCTTACGGATATCGTCATGGGTTGATTGCACTATTGGAGGACTTGGAAGGACGCGGCGTGGTCGTTTCATGGGACCGTTTGCGATGAGGTAATTAAATTATAAACTTGGTTTTTACTTGTTGTTTGTAATTTTCATGTGAATTTATCTCATTCCATTAATGTTCTTTGTTGCAGGACTGTTGATATGGAATGTTCTTTGCATGTGTATGGCAGTGGAACACCAAAATTTTGTATTTGATTTTCATATGGCAATGCATTGCTTTGCCACATTTTGTAAAAGCGTCATATATGACAATGGTTTGCCACACTCTTGTAATGCTTCATTATTAAAATATATAACTTCTTTTGTACATGGTTCATGGTTCATTCTGATTATCTCTTTTGTGTCCTATAATACTCTGTTTCATGAAATCATATTTCGGTTGACATTAGAGTACACATCACATGTACTCGATTTTTTTTTGGTAGAGTGTATTGTTTTTTGTTAAGCAACATCATGGTAATGTTGCTGTAGCAAAAGACAGCACACTCTGCCCAAAAAAAATTTTGCAGGTATGGTCGTCGGTATAGGTGATGGTACTCCCAGTATTGTCATCGAATAAGCTTCGGTACACCCAGCAAGCAACAATATACGCGACGGTATACCCAACAGAGGCGTCGGTATGGGCGTCGGTATAAGCGCCGCTATTACCGATGCATATACTGATGCATATACCGACGCACATACCGACACCCATACCGATGAATATAGCGATGCTCTAGTACCGATGCGCATACCGCCCTTTACACCGGCGTCGCGACAAATAAAGCCGCATTCATTTCCCTCGGTAAAAACCTCAGTATATCATCGATATGTTGTAGTGCATCTAACGTTTTTTTGATGAGGCTAATCGGTTGCATTTTCTAAAAATGGAGGAAATCCAAGAGAACTAGTATTTATAGGGGAAAGAAAAATCTATGTGGATCAATCATATCTTACCACATGCAAAACCCCAACCATCAAGTGATGTGAACAAATGAGGAACAAACATGTGTCAATGTTCTTGGGATTCACAATCATAGGATGATGTGGACCAACCAAAAGGTCCCATGTTGCACCAATGGTTATCTTCTGAACAGATCTATATCAGCTCCTCCTTCATTTGTGGCATTTATTTTGTATAGTCTCTCAAGTCTTCTTTGCACTCCTCCCATCCTTAGTTTTTCATTGTTCACTATTTTGCAAGGAGCATCCACCTCTTTCTCATAAATGGAGGGTACGTTTGCTTCATTATTTTTGTGTTTTTGGAATGGTCAATGCAAGTGATTAGGGCAATAAAACAAATTGTGATAGACCTAATCCCTTACATTGGGCGTGTATATTGGCTATGCTTGTAGAAATGTTTGGACATGTTTCCTTGTTGAAATGTCTCATTTTGTAGCTCAGTTTACCCAATAAAAGCTTAGAATACAATTATCACTTGTTTTCTATGTATGATGATAATTATTTTCTTTGATTCAAAATCTGGATACATCCATACTTCAAATTGAAATTTTGGATCTCTAAATCTAATGGTGTCCGATTTCCAAGCTATATTCCCAACTTCTATATTCATATCTTAGTACTAGGGAATTTGAAAAGATTTTACATGAATTTGAAAGAGATTCATGACTTTGATTACATCAAATGATGGCTCCTAGTTTTTTAACTTATTTGCTACTTGAATTCTTACATAAAACATGATCAATGTCTACAACTCAAACTCTCCTATTCAACCACATTGTTTTTTTCTATAAAGACATGTTTTTGAAGCATGGTACAAAATCATGAAGATGAAAGAACCATTAAATATTGACATTCTATGAGATTTGGGTTGGTGACATTTTCCCATTGAATGTCATCTTTGATCTCTCTCAAAAAACTTCAAACTATCCACTACTCAAGAGAGTCCTAATCTAATGAGCAAATGATAGGATCTAAGACATAAAAAAGTTCTTCATACGCATTCTTCCATGGTGATACTTCATATTCTACAAAATTTAAAAAATAGTTGCATGGTATTGAAAGACATAGGAGATTTGTCCACATATATTATGTCTACATAATGCTTGTGAATGAATTTGTATGTTCTATTAAACATTCAAGAGATTGTCATTCTAGATGGATGGAAAAATATCAACAACATAAAAAGAGCCTTCTTAAAACACAATAAGAAATGAAAAATATGTAAAAAAGATTCATTGTAGAAATTTACTTATAGTGTGACATAAATTGTAGATGATTGTTAAGCACCGGATCCTTTGCAGTATTCACAAGTTAAACTCTCACAACAGAGCCATATCTTCTTAATTAAGAACCTAAAATAGATCCTTTTCAATGATTACTTGTGTGCTCCATTTTAAATTTCTTTATTCCATGTGTACCTATACAAGTGGGTAAGATAGTCACCAATCATCCACTTCAATGTAAAAAGTTTTCCATAAGGAATACTCTCTTCTCTTGTAAACCTAACATGAAGTCATGCAATTGGCAGGATGTGAAGAAGAAAAAGCCATCTGAACACTTAGAGAACGTTTTCAAAATAGACAATGTTTGTGTTGGAGTAAGAGGTTTGTGGAAGCACGCAAACAACACAAGGAAGAAGAAGAAGAAGATAGGAGCACAAAACACAATACTGAATGTATTACCACTAGAATGTACAAAGATAAGTGGCCCGTTAGGGCAATAGGCATATATACAAGCCGGGGGAAAAACCTCCTAATGAGGGAAAAAAGTGCCTCGATGGTCCTAGAGTGTTCCCACACATCACTACCTCAATATATCAACAAATCCCCCTTGGGAGTAATGCTTTGAACAAGGAGCTAGCACTCATGTATAAGGAAGTGCTAAGCTATGTGGAATCAATCCACCAAAACCCAAAGCTTTGCGGAAAGCTTTAGATGTCTCCCTAGGTAGAGCCTTCGTAAAAGGTTTGCAATGTTCTCCTACACGGGCACATATACCAAGCTGATCTCCCCAGTGGAGAACCTCTCCTGGACATAATGATAATGCACCTCAATGTGCTTAGTGCAAGCATGGAACACAGGGTTCCTCGCAACTGCCAATGTGCTTTGACTGTTAGTGAATATGGTGGTGGAAAAGATTGACCAACACTCAAATCATCCATAAGGCGTATAAGCCACACACACTCAACACTCGCTGTGAAATCTACCCTATACTCAACCTCACAACTCAAAGTGGCCAAAGTAGGCTGCTTCTTGCTCAACCAAGATATACATGAGCTACCAAGCATGATGCAAAAGCCACTAATGGACACACGTGTAATAGCAACCAACCCAATCACCGTCACAAAAAGCATGAAAATCTAGCGGTACTGATCCCCCCTTGGGATAAAACAATCCAAGTAGTCAAGTACCATTCAAGTAGTGAAAGATGCACTTAATCGCCTACCAATGCTTAACACGTAGGCAATGCATAAACCTGCTCATTTGTGACACAATAAATTGAATATCTGGCCATGTAATGCACAAGTAAATCAACAATCCAACAACTTGTTGCTAGTCAAGAGCATCAAATGAATCTCCGACATCATGAAAACTCAATCATATACGTGTCTCCATAGGAGTGGCAACAGGCTTAGAGTCTTCAAGGCCAAAACACTGTAATAATGTGTCAATATATTTCCTTTGACACAAAAACATTCCACTTTCAACTTGCATAAATTGAATGCCCAAATAGTGATGCAAATGCCCCAAATCAGACATCCCAAATGAGGCATGCAAATTAGCCTTAAAATCAGCAATATGCAAGTCATGAAGAGCAGTGAGTAGCATGTCATCAACATCCACCACAATGATGAGAAGCACATCATTAGCATGCTTAACATATAAAGTGCTTTCACTTGGACAGTTCTCAACACCATGTGCAATGAGATGTTGGTGCAAGGCAATCAACAATTGAAGTTTTGGTGAAGTTTTGAAGTCAACGATTGAAGAAAATATCAAGATATGAAGCATGAAGAAAGTATATGTTCAAAGGATGAAGATGTGTATACATATGTACATTAATTCAGAGATAGCTCACTTATACTTTTGTATGGTTATGAGCTTGTACATATTTGCCTATATATACAAGTAAAAATGTCGGGGCAAATATGAGAGAGCATGTGAATAGAGAAATTAGAACTTGTATGTCATTAGACACTTTAGAAGTGAGTAAGATCTCTCTCATCACTTAGATGTAAAGTCTTTCAGAAATGAAGAAAAGTTGCGCCTGATATTTCTGAGAGTTCTCCTTATGTGTTGAATCTTTTGTGAAATGCTTTTGTACAAGTCTAAGTCTATAGTTGATTGACCTCTTTACAAATTTTCAGCTTTTAATTGTAAACAGGCTCTAAGAATTATGAGTAGGAACATTCATATGTGAAGAAGTGTTGAGTGTCTTCTGAAACAGGTGCAATCTCGATGGTCAAAGAATTGATCGTTTCTCAGTGCACAGTGTAAAACAGCGAGTCGTAACAAACGAGAACTATGTCGTAAAAAGAGAACACTCTCGTCAAAAATCAACCAAATGGCAGCTTATGTTTGAGATTCCTTTATACCAGTATACATATATTACAAAAATGAGGTGAAAACATGTGATTTTTGACATTTTTTGTCATTTTCTCATAAAAAAAGAGCTCAAAATGTAGTCAAAATTTCACTATATAAGGCATTGACATGTCCCAAAATGTATATGATAAGACATTGACATGTCCAAAATCTAAATGATAGGACATTGACATGTCTAAAATCTATATAAAGAATGTAGAACTGAATAGTTCTTATACAAAAATAACATTTTAGACATATTTTTAATGGGTGGATATCTGATTGTTAGTCAAAATTGCTACAAAACATGGTTTCATTAACCAAACTACTTCGAGGCATTTACAAAAGCACTAAAAATGTCTGAGAGCTTCAATGCATCTCACAACTTTGTCGATCTATGTCTACACCCTCATCATCTGATGCACTTGATTCAGTCTCATACTGTTGAGAGCTCTCTTCTTCTTCTTCTATATCCACAAGAGCTCTGTCTTCATCCACGTACATACCAAATTCTGTAGGATCATGCACAACTTTTCTTGTTTGCCTATGATTTCCTGTACCACATACATCTGGAAGCTTTTGTTTTATCATGTTGATGGTTGCTTTCCTCAAGTGACCTGTTTTTGTCAAGGAAAAATCATAAACAAGAATATCTACATCATCCATTTTAAGAGTGGATGTGCTTCGAATATTCTTTTTCTTTTTTGAACCTGTTCGTTTAGTATCACACACCATTTCTAAGTTATATTTACCTGTGAATGCATTACTACTTTTAGTGTAATACCAATGCACCATCAAAGCCTCTATTCTTCTCTAATCAATATCTTTAGTTATCTCTAAAACCTTTGCAATCCAAAATGGTCTGGTAGCCTCATCACCATCAGCAAGAACTGCAATAAGTGTTCCAACATTTATCTCTATTAAATTTCCTTGCCATCTTGCTTCTGCCTGTTTTGTCATCCTTGGGCCTACATAAATATTTCTTTCTGGTGGATGTATAAAACTTTGAAGTGCATCTGCATTACATGCTTGGGCCACATTCACGGATCTTTGTGTACAAAAATCCCATGTGAATGGAACATCAACTGGCCAGTGACCTGCAATTGTATACTGTATAATCTCTTCTTGATGATTGAAAAAGTCCTCCCACCAAGATACATCTTGATCTCCAGCATATTTTTTTGCACGCTCAATATGTCTCTTCTTTTCAATGAGTGCATGCATCCAGCTTTTACTTTGATCAACCACATTTCCACATCTTTCTGTATTGTTTTTATCTTCATATGGTGATTGTTCTGCACCATACACTGTCACAGTAGACAAATTAGGCACCTGCAATAAGAATCTGCATCCCTCTTTAGGCTCCCACCCAAGAGAAGATGAATACTGCTTTGCAAATAAAAGGGTTATTTCATCAACCCTCCTCATCAAGAATACATGGTTGAAACTAATATTGTGCAATGGAGCCAAAACCTTAGCACTGTTATCAAGGCCCATTGAGCAAAAGTGCTTAAAGTCATAAATCTGTGTAAGGTGTTGAACTTCTGGTTTTGGAGTATATGCTTCTGAAATCAACTCAGATAAAATTGGAAGAGTAAAAGCATTGTTACGTGCCAACTTCTTAGAGAAAGTACTGAACATTTGATCAATGTGATCATGAGTGTGGCCAACCAGAAGGAAATTTACCTTAACCTTCTGAAATACCTGTTTTTCAACAAGCATGCTTAAATATCCAAAGACTGTAGAATTTTTATTCTCTCTTGCAGTATTATCTAGTTGCAAATATAGAGTTGGTGGCAAAAGACCCTTCCGTGATTGCAAAACACGATGAATGACAGTAACTGTAAGGTTTGGATCATTATGCACATTCGGATATGTGAAGAAAACCTTGGACATTACAGTTCCATTGTATACCAAAGCACCAACCAAATGCATTTGCACAAGGACTTCATCTCCAATGTCCTTAGGGATGCGATAAAAATGTGGCAAACATTTTTTGATCCATACCATCGATCAACAAACACATATAACGCTCCGGATTTCTGAGTGCTTTACTTCGATGATGAATTGCTTTCTTTCTCTCTAAAGCTTGACTCTCACGATGGTTGTTAAGAAGGTTTTTAAAATTATTCTTTTCCTGTGGTGTTGTAGCCCCTTTTGCCATGTTTTTCAAAGTGGCGCAAACTGAACATTCACCCATTCTAACTTTACGAGGAATAGAAACATTGTTAAACTCTTCCTTCCATAATCGAGTAAAGTGACGATACAACACATACTTCTCATTTCTATTTTCCATGTCTTCTCTATATATTTGAAATACCTCTCGATGAGTAAAGTTATCTGACAAGTGCAACCTTCCAGTTGTAGGCATAACCTCACAATGCAAGCTAAAATAGTTCATCATCCAATTCATTGCATGACGTCCAACAGATCCTTTGGTCCCAACATGGAACGTATCCAAAATGAGATCCCCATTCAAAAGCCCTTGTTGAACCCTATGTATTCTAAAATTTCCTACACCCATTGCAATTTTAAATGCAGCCCTACAACATCGCATCCCTTGACTAAAGAAATATTCAAAACCAACACGTGTTACTGACATGTTATCCTCAATCATTTGCATGCGAGAAACAAGGTATATATCCTGCCTTTCACTATCTAAATGGAGGAATTTTTCTCTTAGGTGCTTTAGTTTCTTCATTCCTAAATTGTACAAACATTTCAAACCACAACAATGCTTCACAATATCCAATGCAATCTGTCTATCTGAAGTAAGAAATTTAAATCTTTTTTGACTTACTTCACGAGGCCTTCTTTTAAATTGTAGATTGAGCTTGCTTTGCTTTTTCGTTGCTCCACATGCACTTGAGTCAGAAGGGAGATCAATGGTTGGATCAGATGGGAGATCAAGAGGTGCATTTGGTTGAGCAGCATTGCACTGTGAATTGGATAACTTAAATGACTCAACAGAAAACATGGAACCATCAGCACGTCCTAAATCATAGGGATCATCACTTCTGTGGAAAGGATCAACTGAGAACAATGAATCCGAAACTGTATCAATATGAGCAGAAGAAGCTGATGCCCAAGCATCCACTGAGAAGATTGAGCTCATCTTCACTGAGTTCACAGAAGACTGAAGATGAATGACCTTTTTAAATAAGTAGAAATCCGAGATCAAGTGAAGATGTCACATCAAATGTCACATCAAGAAGATATGAAATCAAAAGTTTATTAAAGTACATTAAATAACATTAAACATCAAATTACATCAAATAACTTAATTACTCAAGTATACACTAATAAGGGAACCAAAGATTTGATTCACTTTTGAAATGAGAAACACAATTGATTTCTAACTAGATATGAGTCATTGAGTCTTAGCATTGTGAGTGAATCAAAATATATCCAAGTTGAGTGTCAACTGGATTATATATTAAAATTGTTTGTAGTAGTGCCATTGAAGACTATACAAGAAGAAATTTTACCTTTGGTACTAAATAAGATTTCAAGGATTAGGTTTCATTGTAGTCTTGGCTAGATCTCAAAGAGGTAGATGAAAGTATATTAAAAAAGAATTATGTGTAAAAGAGGTACTTGGAATGTTTATTCATACATTGATTTTCCATTTCAGTAATGTGTTACAAGATAAATGTGAATATGAATTAAAGTGAGGAGGATAACACTATAAAGATGTCATTAATCTCCCATATTCAACACAACTTAGACTTGAAGTGTAATTTCCATGCAAATGTACATAAATAGTTGCAAGGTTCTTTACTTGAATGTTTATTCATACATTGATTTTCCATTTCAACAATGTGTTACAAGATAAATGTGAATATGAACTAAAGTGAAGAGGATAACACTATAAAGATGTCATTAATCTCCCATATTCAACACAACTTAGACTTGATTTTCTCCCAAGCAAGAGATTCTAAGAAAAAATTTCTACATGAGATTAGACATCCTCATGTACATACCATACTCTTGCCATTGAAGTGTAATTTCCATGCAAATGTATATAAATAGTTGCAATGTTCTATGAATATTTCATTAAAGTGGCTCTGAAACAGCCTATTTGTGTGAGTGGTATTCCCTGGTTAGATTGGTTGACAGATATAGTTAGCAACTGGACTCATTCAGTTAGATCCAGTTAGTCTCTGGTTCAAGTTACCCAATTGCCTATAAATAGCAGAGGAGGAGATCATTCTCATTTTCAAAATCCACGAGCAACAGAGAGCAACAGAGCATAGACAGCTATGGAGCACAGAGCTCAGCATACAAGCAAGGCAACTATGATGGAGAAGAAGAATGTTGGCAAGAGTACCAAGAGGTAGGCAAAATCATACCATAAAAAAAGATTCCTAAAAGATTCCCTTTGTATGTTTGTGTAAAGAGTCTGCTTTCTAGGTTTTTATTTTTCTTAGCTCTAAAAATACAGATCCAATGAGGGTACAGCTCGATGCCTGGCATCGACTTTTAGGTGTAAGTCGATGCCAGGCATTGACTTGAGGCTGCAAGTCGATGCCAGGCATCGACTTGCACGTGCAAGTCGATGCCAGGCATCGACTTGAGGCCTCAGGTCGATGCCTGGCATCGACTTGCACCTGAAAGTTGATGCCAGGCATCGACTTTGTGTGCAAGTCGATGCCAGGCATCGACTTGCAGGTGCAAATCGATGCCAGGCATTGACTTGAGGCTTCAAGTCGATGCCTGGCATCAACTTGCACCTGCAAGTCGATGCCTGGCATCGACTTGCAGCCTCATGTCGATGCAAGGCATCGACTTGCCTGGCATCGAAGTTTGCCTTAAAGTCGATGCCAGGCATCGACTTTAGGGTGCAAAGTCGATGCCAGGCATCGACTTTTGGGTGGAAGTCGATGCTAGGCATCGACTTTTAGGTTCAAGTCGATGCCACGCATCGACTTTTAAGTTCAAGTGGATGCCCGACATCGACTTGCACACAAAGTCGATGCCTGGCATCGACTTGCACTTAAAAGTCGATGCCTGGCATCGACTTGAACCTAAAAGTCGATGCCTGGCATCGACTTGGGCCTTTGAAAACCACATTTACGTATGAGCTGATTATTCCAAGCGCCTTCAGGGATGCAGAGTCCAAGAGTGAGAGGCCCTTCAAGAAACTGAAAGTCACCATGGGCTCTGGTGATCAGCAACGTGACAAAGGCATTGGTCACCAAGCGAAACCAAAGAAGCTTATTGTATCCTTATCCTCTGAGAAGGCCAGCAACCCGCTAGGAATATCCTCAGGTGGACAGAGTAGCATCAAAATTCCTGAGGATGATCCAACTATGAAGGATAGGTCGAGGGACGCTGAGGTTTTAAGGACAGATCGTCCACTGCGGGACATGACAAATCTGGAGTGGTGCCTTCAGTATGTTGAAGAGAAGAATGCAGTCCTTGTGTTCGCAGGGGCATATGGGAGAGGAAAGATCACGACAACACAAGGTTTTCAGTATGGCCTTGTGTACAAACTGGATTATGAAGATGAGGATTCTGACAACCTCCTTTTCTTGGTAGAGACATCGAAAGGTTTGAGAAATGTTATATGCAAGATGGATTTCTTGTGCCCAGAGTGCTGTGTTCCAGATTGTCTAGCTGAGATATGCAGGGACTCAGTCAATCTTATCAAGGACTTGATGCCATGGATCCAGGGCAACATCATGCCAACACAACAGAAGATGAAAACCCCTGTAAAGGCAAGGGGTAAGCAGAGCGTGCAGAAAAAGCTTCAAAAGAAAAAGAAGAGAATTTCAGAAGAGGAGTCTTCTGACTCAAGCTCTAGCTCTGAGGATATAATTGTTGCACCTGGTGGAGAGCTTGCCTCGGGTGTTCTTGGTACTGAGCAGAACAAGATGAGGGAGGATATAGCTAAAAGAAAAATTGTGAAGAAGGGGCAGTTGTTCCACCTGCCAATCAATATCATCCACAGGCCACCAATAGATCCAGTCACAGGGAGGAGGCCCCTTGAGATCAGGAAGCCACACAATTTGCATGTGCAGAATCTTAAGAAGAAAATGAGAATAAATCCTCATGCTACTGTTGTGCCATTCCTTGTCATGGTGGATCCGAATGAGTGCAGCTCTGTGGAAGAGTTCAATGAGGGTTTATTTGAGGAGTATACTTATTATGTGATTGGAGGTTCACACTCTGCAGAGGCCCGTAGACAGCTAGTGAAGGAGCACCCTACCACTTTTTTCTTTAGGTATGCAGAGTGTAAGATATATGCTGGTCTTACAACTGAGGAAGCCAAGCTTCTTGCTTGGGATCACAACAATGACAATGACTACAGGCAAAAAATGTCCTCCATAGAGAGAATTCGGTTCTTCCACCATGAATATGAAGATTGTCTTGTTAAGGAAGCTGGAAGAATACATCCCAATCTACGAAAGCAATGCCTTATTGAGGTTGGAATTGCACTGGATGAGAATAGAAAGTCTGATGCCTTGAGGAAATATGATCCATGGTTTCAACTGGCATTCAGATCAGGTGAGATCTGGGATCTACAGGATAAAATTTTCACAATGTGAGAGAACAAGGAGGTCAAGGGCCAGAAGCAACGAAAGTCGAGGCCAGACCCACAGGTTGATCTGAAGGGAAAGGGAAGGAAAGCTGACCTCTCAATTGAAGAGGCTCTCGAGGACATGAAGCTGACACCATGGAGGGCCCTTCAAGGAATCAAGGATGATACATTGATCATATCAACTTTGTCAAGGGTAATCTCCAAGGACTTAAGCCTGGAGGAGATGGTGACTGAGCTCAATAAGTATGTATGTTATTCTCAGATCCTTTTTCCCTCCTCCCATGTTTCTGGTCTAACCTAGTCTCTTTTTAATTTCTGTGACTGTAGTCATAAAGTTTACATGAAGATTCAGGAGGTCATGATGAAGAGGCTAGGTTGCTTTTCTTGGACAGAGGTCCAAAGAGACTATCCAACCACATCATCCTACAAAGCTTTATCAGAATATTTCATCCTTTTCCGTGATTGGGTAGGTTCTCTTTCTGAGGTTGTGCCTGGTTTGCCATTAGGTTAGATGCCTTGATTCACCAAACCAATTTAATGCCAGGCTTTTAGTACGAATTCGATGCCTGGCATCGACTTACGGCTAAAGTCGATGCCTGGCATCGACCTGCAGCCAAAAGTCGATGCCTGGCATCGACTTGGGGGCATAAGTCGATGCCCGGCATCGACCTGCAGCATAAGTCGATGCCTGGCATCGACCTCGTGGCATATGTTGATGCCAGGCATCGACTTCGTGGCATATGTCGATGCCAGGCATCGACTTATGTCCCAAAGTCGATGCCTGGCATCTACCCCCACATGAAATCGATGCCATTCATCGCTTCCTTATGTTCTGCTTGCTGTATTGAAGAGCTCATTTAGTTGTCTTTCCACTTTTTTCTGCAAAAACCAAAGAAAAGTAAGTCTGCGGAGCTACTAGATGATTGCCCCCCTGCATTCCTGGCTCACATTCAAAGAGCAAGGCATGAGAAATCTAGGCTGAAAGCCAAGGAGATGGATTTTGATGATGAACCTGATCTGAAATGTTTCTCCAATCCCCTAGACCCCCTTAGGCCTGTATATTACAATGTATTCTGTAGTGATGTAAATAATATTTGTTCTGTTGTGCCTAGAAAACATTTCTCCCTTCTCATAGCGGACATACCCTATGGATTTAGGATGTTGGGATCAGTTAATGATGATGAACCCTTCAAACACCCTCAAATTCGGAAGATGGTCACTGATTTTGCAGAGTTGACTATGTCTCCTCTTTGGAGGATAGTAATTTTCCATAGCAGAGACCAGTCCTTCTCTGTTTCAACTGCTCTAAAGGCAAGATGTCATGCTGTGGAGTGCCTCACGTGGTAAGTAATCTTCTTTCTATCTCCGTGGCTTTAATGATGCTCTCTGTGACTCATAGTTCTTGTTTGCAGGGTGAAGACAAACGTAAATCACACTCCTTTGCATAGGTTTGTGAGCTCCACTGAATGCATTACAGTTGGCTATTATGATGAAGTAAGCAAAAGGAGAGTCAGGGAGCATTGCAATGAGAATGGGATCTCAAATGTGCTCATGTTCCCAGCCGTTACCAAGAAACTTCGTCATGTAGCTGGGGACATGACATTGGTTAACCCCTATCAGAAGCCACAAAAACTCATAATGAGATTGCTTCAGCTATTCTCCAATGATGATGACTGGGTCCTAGACCTTTTTTCGGGCACAGGTAATTTCAATTTTCACAATTTTCATTAGTCATGGTTGATTGACACCTCTAAGTGGTTTTCTGCTGTTTCAGGAACGACTCTGGCTTGCTCCTTAAAGATGTTCAGGCACTGCATAGCTGTGGAGAAGGATGATGCTCAAGTGAGCTTTATTAGAATGAGAATCAATGGGCTGAATGAATGCCCAGATGAAGACCAAGAGGTTGGAAGGAGGCACATTGCAGACATGGAGAGATTCCAACCGGCTTCAAGGGAGCCTGTTCCCCCACTTGCAGATGAACCGGGGGACATGGCTGACCTTGAAGAGCCAATCTTGGAGCAAGAGAGGCAGGATATGTGTTCTAATGTTCCAGAGGATCCCAATATCCTTGAGCCTGAGGAAAGCTATGATCAGCTTCTATTGTAGATTCATATTACTCTTGTACTTACACAGGAAATGTAAAACATCATTTTAATATAAATATAATGTCGAGTTCTGCTTCCACTTTGTGCTCAACTTGATTTATCTTGAGCATTTCTCTGATCATGTGTGAATGTTTCTTAGTATAATTTTGTTGATTATTATCTTCTCTTGGGAATGCTTTTGTGAAATGTATTTCATATTCTGTGAATATGGCCATGCATTCAATGAGGATCTTAACCATACAAAGGGGATGATCTTAATTGCCTTGTTAAAATGTTCCGATTTTTGCAACACATGTACTCTAATTTTTGAGTAACTTTTAATCAGCTATAATCTGTGCTTGTTGAGGTTATGGATGTAAGGAAGGAGCTTCCCAAACTCTTACTTGTACCTTAAACACTAATCTATTGTCAAAGATCATGATGTGGGATTCTTGATCGGCTGAACAACTAGTTTTCATGGCAACAAGAATTTTATTATATCTATCTTGACTACTTGGGATATGAGATCAAGGTTCTAGTGACAATATTTACAAGCAAGAACAAGTGATGCTTTCTAGATATTGTAAAATGCTCACTTTATTGCTTGATATAATGGTCTTTAGGTAAAAAGGAAAAGAGAACATGTCTTTGTTCTCCTTTCTTGTGACTCAGTGTTGTAAAGTTTTGCATAAATAAGAAGTCAAAATCTAAGTTTGAAGGTAGTCCATATATGGATAGAACCATTGGCATAAACGGGTTCTAGTTTGAGAGAACCAAGCTTTAGAAGTTGCAGGTGTCAAAGTCGACTATAAAGAACTACAATTTTAGACATAGGTGACTTGTTAAGATCATTTCTCAAGATCTAGTGAGTCTTTTGGAATGATTTAACTTGGAGGAGGTGTGCAAACTATAGATGACACCTTATGCAAAGTTTTATAAAAAGCTTTACACATTTGATAAGTCAATGATTGAGTTATGTGCAACAGACTTTCTGTGTAGTCACCTTCTTCACAGTTTGTTCAAAATTTTGATAATTGATCATTGATCCTCTAAATTGGTAAAGGTTTTGAGTTACTCCTTATATGGAGGTGCTCTAACTTCAAGAGTATCTTGTTCTTTTGGAGATTAACACTCTCCATCCGTGGTATCAAAGCAAGAAGTATCAAAACTGAAGAAAGGAGGACCCCGACTGCTGCACTCATAAAGAATTCAGCATTTGAAGATTCAAAAGGTGAAAGCTTGAGAAGGAAGCCATAAGACATCAAGGAAGACAAAAGGAAATTCATTCAAAGTAAAGGTAACCTTATTCCTCATAAAGCTTGAAGGATTTAATACACAGGTGAAGAAAGGATGGGAGATTCTCTTCAGATAGAGAAACTAGATAGAGAGGACTATCGAGCATGGTCAATGAGAATGGAAGCTCATCTTATGAGCAAAGACTTGATATGTTATATTACAGGTGAAGAGGAAAAGCCTCAGTTTAGAGATCCTAGTGTTCCAACTAGGGAGGAATTATCAGACTTGAAGACTTGGATGAAGAGAGATGCTCAAGCCAGGAGCATTATCTACATAGCAGTTAATGACTACTTTCTACCTCACATTAGAGGTCTTGAAAGTGCAAGTGATATATGGAATGCTTTGAAGGAGCATTTCCAAAAAACCATAAAGTCAAGGAAGGCATCCTTGGGGGCAAAATTTACCACATTCAAGAAGAAGGCCTCTCAATCCATCTCAAATTATGTAACAAGAATGAAGGACATTGCAGATGCATTAGGAGCAGTTGATGAAGATATTGAGGAGGATAAATTGGTAAGGCAAATCCGTACAAGTTTGAGAGGTGATGACAAATGGAAGCCATTCATTTTGTCTACTGAATTACCACTAGACCATTTTACTCCTGATTTAAATTAGTTACTATGACACATGTTAACCTTTGAGCAGGATTTCAAAGGTGATGGTGATAAAAGTGCAAGTCAAGCAATGTATTCAAAGGATAAGAAGAAGAATAGCAAAGGGAAGCATTAAGCAAATGAAGATGAAGGTACAACTAGCCAAACTAACTTCCTAAGAGGAAGAGGAGGTGGCAAAGGTAGAGAAAGAGGCAGAAGTAATAAAGATGGAGGCAAAGCTTGTTGGATTTGTGGTAAGACAAATCGTTTAGCTAATGATTGTTGGCATAATACTCAGAATAATGCTGGATATAATCAGAACTTCAATTCAAGAGGAAGAGGTGGCAGAAATCAAAGCGGTAATTTCAGAGGTAGAGGTAGTAGAGGCTACATTGGAAGAAATGCAGGTAGAGTATTCCAAAATCAACAATATAACGATACATATAACAATTATGCTTTAGATCAGAAGGAGGATTCAACATTGATAATGAATGCAACTTGTGAAAGGCAAAGGGAAGACCAAAGAGTCTTCTACATTGACTCAGGGTGTAGCAATCACCTGAGTGGCAACATAGCTTTGATGACTGATTTGGAGAATAAGGTAACGAATGATGTAGTTCAAACAGGTGACAATACAAAGCACAATGTGAAGTCAATTGGATCAGTGAAGGCCAAGGATGGAAGTACTCTCTTGAGTAAGGTTTTGTATGTTCCTACAATTCCAAAGAATCTGATAAGTGTAGGACAAATTGTTGAAAAAGGTTATGAAGTTAGGTTCACTAATGAAGGAGTTTTTGTGGAAGACCCTAGCAATGGGTATAACTAAATTGTTTGAGGGAAGAAAGAAGGAAGACCCTTCACATTGAAGATTCAAGGTAACATTGGTCATGCCTTGTACACCTATGGAGGACATAAGATCTTAGAGTTAGATCTTTGGCACAAAAGGCTTGGACATTTTAATGAAAGAGGTATTAAAGATATGGTTAAGAATGGTTTAGTGCTTGGATTGCCTAATGTTACAGGTCAACATATGACATACGGATGTGAGGCATGTCAATTAGGTAAGGCTCATAAGCAATCTTATTCCAAGCATGGTTTTATGTATTCAAAGAAGCTTGAGTTGGTACACACAGATGTGTGGGGACCATCAAAGGATTTTAGTATCAATGGTTCAAGGTATTATGTGATTTATGTTGATGATGCTACGAGATGGATCACTATCTATGTGATCAAAGATAAGTCAGAGGTATTCAATACATTCAAACATTATCATGTGTATGCAGAGAGAATTACAAGCCAAAAGTTGAAGAGATTAAGGTCAGATGGAGGGGGAGAGTATTTCTCTAATTAGTTCAGTCATTACTTGTGGAATGCAGGTATAAAAAGGGAAATTACTTGCAGGTACTCTCCTCAACAAAATGGTGTAGCAAAAAGGAGGAATAGAACTCTTGTTGAGTTTGCAAGATCCATGATGAAGGAGAAAAATTGCCCAAATTATTTGTGGGCTCAATCTGTAAATAAAGCCACATATTTGGTCATTAGGTTACCATGTAAAGCTTTGCAGGGTATAACACCATATGAGGCATGGTGGGGTAAGAGACCTGCTCTAGATCATTGCAAAGTATTTGGATGTTTGGCATATACATATGTGCCATCCCAATTGAGGCATAAATTGGAACCTAAAGCAGAGAAGTATGTATTCATTGGATATGATGATAAGCAGATGGGATATAGGTTGCGGAGTCCATCCACGAAACAATTCCTTGTGTCAAAGGATGTTACATTTGATGAGCAAGGTACTTGGTATGCAGGTACAATCAATATTTATGCAGGTGATGAAGAAGTTGTGAATCAAAAGAAAGGTAAATCAAAGGTTGAGATATTTGATGAAGAGGAGAATAATGAAGTACAGGTTGAAGTTGAAGAAGTGCCAAGGTTTGATCCAGAATGTGATGAACCAGAAACCTCAAGAAGTGGAGAACTCAGAAGGTCATCAAGACACAAATGGCAACCTACAAGGTATAGCTATGACACTTTTTTGACTACCAAAGATTATGTTTATATGGTAAAGGCAGATGAAGACCCTTCTACATATGAAGAGGCAAAAGGTAAGGAAAATCTGGAGAAGGCTATGCAGGAAGAGTATGATGCATTAATGGAGAATCAGACATGGGATTTGGTTCCTAAACCAAATAGTCAGAAGATCATTGGATGCAAATGGGCCTACAAGAAAAAGAGATTTGCAGATGGAAGTATGTCTAGGTATAAAGCTAGACTGGTTGTGAAAGGGTTTGCTCAAACATATGGTATAGATTATGATGAGACCTATAGTCCTGTGGAAAAGATGACAACCATCAGGACACTCATAGCTATTTCTACATGTAAAGGTTGGAAATTATGTCAATTAGATGTGAAGAATGCTTTTTTAAATGGTTATATTTCAGATGATGTTTTCATGGAGCAACCACAAGGATTCAGAAATGAAAGGTATCCAGATTATGTATGTAAGCTCAAGAGAGCTTTGTATGGTTTGAAGCAGGCCCCAAGGGCATGGAATTATAGACTTGTGAAGTTCTTGAAGGAACTTGGTTTTCAAGTATCTAAAGCAGATAGTAGCTTGCTTGTTAAAGCAAGTGATGATGGGTTCATTTACATGTGCATACATGTTGATGATATAATTCTTACAGGAACAGATGAGAAAGGCATTCAAAGCCTAAAGAAGAAAATGGAGAAAGAATTCAAGATTAGTGACTTGGGAGACTTGTCATATTTCTTGGGAATGGAGATCTCATACACTCAACATGGAGTGTATGTAACTCAAGAAAGGTATTTGAAAACTTTCTGATCAAGTTTAAGATGAATGATTGCTGGGTAGCACCTACTCCAATGGAGGTGAATCACAAATCGAGCAGATATGGAGGAAAAGAGTTCAAGGACATGAAGCTATATCAAAGTTTGGTTGGTAGTCTGATCTATGCTACATTAACTAGGCCTGATTTGTCATATGCAATTGTAGTATTGTCTCAATTCATGCATTGTCCTAGGAAAGAACATTGGGTTGCAGGACAAAGAGTGTTGAGGTACATTATGGGTACACTCAAAGAAGGTTTGTATTATGGTTTTACATCAGATACAAACATCAAAATTTATAGTGATACAGATCAGAGCTGTACCCAAAAAAAATACATTTAAGTGCTTTATCATCCAATTTTCTGTGATGTTGTTCACGCACTAGTGCATATGCAAGACAACCAAAAACATGCAGATGAGAAACAAATGGCTTGCAACCATGCCAAGACTCATATGGAGTGATAGACTGCAGCGCTTTAGTGGGACACCTCTTAAGTACATATGTTGCACACATAACAGCCTCAAGCTAGAAACTATGTGGTAAAGCCTGACTCTTGACCATACACCTCGCCATCTCCATGAGTGACCTATTCTTCCATTCAGCAACTCCATTCTGTTGAGGTGTCATACGGCACTATACTATGATGTTTTATCTCACATTCAACCACAAATGCATTAAAGTCAGAAGACATATATTCCCCCCTCGATCACAATGGAGGGTGCCGATTTTACATGCTAACAAATTTTCAACCAATACCAAAAACTATTTGAAGCACATAAACACTTCTGACTTTTCTTTCAATGGATATACCGGTGCATGCTAGGAAAAATCATCAATGAAAGTCATGAAGTAAAGATAATTTCCAAAAGAGGGAGTTTACATAGGACCACATACATCACTATGAAAACAACCTGCACAGAAATCTGTGTAGCTTGAATTGAACCATGTTTTGGAAATGACGAAGGCTTCATTTTTCCCAAAATACAGCCTTCACATACATGTTTAGCGGGTGCCTCAAGTTTGGGCAAAGAGGACACCATTTCAGATTTTTACAGGTGTAGCAAACTAGTATAATTCAGATTACCAAAGCAAGCATGCCAAAGCTTTGCATCGGACATAGCCTGAGAATCATGTACTGCACATGTTAAATCATTCATAGATTTTTCATAATCTATGAGCTTATATGGCCCACGAGATAAATTGCTAGAAGCAATAAGCATGTTGCCATTTGAAAGATCATGAATTGTACATCTGTCCTCAACAAATTTCACAACCAAGCCAATCTTGGCTAAATCCAAAACTGATAACAGATTCTTCTTGATGACTCACACAAATAAAGCATCCAACAAAGTGAAAGAGCTGCCATCAGCAGAAGTCAAAATGATCTTACCAACTCCCATGATAGGATAAGAGGAGTTGTTGGCACATGTGACAGTATTCCCTATAGGGGCATGCTCGAGTGAAGAGATGAAACTACACTGCAAGGTAATATGTTTGGTCGCCCCACTATCAAGGTACCAAACATCTGAGTCTATTGTAGACATGCAGTGCTCATGAGAAGATGGGTCAAAACTACAAACAGTAGTAAATACCCATTCTTCATCCTGCACAAGATTAGCAGACCAACTTGTTTTCGGTGTAGAGGCCTCTACACCAACCATTCTGGCCTCTTTCTTGTTTGCCTCTTTAGTGTCCAGTTTCGGACAAATCTTAATGACATGATCATTTTCTTTACAATATTTGCAAAACAATTTTTGCTTTTCTGATTTCTTCTCATCTTTGTCTTCCTTCTTCGATTGTGTAGAATTAGCAGATTTTTGCTTACTACTTGAAGAGCTCCATTTTCCTTTGCCCTTCTGACTAGCCATGTAAGATTAATCTGCAATACACATTATCAACATGTTCTACCTAGACTGATCTTCTTGCAATAGAACAAAAACTAACACTTCAAATGTTAAGGCATTTGGATTGCCTTCCATCATCAACCAAAGAGTAGAAATAAAACTCTAATATGAGTCACAAAGACAATTCAGAATAGTCACTACAAGTGAACTATCAAGAAGGACTGCATGAGTAGAAATCAATTGTTCCTTCAAATCCTTGATCTTTCTCAAAAAACTATCCACAGAATCACCTTCATTCATGTGCTCACTCTCCAACTGTTTTTGGAGGTAAGCAACACGAGCCTCATTTCTATCCTAGTAAAATATGGTAAGTGTATCCCAAGCATCCTTAGTTGTTCTGCAAGAGTGAATGTGAGGAATAATGGCACGTTTGATAGAAAACGTTATCAATGCATGTGACTGGGTATCTTTGCCATCCCAATGAATTTGCTCTACAGTGGATGCAGCAGAAACTACATCACAAACAGGAATGTGTAGAATATCACCATCTTCGACACCTTCTACATCAACTTCAGTACCTACAGTTGTAACAGTTGCAGGTGTGGTAGGATGTTTCTCAAACACCCCGCACAATGTTCCACAGTCCATTTGCAACCAATACATGTCGCACCATATAAGCCCATAATGGGTATTTAGTATCATCCAACTTATCCTCAACAGGCAACATATGGAATACATCATTGCTTTCAGCCATGGTGAGTGACTAAAATACGTTGATGCAAAAAATTGATTGTATCTCAAAAGTTTGAACAAAACTACCCAGATAAATTCTGCTAAACCTGTAGCAGACTTTAAGAGCTTATATTGGCGAACCAAAATTGGTATATATCTTTCACACAAAAAGATAAAATAGCTTGCATAGGCATCACAATAGTGCTTTCGAAGGCCGAAACGAGCTCATCTGGATTTCGGCACCACATAGCAAAGTTGTTTTGATCTCTAAACACCCTGAGTATGGTCAACAAAACACATGCGATTCTGAGACTGCAATCGAAGAGGTGTCAATGACACCCTAGATGAAGCGGCGACCTGCTCTGATACCAATTGTTGGAGTTAGACATCTACGGAAGCACACAAACAACAAAAAGAAGAAGAAGAAGCTTGGAGCACAGCACACAATATTGAATGTATTACCACTAGAATGTACAAAGATAAGTCGTCCATTATAGCAATAAGCATATATACAAGCCGGGGAGAAAAACCACCTAAGAGGGAAAAAAGTGCCCTGGTGTTCCTAGAGTGTTCACACACATCACTACCTAAATATATCAACAATTTGAAAGTGGTAAATGGATATTCAATAACTTCGTGAGTATTTACAGATAGAGGATTTGAACCTTTTAAATCTCTTGATTTTACATATGAAATGTGACAAAGTAAAGATAGAATTTGTGATATTGATAATATTTTAAATCTTCCAAGATCTTTTTTCTCTTGAGATCATATAGAAAAAAAACAAAAAAAAAATTGTATGAAAACAAAAAACATCACATTGAATGAGAATTTTTGCCAAGTTAGCAGTGCTTTTAGAGCCTATCTACTAAATGAAGCCTTTTCATGTGCGATTAAGAGAGACAAAAATGCTATATTTTTGTAAACATGAAAACACACTACTTGTCGATTTCTTTAACAAGTGATTAGCAAGCAGCCCACTTTTGGCGATTTTTGGCCCTAATGCTTTGCAAAAATTTGGCGAATGGTGAATCCATGTAAGTAATTCTTTGTATCCTATAGATCACTACTATCTATAATTAAGCTTTTAGGGAGAGATAGGTTTTGATAACAATTTCGCTACAATGATATGGAGTTTCATCTTATCTCAATGTTCCATAACAAGTCTTGTTTTATCCTATTGATTCATTAGGAAAAAAAGTGAACCCTGCATGGGCCTTGTAAGGATTCCTAATTTTTAGGGATTAAGCTTAATCTTGTACTTTGTTAAGGGGACAAAGTGCATTTAATAGAGCACTTTTTGGTAGGCTGAAGTAGGCTTTTTTTTAGGCTGAGCTAGGACCTTCTCTCTCTTCTACACATAGAGAGAGAGAAAAACCACTTTCCACCTCATCAAATCCGTCCATCTTTATGAATAAAAAAATGACTTTTCTAAAAAAGTCTCTTTTTCAGCTATTCTTTATTCAAAATGGCCCATACTTTTATGTATATGTCAGAACTTAATTTTTTTAGTATTATTTTTATAAAAAATACTTAAAAAACATACTTTTCAAAATCCCTCCAAAAGTTAAGTTCCACATCATCAAAGTCGTAACTTTGGTTGCCCCAAAACATGAATTTTTGAAAAAAAACTCATTTTCCCTCTAATATACTGAAAAAAGTCATTTTGACCTATCCACATACCAAAACACACTTTTTTTCTTGCACACAGCTATTGTACTAGCCATTCCAGCCATCTCTGTGCTTCTTCCCATTCAGTGCCGGAGTTTTGGAACATCATGGTGCTCACATGTATTACGAACATGACACCAGCACCAGCGCGTGCTCCTCACTCAAAGAGTGTACATGTTCATGTTCCTACAGAATTTGCACCAACAACTAGAGGTAGCAATGACATAGATTCTCAAAATGCACGACGTGCAGCTGGAGAGAAGAATATTGATCTTTGGGTCCATGGTGCTTTGTATCCCTTGGATCCAATGGCTAATGTTCATCCTAGATTCCATACTATCTCCACATGTCTATAATTCCTTGGTTGCGATGAAGATGGACTGCTAGGCTATTGCAAGCGATTGTCTAACCATTCTACATCTATAGCAAATTATTGGATGCAACAATGTCATCACAACCATTTCAAGATACACAGTTTAGAGAGTGCTATACACACTTTAGAAAGTGCTATCAAATCTTTGGATGAGCACAATAATAGACTCCAACAAGATGTGGAAGAAAAGGAGAGCACAATTACAAAGTTAAAAGCCAATCTTACACAACTAAAAGAGACTCCACGTGGGATGAGATATAGGAAACGACCATTGTCATCCTTTCAAGCTCTTTCAACTGGTAGTGGAGCACGAAAGCGACATGTTTACGCACTTAGGAATGTATTTCCTTTGTTTATTTATGTTAAAAGACTTTTAGATTGAGATTCTTATTGTGCAGGTCATTTGTTGAAGATGCGAGTGCTTCCTCAACAATGGAGGATCAATTGAAGTTTCTGAATTCTTGTCTTAGCAACAAACATGTGCTTATGATTTTGGATTCACCAATAGGAAATCACATCAAAACCCAAGTAATTAAAGATTTTGCAGGCAACTTAGAAGATATTATTAGTCCTAGTGAGGTACAGATGGTATGTGATGAAGCAGGTGTTAGTACTAGAGCGTACACTGCATTGTACAATCTTTTGAAGCAGGCTCTACAAAACAAAGGTATTTTCCAGAGCATTTTTCCATGCCCTTACAAGGTATCTCTAAAGAAGAAGATGACCAATGAGGATGTAGCCAATACTCTTGGAAATTACCTGCATATAGAAGATGTTATGCCTGCATCCATTTATCATTCATCTACATCAAAGAAAGAGTTGAAAAACACATCTAGAAAGGGATTCGTCTACACAAAGTACAACAACATATTTGTCAATTTGGAGAGGCTTCAAAAGGAAATGGTTAAATTTTACAAATCCAAACTTCAAGGTATATCCATTGTTTTGATAATGACATTCATAGTATTTTTAATAATATAATGTTTGTTATTTGATGTAGATTGTGGTTCCAAACTCAAGTTTGTATTGAAGCTAGACGAATGTCAAATCATAAAGGGACGTTGTATGGAGAGACTTAGTGTGACACTCATGAACGAAGCTATGGCCCATGCTATTATTGATGATAGTGAAGAATCTACCCATCACTTTACATATAGTGTCCGAAGTGGTTAGGTTCTATTGAAGTACCTAAAGAATCCAATGATGTTCTTACATGGATTTTTAGTAGGACCCCATGGATCACAGAGGTGATAACTTCTCAAATTCGTGGTTCCAAAATCAATGTAGAAAGCCTTGGCGATTTTGGAGTGGCACTTAGGTGGAGACTTAAAGACTATCAAATGCATGTTAGGGTGCAAACAAGGTACATATACTCTCTATCCTTGTCCATATTGCACACGAGGTTATAAACAAACAAAGAGAAAACAAAACAACATAGATGATTTAGTTGATGACACAGATGCAACTCCATCTGCTGAATGGGATATACCTTTAATGAGGTGTCCCATGTTAGGTACACCTAATCGTGACATGTCAAATAAGGATTGGAATCCCATTATTCCATTCCCTTTAGTCAATTTCCACTTTTGCACCTTGCATGCCTTCATGAGAATTTTTGATAGACTATTGAAGCTCCATATAGAATAAGCATTTGCCATGAAGCCAGTTGATAAATCTATTCAAGCTATAAAGAAATTGGAGGAACTTCTTAATTCAGTTGGTTGTCATGGTGGAAATGTAACCCTAGTTGTTAAGAAAGTTGGAGAATCTCAAGATAGCTTGCAACAAGTGTCAATGATAGGGAATAAAGCAAGACATTTTTTTAGAAGAGGTACTAGCACTGAAAATAATGAACGTTATGAGCTGTGGAAAGACCTATGCATGATCACAACAGACAATGACTCTCAAGTTGATCTTTGTAATAAGAGAAAGAAAGTTTGGTCGAGCTTTGATAAGTTGGTAGGCTTAATGGGTCTGACTAGGTCTAGTGCTATTCAACGTCAAATGTTTCAAGAAACATTAGTGGAGTTCACCAAGTGTTTCATTCAATCTTGGGGAGAGAGCAATATAACACACTACATTGTAAGTGTAACCTTCTTCTACAAGTGTTCATTGCACTTACCTTTTTCCAATGTACTTAACAATTTTTAGCATATTTTGTTTGCACATGGAGCTTTTTTCATGCATAGATATGGGTCATTAGAGATTTTCAGTACCCAAGGAATGGAAAAGTCACACTACAAAGCGAGGGGTGTCTACTTCAAAAACACCTGACATGGTGGTGGCCCAATGCAATCAAACTACATGGAGGAGATGTTTAATTGGTTTTACCGCACTACATTCTCGAGAAAGTTTTTTGTGGAACGACTTAGGGATTCAAAATTGGCAAAACTTGCAAGAACGATGCAACAAAACATTGCCAGTGAGAAATGGAAGTCATCGTTAGGTCCTCTTCATCATGTTCAGTGGCGTGCAAGGAGACAACGAGAAGGCTCAGATTGGAAGTAAAGTAAATTCGTTATTTCCCATTATGTGGTAATACCTATGATTATTGTAATCTTGGTTTCAATGTGTTATTATTTAATATATAATATTTTGTATGGTTTTAAACAGGTTTTGTCCATTCTAGTGTGAACAAACAGTTTTTTAAAAAACTCTATAAGTAGAGAGAACTCACTTCATTTCACACTTTTTACAACTCAACAGAATGGCACGCACCAAGAAAACTGCAAGGAAAGATTGCGTCTTCTTTCCTAGCCCTCATCTAGGGACACAACGCCCACCATGGTTGCAACCCCCCCAAAGACCTCGAAGTGGTTCCCAGAGCACATCTGTGCCTCTGTCACACGATGGCACACCACCTGGAAGCAATTCAGTGCGAGAAAATGAAGTGTCCAATAGACAGGAGTATTTCACTCCAGGACGATCAGAGTCCATTTCAGATGATGAGCCACCAACAAGAAAACCCATCAAATCAAGACCCAAACAGAAGTTGATCAGAAGGAGTGTACCAGAGAGCAAAGAAGAGTCATCCCGGAACGAGGAAAGCAGCAATCAACCACCATGGAATGATATGAAAATTCCAACGAGCCATAGGGTGACACATGGAGGTAAGACACTTCCACAAGGACAAGGGCAAATACCAACAGAGGAGGAAAGAGAGCAAAGTCAACAACCACATCAACAACAAAATATGCAAGATGAAGCTAGGCCCTCACATCGTGTACATCATAGAAAAAAAAACTATCAACCATGACGTCGACCTCAGCGCCAGCCAAACATACCTCCCAACACAAGAGCTCCACAAAGACGAAGGAAGCACTGCAGGGCTTTTGCAGAGATACGACACTACCAAAAGTTTGTTGAACTATTCAGACCATGAAGAGCTTTTGCAAGGGTAATGAAAGAGAAACCACAAAGCTACCAAGCAGGTCTACGAATACAAGGGATAGCACTTGAAGCACTTCAAGAGGCAGCTGAGGCCTACCTCATCTCCATGCTTGAGGACTCTAACCTCTGTGCTATCCATGCCAAGAGAGTAACTATACAACCGAAGGACATTCAACTAGCAAGAAGAATTAGAGGAAATAACCCATGATGTGTATATTATACCCTATGATAGGCCTACTTTGCGATGTAATACAATGGATAATAGAAAATTTTGTTTTAACCTATATTCTTTGTCTCTTTTTTTTCTCTCACTCTCTCTCTCTTTCAGTCAGTTATATATGGATTCAGTTAAACATGCATGCACTTGCCTATTTTTTTGTGACTAGATATGTTCCTTTTCTACATTGATGTGCAACATGTCCATTTCATACCAAAAAACCCCTAGCCACAGAAACGCAGGATTCAGCCCTGCAAAATTTTTGCAGGGCTGAATCCCTTGTTTCTGTGGCTGGGTTTTTTTTGCATTATTTGGTCTTTTGTAAGCATAAAAAGTATGGTAGAGATGTAATGGTCTAGTTATTAAGAGGTTATACCCAACAGGTAATCAGTGTATGCATAAAAGTATGGATGAGATCTTTGATCTAGTTAAAGCTGAGGTTATACCCTACAGGTAATCTTTGGTCCTGAATCTACCAAAACCAAGTGAAAATCTAGAATTACATACTTTCCTATGTTTTGTAGCACCTAAAAACACCAGATAAGGCCAAAAAAGCCCTAGCCACAGAAATGCGGGAAACAGCCCTGTAAAATTTTTGCAGGGCTGTTTCCCCCGTTTCTATGGCTAGGGCTTTTTTGGCCTTTTTTATGCATATAATTATACAAAGGACCAAAAGACAAATACAAAGACTTCCAATTAGTTACAATTTGTGGAGAGAAGATAAGTTCAATTTTTTAGCACATTCATATACAAGACTAGACAAATGATGAAAAAAAAAGTTTGTATTATCAAGACATTACATCATTTCTCAGCTACCTTCAATTTCTCTACAACTTTCTTTCTCCTTTGTAGAGATTGAGGCAGCTGGTAAGTCAATACAGATCTTGATATTACATGGGGGTCTTGCATTCCAAGACCCATGGCGATACCTATTTGCCCTAATACTTTTCCTCTAAAATTAAGTCCTAATGTAGTTACAACTAAGGATTTCCTAACAAAAATGACACAATTAGTGCCTTGGGTAATTGTACATAAACACAAAATCTTGCTAAGGGCCTTAAAGCACCAAGTCAGGAAGTGCCCATCCGGACTGTAGTCTTTGTGTATGATAACAAAATCATCCTTTGGAAACTTTCTGATGTAGTTTGCCAAGGATACACCATTCCCACGAGAAGCTCGATCCCCACCAGACCTTGCTGCGAACTTGTCGAGCTCAATTGCTTCCTGTTAAGAAAAAATGAGAATTCAAGCTCTTACAATGTTAACTTAAATTATCCATTTATTTAATTCAATTACCACTTACATCATGAAGCTTGTCTTCTTCGTCCCCTCTTCCAGGGGCATCAAGATCAATGTTAGAGTGGGCCATGCCACTCTGCTCTGCTACAGGGGATGTAGGAATTTTTTGCTTCATTATCCTCTCCCGTGCTGCATTGAACTCCTCCTCCATAGTAGAATTGTTGTCATCATTTAAAATATCAGCACACACCATTGCTATGGTGTCTGCCATCGAATCCCCAAGTGGGATTGACTTCTTTTCAAGTATGTCAGATGTGTTGTCAAGTGGAACATCTGACATTGTGGAGAAAATACTCAAGCATTCATCTAGACGTAGACCGAATGCCTTCTCAATGTCATGAGGTAAAATAAATTCCTCTCCATCCACAACAATGCTGGAGAGATATTCAAGTTCCACCTCTGGTAATGTGGGCTCAGAGGGGTTGAGATTTGAAGGGGGGCCTCCTCCATGCTTGATTGCGCACATAGTTTATCCTCAACACCACCAGGAAACTCTTGGTGGATTGTAATGCTTTCTTTGGCAAAATTTATGGCCTCTGGTTGAGGCTCATTCTTCTCCTTAACAAAACCCCCAGTGACAAGGTTGGGGAGCTCAACAGGTGTAGGTTCGGGCTCCTCATTAATGATAAAATATGTTGTTGCAATGTAGGATAGGTACTTTGTACCCATCCTCTTCTTTTTGTTAATTTTTTTTTACTAATGGCACAGAGTCATCTAGTAAGTGCCCTGCAGTTTCAGCAATTGCCATGAAGCGCTTAAGGCGCTTCATGAAGGCTTCATTGCCTCTGTGTATGTAGAGTAGAAGGTCACATGGGACCCATTTACCCTCATAAGGCGGTATTTCTATAGAGAAATGCAAGATGTAGTACTCAAGGAACTCTATGATTTCCTTGAGCACATCAGAGTTCAATTGAATTGTTTTGTCTAGATCAGGGACTCTAGACAGTAGGTCATACAAGTGGTTTTGACCTTTGAACTCAGTTGATTCCAAGAACTCATTGAAGAGTTCACGTGGACGTTTGGGTTGCAGGGTATTGGAGGATGCGGCAGCCATTGCGCGTGATGCTAGCTTGTGTGCGTACTCTGCAATTGATTGTAGCTCTTCTTGGTTGCAAAAGTGAGAAATGAGAGAATAAGTGTTGCTTTTATAGTAGTTTCAAAATTTTAAAGTGAGTGGGACCCATTTTAAAACTAAAATTGATACCTTCAAATAAAACAATCATGCATAGAACTCTCAGAAAAAAAAACTTTTGCTCATAAAAAAGATTGAACAGAATCATTAACCAGAATAAGATACACCACAACACAATTGAAAAAATAAATTCTCAGAACTTTAAAATTATAATAAATTGCCATTGGAAAAACCAAAGATTTGGCAAATTGTACATCATATTGAGATCAAAAAATTTTACATGCTACATGTCTTGCATGTTAAATACATTGTTGCAGACGTAGGATTATAAATGGAACATAGCTTGTGTGTACACTGTAGCACTCAAATAGTTCTTGAGCTATGACAATGAAAGTTGAGTTCCATCCACACTGTTGGCAGCAGTCAGGGAACCGAAGGAGCCACAAGACGAAGAGAGTCAGAGCGAAGGGACAACACAAGCAGACATGGCAGTCAAAGAAGATCTGGCAAGTAGGCCATCTAATTTTTCAAGACATCAAGGAGTTGAGCACACAAGAAGAAAGAGCAAGTAGGGAGCTCAAAGAGGTGTATGACAAATCAGTAGAGGAAATCCCTACACAAATAGTGATTTTCATCACTAAAAACCATTGTAAATATCATTTCATATTTTTGTAGCTCCATTTTGTGCAAGCCAAGGAGTCCTTGAGCTTGAGGAGCTTTAGAAGTATCTACCTGCCAATTTTCATATTTTTTAGATCTCGTTTGAGCCCTCTAATAAGCCCTGGAACCTAATTTTTAACTAGGCCGGACACTAAGTCTGAACAGGGCCAAAGCTAGTCAAAAACTATAAAAGGAGCTAGAGAGCTCATTTTTGAGGTTAGCTTGTAATTGAAATGAACTTGTAAGAGCTTTCTGAAAGTAATTTAAGAACTCCATTGCTTCTCACTCTTTGTCTTACTGTGTGTGCACGTGTGTGTGTATGTGTGTGCATGTTTGTGTGCTTCTCACTCACGCACTTGTGCCTCCACTTGCTCGCGGTCTTCATACCATCCTCACGTCTTCCCGGATTGACATTAAAGGAGGTGCTACTCATCACTGAGCTACACCAAATTTTGGCGCCGTTGCCGGTGATCGAGCTTTGAGGACGAGCGTGTGATGGTAAGACGTAGATTGGAGACGTTGGCGTTGTAGGTAATTTCTTTACTTTTCCTATTTTTCTCTTTCTTACCTTACCACCATCATCACCATCATCATCATCACCATCTTCCACCTCCATTTCCATCATCGCGAAAATTTTAGTTTTTTGATCATATCACCATCTCCACCTCATTTCCTTCATTCTACTTGTGAGAGAGAGCGAGAGAGCGATATTGCGTGCATTGTTTTTTGCATGTTTTTTGAGCATTCTGCAGGTTCTTGCTGTATCACCATCCCCAGCACTCTGCGCAGGTACGGAACTGTACGGTCCTGTCTCTGTGTCGCCGGGCTCTGTCAATCGCGACCGACAGAAAAATTGCTCTATTTGCTAAACAAAGTGCATATCCATGACCTACAGGCCTAGAGCTTCCCAAAAATGTGTTTAGTTTTTTGAAATTCCTCAGATTTCTGTCAATCGCGCTCGCTCTGTCAATCGCAATCAACAAACCACGACAGACAGACCTGTCAATCGTGATCGACACGTCAATCGCGACCGACAGCCCACGACGGCTCTATCAATCGCGACCGACAGAGTCAACGATCGATTGACCACGACCGACGGATCATACGTGTGACACGTGTCAATCGCGATCGACCCATCAATCGCGACTGATAGCCCACGACGGCTCTGTCAATCGCGACCGACACAGTCAACGATTGTTTGACCATGACGGACAGACCCTTGCGACCGACCTGTCAATCGCGATCGACACATCAATCGCGATCGACAGAGTCAACGATTGTTTGACCACGATTGACTGAAATTTCGGTCACATGTCAATCGCGACTGACAGCCACGACGGACCTGTCAATCGCGATCGACACGTCGATCGCGACTGACCTGTCAATCGCGATCGACAGACTTTGCGAACACGTTAGAAGGGCAAATTAGGTCAAATTTTTAAGGCAAAAATAATGGTCTAAATTTTGGCCAAGTGTGGGACAAACACTAGGGTGTAGTATTGCATTACGAGGGCATGACCCAAGTAACCCGAGAATTCCTGTTTGCCTGTTAACCTAGTTTAATCCTGTTTTAGCCCCAAAACCCTGAACTGGCATAACTTCCTCATACGGAATCTGTTTGCCGTGATTTTTGTTTTGTTGGAAAGCTCGCGGGGAATATTAGATAGGGTCTTTTGAAGTTGACCATACCCAGGGGGAACAAAAATTCAGGGATCTCTAGAGTTGTGTCCAAAAAAAAGTCATCGTGCAAATTGGTGAAGTGTTACACGAATGAAAGTGTTTGGTTCTGTCTTTTGAATTTAAGTATTGAACTAACAGTGGGCCTTTTACAGGTCCTTTGAGAGCATCGAAGGGTACGCAAAGCAAGAGTAAGTGCAGGCTTGGGAACGCGCGTCTTGGGCACACCAGGGCAACAACACAAGGAAAGGAACTCAAGGTTGGAAAACCCGCAACACCCTCTGTCAATTCTTAGTTTAGGCTAAGTGCGGGTAGAGTTAGAAGTAATTCCAGGCAACGATAGGCACGAGATAAATCAAAGACTATCTAAGAAATCAAGTTCAAGACAAGAGATAACCTGTGTGTGTGAACGACAACCTTAAAGGAAAAGAACCTAATGTGAAACGACCAAACTAAAGTGCGAAATTAAACTCAAGTATTCCTTACGACGTGATATCAGACAAGAATTTTAACACGGGAATCAACTAAAAAGAATCAAGTAACTGATACAAAAGGACTCAGAAACGTGGTTGTACCTGGAAAAATTGGGTGAATCAGTTAGGCATATGAACCTTAGATCAGGACGACATCTAGTAAGAGATAGACAAAGCCTTAGGTCTTCAGAGGCTAGTGTCAATCATACTGCGAGGTCTTGGGCCCAGCAGTTGAGTCACCACTCGCATTACCCTAGCTCTGATACCAGTGAATCAGAAATGTCTCAAGGCATGGAGAGACCCACAGGAAGTTCAGGAGTGCCATACTTGCACAGGGTAGAAGGCCCTTACAAAACGCAGTTGGAATACCTTAGGACCAACCGATTAGGTGCCAGCATCTATGAGGACGGCCTAGGAAGATCTGTGGTACAGATTAAGAATCCTGATCAATCCATTGGACTAGAGTGCCCAGCTGTCAAGTTTGAAAGCGGAGCATACTTGGACAAAGAAGGAACCATATACGTAGTCACCAGTCACCCAGATAGGACGGACGAATTTGGAAATGTGATCCCAAAAGCGGACTCAGGTGACCTAGAGCAAGGAAACATGGGTACAGAACCTAGAACCCCTCGAGGCAACTCGGTTCTCACTAGGATTATAACACCAGAGTGGATTCCCCAGGATAATAAGAGCATAGATTTGCTCCTCAATTCACAGCTTCAAGCAAACCCCTCAAGAGACCGTGAGACTTGCAGGAAGGAGATTTAGGCAATATCTTGAAAGATGCCCTGTCCCTGAGCTACCCACACCAGCTAAGCAAGTGGCTTTATTCTTGGATGGATTGCTAAGTACCAAATTAAGATCATATGTGTACTTGAAGGACCCTAGGACCATAGAAGAGTGTGTACGCATGTGCATTGACATCGAGGATAACCTAGGGGAGGAGTTAGAGCTTTCCAAGATATACAAAGATTCGGATAGTGCCTCTAACCTCTCTTCCATGCAATCCACATCAATCGAGGAACTTGCAGAGAAAGTAGCTCAGAAATTAGGTGTAACTAGCAAACAAATCCCAAGGTTTGCCCCTATGAAAAGGTGCATACTTGTGGTGGCGACTACATGGCGAACGTATGTCCCATTATGGCTCAGCCCCAAGTAAATCCTAGTAGCCAGTACTGCACCATAGAACGGAGGTACACCAATCACACCGCACAAGATTGCCCATACAACAAGCAGGCGGTTAGGCAACCCTACCCTCAGCCATACCCTCAGCACGGAAGATACCAGAACCTGTACCCTCCACAGCCATATGGCAGGCCACAACAACCTTATCAGCAACCCTACCAAAACCAACAAAGGCCTCAGCCTGTGCTAGCACAACAACCCCCAGCTCCAGCTAATGTGATTCCGGTAAAGTATACTACTGCAGAAGAGAACCTGAATAGAGCTATAGTCCCCGTAACATCATTGCTTTCTGAAAGTGACCCGAGTGACCATAGCTTTGATTCTACACATGTTGATAGCCCCCAGGCCTACTACATGCAATCTCCTGAGCATGGTGAGTCTTACTATAGTGAAGAGCCAAATGAACCTAGTTGGGAGTCAGATTACACAAACGTCATGTATGCAAACCCCAACCCTAGGCCTCAACCTAGGCAGGTAAGACCCCCATTCCCTAGAGGACCATGCTACAGATGTCAGGGAGATCATCTCATTCGTGATTGTCCCTTACCTCCACTCACACAACCCCAGTCAATAACAATTCAGGGCTTTTGCCAAGAATGTGGAAAGGAGCATCTCTTACGAGACTGCCCTAAGAATCCTAATAATATGCCAAAAATCACTCCTATTAACGTTATTGGGTTGGTGGTAGACTCCACAGGAAGTGTGACATCCACCGCACCAGTACAGGTAGTGACTAGAGGTCAAGCATTGCAGCAGAACCAAGGGGTAAACCAGGATAAGAACCCAGAGGCTAGTGAAACCGAGAGCGTGACAAAGAAAAGGACTAGAGCGTGGAAAGATAGTCGGGAAAGAATGAAAAGACAATGGGCCAAAAAGATGAGTGAACTTGAGGAAAGCATAAGGGAAACCAAAGCCAGGATAACTGAACTCACATCTCAAACTCCCTGTCACACTACCCCACCACCACCATTCCCATCGCCATCCGACCCGCCACCTCCCAACCCACCTCATACGATTCCACCACCCCCTAGAGTAGGATCAGTATTAGCTGATCCCACTCCTGAAGACATAAACATGATGCTTAAAGCATATCAGGCCAGAATCCAAGAAGGGCCAAATGTAATGGATCATGACAAGTGCTACCCTAGAGCTGACCTAGAGATAGAAAGAACCAAGCTTTGCGCGAAAATGGTCGCATTGGCTCAGACTATGTTTGAAGCCAGTCGCCTTTTCAATTACTCAGGCTCAGCCAAGACGCAATTACACTTGGATGGACTCCTAGAGAAGTTAGAGGGCATAATTGCAAGATCTACCAAGGAAGAAAAAATTCAAGAAAGAGATAAAGCAAGCAAAAACATGACCCATCCCCCATCGGAAGTTTATGTGCCCAATCTTTCTTTGTACAGGATTCATGATTCATTTTGCTCACGTCTTTTGTATTTGGTAGTATGTTTTACTTTATCAAATCATTTTTTTGTTGCTTGTCATACATGTCACATGTAGTTGGGTTTTTCTTGGGCAGAGTGGATTGTCTTTTGCTACACAACAGCATGGGAATGTTGCTGTAGCAAGTGACAACACACTCTGCCCAAAAAAATTTTGCAGATATGGTCGTCGGTATAGGCGACGGTATAAGCGTCAGTATCCCCAGGCACATAGCGATGCTTATACCGACTATTTTGCCCAGGGGCATACCATGGCTTATATCGTCGCTTATACCGACGCATATACCGACGCTTATACTGACGCATATACCGACGCTTATACCGACGCTTATACCGATGCTTATACCGACGCTTTGGTTCCGACGCCTACACCGACTCTTACACCGATGTCGGGGCAAAATCGCGCCCGTTCATTTTCCTTGGTACAAGCCTTGGTATACGCCTGATATGTTGTAGTGCATTGTGAGCAAGTTGTTTTTATACCAGATTCAAAAGAACAAGAGTGGCTATTTGTTTTACAAGTCATCCCACGTAGTAGACAAATTTGTGAGAATATAGATGTACAAGATAGTCCATCTGTAGTGGACTCAGAGATTCATTCGATAGTCGAGGAGGAAGAGATCATTGTTCGAGAAGACGAGGTCATTGAAGAAGAGGTCATTGTTCGAGAAGACGAAGCAATAGACGATGATAAGGAAGAAACCAGCATAGCAAGCGATTTAGAAGCCATCAATACAGAGATAGATATTCTCGCTGCATCAGATCTTCAAGAGGATGCTAGATTAGAGGATTTTTGAATAAAACACTTGTACGTACTAATTTTTGTTTTTTTTTTGTTTATTCTCTATATTACCTTTATTATCACATACTAACTATTTGAGTTCTTTTGTTACAGAGCACGATGGGAGACAATCCTCGAGTCACTCTTCATTCCATGACAGAGGAGCAGTTTTTAGAGTTTATCTCTCAGGTACCTCCCACGTATATGGCCACTGCATCATAGTATTGGATCGCTCGTGTCGTAGATCGAGGTCACACTCTGGAGCAGGAGGTTCTAGGAGTGGATCTACAGGTAGGTCTGGAGGAGGTGTCTGTTGTGGAGGCAGTGCGACAGACGTTGTCTCACCCGCTTCTACTCCTAGGACGAGTACCTTAGATGTAGGCACGCCATGCAGTACACCATGTGGAACACCATGTACACCTTGGGGTGCTCATGACCATGATGACTCCAAGGTGTACAGTATCCGAGATGGAGCTCCGGTGATGGATGCGGCTTGGAAAGCAATGTATGCACGTATACAACAGCTTTGCTCCATACAGTTTGGATGCTCCATCATGCTGAAATGGAGTGAACAGGATAAAGATCGGAAGAATTATATAACATAAACGATTTATCAGGAGTTTCGACCAGCCGATGGATAGTCTCTTGTCAGTTCAGAGTGGATTCTGCACACCGCATGTGAGGTTATGTCCCATCAATGATCAGAGGCTCGTGATGCTTTCAGAGAAGGCTTACCAAAGCCTATATGGTTAGATGTTGAGGAGTGGTATCTGATTCGCGACGAGCAGCAGCAGACTCCTCACAAATATCACCAGCAGCAAGATGACGCAGCCACATGTTTAGATATGCTTGGACCGTCACATTTGGGCAGCGACGGATATGACACGATGCATCATGAGTTTGTAAGTACCATTTCATTTATTGAATTTATTTGTGTTAAGTTTCTCATGTATGTTCCTCTAATGTTTTGTATATTTGTTGCAGGAGCTGGCAATGGGTCGTCCTCCAACATGAACGGAAGAGTCTTATGGATATCAGCACGAATTCACTGTACTATTGGAGGACTTGGAGGGACGCGGTGCGATCGTTTCATGGGAGCGTTTGTGATGAGGTGATTAATTTATAAACTTGTTTTTTACTTGTTGTTTGTAATTTCATGTGAATTTATCTCATTCCATAAATGTCCTTTGTTGTAGGACTGTTGATATGGAACGTGCTTTGCATGTGTATGGCAGTGGCACACCAAAATTTTGTATTTGATTTTTATATGGCAATGCATTGCTTTGCCATATTTTCTAAAAGCGTCATATATGACAGTGGTTTGCCACACTCTTGTACATGCTTCATTTATGAAATATATCACTTTCTTTGTACATGGTTCATGGTTCATTCTGATTATCTCTTTCGTGTCCAATAATATTCTGTTTTATGAAATCATATTTCGGTTGACATTAGAGTACACATCACATGTACTCGGTTTTTTTTGGGCAGAGTGTATTGTCTTTTGTTAAGCAACATCATGGTAATGTTGCTGTAGCAAAAGACAACACACTCTACCCAAAAATTTTTTTGGAGATATGGTCGTCGGTATAAGCGACGGTACTCCCAATAATGTCATCGAAATAAGTGTCGGTACACCCAGCGGGTGCTGATATACGCGACGGTGCACCCAACAGAGGCGTCGGTATGGGCGTCGGTAAGAGCGTCGATATTACGGACACTTATACTGGCGCCCATAACGATGCTTATACCGACGCCCATACCGGTGCTATAGTATTGATGTGCATACTGGCAGCTACACCGACGTCGCGGGAAAAATAGCCGCGTTCATTTCCCTCGATAAAAACTTCGATATACGGCCGATCTGTTGTAGTGATTTATATGATCCAGCCTGAGCATTTCCAATCTTTTGATCATCCTAATTGGGTGTGCCGCCTCTAGTGCTCTTTGTATGGCCTAAAACAATCACCTTGGCTTTGGTTCCAGCGCTTCAACACCTTTATGTTGTCCAAAGGCTTCACCTGCTTGCTCTCAAAACCCAATATCTATATTCATCATTCTCCACCTCACCTACTTATCGTCGCCTTGTATGTCGACAATATTGCTATCCTCGTATCTACATGTGCTCTTATCGAGTCTATCAAACGTGTTTTAAGTGCCGAATTCACCGTTACTGACCTTGGTCCTCTCACATACTTACTTGGTCTCCACGTTCAATGCAATCGTGAGATTGGGTCCCTCACCATCCATCAATATTCCTTGTTCTCCACATTTCAGCGTACTAACAGTCAAGAATCCTCCCTTAGCCTTTTTGGGTGGTCGAATTCTGACTAGGGGGGCGGTAGACTCCCCTAAATCTACTACAAGGGGTGTTTTTGTTTAGGCAGGTGGTGCAGTAGCATGGTTTTCCAAAAAATAAAATTCAGTCACCTTGTCATCCATTGAAGCTGAGTTGGTTGCCTTAGCTCGCACTGCCAAAGAAGGACTTTGGATTCAAGCGCTGCTTCAAGAGTTGTTACCCTCAGCAACCATCCCGCTAAAGATCTTTTGTGACAATCAGTCTTGTATACACTTGGCAAGCAACCCAAAGCATTCTGAAAAAACCAAACATATTGATCTCGAGTACCACTTTATTCGTGAATTGATCGAGAAGAAGAAGATTCAATTGTTGTATACATCAACACACCTAATGTGGGCTGACATGCTCACAAAACCATTGCATGTAGACGAATTTGTGTAGTGCTGCAAACATGTTGGACTTGTTAATACTCAGGGATAAAACTTGCCACCTATTGTAGTTAAGGGGGTGTGTTGGACACGTGTAACTAGAACACATGGCAACTCTGCCTTGTCATCCAAAAGAAGTGCCGGTTAATTGAATCGGCGCGTACCGATCAACATGCATCCCATCTTCCTCTATATACAGTGTATCGAATATAATTCAAACTAAATGTTCTGTATAATTGTATCGAATATAATTCAAACTAAATGTTCTGTATAATTGTCTGTCTACGGTTGTTGTCTACCTGTGTATTCAATTTCTGCATGATCACTTTTGACAAAAGTTCCACAGTAAAGAGTCACAAAACCGATGATCTTCTTCATCGCTGTAGGCGACTAAGCATGGCCGCAGTTCTTGCGCCAGTGTAGAAATGGACGTCTCGGGTGGTGACAAAAGCATCGCCTCGGCAACTAGTTCTATTGTGGAGTTCGGTGAAATGAGTATCTCCAAAGAAATTCTGCATCCGATCGTAGGTCATTCGATTGTTGTCTAAGACCACAACAGTAGGTGCCTTAGGAGAGCTGGAATTCGCCATCGTCAAGAAGTGCTTGCTGATGCTTGCTGTAGAAATGGGTGGCGGCTTTGTAAACATCTTTCGTTTCTTCTCGGACCGGCTAAGAAACTGCAGCTAACATTTTCGTGCAAGCGTTCCGATGCTACTTGAAGATTACTCTCTTGAGATAAATAGCACCCCATATTCACGCAGCGTGATTGCACTCCATCAGATCTAGACCGTTGCCGCTTTTGTGGCCCCTTAACTGTTATTCTCCTCGAAATCGGCGCTGTTGTTTTTATCGCCACGATCCGCCATGGAGCCAGCTTCAACAGCGATTCTTTGTATAGTACGCGGAGATATATCGCATGGCAGCTTTTTCAAAGCTCGTGGTAAAGATTCGGGCATGTTCATACGTGCGGAGGGACCGCACAGGCAGTAAGCAGCCACATCGAATGCGCGTGTAGTAGCCTCTGCGGTGAAGTATGAGCCGAACCATAGACGAGATCGCTTCCGTGGCTCTTTGATCTCCCCGACCCAGTTCCCCAATGCACGCATGCGAGCTCCACGAAAACCTGCGGGACCAGCGGATTCGTCACGCCACAAGGCGGTATCAGAGGGCGAAGGAGCAGGAGGAGACGCCACAACGTGTGGAGCACTGGGTGAGACACTTTGAGGTGCATTGGAGCCCGGTGGCGGAGTTGGAGGAGCCAGCACGACATCGATAGCAGAGAAGAAATTAGGAGCAGGGGCTGCGAGAACAGAGTGAGCCATATCGTCAAGCTAGTGAAGTCGAGTGAAGTGGCATTTCGCCATAATGATAGCTAAAACTTCATATGGTGCCGGGAGAGCTTTCGGCAGTCTCACGTTGTTCAGGTGTGCAATGGATGCCAGATATGCCAGGCAGCTAAAATCCGATCGAATTGCAGCTGTCGATTTGAAAGCAACGTCTAAAAGTTCTGATATGGATCTCATATCAATGATCGGCACTATGTTCCGTATTCCTGTTGTATGGTGGCCACAATATTCCTCTTTACCATATAAACTCCTTGAAATAGCATAGTACTCAGGGACCCCGTACAGTTGCAATTTGAAAGTTAAGGGGTAGGGACAATGCACTTTAATTTTGGCCAAGGGACTCGTAGGCTTCAGGTGAACCCAATGCTTAAATTTGAAGCCCCATGGGGTGTCAAAAGAGGTTCTAGGCCACTACTAGAAATTAGGGGCATAGCGACGCCGCTGAATTGAACAAAAATCAGGAACCGTTGATTATGCGACACTAGCATCGCATAAGTGACATCCCTATTTTTCTTTTAAAAAGACATGTCGTCGCATAAAGGATGTCAGTGTCGCTTATGCAACACTAAAACTATGTGTCGCAAATAGTGTTGCTAAATGCCTGTGACGCTTTAGTGTCGCATAAGCGACGTCCTGTGTTCCCGAGCATCGCATAAGCGATGCTCTGGAATGTTGAAAAGAAAATTTGATTTCTCCCGGCACATTTATGCCGGGATTTGGATGCGCGACAGACACACACACATACATATAGAGAAAGAGAGAGAGGGGAGAGAGAGAGAGAGAGAGAGAGAGAGAGAGAGAGAGAGAGAGAGAGAGAGAGAGAGAGAGAGAGAGAGAGAGAGAGAGAGAGAGAGAGAGAGAGAGAGAGAGAGAGAGCGAGAGACTCCGTGAAGCCAGGTATGCACACACACACACATACATATGCATACACACACATATATACACATAGACATACACACATACACATAGAGACACACACATACACATAGAGACACACACATACATACACATATACACACTAATTTACATACAGACATACACATGCATACACACACATAGACACATACACACGCATACACATACACACACATACACATAGATACATACACACTTACACACACACACACATCCACACACATTTACACACACACGTACACATGCATACAGGCACACATATATAGATACACACGTATATACACACATAGACACACACATACACACACAAACACGCACACACACATACACACATATACACACACACATATAGACACATACACACACACATATATGCATACACACACAGGTAGAGAAACATACACACACACATACACATACATGCATACATATGCATACATAATGCATATGCATATGCATACATACATACTTACATGCATACACACACATGCATACATATGCATACATAATACACATGCATATGCATACATACATGCTTAAATTCATACACACACATACACACACATACACACGCATACCCACATACACATACACACATATGTATGCATACACACACACGTAAAGAGACGTACACACACATACACATACAATTATACATATGCATACATACATGCTTACATGCATGCACACACATACACACATACATATATGCACATAGACACACACACATACACACACATACACACACATATATGCATACACACACAGATAGAGAGACATACACACACATACATGCATACATATGCATATGCATACATACATACTTACATGCATACACACATATGCAAACATAATGCACATGCATATGCATACATAATGCACATGCATATGCATAGATACATGCATACACATACACACATAGACACACACATACACACACATATACACACATATTTACACAAGTTCCGCTTGATACTCTAGGGATCATCATGCATATGAGTACTTAGAGATGTCTAATGATGAGTTGGATTATATGATATAGATGCTTACCCAGCGATCAAAGGAGGGTTCTTCTGCAGCTCCACATGCAGGAAGACAACTATCTGCTTATAGGTTTTTTTTTTTGCATAAAAGTTTCTAATTATTATAACACATAATTTTATTTATTTTTATCTATCTATTTTTAGGACACCTATACCACCTCTAGATCATGATAGCAGAGCACAGGTGCCTATGAGGACATGCATAGGCACCTTAGGGCTAGAGTGCGATTTAGAGCCAAAGGGGAACATTGTGTACATAGGGAATGGATTGGAGTTCAAGAGAAGAAAGCGAGCATTATGCGACTCTTACCTGCACCTTGTGCACTTACAATGGAAGTAAGTATAAATTTTACATATAAATTGAAATAAAAAACTTATGTTTTATTTACATGTTTTTTTTTATAGTGAGCATGATGAGAGGGATAAAAAATATGTACTTAGTTGACTTGAGACAGAGTTCGGGATAGGATGGTCGCATAAGTGGTGTCTAAAAGAGATGGAGACACTTATGGCTCATCGTCACGATAATGCATGGTACGCATTGCTTTTATGTATATATATGTGGATATGAGTATGTGTGTTTATGTATGTATGTATGTATGTATGTATGTATGTATATGAGACAGAGAGAAAAGAGTGAGACTAGAGATACAAATACACGCATACACACACATATACATCATACATGCACATTTTCACACATATACACATACATGTACATTTATACATACACACACATACATGCACAATTTTACACACACATACACATGCATGCAGTTACACACATATAATGAATACACATAGACACATACACATACACACATACACATAGACATACATAATCATATGTACACACACATAGACTCACATAATCATATTTACATCCATATATACATATACACATGCATAAACACACACACAACACATGCATACGCATATATAGATACACATACATACACATACATGCATATGCACATATAGATGCACATACATACACACACATGCATACTCATATTTCTATATGTATCTCTCTCTCTCTCTCTCTCTCTCTCTCTCTCTATATATATATATATATATATATATATATATATATATATATATATATATATATATATATATATATATATATATATATATATATATATATATATATATATATATATATATATATATATATATATATATATATATATATATATATATGTGTGTGTGTGTGTGTGTGTGTGTGTGTGTGTATTTACTAACACATGTATACATATATCACACATATGCACACACATACATATACATGAAACACATATATATGCATACTAACACATGTGTACATATAATACACATGAATACACACACATATGCATACATACATGAGAAAAATTTGCTCCTCCAAGATAAAGCTATAGATAAAATAATTAGGCATACTCCCGAGCTTCATGTTCTAACTTAAAAGGACATGATTTCATCTCTCTAGTAGTAGTCATCGATACTCAAGTTGAATAAAGAATCTATTATCTGATATCAATTCAGAAGCTTCAAGTTATTGATCGATAACTAGAGTAGAATTTGTTATCTAATCTGCTCATATGTTTTCATTATTGCCATCATTTTGGTAAGACATCAATATAGTCTCATCTTCATTATCCTTATTGGATTCATTTATTTCTTCTATTGTTAAATCTGTGTTCTCATGAGTCACATCATCTATTGATGGATTAATATCAATTTTTGGTAATTCCCCTTCCTCATCAGTGGAATCCGCATGTAGAGTATTATCCTCTTCATCAAACAGATTAGTATTATTATCACGCATAATGATTCTAATTTGTCTTTGAGATGTTGATGTATCAATATCTGATGGTGAATCATCAAGAGGACTTTCTTCGATCTCTCTAACAATAAACTGTTCAAACAATGACCTACCTCTAAGTTGAACATGAATGACTTGCCACCAAGGCTGAGCATCTGGGTTTTTATGAAAAATGCTTGTTCAATATGCGTAGGAAGAATATATGGTTCTTTAGTAGATCGCATTACCTTGGAAGAATCAATTGCCCAAAACCCAGATAATTCCTTTCTTAATGTGGAATTACTACCTTTATACTTGGCTCGAAACCAGGCAATCTTCAAAATGACCTATCAAAATATATAAAAACAAAAACCCATTATTAGGTGCTTAAAAGAATAATTAACTCTATCATAAAAAATATAAACTTTTTTCTACCTGTTTGAATGTACGAAATGAGATTTCGTAGATACCAACAATAGTTCCCACGTAACCAAGTTTGCCATCTATAAGGTTCGTGTCTTTTGAGCTGGCACGTGATAGTTGCTTGAAAGAAGATCCTCTGTTTTACGTAAAGAATCAATGGATTTGATTCTAATATGTTGTGTAAAAGCCCACATATTAGTGAACATTCGAGCCTGCAAAAGAAATTAAGTTAGTAAATAGAAACTAATATACATATATAAAAAAAACAAGGTTATGAAAATAAAATTACCTTTCGTTCACAACCTATCATTAACTCTCTCTCCTCATCTGAGATTTCTTCATTATTTGTATTGGCACATTGCAAACGACTATATAGCCAATCTGTGAAAGAAGATATATTTGTAATCTCATTATTATCAAGATTATGTCTATATTTTTTGTTTCTTTGCCTTTTACTTCAAAGATTTTGAAGTTCCTATTCGTACTCGCTAAGGAATGCTTGCATCCATTCACTATTATATGCTACAAAAGTAGAAACATCATTTTGTTCTTGAAATGTAAGTAAAAATGGAACTCCCTTACTTGATAATACCTCATCTATTATCTTTGAAGAAGACTCATTCGTCCATGCATGTGGAGCTTCTTCATGAACTCTTTCAAGTATTCACTAACATAATACATGCACTCTTCAAGCATCCAAGACTTTTCCATGGATCCTTCTAGTTTCGCTCTTTGTCGCACATAACCTTTTAATATTCGACCCAAAACATCCATTGAGTGTTGAGAACACTTGGAATCTCTATTTCATCTACAAGATGGACTAATAAATGAATGTGAATATCAAAAAATGCAGTAGGAATCTCTTTCTCCATCAAGCATAGTAGCTCTTTGCATTCATGTTTTTTTTTTGTGGGATCGAGTTTTTGTCAATCTCTTTTGATGTACTCCACCTATACATATCATAAAAAAATTATAAAGAAGTTAATTAAAAAATAAAAGATACCAAATATTCATACATATTAAATATAAAAGTATCATAATTACCTTATAAGCAATCCAAGATGATATATCACATCTCGTACTCTTTTTGTTGTACATCCATCGATAACCAAAGGTAAAATATGTTTCAAAAAGTTATGCTAGTCATGGGTCTTTAACCCAGATAAGCTCTTATCATCCATAGTAAACATGTTTTGGAAAGATGCTCTATATCCTGTAGGAGTCCTAATCAATTCAATCCTATTGTTGATAGTTTGTATCTCTTTTGTTTTAAGTACCCAAGAAGCAAGTGCAAAATGTCTATTAGAAACTGGCCATAACTTTGGTTTTGAGTTTTGATCTTGCAAATCATTCCTTGATGCTATGGTATCTTTTAGTCCAGGAAGATGCTGCCATAGTGAATAACCAATATTCTTGAATATAAACATAAGATCAAGAAGATGACATACTTTTAACTCTTTCCAATACTCCAAAGAATACCATATTGATATCTTCTCTGCGAGTGCCAATTTTCCTTTACCTCTCTTCACATATTCATTATCTTCATCATAAGTGAAGATTTCTGATTCTGGATCTATTGAAGGTCCATCTGTCCATTTTTTATACCGATCAATAGGCATCATAGGTTTTGTACACTAACCTGTTTCAAACTTTCCATTAAAATGTATCGCTTCTCTTTTAGATCTTAATGGATGATCATTAGGCAAGAATTGTCGATGTCAAAGATAAATATTTTTGTTGAGATTCTTACTATAGATTGATCTCAACCAATCACCACAATATGGACAAGCTTTATAACCCTTAGTAGATATTTTTGCATCATGAAAATGATAAAAATATAATTAGATTAAATCATATTTATTTATATGCATATTGAATAAGAAAATTACATCAATACCTGAACAAACACCATATCCTAGAAAATTGTGAATAGTCCAAGCCACAATATCACGAACCATAATATGTCTTTCATTGATGCTTTTCGATACATCAATGACATTAATACCTCTCCATAACTCTTCGCGATCGTCAATGAGAGGAGCAAGATATATATTCATGTCTTTAGCTTGTCTTTTGTTTGGGATTAAAAGTGAAAGCATTAAATGTTCCTTTTTAATGCTAAGATATGGAGGAAGATTGTAGTTTATGACTACCACTGGCCATGTTGACCATTTACTGGATTTCATGGAGAAGGGATTAACCCCATCTAATGCAACTCCTAACTTTACATTGTGTGGATTTTGTGCAAATTCAGGCCATGTAGAATCAATAAGTTGAAAGCAACAGTATCATGAGGAATTCTGATTATTCCATTAGTACTTTTATGATCATGTCCCCATGTGAAAAGCTTTGATAATTCGGGGCTTTGAAACATATTTCTAATCCATGGAGGCAATGCAAAATGTCTCAATACCTTTTTTGGGATTTTACCTTCTTCGTCCTTATATCGAGGAGATTGAAATTTGGGACATGTCAAAGAGTCTGCATATTCACCTCTATATAAAATACAATCATTAAGACATGCATGTATACATTGATAATCTATACCAAGATTGTTGATTATCTTCTTCATTTCATCATGTGAGGTAGGAAGAATGTTCTGCCTTGGTAAAAGCTTTTCAAATAATAACTTGTAAGTTCATAAAAACAAGATATATAAAAAAATAAACACACACACACACAGACACACGTATATATATATATATATATATATATATATATATATATATATATATATATATATATATATATATATATATATATATATATATATATATATATATATACATATAATTTTATATATGTGTATGCTTATGTGTATGTGTATGTGTATGTGTATGTGTATGTGTATGTGTATGTGGATGTGTATATTCATGTGCATGCGTATACGTATGTGTATGTGTATATGTATGTATATGTGTATATGTGCTTTATAGATGTATATGTATGTATATATACATATGCATATGTGTATGCATATATGTATATGTATGTGTGTATACATGTGTATGTATGTATGTATGTATGTAAGTATGTATGTATGTATGTATGTATGTATGTGTATATATGTATGAATATGTATGTATGTATATGTATGTATATATGCATGTGTAGCTGTGTATATTTGATTTTGTTTTTATTTTTTTTGTATATTGTGGTTTGTAGATTTTCATATCTAGACCATTGAATCGTGTGGCTATCTCCCATTTTATAGTCAATCTATTACCTCTCTTTCTAAGTAAGGCTTACATATTTGTTTAGAAGTATAATGTATCAGTTAGTTATGGAGGTATTATGTCGTTAGTAAATTGAGAGGATCAAATTTATCGCAAAGATTTTGAAAGATGCATGAATAGTTTTAAAGGATGGGTGGACAAAAAGTGTCCATTCGATGCAAGTTCTTGCTCTTACCTTAGCTAAAGTAAAAATAAAAACCTGCATTGAATGGACACTTTTTTCTGCCCATCCTTTAAAATTATTTTTCCATCCATCATAATCTTCAAGATAAATTTGGTCCTCCCATTTTACTAACGACTTAATACCTTCATAGCTAACTGACACTTAATATTTGTATGCAAAAGAGTTAGCAGCACAGGTATTAGGTCGACAATAATATGAGAAATAGATGTTTCAAGAAGATTCTAAAGGTTGGATGGACAATTCTAAAGGCTAGATGGACAAAACATCTTCATTCAATATAGATATGTATAATTTGACCTTACTCTCATAACAGTGTTTGTGTGTATATGTGTGCATATGTTTATAGGTGTGTATACATTCATGTATATTACGTGTATGTTTATATATGCATGCATATATATATATATATATATATATATATATATATATATATATATATATATATATATATATATATATATATATATATATATATATATATATATATATATATATATATATATATATATATATATATATATATATGCATAAATGCATATATATATATATATATAGAAAATTGAAAATTATACCTTAATAGTGCCAAAATAGATATATTACTCCATCCAAAACGATTTTGAAGATTGAGAATAAGTAAGCAGGCACTTATTCATGTGAAACAACTTCCTTCATATACATGCTTTAGACATTCCTCTCGAAGATATTTCTCATTTTTAGAAATATCAATGGTTTCACTGTCATTTTGATACCAATCCTCAATAAAATCTGCCATGCCATCATCTTCATCATTGTCACGCAAATCTTGTACTTTATCTTCTTTTGAATATAGATCTTTCAACCTAGCATATTTCACAGGATCACTTTTGCATAGCCTCCTCATAGAAGCTTCTGATAAATGACGTCTTATTGGCAATTGTGAATGGTATGGACGAATATCATCAACATCATACATTGGAATCTACACACATGAATAAAAATCATTAGTATTCCATAAATGAATAAAAAGTAAACTTTGAACATAAAATTAAATATATAAGTTATTAAATATGGATAGAAAATTTTCATTCTCTCTCTGGCTAAAAGGTGCTCTTGGAGGTCTATGCCATCCATAATTCACTAATAATTCATCACTAGCATGTAATGTAGTAATAGCATTAACAACTATGTATCTTGATACATCTCTACTCATGTATGGTGATTCATGACTATTTTCACGCTCCTCAAATGTGAAATTAGTCCTTGAACTATTATGTAAGCCTCGAGTACTATTTATTAAACCTGCTATATTTCCATGCATATAAGGTCTTCCATTAATATATAATCTTTCATTTTTTGCATGTGAAATCCTTCTACTAGTAAGGGATGCTGAATTCAAGCATATTCCATAAGTACTCATGCTTTCAATATAACGTGCAAGTGGATGCCAATCTCCCCATCGATATATAGGACCACAAAATGACATAAGAGTGACTTCAGAGTTCGAAGGCACATACAAATCCTCTACAATAAAGAGACCATGACCAGCATTAGTAATAGTGGATGGAGCAATAATATAGTGATTACCCCAAAAGTTGAAAACCTCTCCATCTAAAGGAAGTGGTCGTCTATTCCATCCTCCATATCTTCTTCTATCATATGTCTGTACTAGAGAACGATCATGAGCTGGCAATGGATAATCTCCATCCATTTCAGTCTCTAAACCAGGAGGTAGAGGATTTCACCGCTACTTGTAATTGATGAACAACATGTCCATGATGTATACGAGGTATATTAATATTATGAGAAAAATCATCATCATCATCATCGAGAAAGTATTCCTCTATATCAACAGTAATTTCATTTTGTATATGGTTTTTAAATAAAATAATGATATTAATTTATCGAAAAAATAAATACCCAAGCATTATCACATTGACAAGGTGATGGTGCATTCTCAAAAGCACCATACTCTATCTCATGTTCAATACATTCCAATTGAGGTCTTCAATATGTGCCATAACAAGAGTTACACCAACATATAATATGCTCTTGATAGTAAAATTCATCATAATTCCGATCGGAGGACGCATGTGAAGCTATTGCACGGGTAGGAGGTGGTGGACTGCCTTTTGATTGATCAGAATCTGATTATAATAAGAAAGAAAAAAATATATACGTTATGCATCTATCAAATATATTTAAAATTGAATGTTTGATATACTTACAGTATATAGTCCTTGCACGATTAGCAGACGGTGGTGGAGTTCAATCTGATTGATCAAAAACTACAAATAATGGTATTTTATATTAATAATCTGATTATTTACATACATAAACATTCACATATACATATTTACACATACACACATATTCACATATACAAAAATACACATTATTGTGGGATAAATGCATGTATTTTGTATGAATGAGTGTATATCCATGCATGTGTGTGTACATATATATGTGGATGTGTATATGTGTGTTTATGTTATATGTATGTATATGTGTATATGTATGCATATATGTATGTGTATATGTTTGCATGTATATGTGTATGTGGGTATGTGTATGTGTATGTGTATGTGTATGTGTATGTGTGTGTATATATGTGTATGTATTCTGATTCTTTTTTTCTGTTTGAGATTAAATTATCAAGAGATAATGTATGGTGGAAAAAAATAAGAGGTGACCTAACATACCACTTGAGACATGGTAGTTTTTTCGTAGACAGGTATGTCTTCAAGAGTCATTTCCTCAGTAGAAGGTATACAAATTAATATTCTGTATTTATAATTTTAATATATTTTAGTAATCTTTTACATTTAAGTTATTTATTTTCTTAAATAAATAGGCTGCTGCAAAGAAGAGAGTTGAGTGGGGCCACACATTGCACCTAGTCCAAATGGGCCAAATTTGGTTTTGTAGCTACATTTGTAAGTATATGTGTTATTGTGAGTATATTTTTTATTTTAGTTTAAATGCAAGAAAATAATCTTTTTTATTTGTTTCAATGCAGCAAAAGGATTATGGCTGATATCCTATGAAACATGAGATCGAGTATGCTACACATTTTGGATATCAATGTTTGATCGAGTATATGCGAGATCATCCGGATGCCTTTGTGAGTATTATTATATTTTGTATAATTATTTTATTTTTATGGATGTTTTGATTGTTTTAATTATTTATGTTTGTTATATGTAATACGGGAGTATTAAGGAGAGGCAGATATGGATGAGGTGGAGAGAGAGACACACAAGGGACGATCTCGATCATCACAGGATGCTCACACAGATACATCAGATCATGCGGATGATCATGATGATGATGATGAGGATGAGGATTATCATGATGTTGATGATGATGATGATCATGATGATGATGATTAAGATTATGTTTTGAATTTTGTGTATGGTATTAAGTAATGAAAAGTTTTGTTCTATTGATTGTTATTATTGTTTATATTAAGCATGTGTTTTAGTACTTTAATTATATAATTCATTCATATGTGTGTACATATGTGCATGCATACATGTGTAATATGTGTGTGCACGTATGTGCATGTATATGTGTGTAATATGTGTGTGTAAATGAATGTATGTACATATGTATACATGTATATGCATGTATGTGCATGTGCATGTGTAAGTGTATATGTGTATGTATGTGTATGTGCATGTGCATGTGTATGTGTGTGTATATGTATGTATGTGCAGGTGCATGTGTAAGTGTATATGTGTATATAAGTATGTGCATGTGCATGTGTATGTGTGTGTATATGTATGTGCATGTATATGTGTAAGTGTATGTGTATATGTGTGTATGTGCATGTATATGTGTATATGTATGTATTTGCATGTGTGTGTGTATGTGTATATGTGTGTGTACGTATGTGCATATATATGTGTATATATGTGTATGTGTGTGTACTTATACATATGTGCATATGTATGTGTATGTGTATAAACATATAAAAATGTATGTATATGCATGTGTATATGTATGAAACATGCATGTGCATGTGGATGCATTTCCATTTGCATCCATGTGCATGCATGTGAATGTGCATGCATGTGGATGTGCATATACATGTATTTAAGGATATGTTTATGTGTGTATGTGTAAATATATATGCAATAATGCATGCATGAAAGTCTTTTTATGTGGTTGTAGAAATGTTGGTGCATATGCATGTGTATGTGTGTGTATGTGTAAGTGTATGTGTAAGTATATGTGCACATGTATGTGTGTATATATGTGTGTGTATGCACATGTGTATATTATATATATGTGAACATGCATCTTCATCATGTGTAAGTGTATATGTGCATATCAATACGTGTGAGTATGCTAACTAATGAAAATAACACAATTCAAATGATATACAAAGAATGGAAATTGTACTTACAATAGCTAGCCATACTTTTGCTTGGTTAGCTTCTTGAATAACCTGCAATAAATAGAGAGAGAGAGAGAGAATTCAAAGAGAGAAAGAGGTAGAAAGAGAGAAATAGAGATAGAGAGAGACAATAAGATAGAGATTAGGCAAAACAAAAATTTTTCATATACTTGTTTCCGCTCATAGGCGTAGTGCAATTGCGAACTTTGGAGAGCTCTTCGATTAGATGCGTGAACATGCCGATCGAAGAACATGCGTTGGAGAGAGAGAGAGAGAGAGAGAGAGAGAGAGAGAGAGAGCGAGAGACTCCGTGAAGCCAGGTATGCACACACACACATACATATGCATACACACACATATATACACATAGACATACACACATACACATAGAGACACACACATACACATAGAGACACACACATACACACACACATATACACACTAATTTACATACAGACATACACATGCATACACACACATAGACACATATACACGCATACACATACACACACATACACATAGACACATACACACTTACACACACACACACATCCACACACATTTACACACACACGTACACATGCATACAGGCACACATATATAGATACACACGTATATACACACATAGACACACACATACACACACAAACACACACACACACATACACACATAGACACACACATATACACACACATATAGACACATACACACACATATATGCATACACACACAGGTAGAGAAACATACACACACACATACACATACATGCATACATAATGCATATGCATATGCATACATACATACTTACATGCATACACACACATGCATACATATGCATACATAATACACATGCATATGCATACATACATGCTTAAATTTATACACACACATACACACACATACACACGCATACCCACATACACATACACACATATGTATGCATACACACACACGTAAAGAGACATACACACACATACACATACAATTATACATATGCATACATACATGCTTACATGCATGCACACACATACACACGCAAACACACATACATATATGCACATAGACACACACACATACACACACACATACACACACATATATGCATACACACAAAGATAGAGAGACATACACACACATACATGCATACATATGCATACATAATGCATATGCATATGCATATGCATACATACATACTTACATGCATACACACATATGCAAACATAATGCACATGCATATGCATACATAATGCACATGCACATGCATAGATACATGCATACACATACACACATAGACACACACATACACACACATATACACATAGATTTACACAAGCTCTGCTTGATACTCTAGGGATCATCATGCATATAAGTACTTAGAGATGTCTAATGATGAGTTGGATTATATGATATAGATGCTTACCCAGCGATCAAAGGAGGGTTCTTCTGCAGCTCCACATGCAGGAAGACAACTATCTGCTCATAGGTTTTTTTTTTGCATAAAATTTTCTAATTATTATAACACATAATTTTATTTATTTTTATCTATCTATTTTTAGGACACCTATACCACCTCTAGATCATGATAGCAGAGCACAGGTGCCTATGAGGACATGCATAGGCACCTTAGGGCTAGAGTGCGATTTAGAGCCAGAGGGGAACATTGTGTACATAGGGAATGGATTGGAGTTCAAGAGAACAAAGCGAGCATTATGCGACTCTTACCTGCACCTTGTGCACTTACAATGGAAGTAAGTATAAATTTTACATATAAATTGAAATAAAAAACTTATGTTTTATTTACATGTTTTTTTTTATAGTGAGCATGATGAGAGGGATAAAAAATATGTACTTAGTTCACTTGAGACAGAGTTCGGGATAGGATGGTCGCATAAGTGGTGTCTAAAAGAGATGGAGACACTTATGGCTCATCGTCACGATAATGCATGGTACGCATTGCTTTTATGTATATATATGTGGATATGAGTATGTGTGTTTATGTATGTATGTATGTATATGAGACAGAGAGAAAAGAGTGAGACTAGAGATACAAATACACGCATACACACACATATACATCATACATGCACATTTTCACACATATACACATACATGTACATTTATACATACACACACATACATGCACATTTTTACACACACATACACATGCATGCAGTTACACACATATAATGAATACACATAGACACATACACATACTCACATACACATAGACATACATAATCATATGTACACACACATAGACTCACATAATCATATTTACATCCATATATACATATACACATGCATAAACACACACACAACACATGCATACGCATATATAGATACACATACATACACATACATGCATATGCACATATAGATGCACATACATACACACACATGCATACTCATATTTCTATATGTATCTCTCTCTCTCTCTCTCTCTCTCTCTCTCTCTATATATATATATATATATATATATATATATATATATATATATATATATATATATATATATATATATATATATATATATATATATATATATATATATATATATATATGCGTGTGTGTGTGTGTGTTTACTTATATATATATATATATATATATATATATATATATATATATATATATATATATATATATATATATATATATATATATATATATATATATATATATATATATATATATATATATATATATATATATATATATATATATATATATATCCTAATTCAAAAACACTAATTTTGATACTAGGGTTTTAAAACCCGTAATTTAGAAACTCTAATTGAGTCTTTTAGCCATATGATTGAAGTATACGTACACATTGCATCTATTCCTCCGACGTCCTACTAGAGAGATGCCTCTCCTCCCAACCTTATGCCTCTATAGAAAGCTACTCGAATCAACGAGGATCATAATATATATAAAGATATATACATATAATGTAGATACACATACATAAATATAAAATGGAGTAGATACATTATGCATCACACATTCATGCCTAAATGCACACATAAATATATATACATGCATACATATTTAGATGTACACATTTACACATAGACATATATACATATATACATGTAAACATCACATATACATACCTACATGCACAAATGTATACTTATACATGCATACACAATTATAAACACTTGCATATATTACATGAATACATGAATATTTTACACAAATGCATATGCATATATTTACATGCATACTAACACATGTATACATATATCACACATATGCACACACATCCATATACATGAAGCTATAGATAAAATAATTAGGCATACTCCCGAGCTTCATGTTCTAACTTAAAAGGACATGATTTCATCTCTCTAGTAGGAGTCATCGATATTCAAGTTGAATAAAGAATATATTATCTGATACCCATTCAGAAGCTTCAAGTTATTGATCGATAACTAGAGTAGAATTTGTTATCTAATCTGCTCATATGTTTTCATTATTGCCATCATTTTGGTAAGACAGCTGATGGGGGAAGTATCTCAACCCCTAAGCAACGATGAAGCGCGAATGACCTCCACAGGTATCCTTCTTTGACCTCTGCACACCAAAAATGCTCTTACTCACAGCTTATGCAGAGAACTCCAGTGAGCTTTTGTAGACCTGTAGTAGACACCAGGGGCTTTCCAACAAAACAAATTTCACTTGAAATGGATGCTTACACAAAGAGAAACAATGTCTACAACATGAGCTAGTTGAATGCTCACAACTGCTAGTCAAGCAGAGACCTCACTTCACTCCAGCAAACTTTTCTCAGAGATTATATAGAGAATGAATCTCAAACTTGATTCAACTTTAGAGCACTCTAATAGCTACCTAATGACACCAAAATCATAGCAAAGGGATACATAGAGAAGGGGAACCAGCCCTTACAACAGAGAGCAAAATATTTCCAACAAAGCCTACACAAACAGAGAGATATCAATCACACAACTTCACTAAAATGAATGTTGCTCCCAGCTTACTCAGAGAATGCTCCAGAGAATTGGTAAGCATAAAATAGACTCTTATAGCTATCCAATGAGACAAGAATTACATCAAATGGATACCATATGAGGGAGAACCAATGCTAACAACTCAGGGGTAGAGAGTTGCAACACTGCCTGCGCACACACATAGATATGCCTACTAAAAGAAAACAAACAAGCAAGCAAGGGGGTTGCTTAAGCAAGGGGCTTGCTTAAGCAAGGGGCTTGCTTATCACAACTCCAGCACTTAGTGCTCACTTTACATGAGCTAAAACGCCAAGAAGATGGCCCAAAAGAAGTCGGGATACATGCTCCTTTTATAGTGAGAGGTGTGTCCCTAAAATCTAGGAACTACCTTTCCAAATCAGCCTCCTAACTTGGAGGAATTAGTTGAGATGACTTGGGGAGTGGTTGAGTGACTTTTCTTGATGGAATCTCGTGGCTTTTGGCTTCCTTTGATTGCTCCACATGTCCATAAAAGATTCCCCACGAATTTTTTAGCTTGAAGCTTGACTTTTAACACTCCCCCTCAAGCTTCAATTCTTCATCCTCATCCAAGCTCCTTCATGTTGATGCATTGCTTGAATTTTGAAATCTTCATCCCATCCAAAGCCTTTGTAAACATGTCCGCAACTTGGTCCTTGGTACCAATATGATGTACTGAAACTTCCTTGGATATCACCTTTTCCCTTATGAAGTGATAGTGCACTTCAATATGCTTGGTTCTAGCATGATAGACAGGGTTCGATGCTAGATGAATGCTACTCATGTTGTCACAAAAAATTGGATATGTGTCAACCTGCAAATTAAGCTCCATAAATAACTTCTTAATCCACATTAGCTCACATGTGACTTGAGCCAAAGCTCTATACTCAGCCTCGGTGGAAGATAATGCCACCGTGGGTTGCTTCTTTGAAATCCATGAGATGATCTTGCTACCTAGCATGACTAGGTAACCACTTGTACTCCTTCTATCTTCCTTCGAACCGGCCCAATCGGCATCGGAATAAGCTTTGACCTGCATATCATCATCAAATGAGTAGAACAATCCTTCATTTATAGTGGCTTTGAGATATCGCAACATTCTTCTTGCAGCTTGCAAGTGTGTAGTCCTTGGACTATGCATAAATTGTGATAACACTCCAACTCCATATGCTATGTCGGGCCTGGTTATTGTGGCATAATTGAAAGAGCCTACAATAGATCGATACAAAGTTACATCCTCTAATGGCTCTCCATCAATGGAGCTTAGCTTTACATTAACTTCCATGGGATTTGAAATAGGCTTGCAATGTAGCATCCCAAACCTCTCAAGTAGGTCTAGAATATACTTCCTTTGTATGAGCATAATACCTTCTTCTTTGTATACAACTTCAATGCCAAGAAAATACCTAAGATCTCCAAGATCAGAGATCCTAAACTCCTTTCCAAGCTTTGCCTTGATCTCCTCAATGCCCTTTGTATCATTACCTGTAATGATAAGATCATCTACATACACACACATGTAGACCACAAGTTCTCCTCTTTGTTTGATGAAGAGAGATGGATCCGCCTTGCATTGATTGTAACCACATTTGATCAAATAGTCCACCAATCTTTGGTTCCAAGCCCTTGGAGCTTGCTTTAGGCCATAAAGTGCCTTCTTCAACCTACAAACATGATGTGGAAACTCTTTATGAACAAAACCTAGTGGTTGCTCCATGTATACCTCTTCTTCCAAGTCTCCATTGAGAAAGGCATTCTTGATATCCAATTGGAAGAGCTTCCATCCTTTGCTAGCAGCCATTGCAATGAGTGTCCTAATGGTGCTCATCTTTGCCACGGGGCTGAATGTCTCTTCAAAGTCCACTCCATAGGTTTGTGCAAAACCCTTGGCCACCAATCTTGCTTTGAACCTAGAAATAGATCCATCTGAATTCCTCTTTACTTTATACACCCACTTATTACCTATTACCTTCATGTTCTCCTTCTTGGGCACTAGAGTCCATGTTTGATTTTCCTCAAGTGCGTCGATCTCTTCTTGCATTGCCTCTTTCCATTCGGTGTACCTGCTTGCATCTTCATAGCAATCGGGCTCATGATCTTCTACTACTTTGTTCATATATGCATAATGTGTTGCCATGTATGAATCATAAGTAAACCTTTGAGTTGGATACTTAACTCTAGAAGACTTCCTTTCTTCACCTTTTGGAGGAATAAACCTCCTTTGCCTTGGGAACTTGATCTCTTTCTTTGACGTGGCTTCTTTCTCCATCATGTGTCCTTCATCATCTTCAACTTCATTACCTTCTTCATCCAACTCCACCAATGTTGCTTTGCCTTTGTTGATTGATTGTGCTTCATAGCTTGATGAAGATCTCCCCCTCCATGGTGAGTTCATGCTTGAACTATCTTCATTGATGGAACACGTTGGGCCGCTTAGCTCTAGGTCGATTTGTTCTTCATCATGTCCATGCTTTTCTTCTTCATAGTCCTACATACAATCATACTTCTTATACCAAGGGAGTAGCTCATCAAATGCTACATCCCTTGATATCCTCAAGTCCTTTGTGTTTGGTTTGAAGCACCTGTAACCTTTATGATCATTTGAATATCCTAGAAACACACACTTTTCTGCCTTTGGTTGTAGCTTGTGCCTCAATTCACTTGGCACATGTACATAACAAGTACATCCAAATATCTTCAAGTGGGAAAGATCAGGTTTCTTACCATAATAGGCTTGATATGGTGTCAAGCCATGGATCCCTGAGGTAGGAGCCCTATTCATTAGATACACGGCGGTATTTGCTGCATCACTCCAAAACATGTTAGGTACATTCATCTCATTAAGCATTGCTCTAGCGATCTCGGCAATGTATCTATTCTTTCTCTCTGCTACTCCATTTTGTTGGGGTGTGTACCTGCATGTTACTTGCCTCTTGATGCCTTCATCCATTAAAAAATCAGAAAACTCATTTGAGAAATATTCTCCCCCTCCATCGGACCTTAGCTTCTTGATATATGTACCTGTTTCCTTCTCTACCATTGCCTTGAATGCTTTGAAACATGTAAACACATCTGATTTGTTTTTGATGAAATAAACCCAAACCATCCTTGTGCAATCATCTATAAAAGTGACAAAGTACTTGTTACCTCCAATGGATTGCTCTTTCGTTGGCCCCCACACATCTGTATGTATCAACTCCAATGGATGTTGGCTTATGTAGCCACTCTTCTTGAATGGAAGTCTCGCTTGCTTCCCTAGTTGACAAGATTCACATAAATGCTTCATACCTTGTCCTTGGAAGTTGGGAAGACCTTCAACCAGCCTCTTGAATTGCATTTCCTTCATTCTTTGTATGTTGATGTGACCTATCCTCTTGTGCCACAAGTCCAACTCCGAAATCCTCTTGTTTCCATATGTGAAGTAGACATGTTGAGTAGAATGAGAATTTACCTCCAAAGTGAAGAGTCTCCCTTGCTTCTTTCCTCTTGCTATGACCTTGTAACCTTGCTTAGGGTTCTCCACAAAGCATCCACCTTTGTTGAACCTTACTTGATAGCCTCTTTCAACCATTTGCCCAACGGACACCAAGTTCTTTGTGATGGTAGGTACATGCAAGACATCCTTGAGACATCTTCCTTCCTCCTTGTCATCCAAAGCTACATCTCCAACATGGGAGATCTCATGGGCTGTATCATCACCTGTTTCTACATGTCCTTTACCTTTGGGAACATGTAGATTAGTAAACCAAGAAGCATTGCAACTCATATGGTTGCTACATCCACTATCAATATACCAAGTGTTATCTACTTTGCTTGAATTCCCATTCATGTGCATCATCAAGAGATTGTCATTTTCTGAACTTGTAGAAGCATAATTACCTTGGCCTTTGTATGAAGAACCTTGATTATAGTTCCTTTGGTTTCCTCCTTGGTAGCAATCTCTAGCATAGTGGCCAAACTTGCCACATATGTAACATCCTTCGCCATCTTGATTCATGTTTTGTTGATGTCGTCCTCCTCTTCCTCTTGATCTTCCTCTCCCTCTTTGTGATGAGGTGCCTTGGTCATGTCCTTGATTTCTTGAGTGGCCTTGCCTTCCTCCAAACCTTCCTTTGCCCCTTCCTTGTCCTTGTCTTCCTTTGCCCCTTTGATTACCTGCATAGAAAACTTGTGCATCTTTGCTTTTAGTTGAACTTCCACCTATGTTCATTTCTTCGGTGACCATGAGAGCAACCAATTGCTCAAAATCGGGAAGATTATACCTTACATAAACTGAAGTGGTAAAGGGTTTCCACTTCTCATCATCTCTCAAACCATTGAGAGTATAAGCCAAAGATCGTCATCGTCTATGTGGCTTCCAATGGATCCCAATGCATCTGATAACTCCTTGACCTTAAGTATGTAGTCATTTATGCTACTCCCTGAGCTCTTCCTAAGGTTGTTGAGCTCATTCTTGAGTTGGATCTTCCTTGCTTTGGTGCTTGTTGAATAAAGCCTTTCAAGTGTCTCCCATACCTTCATGCTTGAATCCAGGTCTTGGATATGGCCGATCATGCTATTGCTAATGTGTTGGGAAAGAATAAAGATAACCCTCTTGTCTCTTTCATTCCATTCCCTAAAGGCCCTTCTCTATTCATTGGTTGGATTCTCATCCAACCCAGGTCTTGGTTCACTTCCACTAATCAACCCCCAAAGGCCCTTGCCCATAAGATAGTTGGAGACCCTAAATCTCCATGGTTGATAGTTACCTTTGTCTAGCTTTTCAATTTGAGTGTTGAAGTCTCCCATATCTAGTCTTTGATACTTGCCCTAGCCCTTGGCTAATGCTCCAATGTGTGTAAAATGAAAATGAGGCTCTGAGGTTACCTCAATCCAAAGCTTTCCTTAGATGGACACCTTGTGCTCTTGCAAATTTGAGTAGAATAGCTCCCCCTTGATGTGAGCTACCTCCAAGAAGCTTTTGTTGATGCAACTCTTCAACCACCAACTCCAAGAGGTCTTCTTGCTTGTATGTGATACCTCCAAGATGCCCAAATGCTCTGATACCACTGATGGGGGAAGTATCTCAACCCCTAAGCAACGATGAAGCGCGAATGACCTCCACAGGTATCCTTCTTTGACCTCTGCACACCAAAAATGCCCTTACTCAGAGCTTATGCAAAGAACTCCAGTGAGCTTTTGTAGACCAGTAGTAGACACCAAGGGCTTTCCAACAAAACAAATTTCACTTTAAATGGATGCTTACAAAAAGAGAAACAATGTCTACAACATGAGCTAGTTGAATGCTCACAACTGCTAGTCAAGCAGAGACCTCACTTCACTCCAGCAAACTTTTCTCAGAGATTATACAGAGAATGAATCTCAAACTTGAGTCACCTTTAGAGCACTCTAATAGCTACCCAATGACACCAAAATCATAGCAAATGGATACATAGAGAAGGGGAACCAGCCCTTACAACAGAGAGCAAAATATTTCCAACAGAGCCTACACAAAGAGAGAGATATCAATCACACAACTTCACTAAAATGAATGTTGCTCCCAGCTTACTCAGAGAATGCTCCAGAGAATTGGTAAGCATAAAATAGACTCTTATAGCTATCCAATGAGACAAGAATTACATCAAATGGATACCATATGAGGGAGAACCAATGCTAACAACTCAGGGGTAGAGAGTTGCAACACTGCCTGCGCACACACATAGATATGCCTACTAAAAGAAAACAAACAAGCAAGCAAGGGGGTTGCTTAAGCAAGGGGCTTGCTTATCACAACTCCAGCACTTAGTGCTCACTTTACATGAGCTAAAACTCCAAGAAGATGGCCCAAAAGAAGTCGGGATACATGCTCCTTTTATAGTGAGAGGTGTGCCCCTAAAATCTAGGAACTACCTTTCCAAATCAGCCTCCTAACTTGGAGGAATTAGTTGAGATGACTTGGGGAGTGGTTGAGTGACTTTTCTTGATGAAATCTCGTGGCTTTTGGCTTCCTTTGATTGCTCCACATGTCCATAAAAGATTCCCCACGAATTTTTTAGCTTGAAGCTTGACTTTTAACAACAGCAATATAGTCTCATCTTCATTATCCTTATTGGATTCATTTATTTCTTCTATTGTTAAATCTGTGTTCTCATGAGTGACATCATCTATTGATGGATTAATATCAATTTCTGGTAATTCCCCTTCCTCATCAGTGGAATCCGCATGTAGAGTATTATCCTCTTCATCAAACAGATTAGTATTATTATCACGCATAATGATTCTAATTTGTCTTTGAGATGTTGATGTATCAGTATCTGATGGTGAATCATCAAGAGGACTTTCTTCGATCTCTCTAACAATAAACTGTTCAAACAAAGACCTACCTCTAGGTTGAACATGAATGACTTGCCACCAAGGCTGAGCATCTGGGTTTTTATGAAAAATGCTTGTTCAATATGCGTAGGAAGAATATATGGTTCTTTAGTAGATCGCATTACCTTGGAAGAATCAATTGCCCAAAACCCAGATAATTCCTTTCTTAATGTGGAATTACTACCTTTATACTTGGCTCAAAACCAAGCAATCTTCAAAATGACCTATCAAAATATATAAAAACAAAAACCCATTATTAGGTGCTTAAAAGAATAATAGTTAACTCTATCATAAAAAATATAAACTTTTTTCTACCTGTTTGAATGTACGAAATGAAATTTCGTAGATACCAACAATAGTTCCCACGTAACCAAGTTTGCCATCTATAAGGTTCGTGTCTTTTGAGCTGGCACGTGATAGTTGCTTGAAAGAAGATCCTCTGTTTTACGTAAAGAATCAATGGATTTGATTCTAATATATTGTGCAAAAGCCCACATATTAGTGAACATTCGAGCCTGCAAAAGAAATTAAGTTAGTAAATAGAAACTAATATACATATATAAAAAAAACAAAATGTTATGAAAATGAAATTACCTTTCAGTCACAACCTATCATTAACTCTCTCTCCTCATCTGAGATTTCTTCATTATTTGTATTGGCACATTGCAAACGACTATATAGCCAATCTGTGAAAGAAGATATATTTGTAATCTCATTATTATCAAGATTATGTCTATATCTTTTGTTTCTTTACCTATTCGTACTCTCTAAGGAATGCTTGCATGCATTCACTATTATATGCTAAAAAAGTAGAAACATCATTTTGTTCTTGAAATGTAAGTAAAAATGGAACTCCCTTACTTGATAATACCTCATCTATTATGTTTGAAGAAGACTCATTCGTCCATGCACGTGGAGCTTCTTCATGAACTCTTTCAAGTATTCACTAACGTAATACATGCACTCTTCAAGCATCCAAGACTTTTCCATGGATCCTTCTAGTTTCGCTCTTTGTCGCACATAACCTTTTAATATTCGACCCAAAACATCCATTGAGTGTTGACAACACTTGGAATCTCTATTTCATCTACAAGATGGACTAATAAATGAATGTGAATATCAAAAAATGCAGTAGGAATCTCTTTCTCCATCAAGCATAGTAGCTCTTTGCATTCATGTTTTTTTTGTGGGATCGAGTTTTTGTCAATCTCTTTTGATGTACTCCACCTATACATATCATAAAAAAAATTATAAAGAAGTTAATTAAAAAATAAAAGATACCAAATATTCATAGATATTAAATATAAAAGTATCATAATTACCTTATAAGCAATCCAAGATGATATATCACATCTCGTACTCTTTTTGTTGTACATCCATCGATAACCAAAGGTAAAATATGTTTCAAAAAGTTATGCCAGTCATGGGTCTTTAACCCAGATAAGCTCTTATCATCCATAGTAAACATGTTTTGGAAAGATGCTCTATATCCTGTAGGAGTCCTAATCAATTCAATCCTATTGTTGATAGTTTGTATCTCTTTTGTTTTAAGTACCCAAGAAGCAAGTGCAAAATGTCTATTAGAAACTGGCCATAACTTTGGTTTTGAGTTTTGATCTTGCAAATCATTCCTTGATGCTATGGTATCTTTTAGTCCAGGAAGATGCTGCCATAGTAAATAACCAATATTCTTGAATATATACATAAGATCAAGAAGATGACATACTTTTAACTCTTTCCAATACTCCAAAGAATACCATATTGATATCTTCTCTGCGAGTGCCAATTTTCCTTTACCTCTCTTCACATATTCATTATCTTCATCATAACTGAAGATTTCTGATTCTGGATCTATTAAAGGTCCATCTGTCCATTTTTTATACCAATCCATAGGCGTCATAGGTTTTGTACACTGACCTGTTTCAAACTTTCCATTAAAATGTATCGCTTCTCTTTTAGATCTTAATGGATGATCATTAGGCAAGAATCGTCGATGTCAAAGATAAATATTTTTGTTGAGATTCTTACTGTAGATTGATCTCAACCAATCACCACAATATGGACAAGCTTTATAACCCTTAGTAGATATTTTTGCATCATGAAAACGATAAAAATATAATTAGATTAAATCATATTTATTTATATGCATATTGAATAAGAAAATTACATCAATACTTGAACAAACACCATATCCTAGAAAATTGTGAATAGTCCAAGCCACAATATCACGAACCATAATATGTCTTTCATTGATGCTTTTCGATACATCAATGACATTAATACCTCTCCATAACTCTTCGCGATCGTCAATGAGAGGAGCAAGATATATATTCATGTCTTTAGCTTGTCTTTTGTTTGGGATTAAAAGTGAAAGCATTAAATGTTCCTTTTTAATGCTAAGATATGGAGGAAGATTGTAGTTTATGACTACCACTGGCCATGTTGACCATTTACTGGATTTCATGGAGAAGGGATTAACCCCATCTAATGCAACTCCTAACTTTACATTGTGTGGATTTTGTGCAAATTCAGGCCATGTAGAATCAATAAGTTGAAAGCAACAGTATCATGAGGAATTCTGATTATTCCATTAGTACTTTTATGATCATGTCCCCATGTGAAAAGCTTTGATAATTCGGGGCTTTGAAACATATTTCTAATCCATGGAGGCAATGCAAAATGTCTCAATACCTTTTTTGGGATTTTACCTTCTTCGTCCTTATATTAAGGAGATTGAAATTTGGGACATGTCAAAGAGTCTGCATATTCACCTCTATATAAAATACAATCATTAGGACATGCATGTTGTAGCTCAAGCGTAAGCACCACCTCCTTTACTTGTCAATCCGCGGAGACGTGAGGACCGGTATGAAGACCACGAGCAAGTGAAGGCACAAGTGCGTGAGTGAAAGCACACAAACATGCACACACATACACACACACGCGCACAAAGTAAGATCAAAGAGAGGAACAATGGAAAGCTTTGATTGCAAAAGAGTTCTCTTACAAAAGTTCTATTCTCTAACAAGCCAACCCCCAAAAATGAGCTCTCTAGCTCTTTTTATAGTTTTTTGACTAGTTTTGGCCCTGTCCAGACCTAGTGTCCGGCCTAGTTAAAAATTAGGTTCCAGGGCTTATTTGAGGGCTCAAACGAAGTCTAAAAATTATGAAAATTGGTACGATGGTACTTCTAATACTCCTCAAGCTCGAGGACTCCTCGGCTTGAACAAAATGGAGTTACTAAAAATAGATAATGGTATTTACAATGGTTTCTAGTGATGAAAATCACTATTTTTGTAGGGGATTCTTCTGAAAATTTGACATACACTTCTTGGAGCTCCCTACTTGCTCCCTTTCCTCGTGTGTCCACCTTTTGATGTGCTTCCATGCTTTGTCCTTGACTTTGAGCTTCAACACTCCCCCCCCTCTCGAGTCTGTCGTCCCTGACAGACCCTTGTTGGAAGGGCTGTTCTGTGTAGTGCTTTGAGAGGTGGTGTCCATCCGTTGTATGAGCTGGTTCCTTGGATTCCAGCAAGAATGTGTCGTTGTGAGCTTTCAAAACTGCAAGTTGCTCAGAAGAGGTTGTCAAGAGTGATTTGGAGCAACTACTGGCTTCAATTTGCTTCCGAGATATGGATGTTGTTCCCATGATGTCCGCTAGCTCTTTTAAAGATGATGTTGAGAGCATTCATGCCAACTACTCATAACCCATAATGAATGATGGGTAAGTGTGTTCGTGCCTGGGTTGAAAAAAGTATGTGCCTTGTGCACGGCCTTGTAATGTAGCCCTACGCATGCTTACTTGGAAAATGCATTGGAAGAAGTATGGTGCAAAAATTGCCGGTCTTGAGCTAAGTGCTCAAGGGTATGCTGACGAAGAGGTTTCCTAAACTATCATGGTTATGGTGTTTCCAGAGTAAAGATACTGACCATGGCGAGGGTTGATGGATGTTTGCCTCTTCGTGTTGTACACTCGGCCTTTGGGATGGAACCTTGTTGATGAATGTCCATGTTGATTGTCCACTGATGAGATCTTTTGAGTGGTGGATCCCCTCTCCTCTTTTCAAAGCAACATTTGTCACTAACAATGTGCATTTCTGAGCTTGGGCTCATGCGCGTTCACTTCCCTATATTGACACTCAGAGGAATATTGGACACGTGCCGGTTTCTAAGAGATTACCATGCTGATTGACATAGACCATTCACCAGTGCTACTGTTCCATACTGGTTCAGGAAATACTGAGAATTGAATTGCTTTATATTCCTTGGCAAGCAACATCGGGTAACTACACCAAGCTGAGTTTCACATATTCTCTTTAGCTCACCATATGCAGGAGTCTCTCCTCCAGAACTACCTTTTGCAGATATCTCCTTGGATGCTCTGGTACATGAAGTAGTTAAGCATCACTCAAGTTGCGGACCTTCAAGCTCTTCATTCCTACCATGATAAGAGAAAATCATAGTTGTAGATGCCATGTTCATGCCAAATGCTTGTCATCTACCAGATAAGGCAGCAATAATCTCACTGCTGGCCGAGACACACTGCGATCCAAATTGATAATTGCCTAGTAATCAACAGTTCCACCTTCAACTATGCATGACTCATTCATGTTTCATAAGCCAAACCTGGGAACAAGCTCTCTCCCACTTCTCTTTTTTTTTTTTTTTTTTTTTTTTTTTTGGAAAAAAGGATATCACAAAACAAGAACACAGAAGTTAGTATCAATAGAAATGTTCGACATATGTCACTGTGCTCTTGTGCATGGGATTCTCAAGTGTGTCTATGCACGGCCGTGTAATGTGGCCCTATATTAATGCATACTTTGGAAATGCATGACCTAAATGGTGCAAAAGACAGGGTTGTGCAAGGAGCACATGGTTGTTGCTCGTTCGAGGCTTTCGATGTTATTTGTGGAGGTTGATGCCGACCTTGGTGGAGGTATCCATTGAGTCTCGAACTGATGTAATCCTCCTTATTGGAGTCCATTTTAGAACATCATTTGGCACTGTAGAGGTCACTTCAGGCGTCTTTCTCTTTGGATGCTTTCTGAACTGTGGTATCCAGTGCGGTTGATGCTTTGGTTCGGTGGAGGCTACTTGCACTTTTGGCTTCCAAACCCATATCCTTTTTGCATGTCTTCCTACTAATGTTGAAGAGCTGATTTGATCTTCCTTTGGTCTCTGTATGTGGTTCTTACCCTTTTCTCTTTTTGGCTTCTTCGTTGAAACCTTTTGCATGTGGGACAACAAAGGTTGTTGTGGGTGTAGGATCTTCTTAGGTACCCACATCTGTAATTGCCCTTGTTGAGCTGCAGCTAACTTCTTAGGCACCCAAACTTGTTGGATATCTTGTGATTGAGCTTGTCTGAGCTGCCTCCTTCGTCTTCTGGCCTGGTTAGTGTGCATGGATGGGATTTGTGGGGGTAAGGCTGGTGGTTGCTCTCCTTTGCGTACCCAGATCTGCTTCATGCCCGGAACCGCTTTTTTATCGAATGGTGTCTTTCTATTTGATGTAGCAGTTGTCGTGAACGGTTGTGTTTGCTTGTGTGGTGGGCTCACTACTGTGGCTACTTGAGTCTTTGGAGAAGAAGAAAGATCCACCCGCCTTCGAACCTGGTCTTCCACGATTGACTCCTTCTGCATCATAGAGCTTTTGACACATACAACATTTTCTTTCATATGATTAGTCTTGGAAGAACTAAGAGAGTGTGTGGTGCCATGATTTAGGAGCATGCAGTTCTCTAATTCTAATGTGATGCATTGTTCATGTACCCACACTTGAAGAATTTGACTTCTTAGGTTTAAGTTAACTGCATGGTCATAGATCCAATCTTGACCCAAGACAAGTGGTTTTGTAAGGTTCTCATCTTGACATACTAGCACTTTGACTTTCATTGGAACATCTTGAAGGTAGATGGGAAGTTCCACCTCGCCCAAACAAGGGGTTTCCACACCTCCCAATCCTATGAGATAAGCTTCTATGGGATTGATGTTCAACCCCAAGTCTTGGCAGTAGGAAAGTCTAACTGCACTACTTGCTGCACCTGAGTCAATCAATGCTTTCACCATCCTTGCACCCTTCCCTTGTCCTATCTCTATGGTCACAAAGGGTCTTCGGTCAATGACCTGAGAAGTCGCTATGTCTGACTTTTGACACATATCCATGTGATATTTTGGGGCTTTTGAGTTGACTTCTAGGCCTAATCGCCTTAACTTATTTCGCCTAATACGCTCTCTGGCCTCTACCTGTGCTTCTTCTCTCACTCTTAACTCTTCTTCTTTTCGCTTCTTCGCAGTGTTGAGTCTCATTAGCATATCCTCAGTAAGAGGTTCTTGATATAGCTTGACTCTACAGCCACTAATATAGTTTGGCAAGATATCTCCTTCTAGAGTGGCCAACTGAACTGCACCACTAGTGGAAATTCTATTAATGATCATGGGTCCGTATCCTCTTTTTTCCAACTTGCGGGCATGTTGTTTTAGTGTGTATACCAACACTAGATCTCCCTCTTTCAATCCCTTATCCTTGATGTGTGCATCAAAGTATGCCTTTTGCCGCTTCTTTGCAGCGTAGATGCCTGCTGCCGCTCGTAGCCTCATCTCACCCAAGCGTTCGAGATCAAAGATCCTAGAGGACAATTCATGCCCATTCCACTCATACTCTTGTGCTACTTTTAAGGCAGGGATTAAGAAATCTAATGGTAGCACAGCGTTCTGTCCGAAGACCATCTGAAATGGGGTGGCGTTAAGTACCGTTTTGTAGGCAACTCGATAAGCCCAAACAGCATGATGAAGTTGTTTGTCCCAATCAGAGCGTTTATTATTTACCAATTTTGTCAATACGTTACAAAGGATCTTATTGGTACTCTCGGCTTGTCCGTTAGCTTGTGGGTGATAGGGGGCAGATTTCTTATGTATCACCAAGAATTCTTGGAGAAGATTTTCAATGACTTCATTCAAGAAGTGTGTGCCTCTATCGCTCACTAACTCTATTGGTAGCCCATATCTCGTGAACACATTCTCGAATAAGAACTTAGCCGTCGTCTGAGCATCATTCTTTGTTGTGGCTTTCACTTCTACCCACTTGGTAAGGTAATCTGTGGCTACAATAATATACTCTGCATGGGAGTTTCTAGCAGGGGGATTAATAGGACCTATGAAGTCTATGCCCCACTTGGAAAATGCACGCCCTCCCATCATTGGCCTCAAAGGCATCTCGTCTTTTCTAACTGGATATTGTGCACGTTGGCATGTGTCACATTTCTTCACATAGGTATGTGCATCCATATGAAGAGTGGGCCACCACAGTCCTGAGAATAGAATGGTCTTAATCACTCGGTCAGGACCAAAATGTCCACCTGCAACACCACTGTGTGCAGTCTCTAAGACCCTTAAATAGTCTGATTCATGAACGCACAGTCTTAAGTAACCATCTTTACCTCTTCGGTATAGGTTCTCTCCTACTAAGGCATAGCCTTGAGCCTCTTGCTCCATATTTCGTCTTCTTGCTAGACTGGCCTCTTTGGGTAATCTTCCCGATCTCATAAACTCTACCAATGGAGCACTCCAATCTGGAATTAATGATTCTTGATAAAGGGTCGCATGCTCCACTGGTGGTCTCTCTCTGCACATTGGACAATTCTTGATCCACTCATGTATTTCTTTGTCCATGCTAGGCCAATACACTCCTAAACGTTTCAAATTCTGCAATGTTCGTTGTTTAGAGTAGTGATTTCCTAGCAATCCCTCATGAGCTTGCTGCAACCAACTACTATGTTCATCATCCTCGACACAACAAGCTAATACACCCTCAGTATCTTGTTTGTACATGCTTCCTGCCAATATGTGATATTTTTGTGATTTTACAATTTCTTCTTGTGATGTTTTCACATTCTTATTTGCAGGGCCGAAGGTTAGGACTGGTACCAACTTATTTGCCCATTTAGGAACAACTTCCAAATTGAACAGATAAGCATCAGGTAGTTCATCAGACACTCCTTGTGGTGACTCTCCTGAAGTAATGCGAGAAAGGTGATCTGCCCGAAGGTGGGTTCTACCTTTCCTGACAACAACTTCAAAGTCATACTCCATTAGTAAGAGGAACCATCTTACTAAGCGTCCAGTATTGCAAGGTTTATTGACCAAATATAACAAGGCTTGATGATCAGTGAAAAACTTGAACTTGTTGGCCAATAAATAGTGTCTAAACTTCTTTACAGCATATACCATGCCTAACCCTTCTCGCTCGGTTGTGGTATAATTTCTTTCGGCTGGGTTTAGTTGTCTACTAGCATATGCTATGGGCAAATCTAAATTCCCTTCACCTGTGGGTTGTGCCAGCACACATCCTATGGCATGATTGGATGCATCCACATGGACATGGAATGGCTTATTCCAATCAGGAGTGGTCAATATTGGTGCCGTGCACAAACGTTTCTTCAGTTCGTTGAAAGAATTCTCGCATTCGTCGTTCCACTCAAAATTAGACAACAAGGCATAAAGGGGTCTAGCTATGATCGCGTACATGTGGATAAACCTACGGTAGTATCCACAATGGCCCATAAAGGCTTGTACCTCTTTAACATTCCTTGGCCTTGGCAGCTCCGCTATGGCTCGTACCTTATCTTCATCCGTTGAGATTCCATTCTTAGAAACAATATGACCGAGGATTTTACCTTGACGCACCATGAACACACACTTTTCTGGGTTCAGACACACCCGATATTCTCTACACTTGTTGAAGATTTGTCTGAGCTCAGGGATGTGAACCCTTCTTTCTTGGGAATGAGCACATAAATCATCCACATACACTTCTAAGCTCTTTCGCAAGAACTCTTTGAAGACATGACACATGAGCCTTTGGAATGTTGCAGGTGCATTGGTGAGCCCAAATGGCATCACCCGAAATGCAAAGATTCCCCACTCTGTAGCAAAAGCTGTTTTGTGTTGATCTTCTGGGGCAATGGCTACTTGATTGTAACCTGAAAATCCATCAAGGAAGCTATAAACTTCCTTGCCTGCAACACGCTCCAATAGGTGTTCTGTGATTGGAAGTGGATAATTGTCTCTAATCGTAGCGGCATTAACTTTTTTAAGGTTAATACACACTCGCAACTTCCCGTTCTTCTTGGGTACCACAACAATGGGGGACACCCATTCGGTATGCTCAATCTCATAGATGAATCCAGCTTCAATCAACCTATCAATTTCTTCTTTTATTTTGGCTGCATAGGTATCATTATATGTGTAGGGCTTCTGTTTGGTGGGCTTAGCATCAGCAGTCATGGGGATAGTATGAGAGCAAATTCTTGGATCTACCCCTTTCAAGTCTCTATAGTGCCATGCAAACACATCCCTATATTCCCTTAATAGAGCTATGAGCTCCATTTCTTCTCTTGCACTTAGGTCATCTCCTATATATGTGCATCTCTCTTCGTTCTCTTCAATGGTCACTACAATCTTCTTGGTCTTTTCTTTATTATCATATGATTCTCCTATGATGGCCTCTCTCTTAGACATTCGTACCAAAATTTTGCGGTCGTCAACTTCATATTTCTTGAAGTTTTCTGGTACTTCAAACAATGATTCCTCCTTTTCTTGTTTCACTGCTTTTCTTTTCTTTTTCTTTTGACTACTCTCACTTCCATCCTTTGAGTTTACTGTTTTAATACTTGTGAGAGGTTCTTCTTCTTTCTGGGTGAACACTCCTATATCTTCTAGATAGTGCTGCTCTGAGTTAAAGCAACTATCCATCACAATAGACTCCAGATCATCATCATTCTCTTCTTCTTCTATGACATCACTAGGGTCACATTCTTCTAGCAAGGGTTGACACATGAACACTGAGATATCATAACCCTCCTCATCACAATGAGGTGTCCACTGTTCCTCATTGACAGCAATGTCCATGGTGGCTAAGATTTCTGGCCAGCCATGAGGCTCAAACTCCTCATCTGGGAAGATCATCGGTGTGTAGGCTGGGTCTCTAACTGGTCTCCCTCCTAGTGAAGTTCCTTCTTCCCTTGCCTTTAAACGTTTTTCCTCTTCCTTTGCGACTTTGCACATCCACAAATGAGTATCTTCATGCAGCCATGATGGATCAGGTGAACTTTCAGAATGCACAGAGATGGAATCTTCTTTCACTTTGTGGATAGGATTCCACTGTAGGGGTGGTACATCTCTGAAGGTGTAATCCTTCAAATTGACCTTGGTGGTGACCCCTAAGTGTTGTAAGTACAAGGAGTTAGTTCCCCAATCCTGTACTATTTGCAATTGTCGTAGGAAGGGTCTTCCTAGGATCATCTCATAGACATTATTTTTCTCAAAGTCACATATAGCAAATGTGTGCTCAAACTCTACACCACAAGTGGTTAGAGTGATCCCTTCTAGCAACCCTAGAGGTCTTTCAAAATGACCATCAGCCATTTGAAGCTTCATTCTAGTTGGTCTTAATGTGGGCTTGCCCCATTGCTTCCACAAGGAGGTGGTCGCAATAGCAACACCAGCACCTGAATCTATGATTGCTTTGGTTGTGTAACCTTGGTAGGTGATTGGAAGATAAGTATTACCTTCTTCACCCTCACACATATCCCCTATTTTGTCTAGAGGTATCTCTGGTACCCTTTGCTTGGGGCCTGCTTTTGGCATGTTGGAATCAAGTTCTGGAACCTGATCCTTCACATGATTCCAGAGCTCAGGTTTTGCTTTGAGCAGCTCTTCTACAGTGAGATGACACTGAACCTTAGTGTTCTTCACGACATCCGTGTTCCTTGGAACCACTGAGTCTTCATTTCTTACTAGTATTGTGGGAGCTCTAATCTGGAGAGATTCAGATTCCCATGGGCCTGGAAATTGAGGCAGTTCTTCTAAGGTATTAGATTCAAAATCTAACCTTTCGTCTTCTTGTTGTTCTGCTTCATCTTCGTAAATAGATGGGATGTCTTGGGGAAATTGATCATGAAGATCATCAATCTCAGGAATAGGGGGGGAATTACCCTTCTCCTTGGCCCATTTCTCTTCTTGTATTTCCCGCAAGAATTCTTGAGAGTATTGTTGAATTGAAGGAGGTATTCCTGGATCCGTGGAATTAGGAACATAAGCTCCCCTTGGTGGTGAGCTTCCTCTTTCAATAACTAGTTGAGCCTGTGGAGGTAAAGAAACTTGTGGTTTGTTTACCAACTGCTCTAATCGTTCTAGTAAGCCCTGGAAATGCAAATCTGATTTGATAGAGTTTGTCTGATTGAACTTTTGACTAGTCTCAAGTATGGCTTGAGCTTGTTCTACCATTTTCATGCACATTTTCATCCGTTCAATCTCTAAATCTGCTCTAGGGTAACTCTTGTCTAGGTTTGCCGCTGTAGGCCCTTCTTGAAGTCGAGCCTGGTAGGCCTTGAACATCATGTCCAAGCCTTCTGGGGTTGGATCTGCAAGAACAGACCCTGGTTGCGGTCTATTTAGAATGGGTGGTGGGGTGGGATGAGGTGGAGTGGATGGAGTTTCGGCATGCGAGGGGCTTTGAGATGCAATGTCTTCTATTTTTGTTTTCGCTTCTTTTAAGCTTTCTTCTAGTTCCGATAACTTTTTATTCCACTTGCGATTGGCCTTCTCTCTGGTATCCTTCCATGTTCTTGTTTTCCTCTTACTAGGCTCTCCTGATTCACTCGACTCTGATTGTACTGCTGGTTTATCCTGTTGTAAGGCTTGTGCTCTAGTGACAGCTTGTATGGGAGCCACATTGCTACTACTTGAACTTGAATCTGCCACTAAGCCTACCACATTAATGGGTGTAATCTTGGGTGCACTGGAGGGGTTTCTTGGACAATCTCTGGGGAGATGGTCTTTGCCACAATCAGGACAAAAAGCCTGTATTGTGATAGCCTGTCCTTGACTCGGAGATGGTGGGTGGGGACAGTCACGAATGTAATGGTCACCATGACATCTGAAACAAGATCCTCTAGGGGCTTGTGGTCTCATTTGTCTCAACTGGGGCCTAGGGTTAGGATTTGTGTACATGACATTGGAGTATTCTGGCTCCCAATTTTGCTCCATAGGCGGTGCCTCATATTGATACGAGTAAATCTCACTATGTTCAGGTGACTCTGTGTAATAAGCATGTGGACTACCTTCATGGGAGTAGTCTGAACTATGAGCATGAGAGTCATTATCTGGTATCAATGGGGTTAGTGGCACCAAAGCTCTATTTGGATTTTCCTCTCCCACAGCATACTTGACTGGAATCACGTTGGCTGGAGCTGGTGGTTGGTTTCCCAAGACAGGTTGTGGCCTATATGGTACCTGATATTGCTGTTGTGGTCTATAATATGGCTGTTGGTATTGGTTTTGATACCTACCTTGTGGATAAGGTTGCTGATAATTCTGTCTAACAGCCTGCCTATTGTAGGGACATTCTTGAGCCGTATGGTTTGTGTACTTCCTTTCAATAGTACAATAGGGAGCATTCCTTTCTCTAATATTTTGGTTTTGCGTTGGGCATACGTTAGCCATGTGGTCACCTCCGCAAGTATAGCACCGATTCAATGGAGTGACTCTCTGTGTTTGTTTATTTTGGACTCCCAGCTTCTTGGCAACTTGCTCAGCTATCTCTTCTATTTCTGTGGAGATCTTTGAAGTATGACTAGTAGAACTATCCGAATCTTTGTAGAGTTTGGACAATCCTAACTCCTCACCCAAGTTATCTTCTATGTCTATGCACGTCCGCACACACTCTTCTATGGATCTAGGATCTTTCAAGTACACATATGATCTTAACTTGGTGCTCAGTAAGCCATCTAAGAACAAAGCCACTTGTTTGGCCGGAGTGGGTAACTCTAGAGCAGGGCATCTTTCTAGATACTGTCTGAATCTTCTACCTACTAGTCGCACTGTTTCTTGGGGAGTCTGCTTGAAGCTGTGGATCAAGGATGATGTGTTATGCCTGATACCACTCTTGGAAAATTCTACAATGAATTCGTCTAGCAGTTGACCTATATCGTGATAGCTGCTTCTACTCAATGGTTGAAACCAAGCTAAGGCAGTGCCCTTAAGGGTCAAACCAAATGCCTCGTACTGGGTGAACCAGTCCTCAATTTGTTCGGCTCTCAGCACTTGTTTGTACTCGGCCACATGATCATAAGGATCCCCTGTCCCATCGAAATAGTTCTTCATTGCCTTGATCACTTGAATGGGTCTAAGGGTTCTTGGGTACTCTCGGGGTCTAGGCAATGGAAAATCCTGTTCATCTCTTTGTTGCCTATGTGCTTGATGTCTCTCTCTTTCAGGTCTTTCATTTTCAAATCCTGCTCTATTCCTGCCCACGGTGTGTACAAGACTTACCTCAGGTCTCTCTCTAGTTCTTCCTCTCTGGGCTTCATGAGCGTGGGATGATCCTACTCCTTGGAGGCCATGGGAAACATTGGATCTTGGTGGGGGGAAAATCAATTCATTCTTCCAAGTATATGCATGTCTATCATGTTCTGTTACCAAGAAAATTTTCTCTGATGTGTTATCCAGGTAGACAACCTTTCCTGGTATCTCTGGATCCTTAAACTCGTAGATGATGACTATGCCCAATTGGCTAGGTTGATCTGGCTTGAACCTCCAAAAGGCTTCCTCTGTTTCTCTATTAAAAAATAGTTCTATGCTTTTGTTGTCTTGAGGGATCCAGTCCGGAGTGATCACTCGGGTCAAAACTGACTTACCTCTAGGAGTCTGGGGTCCTTGTCCTACGTTTCCTTGTTCTAGGTCTCCTATTTCATTCTCAGGAATGACATTTCCAAACTCATCAGTCCTATCTGGTAGGTTGGTGACCACATACATGGTTCCTTCCTTATCAATGTATGAACCCTCTTCGAACTTGACCACCGGGTGTTCAAGTCCAAAGGATTGATCTGGATTTTTGAGTTGGACCACTGATCGCCTCAGACCATCCTCATAGATGCGAGCACCTAAATGGTTGGTCCGAATATATTCCAACTGTGTCTTATAGGGACCTTCCGGTGTTTGTAGATGGGCAGTCCCTGAGCCTCCTGCAGGTTTTCCCATGCTAAAAGACATTTCTGAATCACTTGTGTCTGAACTTAGTAAAAGATCACCACTTAGTTGTTGTGTCCAAGACTTGGATGTATGGTTGACACTAGCCTCAGAAGATCTAATGCTTTGTTTATCCTTGCCTAAGTGTCTACCAGATCTCAGGTTCATAAGCTTTAGTCAAGAGTCCAAATTTTCCCTTTGGTATGGTTCAAAATTTTTTAGAGCCCCCTTGGTTCCCTAGTCCCACCTGAGGGTCAACTTCAAATTATCCTATCTCAAAATCAACGCATTATTCTTGAAAAAAACAGTTGAGATCGTGTAGGATTTGAAACGAGCTTTCCAACAAGCTATAGAGCTCAAAAAATGGACTTTGGATGAGAAAGTTATGTCAAATCAGGCTCCTGGGGGTCAAAACAGGCAAACAGGACCTTTGGAGAAAATCGCGATTTTGTGAACTTTCTGAAAATCGCGATGCTGTGAAGTCAAAAAAAAATCGCGATGTTGAGCACAAAATCGTGTTTTTGAAAATCGCGATTTTGAGCAGAAAATCGTGATTTGAAAATCGCGATGTTGATCACAAAATCGTGTTTCTGAAAATCGCGATTTTGATCACAAAATCATGTTTCTGAAAATCGCGATTTTGATCACAAAATCGTGTTTCTGAAAATCGCGATTCTGATCACAAAATCGTGTTTTTGACTGAAAATCGTGTTTTCTCAGAATCGTGTTTTTGACATGAAAATCGCGATGTTGAGCACAAAATCGTGTTTTTGAAAATCGCGATTTTGAGCAGAAAATCGTGATTTGAAAATCGCGATGTTGATCACAAAATTGTGTTTCTGAAAATCGCGATTTTGATCACAAAATCGTGTTTCTGAAAATCGCGATTCTGATCACAAAATCGTGTTTTTGACTGAAAATCGTATTTTCTCAGAATCGTGTTTTTGACATGAAAATCGCGATGTTGAGCACAAAATCGTGTTTTTGAAAATCGCGATTTTGAGCAAAAATTCGTGTTTTCACAGAATCGCCTTTTTCACAAAATCGTGTTTTTGGCATGAAAATCGCGATTTTGTCATAGAGAATCGTGTTTTTCTCAAAATCGTATTTTTCGCTGAAAATCGTGATTTGTGAGAATCGCGATTTTGAGCAGAAAGTCGTGTTTTTCACAAAATCGTGTTTTTTTGCTGAAAATCGTGATTGGTGAGAATCGCGATTTTGAGCAGAGAATCGTGTTTCTTGAGAATCGTGATCTTGAGCAGAGAATCGTGTTTTTTTTGAGAAAAAACACAGAATCGCGATTCTTTTCAACCAACTTTTAGGCGGGAAACTGAAAATCGTGATTTTTCAAAAAATTTTGAATTTTCACAGAATCACGATTTTCATCACAGAATCGCGTTTTTTGGTGGGAAATTCAAATTTATGAGCGCTGGCTATGGCGAGCTCCGTATGAGCAGAAAATCATGAAAAAAACACAGCGCTTGCTCTCCCTTGCACCTCCTAACTCCTTCCCACACAATAATGCATGAAAAATGGTATGAAAATGGTGAAAATGCACTAAAAAACAAGAAATTTCTATGAAGAAGAAGATGGAAGAAGGTGGAGATGATGATGATGATGAAGATGAAGAGGAAAAAACAGAAAATGAACTGAAATGACAGTTTTTTTACCTTCCAACGTCGCAAATCTACGATCTTACCATCACAATGCTCGTCCTCGAAGCACTCTCCCCGGCAACGGCGCCAAAATTTGGTGTAGCTCAAGCGTAAGCACCACCTCCTTTACTTGTCAATCCGCGGAGACGTGAGGACCGGTATGAAGACCACGAGCAAGTGAAGGCACAAGTGCGTGAGTGAAAGCACACAAACATGCACACACATACACACACACGCGCACAAAGTAAGATCAAAGAGAGGAACAATGGAAAGCTTTGATTGCAAAAGAGTTCTCTTACAAAAGTTCTATTCTCTAACAAGCCAACCCCCAAAAATGAGCTCTCTAGCTCTTTTTATAGTTTTTTGACTAGTTTTGGCCCTGTCCAGACCTAGTGTCCGGCCTAGTTAAAAATTAGGTTCCAGGGCTTATTTGAGGGCTCAAACGAAGTCTAAAAATTATGAAAATTGGTACGATGGTACTTCTAATACTCCTCAAGCTCGAGGACTCCTCGGCTTGAACAAAATGGAGTTACTAAAAATAGATAATGGTATTTACAATGGTTTCTAGTGATGAAAATCACTATTTTTGTAGGGGATTCTTCTGAAAATTTGACATACACTTCTTGGAGCTCCCTACTTGCTCCCTTTCCTCGTGTGTCCACCTTTTGATGTGCTTCCATGCTTTGTCCTTGACTTTGAGCTTCAACACATGTATACATTGATTATCTATACCAAGATTGTTGATTATCTTCTTCATTTCATCATGTGAGGTAGGAAGAATGTTCTGCCTTGGTAAAAGCTTTTCAAATAATAACTTGTAAGTTCATAAAAAAAAGATATATAAAAAAAATAAACACACACACACACACACACACACACACACATATATATATATATATATATATATATATATATATATATATATATATATATATATATATATATATATATATATATATATATATATATATATATATATATATATATATATATATATATATATATATATATATATATGTATGTATGTATGCATATAATTTTATATATGTGTATGCTTATGTGTATGTGTATGTGTATGTGGATGTGTATATTCATGTGCATGCGTATACGTATGTGTATGTGTATATGTATGTATATGTGTATATGTGCTTTATAGATGTATATGTATGTATATATACATATGCATATGTGTATGCATATATGTATATGTATGTGTGTATATATGTGTATGTATGTATGTATGTATGTATGTATGTATGTATGTGTATATATGTATGAATATGTATGTATGTATATGTATGTATATATGCATGTGTAGCTGTGTATATTTGATTTTGTTTTTATTTTTTTTGTATATTGTGGTTTGTAGATTTTCATATCTAGACCATTGAATCGTGTGGCTATCTCCCATTTTATAGTCAATCTATTACCTCTCTTGCTAAGTAAGGCTTACATATTTGTTTAGAAGTATAATGTATCAGTTAGTTATGGAGGTATTATGTCGTTAGTAAATTGAGAGGATCAAATTTATCGCGAAGATTTTGAAAGATGCATGAATAGTTTTAAAGGATGGGTGGACAAAAAGTGTCCATTCGATGCAAGTTCTTGCTCTTACCTTAGCTAACGTAAAAATAAAAACCTGCATTGAATGGACACTTTTTTCTGCCCATCCTTTAAAATTATTTTTCCATCCATCATAATCTTCAAGATAAATTTGGTCCTCCCATTTTACGAACGACTTAATACCTTCATAGCTAACTGACACTTAATATTTGTATGCAAAAGAGTTAGCAGCACAGGTATTAGGTCGACAATAATAGGAGAAATAGATGTTTCAAGAAGATTCTAAAGGTTGGATGGACAATTCTAAAGGCTAGACGGACAAAACATCTTCATTCAATATAGGTATGTATAATTTGACCTTACTCTCATAACAGTATTTGTGTGTATATGTATGCATATGTTTATAGTTGTGTATACATTCATGCATATTACGTGTATGTTTATATATGCATGCATCTATATATATATATATAAATATATATATATATATATATATATATATATATATATATATATATATATATATATATATATATATATATATATATATATATATATATATATATATATTTATGCATAAATGCATATATATATATATATATATATATATATATATATATATATATATATATATACATATATATATATATATATATATATATATATATATATATATATATATATATATATATATATATATATATAGAAAATTGAAAATTATACCTTAATAGTGCCAAAATAGATATATTACTCCATCCAAAACGATTTTGAAGATTGAGAATAAGTAAGCTGGCACTTATTCTTGTCAAACAACTTCCTTGATATACATGCTTTAGACATTCCTCTCGAAGATATTTCTCATTTTTAGAAATATCAATGGTTTCACTGTCATTTTGATACCAATCCTGAATAAAATCTGCCATGCCATCATCTTCATCATTGTCACACAAATCTTGTACTTTATCTTCTTTTGAATATAGATCTTTCAACCTAGCATATTTCACAGGATCACTTTTGCATAGCCTCCTCATAGAAGCTTTTGATAAATGACGTCTTATTGGCAATTGTGAATGGTGTGGACGAATATCATCAACATCATACATTGGAATCTACACACATGAATAAAAATCATTAGTATTCCATAAATGAATAAAAAGTAAACTTTGAACATAAAATTAAATATATAAGTTATTAAATATGGATAGAAAATTTTCATTCTCTGTCTGGCTAAAAGGTGCTCTTGGAGGTCTATGTCATCCATAATTCACTAATAATTCGTCACTAGCATGTAATGTAGTAATAGCATTAACAACTATGTATCTTGATACATCTCTACTCATGTATGGTGATTCATGACTATTTTCACGCTCCTCAAATGTGCAATTAGTCCTTGAACTATAATGTAAGCCTCGAGTACTATTTATTAAACCTGCTTTATTTTCATGCATATAAGGTCTTCCATTAATATATAATCTTTCATTTTTTGCATGTGAAATCCTTCTACTAGTAAGGGATGCTGAATTCAAGCATATTCCATAAGTACTCATGCTTTCAATATAACGTGCAAGTGGATGCCAATCTCCCCATCGATATATAGGACCACAAAATGACATAAGAGTGACTTCAGAGTTCGAAGGCACATACAAATCATCTAGAATAAAGAGACCATGACCAGCATTAGTAATAGTGGATGGAGCAATAATATAGTGATTACCCCAAAAGTTGAAAACCTCTCCATCTAAAGGAAGTGGTCGTCTATTCCATCCTCCATATCTTCTTCTATCATATGTCTGTACTAGAGAACGATCATGAGCTGGCAATGGATAATCTCCATCCATTTCAGTCTCTAAACCAGGGGGTAGAGGATTTCTAGAAACCGCTACTTGTAATTGATGAACAACATGTCCATGATGTATACGAGGTATATTAATATTATGAGAAAAATCATCATCATCATCATCGAGAAAGTATTCCTCTATATCAACAGTAATTTCATTTTGTATATGGTTTTTAAATAAAATAATGATATTAATTTATCCAAAAAATACATACCCAAGCATTATCACATGGACAAGGTGATGGTGCACGCTCAAAAGCACCATACTCTATCTCATGTTCAATACATTCCAATTGAGGTCTTCAATATGTGCCATAACAAGAGTTACACCAACATATAATATGCTCTTGATAGTAAAATTCATCATAATTCCTATCGGAGGACGCATGTGAAGCTGTTGCACGCGTAGGAGGTGGTGGACTGCCTTTTGATTGATCAAAATCTGATTATAATAAGAAAGAAAAAAATATATAAGTTATGCATATATCAAATATATTTAAAATTAAATGTTTGATATACTTACAGTATATAGTCCTTGCACGATTAGGAGACGGTGGTGGAGTTCCATCTGATTGATCAAAAACTACAAATAATGGTATTTTATATTAATAATCTGATTATTTACATACATAAACATTCACATATACATATTTACACATACACACATATTCACATACACACATATTCACATATACAAAAATACACATTATTGTGGGATAAATGCATGTATTTTGTATGAATGTGTGTATATCCATGCATGTGTGTGTACATATATATGTGGATGTGTATATGTGTGTTTATGTTATATGTATGTATATGTGTATATGTATGCATATATGTATGTGTATATGTTTGCATGTATATGTGTATGTGGGTATGTGTATGTGTATGTGTATGTGTATGTGTATGTGTGTGTATATATGTGTATGTATTCTGATTCTTTTTTTCTGTTTGAGATTAAATTAACAGGAGATAATGTATGGTGGAAAAAAATAAGAGGTGACCTAACATACCACTTGAGACATGGTAGTTTTTTCGTAGACAGCTATGTCTTCAAGAGTAATTTCCTCAGTAGAAGGTATACAAATTAATAGTCTATATTTATAATTTTCATATATTTTAGTAGTCTTTTACATTTAAGTTATTTATTTTCTTAAATAAATAGGCTGCTCCAAAGAAGAGAGTTGAGTCGGGCCACACATCGCACCTAGTCCAAATGGGCCATCATGGTTTTGTAGCTACATTTGTAAGTATATGTGTTATTGTGAGTATATTTTTTATTTTAGTTTAAATGCAAGAAACTAATCTTTTTTATTTGTTTCAATGCAGCAAAAGGATTATGGCTGATATCCTATGAAACATGAGATCGAGTATGCTACACATTTTGGATATCAATGTTTGATCGAGTATATGCGAGATCATCCGGATGCCTTTGTGAGTATTATTATATTTTGTATAATTATTTTATTTTTATGGATGTTTTAATTGTTTTAATTATTTATGTTTGTTATATGTAATACAAGAGTATTAAGGAGAGGCAGATATGGATGAGGTGGAGACAGAGACACACAAGGGACAATCTCGATCACCACAGGGTGCTCACACAGATACATCAGATCATGCGGATGATCATGATGATGATGATGAGGATGAGGATGTTCATGATGCTGATGATGATGATGATGATGATGATAATGATGATTAAGATTATTGATTATGACATTGGATTATATGTATTTACATTGATATATATATATACATATACTTTATCTATATATTGTGCATTTTAATTATGTTTTGAATTTTGCGTATGGTATTAAGTAATGAAAAGTTTTGTTCTATTGATTGTTATTATTGTTTATATTAAGCATGTGTTTTAGTACTTTAATTATATAATTCATTCATATGTGTGTACATATGTGCATGCATATGTGTGTAATATGTGTGTGCACGTATGTGCATGTATATGTGTGTGTGTAAATGAATGTATGTACATATGTATACATGTATATGCATGTATGTGCATGTGCATGTGTAAGTGTATATGTGTATGTATGTGTATGTGCATGTGCATGTGCATGTGTATGTGTGTGTATATGTATGTATGTGCATGTGCATGTGTAAGTGTATATGTGTATATAAGTATGTGCATGTGCATGTGTATGTGGGTGTATATGTATGTGCATGTATATGTGTAAGTGTATGTGTATATGTGTGTATGTGCATGTATATGTGTATATGTATGTATTTGCATGTGTGTGTGCATGTGTATATGTGTGTGTACGTATGTGCATATATATGTGTATATATGTGTATGTGTGTGTACTTATACATATGTGCATATGTATGTGTATGTGTATAAACATATAAAAATGTATGTATATGCATGTGTATATGTATGAAACATGCATGTGCATGTGGATGCATTTCCATTTGCATCCATGTGCATGCATGTGAATGTGCATGCATGTGGATGTGCATATACATGTATTTAAGGATATGTTTATGTGTGTATGTGTAAATATATATGCAATAATGCATGCATGAAAGTCTTTTGATGTGGTTGTAGAAATGTTGGTGCATATGCATGTGTATGTGTGTGTATGTGTAAGTATATGTGCACATGTATGTGTGTATATATCTGTGTGTATGCACATGTGTATATTATATATATGTGAACATGTATCTTCATCATGTGTAAGTGTATATGTGCATATCAATAAGTGTGAGTATGCTAACTAATGAAAATAACACAATTCAAATGATATACAAAGAATGGAAATTGTACTTACAATAGCTAGCCATACTTTTGCTTGGTTAGCTTCTTGAATAACCTGCAATAGAGAGAGAGAGAGAATTCAAAGAGAGAAAGAGGTAGAAAGAGATAAATAGAGATAGAGAGAGACAATAAGATAGAGATTAGGCAAAACAAAAATTTTGCATATACTTGTTTCCGCTCATAAGCATAGTGCAATTGCGAACGTTGGAGAGCTCTTCGATTAGATGTGTGAACATGCCGATCGAAGAGCCTCCAAACTTTTAATTTTTTTCATCAACAGACCGTTATGTAAGCGATGGTAAGGCATTGTAAAAAGCACTGGAATTGACATCGCATAAGCGATGTTGTTTACCGTCGCTTATGCGATGCAAAAGAGCGTGGCTTATGTGACACTTTTTAAAACTGTCGCTTTAGCAATGCTCAATGCGAGCATCACACATCCCATCATGCCACATGTGGAAAAAAAACGTCGTTTAGCTTGTCATTTAATCGATGGTCCATGCTCGAGGCTTCTTGCAATGCTTTTTGCAATTTTATAGCAACGAAATTGTGTCGCCTTAACCCTCGCTATGCGCCCATATTCCTTGTAGTGGGCATCAATAAAAACCTTAGATTTTGATACAGGCTTCATCATGAAGCTCCAAAATTTCAAAGAAGCTTCGAATGACGTGCTCATGTTGAACCTGGGCATCAATTATACCCCCTCTCAAGTATATATATATTATAGAGGTGATCCAATGTTATCCAATGTCAATGTGAGATGAATCAGATTTGCCAAGTGGCATGAAAATTGGATATACTTATGCTTGACATGTGGTAGTTGATTGGATAGGGGCCTCGACTGAAACGTGTCCACTGGGAGTGCCAAGTGGGCAATATGTTTTTTGAGTTTTAGAGTTTAATTTATATTTTCTGGATAATCGAATGTAGCAATAAGTATAATGTTATGTGTGTATGATAGTTTTATAATTTCATATGCCTTTGCATGTCCATTGTACCATCATCATCGATCGATTCATGGCAAGGCCTAAGTCTGATTGATTGATCTATAGACTTAGGAAGGGATACCATATTTAAGCAGTGATGGCCAGGCCAAGCTCCAATGCCACCTCATCAAGTGAGATTATGGACATTGGATAGTCCTAAGTCTATAGATCAATCGATCAGACTTAGTCTTCATAATTGCCATCGGTCGAGTAGGATATATCATAGAATCATTGATCATGAATCATACATAGACTAATCACTATAGTGTTTAGTGCTCAATGCTTGCAGCACTGCTCAATGCTTATTTCTCACTTGAAAGGTGAACCGTGACACTCAAACTTGTGTGACCCATCAGCATCGTTGAATCTATAGTACTCGAGCAACAACACACTATAGTGACTCCACTCTACTGCTCACAAGAGTCATTCAATGTTCATTGCTAAATGTTGCAACCTACAAGCTACAATGCTATCGCCCGCATCTTGCGAGCTCAAACTTTGAATCAACTTAATTGTTGCAGTTTGCCACCTATAGGTTGTGCATGCCATCAAGGATGAGCTAATTGTGGAGTCTAGTAACTTCGAGTTCTTGCATCTGTTTTGCTACCTGTGAGGTTGTGCGCTTGCAAGTCAAGACCCAGGAGTCGGCACGCTATGATATGGTAAGTTTCACAACTTTTAATAATAAGATAGACACATGCACATCTTTGAATGGTTTCTCATGAACATGTGTCGAGAAGACACAGAACCAACATTCTCAATGATGATCTTAAGATTTTGATAAAAATCTGTGATCCTAAGATTTTTTTCAATGAGTGATCAATTTGCTAGTTGTATCTATGAATGTGCTGTCGAATTTCTTACATTTGTTGGAGCGGTTTAAATTATTTTCTTACAGCAATAAATAGTCCACTTCATATCGGTTTTACTTAAGTTTAGCTATCTTTCTTATAGTTAAAGTGAATGTTTGATTTCTCCTTGCTACTGCGACAGTCAATCTCCTTGGACAAAAAATTGGTGTCTATATAGAAGAATAGTAGATGATTGTGATCTTAATAAGTTTAAATTCCATTTTTTTTAGATACTTTGAAAGATTGTTAGATTTTTTACTCTTATGTCATCAATTCTTCTGCCCTTTTCTCTCGATACATCTCATTGCAAATGTCGGGCAAATGTTATATTTCTTCATCTTATGTGGTCAATAGTTCTACCATTTTCTCGTGATACTTCTCATTTGAAATGTTGGGAAAAAAGGATTTCCAATGGATCATGGTCTTCTAATTTATGGATACTTGAATGGAGCTATGAGTATGACGTTTTTGTTTTACACCATTCTATCCCGAGAAGTTCAAAAGACACCTTTTGAAACTCGTGTCTCCAAAGCAAAACCATGCAAGCGGAATTTGTTTTCCAAAGAACACGCTTTATGCATTAGACCGGTCTTTTGTTTGCCAAAAAGATTTACCATTTTGTATGATTCCCCCAAGATTTACACACACACACACACACACACACACACACACACACACACACACATATATATATATATATATATATATATATATATATATATATATATATATATATATATATATATATATATATATATATATATATATATATATATATATATGTGTGTGTGTAATTATGTATGTATTTACGTATGTATGTATGCATATACATATGTAGTGTGTGTGTATATATTTAATTATGTACGTATATATATGTATGTATGTGCGTATGTATGTATGTGCATATGTATGTATATGTATATAGTGTGTGCATGTATGTATGTATGTATGTATGTATGTATGAACGCATGTATGTATGTATGTATAGGGTTTTAGGTTTTAGGATTAGGATTAGGGTTTTAGGGTTTTAAGATTCAAGGAAAAAATTTGAATAAATAAATAAATATATATAAAAAATAGGATAAATATATAGATAAATGAATATAAAAAGTATTAGTGTTTTAAATAATTTAAATAAATATATATAATTAAATATATAAAAATAGGATTAATTAAGAAAAAATCTGAATATATAAATAAATATATATATAAAATAGGGTTTTAGGTTTTTAGGATTAAGATTAGGGTTTTAGGTTTTTAGGATTAGGATTAGAGTTTTAGGGTTTTAGGGATTAAGAAAAAAATCTGAATAAATAAATAAATATATATATATATATATATAATAGGGTTTTAGGTTTTTAGGATTAGGATTAGGATATTAGGGTTTTAAGATTTAAGAAAAAAATCTGAATTAATATATATATATATATATATATATATATATATATATATATATATATATATATATATATATATATATATATATATATATATATATATATATATATATATATATATATATATATATATATATATATGTCTATATATATATATATATATATATATATATATATATATATATATATATATATATATATATATATATATATATATATATATTAGGATAATTATATAGATAAGTAAATATAAAAAGTACTAATATCTTAAATAATTTAATTAAATATATATATATAGATTAGGGTTTTAAGATTAGGATTTTAGGTTTTTTTAGATGTTTATGTATTTAGGTTTTAGTATTTGAGGTTTAAGTCTTTAGGAGTAAGATTTTTAGGTTTAATAAAAAAACAAATGATCTAGAATGGCGTGGCCTTGCACTCAGTGCAAGTATCAAATTTATCAGAAACGACGGATTTGTACTGCACATGTTAGAGAGTATGGATCCTTTGATAGGAGTCAACTAGAAAACCTATGCTACCATTTGCATGGTCCCCCAGGTGAGCAGATGGACCCAAACGACATTGCACCGGTAACCTCTGGTGGACAAAAGAGAACAAAGAAGGACTTAGATGTACAACCAATTACGAATAGTATTACACAGAATGAACATATGGAAGAGATGCTCGAAGCATTTTATGAGATGGACGAAGATCATGATGGTGGTGAAGATGTGGAGAGTTTCATGGACACAACATAATTTTCACGATCAGACGTCGATGAAGAATCTGAAAACATGCGAAGACTAGCTCGTTTACCACCTTACAATGGAGCAAAGATATCTATACTACGTGCGTCACTCGCGATGCTCAATCTGCAATCCATTTATGGATGGCCAGATAGTAGTGTCACTAAATTGTTCAGGTAAGTGGAGAACAAATTGGCTTTCATTGTTGTATCAAAATAACTTTAATTACTAATATCGTTTTAATTGCTTATTGCAGGCTTCTTAAGATCAATGACATGCCTCCAACACGTGGAGATGCAAAAAACCTCTTATAGTCCATTGGAATGGATTATACTAAAACTCATGCTTGTCCGATGGTGAACTTTTTGCAAAAAAGTAGAGCGAGTGCAAGAGATGATAATGCTCAAGAAGGCCAGCTAGAATATTGTGGTGTGATTCAAGATATCTTGAAACTATCTTTTAGGAAGTTTGATTTTTTTTTTTTGATGTGAAATGGTTCAATGTAGTGACCTCTTGAAGAAACACAACAGTGAGGCCGGATAAAAGCGGTTTGCTTCAAGTCTACTCTATAAAATTTTGGATGGATGAAAGGGATACATTTGTACTTCTCGAATATCACTACAACATATGAGGGGCATACCGACGGTCACCCCTCGGTGTCGGTATGACCGTTGAAAAACCATGGATGCAATACCGACGGTCATTTAATCGTCGGTATACACGGCATCGGTATGAGCACCGGTATAGGCGTCAGTACTTTACTGTAAGTTATCGATGCTTATACCGACGCTTATACGGACGCTTATACCGACGCTCATACCGATGTTTATACCGAGGCAACTTTTAACCGGGCCCGAGAACAAAAATTCGACATCTGCTTGCATTTTGAACCAAATTAAGCTACTGTCGAGTTTGCGCACGCGAACTACATTCCGAACCTACTGTGTACACACATCTCTCTCTTTCTCTCTCTTTCTCTCTCTGTCTCTCTCTCTCTCTCTCTTTCTCTCTCTCTCTTTCTCTACATCTCTGTTTCTCTAGAGCTGAAATTTTGGTAAGAATTGCACATACTGTAGCACCCTTTCTCTTTCTTTGTGTTTTCCCTTTTCTAATTTCTCTTCTCTTTTGTTTTGCAGGAGCTTTTTGGCATCAAATCTTTGGAATTCGACGAAGTGCAACATTAAGCGGACCTTGATGACAATGCTCCAAACAATTACATCGATGTAAGTGATTGTTTTGTTTTCGATTGATATAGAGTGAGATAGAGAGAGAGAGAGAGATGAAAGAAAGAGAGAGATCTAGAGAAACATAAAGAGAGAGAGAGGGAGAGAGAGAGAGAGAGAGAGAGAGAGAGAGAGAGAGAGAGAAAGAGAGAGAGATGAAAGAGAAAGATAGAGAGAGAGTGAAAGAGAGAGAGAGAGATGAAATAGAAAGAGAATGAGATAGAGAGAGAGATGCATACATACATACACACACATATGCATACACATACTCACATACATATTACATACACACATGCATATTACATATACACTCACATACATATTACATACACACATGCATAAACATACATATACATATTACATACTCACATGCATACACACATATACATACATACATGCATATTACATACAAACATGCATATTACATTTTACACATGCATATTAGATACACACATGCATATACATACACACACATATTCATTCTCATACTCACATACATACATACATGTATACACACATATACATACACACCTGTACACACACACATGCATATGCATACATACATACACACATATTTGCATGTACACACACACATACATACATACACACATGCATATTACATACACACTCACATATGTATACACACACATATGTGCATACACACATGCATATGCATACATACATACACACACATATGCATGTACACACACACATACATACATACGCACATGCATATTACATATACACACACATATATATACACACTCACATATGTATACACACTCACATATGTATACACACACATGCATACATGCACATACACATACACACACATCACATATACATACACACATACACACATATACATGTTTTAGGGTTAGGGTTTTAGGCTTAGGGTTTATGAATTTCTCTTTTCTTTTGTTTTGCAGGAGCTTTTTGGCATCATTTCTTTGCAATTCGAGGAAGGAAAACATTAAGTGGACTTTGACGACAATGCTCCAAACAATTACATCGATGTAAGTGATTTGTTTTATTTTCGATTGATATAGAGTGAGTTGGCGAGAGAGAGAGAGAGAGAGATGAAAGAAAGAGAGAGATACATACACACATATTTGCATGTACACACACATATATACATGCATACACACATGCATATTACATACACACACACATATAAATACACACTCACATATGTATACACACACATATGTGCATACACATGCATATGCATACATACATACACACACATATGCATGTACACACACATATGCATGTACACACACATACATACATACACACTCACATATGTATACACACACATATGTGCATACACACACGCATATGCATACATACATACACACATATGCATACATACATACACACATATGGATGTACACACACACATACATACATACACACATGCATATTACATACACATGCACATATTAATACACACTCACATATGTATACTCACTCACATATCTATACACACATGCATATTGCACATTTACATACACACACATCACATATACATACACATATACACACATATACATGTTTTAGGGTTAGGGTTTTAGGATTAGGGTTTTTGAATTTCTCTTTTCTTTTGTTTTGTAGGAGATTTTTGGCATTGATTCTTTGGAATTTGACAAGAGATGATGTCAATTGGGCTTTGATGAGAGCGTTCAAAAAAATTACATCGATGTAAGTGATTTTTTTGTTATTTATTATAAATAGAGATAGAGAGAGAGATTAAGAGAGAGAGAGAAAGAGGGAGAGAGAGAGAGAGAGATGAAAGAGAGAGAGAGAGAGAGATAAAGAGAGAGATATAGATAGAGAGAAAGAGAGAGACATAGAGATACATACACACAGATGCATACATATTACATACACATATGCATATGCAAAGAGAGAGACATAGAGATACATACACAGAGATGCATACATATTACATACACATATGCATATGCATATGCATATGCATATGCATACATACACACACATATACATGCACACACGTGTACACACACATGCATACATGCACATACACATACACACCCATCACATATACATCCACACAAACACACATTTACATGTTTTAGGGTTAGGGTTTTAGGATTAGGGTTTTTTACTTTTACACATATACACACATAATACATACACACATGCACACATATACACATGCACATACACATACACATACACATACACATAGACATACACATACACATACACATACACATACACATACACATACACATACACATACACATACACATACACATACACATACACATACACATACACATACACATACACATACACATACACATACCCATAAACATACACATACACATACACATACACATACACATACACATACACGTACACATACACATACACATACACATACGCATACGCATACGCATACACATACACGTACACATACACATACACATACACATACACATACACATACACATACACATACACATACACATACACATACACATACACATACACATACACATACACATACACATACACATACACATACACATACACATACACATACACATACACATACACATACACATACACATACACATACACATACACATACGCATACACATACGCATACACATACAAATACACATACATACACACACATGCATACATACATACAGACACACATACATACATACATACATACATGCATACATACACACATACACATAGAGAGAGAGAGTCACACGCACACACATGCATACATACACACACGTGACATATACATACACACATATGCATGTTTTAGGGTTAGGGTTAGGGTTTTTGGCTTTTACATATATACACACATACACACACACATATACATGCACACACATGTACACACATGCATACATGCACATACACATACACACACATCACATATACAGCCACACAAACACACATATACATGTTTTAGGGTTAGGGTTTTAGGATTACGGTTTTTTACTTTTACACATATACACACATAATACATACACACATGCACACATATACACATGCATACACACATACACATACACATACAGATACACATACACATACACATAAAAATACATATACACATACACATACACATACACATACACATACACATACACATACACATACACATACACATACACATACACATACACATACACATACACATACACATACACATACACATACATATATGCATACACATACACATACATATACACACATGCATACATACATACATACAGACATACATACATACATACATACATACATACATACATACATACATACATACATACATACATACATACATACATACATACACACATACACATAGAGAGAGAGAGAGTCACACGGACACACATGCATACATACACACACGTGACATATACATACACACATATGCATGTTTTAGGGTTAGGGTTAGAGTTTTTGGCTTTTACATATATACACACATGCATACACACATATACACATATGAACACATAATACATATGCACATACACATATAAATACACGTGCATACACACATACACACACATACATGTTTTAGGTCTAGGTCTTCAGAATTAGGGTTTTAGGATTTTTACATAGATACATATATGCATACACACACATACACATATATATATTCACCTACACATATACATATACAAGCATACACACATACACCTATTTTAGGTTTAGGTCTTTAGGATTAGGGTTTTATGGTTTTTACACATGCAGATAAATATTTACACATATAGAAATATACACACATAATACATGTACACATACACATGTATATACATAGGTAGACACACATATACATGTGTTCTAGTTGTTGTTCATGAATATCATGTCTATGTGTCCCATTTCTTTGTACATGATTCATGATTCATTTTGCTCACGTCTTTTGTATTTGGTAGTATGTTTTACTTTATCAAATCATTTTTTTGTTGCTAGTCATACATGTCACATGTAGTTGGGTTTTTCTTGGGCAGAGTGGATTGTCTTTTGCTACACAACAGCATGGGAATGTTGCTGTAGCAAGAGACAACACACTCTGCCCAAAAAAATTTTGCAGATATGGTCGTTGGTATAGGCGATGGTATAAGCGTCGGTATCCCCACGCACATACCGATGCTTATACCAACTATTTTGCCCAGGGGCATTCCATGGCTTATACCGTCGCTTATACCGTCACTTATACCGACGCATATACCGATGCTTATACTGACGCATATACCGACGCTTATACCGATGCTTATACCGACGCTTTGGTTCCGACGCCTACACCGACCCTTACACCGACGTCTGGGCAAAATCGTGCCCGTTCATTTTCCTTGGTAAAAGCCTCGGTATACGCCTGATATGTTGTAGTGCATTGTGAGCAAGTTGTTTTTATACCAGATTCAAAAGAACCAAAGTGGCTATTTGTTTTACAAGTCACCCCACGTAGTAGACAAATTTGTGAGAATATAGATGTACAATATAGTCCATCTGTAGTGGACTCAGAGATTCATTCGATAGTCGAGGAGGAAGAGATCATTGTTCGAGAAGACGAGGTCATTGAAGAAGAGGTCATTGTTCGAGAAGATGAAGCAATAGATGATGATCAGGAAGAAACCAGCATAGCAAGCGATTTAGAAGCCATCAATATAGAGATAGATATTCTCGCTGCATCAGATCTTCAAGAGGATGCTAGATTAGAGGATTTTTGAATAAAACACTTGTACGTACTAATTTTTGTTCTTTTTTTGTTTATTCTCTATATTACCTTTATTATCACATACTAACTATTTGAGTTCTTTTGTTATAGAGCACGATGGGAGACAATCCTCTAGTCACTCTTCATTCCATGACAGAGGAGCAGTTTTTAGAGTTTATCTCTCAGGTACCTCCCACGTACATGGCCGCTGCGTCACAGTATTGGATCGCTCGTGTCGTAGATCGAGGTCACGCTCTCGAGCAGGAGGTTCTAAGAGTGGATCTACAGGTAGGTCTGGAGGAGGCGGGTGTTGTGGAGGCAGTGCGATAGACGTTGTCTCACCCGCTTCTACTCCTAGGACGAGTACCTTAGATGTAGGCACGCCATGCAGTACACCATGTGGAACACCACGTACACCTTAGGGTGCTCATGACCATGATGACTCCAAGGTGTACAATATCCGAGATCGGGCTCTGATGATGGATGCGGCTAGCAAAGTAATGTATGCACGTATACAACAGCTTTGCTCCATACAGTTTGGACACTCCATCATGCTGAAATGGAGTGAACAGGATAAAGATCGGAAGAATTATATAACATAAAAGATTTATCAAGAGTTTCGACCAGCCGATGGATAGTCTCTTGTCAGTTCAGAGTGGATTCTGCACACCGCATGTGAGGTTATGTCCCATCGATGATCAGAGGCTCGTGATGCTTTCAGAGCAGGCTTACCAAAGCCTATATGGTTAGATGTTGAGGAGTGGTATCTGATTCGCGACGAGCAGCACCAGGCTCCTCACCGATATCACCAGCAGCAAGATGACGCAGCCACATGTTTAGATATGCTTGGACCGTCACATTTGGGCAGCGGTGGATATGACATGATGCGACATGAGTTTGTAAGTACCATTTCATTTATTGAATTAATTTGTGTTAAGTTTCTCACATATGTTCCTCTAATGTTTTGTATATTTGTTGCAGGAGCTGGCAATGGGTCATCCTCCAACATGAACGGAAGAGTCTTATGGATATCATCACGAATTCACTGTACTATTGGAGGACTTGGAGGGACGCAGTGCGGTCCTTTCATGGGAGCGTTTGTGATGAGGTGATTAATTTATAAACTTGTTTTTTACTTGTTTGTAATTTCATGTGAATTTATCTCATTCCATAAATGTCCTTTGTTGTAGGATTGTTGATATGGAACGTGCTTTGCATGTGTATGGCAGTGGCACACCAAAATTTTGTATTTGATTTTTATATGGCAATGCATTGCTTTGCCATATTTTCTAAAAGCGTCATATATGACAGTGGTTTGCCACACTCTTGTACATGCTTCATTTATGATATATATCACTTTCTTTGTACATGGTTCATGGTTCATACTGATTATCTCTTTCGTGTCCAATAATATTCTGTTTTATGAAATCATATTTCGGTTGACATTAGAGTACACATCACATGTACTCGGTTTTTTTTGGGCAGAGTGTATTGTCTTTTGTTAAGCAACATCATGGTAATGTTGCTGTAGTAAAAGACAACACACTCTGCCCAAAAAAAATTTTGCAGATATGGTCGTCGGTATAAGTGATGGTACTCCCAGTAATGTCATCCAAATAAGTGTCGGTACACCCAGCGGGTGCCGATATACGCGACGGTGCACCCAACAAATGCATCGGTATGGGTGTCGGTAAGAGCGTCGATATTACGGACGCTTATACCGGCGCCCATACCGATGCTTATACTGACGCCCATACTGGTGCTATAGTATTGATGTGCATACTGACAGCTACACCGACGTCGCGGGAAAAATAGCCGTGTTCATTTCCCTCGGTAAAAACGTCGATATACGGTCGATCTGTTGTAGTGATTTATATGATCCAGCCTGAGCATTTCCAATCTTTTGATCATCCTAATTGGGTGTGCTGCCTCCAATGCTCTTTGTATGGCCTAAAACAATCACCTTGGCTTTGGTTCCAGCGCTTCAACACCTTTATGTTGTCCAAAGGCTTCACCTGCTTGCTCTCAGAACCCAATATCTATATTCATCATTCTCCACCTCACCTACTTATCGTCGCCTTGTATGTCGACAATATTGCTATCCTCGTATCTACATGTGCTCTTGTTGAGTCTATCAATCGTGTTTTAAGTGCCGAATTCACCATTACTGACCTTGGTCCTCTCACATACTTCCTTGGTCTCCACGTTCAATGCAATCGTGAGATTGGGTCTCTCAACATCCATCAATATTCCTTGTTCTCCACATTTCAACATACTAACAGTCAAGAATCCTCCCTTAGCCTTTTTGGATGGTCGAATTCTGACTTGGGGGGCGGTAGACTCCCCTAAATCTACTACAAGGGGTGTTTTTGTTTAGGCAGGTGGTGCAGTAGCATGGTTTTCCAAAAAATAAAATTCAGTCACCTTGTTATCCATTGAAGCTGAGTTGGTTGCCTTAGCTCTCACTACCACTTTATTCGTGAACTGATCGAGAAGAAGAAGATTCAATTGCTGTATACATCAACACACCTAATGTGGGCTGACATGCTCACGAAACCATTGCATGTAGACAAATTTGTGCAGTGCTGCAAACATGTTGGACTTGTTAATACTCAGGGATAAAACTTACCACCTATTGTAGTTAAGGGGGTGTGTTGGACACGTGTAACTAGAACACATGGCAACTTTGCCTTGTGATCCAAAAGAAGTGCCGGTTGATTGAATTGGCGCGTACCGATCAACATGCATTCCATCATTCTCTATATACAGTGTATCGAATATAATTCAAACTAAATGTTCTGTATAATTGTATCGAATATAATTCAAACTAAATGTTCTGTATAATTGTCTGTCTACGGTTGTTGTCTACCTGTGTATTCAATTTCTGCATGATCACTTTTGACAAAAGTTCCACAGTAAAGAGTCACAAAACCGATGATCTTCTTCATCGCTGTAGGCGACTAAGCATGGCCGCAGTTCCTGCGCCAGTGCAGAAATGGATGTCTCGGGTGGTGACAAAAGCATCGCCTCGGCAACTAGTTCTATTGTGGAGTTCGATGAAATGAGTATCTCCAAAGAAATTCTGCATCCGATCGTAGGTCATTCGATTGTTGTCTAAGACCACAACAGCAGGCGCCTTAGGAGAGCTGGAATTCGCCATCGTCGAGAAGCGCTTGCTGATGCTTGCTGTAGAAATGGGTGGCGGCTTTGTAAACGTCTTTCATTTCTTCTTGGACCGGCTAAGAAACTACAGCTAACATTTTCGTGCAAGCGTTCCGATGCTACTTGAAGATTACTCTCTTGAGATAAATAGCACCCCATATTCACGCAGCCTGATTGCACTCCATCAGATCCAGACTATTGCCGCTTCCGTGGCCCCTTAACTATTGTTCTCCTCGAAATCGGCGTTGTTGTTTTTATCGCCACGATCCGCCATGGAGCCAGCTACAATAGCGATTCTTTGTATAGTACGCGGAGATATATCGCATGGCAGCTTTTTCAAAGCTTGTGGTAAAGATTCGGGCATGTTCATCCGTGCGGAGGGACCGCGCAGGCAGTAAGCAGCCACATCGAATGCGCGTGCAGCAGCCTCTACGGTGAAGTATGAGCCGAACCATAGACGAGATCGCTTCTGCGGCTCTTTGATCTCCCCGACCCAGTTCCCCAATGCACGCCTGCGAGCTCCACGAAAACCTACAGGACCAGCTGATTCGTCACGCCACAAGGCGATATCAGAGGGCGAAGGAGGTGGAGGAGACACCACAACGTGTGGAGCACTGGGTCAGACGCTTTGAGGGGCATTGGAGCCCGGTGGCGGAGCTGGAGGAACCAGCACGACATCTATAGCAGAGAAGAAATCAGGAGGAGGGGCTGCGAGAACAGAGTGAGCCATATCGTCAAGCTAGTGAAGTCGAGTGAAGTGGCATTTCGCCATAATGATAGCTAAAACTTCATATGCTGCCGGGAGAGCTTCCGGCAGTCTCACGTTGTTCAAGTGTGCAATGGATGCCTGATATGCCCAGTTTTCGATCGCATATTGCGTCTGAGGATCGCAACTTGCCAGGCAGCTAAAATCCGATCGAATTGCAGCTGTCGATTTGAAAGCAACGTCTAAAAGTTCTGATATGGATCTCATATCAATGATCGGCACTCTGTTCCATATTCCTGTTGTATGGTGGGCACAATATTCCTCTTTACCATATAAACTCCTTGAAATAGCATAGTACTCAGGGACCCCGTACAGTTGCAATTTGAAAGTTAAGGGGTAGGGCTATAGGTTTTCAAAGTTACACTTTCAGTTGTACAAATGCACTTTAATTTTGGCCAAGGGACTCGTAGGCTTCAGGTGAACCCATACTTAAATTTGAAGCCCCATGGGGCGTCAAAAGAGGTTCTAGGCCACTACTAGAAATAGGGGGCATAGCGACGCCGCTGAATTGAACAAAAATCAGGAACCGTTGATTATGCGACACTAGCATCGCATAAGTGACATCCCTACTTTTTTTTTTTTAAAGACATGTCGTCGCATAAACGATGTCAGTGTCGCTTATGCAACACTAAAACTATGTGTCGCAAATAGTGTTGCTAACTGCCTGCGACGCTTTAGTGTCGCATAAGCGACGTCTTGTGTTCCCGAGCATCGCATAAGCAATGCTCTGGAATGTTGAAAAGAAAATTTGATTTCTCCCGGCACATTTATGCCGGGATTTGGATGCGCGACAGACACACACACATACATAGAGAGAGAGAGAGGGGGAGAGAGAGAGAGAGAGAGCGAGAGACTCCGTGAAGCCAGGTATGCACACACACACACATACATATGCATACACACACATATATACACATAGACATACACACATACACATAGAGACACACACATACACATAGAGACACACACATACACACACACACATATACACACTAATTTACATACAGACATACACATGCATACACACACACATAGATACATACACACGCATACACATACACACACATACACATAGACACATACACACTTACACACACACACACATCCACACACATTTACACACACACGTACACATGCATACAGGCACACATATATAGATACACACATATATACACATAGACACACACATACACACATAAAAACACACACACATACACACATAGACACACACATATACACACACACATATAGACACATACACACACATATATGCATACACACACACAGGTAGAGAAACATACACACACACATACACATACATGCATACATATGCATACATAATGCATATGCATATGCATACATACATACTTACATGCATACACACACATGCATACATATGCATACATAATACACATGCATATGCATACATACATGCTTAAATTCATACACACACATACACACACATACCCACATGCACATACACACATATGTATGCATACACACACACGTAAAGAGACATACACACACATACACATACAATTATACATATGCATACATACATGCTTACATGCATGCACACACATACACACGCATACACACACATACACACGCATACACACATACCTATATGCACATAGACACACACACATACACACACATATATGCATAGACACACAAATAGAGAGACATACACACACATACATGCATACATATGCATACATAATGCATATGCATATGCATACATACATACTTACATGCATACACACATATGCAAACATAATGCACATGCATATGCATACATAATGCACATGCATATGCATAGATACATGCATACACATACACACATAGACACACACATACACACACATATACACATAGATTTACACAAGTTCCGCTTGATACTCTAGGGATCATCGTGCATATGAGTACTCAGAGATGTCTAATGATGAGTTGGATTATATGATATAGATGCTTACCCAGCAATCAAAGGAGGGTTCTTCTGTAGCTCCACATGCAGGAAGACAACTATCTGCTCATAGGTTTTTTTTTGGCATAAAATTTTCTAACTATTATAACACATAATTTTATTTATTTTTATCTATCTATTTTTAGGACACCTATACCACCTCTAGATCATGATAGCAGAGCACAGGTGCCTATGAGGACATGCATAGGCACCTTAGGGATAGAGTGCGATTTAGAGCCAAAGGGGAACATTGTGTACATAGGGAATGGATTGGAGTTCAAGAGAAGAAAGCGAGCATTATGCGACTCTTACCTGCACCTTGTGCACTTACAATGGAAGTAAGTATAAATTTTACATATAAATTGAAATAAAAAACTTATGTTTTATTTACATGTTTTTCTTTTATAGTGAGCATGATGAGAGGGATAAAAAATATGTACTTAGTTCACTTGAGACAGAGTTCGGGATAGGATGGTCGCATAAGTGGTGTCTAAAAGAGATGGAGACACTTATGGCTCATCGTCACGATAATGCATGGTACGCATTGCTTTTATGTATATATATGTGGATATGAGTATGTGTGTTTATGTATGTATGTATGTATGTATGTATGTATGTATGTATGTATATGAGACATAGAGAAAAGAGTGAGACTAGAGATACAAATACATGCATACACACACATACACATCATACATGCACATTTTCACACATATACACATACATGCACATTTATACATACACACACATACATGCACATTTTTACACACACATACACATGCATGCAGTTACACACATATAATGAATACACATAGACACATACACATACTCACATACACATAGACATACATAATCATATGTACAAACACATAGACTCACATAATCATATTTACATGCATATATACATATACACATGCATAAACACACACACAACACATGCATACGCATATATAGATACACATACATACACATACATGCATATGCACATATAGATGCACATACATACACACACATGCATACTCATATTTCTATATGTATCTCTCTCTCTCTCTCTCTCTCTCTCTCTCTCTATATATATATATATATATATATATATATATATATATATATATATATATATATATATATATATATATATATATGTGTGTGTGTGTGTGTGTGTGTGTGTATGTGTGTGTGTATTTACTTATATATATATATATATATATATATATATATATATATATATATATATATATATATATATATATATATATATATATATATATATATATATATATATATATATATATATATATATATATATATCCTAATTCAAAAACACTAATTTTGATACTAGGGTTTTAAAACCCCTAATTTAGAAACTCTAATTGAGTCTTTTAGCCATATGATTGAAGTATACGTACACATTGCATCTATTCCTCCGACGTCCTACTAGAGAGATGCCTCTCCTCCCAACCTTATGCCTCTATAGAAAGCTACTCGAATCAAGGAGGATCATAATATATATAAAGATATATACATATAATGTAGATACACATACATAAATATAAAATGGAGTAGATACATTATGCATCATACATTCATGCCTAAATGCACACATAAATATATATACATGCATACATATTTAGATGTACACATTTACACATAGACATATATACATATATACATGTAAACATCACATATACATACCTACATGCACAAATGTATACTTATACATGCATACACAATTATAAACACTTGCATATATTACATGAATACATGAATATTTTACACAAATGCATATGCATATATTTACATGCATACTAACACATGTATACATATATCACACATATGCACACACATCCATATACATGAAACACATATATATGCATACTAACACAGGTGTACATATAATACACATGAATACACACACATATGCATACATACATGAGAAAAATTTGCTCCTCCAAGATAAAGCTATAGATAAAATAATTAGGCATACTCCCGAGCTTCATGTTCTAACTTAAAAGGACATGATTTCATCTCTCTAGTAGGAGTCATCGATATTCAACTTGAATAAAGAATCTATTATCTGATATCCATTCAGAAGCTTCAAGTTATTGATCGATAACTAGAGTAGAATTTGTTATCTAATCTGCTCATATGTTTTCATTATTTCCATCATTTTGGTAACACATCAATATAGTCTCATCTTCATTATCCTTATTGGATTCATTTATTTCTTCTATTGTTAAATCTGTGTTCTCATGAGTCACATCATCTATTGATGGATTAATATCAATTTCTGGTAATTCCCCTTCCTCATCAGTGGAATTCGCATGTAGAGTATTATCCTCTTCATCAAACAGATTAGTATTATTATCACGCATAATGATTCTAATTTGTCTTTGAGATGTTGATGTATCAGTATCTGATGGTGAATCATCAAGAGGACTTTCTTCGATCTCTCTAACAATAAACTGTTCAAACAATGACCTACCTCTAGGTTGAACATGAATGACTTGCCACCAAGGCTGAGCATCTGGGTTTTTATGAAAAATGCTTGTTCAATATGCGTAGGAAGAATGTATGGTTCTTTAGTAGATCGCATTACCTTGGAAGAATCAATTGCCCAAAACCCAGATAATTCCTTTCTTAATGTGGAATTACTACCTTTATACTTGGCTCGAAACCAGTCAATCTTCAAAATGACCTATCAAAATATATAAAAACAAAAACCCATTATTAGGTGCTTAAAAGAATAATTAACTCTATCATAAAAAATATAAACTTTTTTCTACCTGTTTGAATGTACGAAATGAAATTTCGTAGATACCAACAACAGTTCCCACGTAACCAAGTTTGCCATCTATAAGGTTCGTGTCTTTTGAGCTGGCACGTGATAGTTGCTTGAAAGAAGATCCTCTGTTTTACGTAAAGAATCAATGGATTTGATTCTAATATGTTGTGCAAAAGCCCACATATTAGTGAACATTCGAGCCTGCAAAAGAAATTAAGTTAGTAAATAGAAACTAATATACATATATAAAAAAAACAAAATGTTATGAAAGTAAAATTACCTTTCGTTCACAACCTATCATTAACTCTCTCTCCTCATCTGAGATTTCTTCATTATTTGTATTGGCACATTGCAAACGACTATATAGCCAATCTGTGAAAGAAGATATATTTGTAATCTCATTATTATCAAGATTATGTCTATATCTTTTGTTTCTTCGCCTTTTACTTCAAAGATTTTGAAGTTCCTATTCGTACTCGCTAAGGAATGCTTGCATGCATTCACTATAATACCTCATCTGTTATTTTTGAAGAAGACTCATTCGTCCATGCACGTGGAGCTTCTTCATGAACTCTTTCAAGGTATTCACTAACGTAATACATGCACTCTTCAAGCATCCAAGACTTTGCCATGGATCCTTCTAGTTTCGCTCTTTGTCGCACATAACCTTTTAATATTCGACCCAAAACATCCATTGAGTGTTGACAACACCTGGAATCTCTATTTCATCTACAAGATGGACTAATAAATGAATGTGAATATCAAAAAATGCAGTAGGTGTAAGACAATAATTATGCAATATAACACAGGAGCAATAGCAGAGAAGATAACAGATATAGGAGAATCTCAACAATTTTCTACTAGCAACAAGTACAAAGATGATGGCGTTGTCCACCCGTGCGCTCTCAAGGTAGAGCTTAAATGGTGATCTAGACAACTCTAGATAGGGAGATACAAGGTAGAGGTATGCTGGCTCAACTCAGTGTCTTAGGTAGTGCAGAAGTCATGTATATATAGGATCATGGGTGGCCTGGCATGGATGGCAATACATGGGCGGCAGAGCGTGGGCGGCCACCGCCCGCGTAATTGCCATACACGGCTTAGACTGGTTGAACCGACCTAACAAATATAAATGTTTTCTGACTCCGACAGGGAATATTCCATGGAATATTCCCTTTACCGTCGCGCCGGGGGCGCTGCCCCCGGACCCCCACCAGGGGGCCCGCTGGCCCCCTGGGACCCCCCAGCCAGGGGGCCCGCTGGCCCCCTTGGACCCCCCATCCGGGGCTGCTCACCGCTGCCCCGGACCCCACAATTGGGGACCCTGGTAACTCCCTTTCCTTATAATATCTTACATGGTCCAATATGACCTTCATCCAACATTCAAGTTGGGATTCCCATCAATTGGGTAATGCACGCTTGGCTTCTCCTCATAAAGGGGGCCTTACAAAATGTGCATACAATCATGAGGGGTAGACATTGATCATATACTAACACCCCCCCTCAATGTTTACCGATGATAAATCAAGTAGGTCTCGGTCCTATGCCCATCTGTTGAAGATGCTTGTTGAGCTGCTCTCTTCCAAGTGCTTTAGTGAATATGTCAGCACAATTTGCCTCTGTTGGGCAATATTCTAGCTCCACAATTTCATCTTCAATTAGCTCACGAATGTAATGGTACTGTACTTCTATGTGCTTGGTGCGAGCATGAAATACTGGGTTCTTTGCAATAGCCATACAGCTTTGATTATCACACTTGAGTACAGTTGGCATATTTGATGGAAAGCCTAGATCTGCAAGAATTCTCCTTAACCAGACTGCCTCACAAGAAGCAAAACAAGCTGCTTTGTACTCTGCTTCAGTGGAGGAGAGTGCGAGAGTTGGTTGCTTCCTACTTACCCAAGAAAATATTCCTGAACCAAGTGAGAAACAATATCCAGAAACTGATTTTCTAGAATCACAATCTCCAGCCCAATCTGAATCACAATATCCTTGGAGTGTATCACCTGTGGTATACAAAATACCAAAATCCAAGGTTCCTGCAATGTACCTTAGAATTCGCATTCCAGCATTCCAGTGACTCTCCTTAGGTTTGTTGGAAAACCTGCTTAACACTCCAACAGCATAGCAAATGTCTGGTCTAGTGTTGCACAGAAAAATAAGACTTCCAACGAGCTTCCTATACTTCTTAGCATCTACATCAGGCATGTTATCATCCATAGATAGCTTATGATTTACCTCCATAGGTGTGCTAGTTGGTTTGCAGTCCATCATTCCAAATGCCTTGAGAATTTCTTTGGAATATTTTTGTTGTGAGATGAAAATGCCATCCTTCCTTTGCCATACTTCAATTCCCAGACAAAAATGGAGTAGACCTAAGTCTGTCATTTCAAACTCAGTTCCCAAGCTGATTCGCGTTTGATTGATGAGTTCTTGATGATCTCCTGTAATGATCAAATCATCTACATATACAATGACAACAACTAGCTTGCTATCCCTTTTCGTTACATACAAGTTAGCATCAGAAGTACTTCTTTCAAAACCCATATTTTTGAAAAAATGATCTATTCGTTGGTACCAAGCCCGTGGAGCTTGCTTAAGTCCATACAAAGCTTTCTTCAACCTGCAAACTTTATTTTCTGAATTGGGCACCTCAAAACCTGGTGGTTGAGATACATATACCTCCTCCTTGAGGTGACCATTCAAAAATGCAGATTTGACATCCATCTGGAAAATAGGCCAAGACTTTTGTGCAGCTACAGCAAGTACCGTCCGAATAGTTGTCATGTGTGCTGTTGGTGCAAAAGTTTCTTGAACATCAAATCCTTCAATCTGTGAAAAACCCTGTGCAACTAATCGTGCCTTATACTTTTCTAATGTTCCATCAGCTTTATACTTAGCTTTCCAAATCCATTTAGTACCTATTACCTTCTTCTTTGGCGGCAAGTCGACTAGATCCCATGTATCATTTTTGAGTATACTATCATACTCAGACTGCATTGCCGCTCTCCAATCTGGATCATCAATGGCTTCTTCAATGGTGGTAGGTTCCTTTATCGAACCCATGATATCTGCCATTAGAGCCATGTTAACAATGTGTTCTGAGGCTTTTCTTTGCTCCTCTATTCTCTTTGATCTTCGTAATCCATCCGATGATGATTCTGGTACATCTACATGTGGATTGTGATCATCAAAGAGCTGTTGTGCCCACTTTGGTAGTGGCTTACGCTGTGCAGCTACAACTGGTTGGCTTTTTATTGAGGAAATTTCTCCATCAGATGTTTCCTCCTCCTCAACTTTAACCTGTCTTTTGATAGGCACAAGGTGAGATATTTCTCCGTTTGATGAGATAGTAGATTTACCTTTATCTTCTACTAAGTGTGGTCGTTCATCAAACACCACATCTCGGCTGACAAAAATCTTCCTTGCCTCAGGATCCCATAACCTGTATGCTTTAGACTCTTCACTATATCCTAGGAAGACACACTTTTTGCTTTTTGAATCCAACTTTGATCTTGTTGAATCAGGAATATGTGCATAACAGAAACAACCAAAAATTCTGAAATGCAAAACTGAAGGCTTTTTACCAGAATATGCTTCTTGAGGAGTCATCCCCTTTAGTGCTTTTGTGTAGCTTCGATTGAGGATGTACACTGCTGTATTGACTGCTTCTGCCCAGAATGAATCAGGCATGTCTTGAGCCTTCAACATACAACGAGCCATTTCAACTACTGTCCTGTTCCTGCGCTCAACAACGCCATTTTGTTGAGGTGTATGAGCTGTGGTAAGTTGCCTTTTCACACCATGATCCTTACAGTAATTGTTGAATTCTGTTGACAAGAATTCACCTCCTCTATCTGTTCTAAATTTCTTCAGTTTCCTTCCTGATTCATTTTCTACATACTTATGCCACGTTTTAAATTTTTCAAAAGCATCAGCCTTCTCTCGAATGAAATAAACCCACATCTTTCTACTATAATCGTCGACTAACAGCAAAAAGTAGAAAGATCCTCCTAAAGCAGGTGTAGACATTTTACCGCAGAGATCAGCATGTACCAACTCTAGAGGAGCTTGAGATCGATTGCTGGTCTCTCTTGGAAATGCCTTTCGTTGTTGCTTGCCCATCATACAAGCTTCACAAGGTTCCTGCAAATCTGAAAATGCAGGCAAATGAGCAACCATCCCTGTTCCCTGCATCTCCTTCAAAACTGCAAATCCGAGATGCCCAAATCTTTGGTGCCATAACCTGCTTACATCTTTATCTTCTGTAGCAGTTAAAGCACTTAACTCATACAAGTTATCCCGTCGTATCCCTTTACCTACAACATTACCTGATGAATCCATGATTTCTGCACCACTCTTATTGAAGTGAACTTCAAGTCCACGATCTGTTATTGCAGAAACTGACAACAAATTTCTTTTGAGTGTAGGTACGTAGAGAACATCGGATAACTTTTTCTCAACACCTGGAGAAGTGATAAAAGAGATGGTTCCAGTTCCTTCGGCTGGACACTTGGAGTCATTTCCCACCACTACATTGATGGATTCCCGCAGAGGCACTAGGGAACTATACCAATCCTTTTTACTGGTCATATGGCGAGAAGCTCCACTATCTAAAATCCATGGCTCATCAACACGAGCTTGAGCAGATGAACATACCTCTTCAATAGCTACCCAAAGTTCCAGCTCTGTGTTGTTTGCAGACTCTTTGTTCTTCCATGATGATTTTACAGTCCCATTCCGTTCATCAGCTTGCTTCTTTCTGCAATCCTTGATGGCATGGCCTTTCTTTTCACAATAGAAGCAACTTCCTGTGAACTTTTTCTTCTTTGGCTTCTTCTTTGATCCCTCAGAAGAGCCTTTACCTTTTGCATTTGCTGAGAATGCAGCATCAGTTGTACTTTGCCGATTCTTCAGCCGCATCTCTTCTTCTAAAAGCATCGCACAAAACTCTTCAAATGTAAGAGGAGTTGGCCTTACCTGAGTGTTAAGGGCTGTTACTAATCCATCATACTTTGCTGGAAGAACACGTACAGATCTTCGAGCCAGCTCTTCTGGTGTTATAACAACACCAACTGCAGCCAATTGATCTTGAAGATGCTTTATCCGTTTGATAAAATCTTCAGCCTTTTCAGAATCAGAATGCTTTTCATTTGCCAACTGATTTTCTAAATTCTGTATCCTAGTGTGGTTCTTGGTCTCATATTGTCGAGCCAATATGCCCCAAGCCTCATGTGCTTTAGTAGTATGTTGAACTAAAGTAAGCACAGAATCACTTACACTAGTGACAATCGCACATAATGCATCAGCATTCCGCCTCTTCCAAGCTCGTAGAAGATCTGGATCTGGCTGAATCATCAATCTTGAATTTGCTGGATCTTCAACTGGTATAGGCTCTGGATCCAATCCCATCGGTCCCATGACAGTGTCAAGTAATTCATAGGAGTCCAAAATTGCAGAAATTTTGAACTTCCAGAGTGTATAGTTGGTTCCATCCAGCTTCCCTTCAGTGAATGCAGGTGGACGAATTCGAATAGGTGCAGCATTAACATTAGCAGAAGCACCAAGACTAGTGTTCGACGATGAAGCCATCATGTAATCACTCGAATAATCTACTGATATTCTAGTCTGCTAGTAGGCTAAAATAATGATACTTCTCAAGCTATTCGAACCTTACAGCTCTGATACCATGTAAGACAATAATTATGCAATATAACACAGGAGCAATAGCAGAGAAGATAACAGATATAGGAGAATCTCAACAATTTTCTACTAGCAACAAGTACAAAGATGATGGCGTTGTCCACCCGTGCGCTCTCAAGGTAGAGCTTAAATGGTGATCTAGACAACTCTAGATAGGGAGATACAAGGTAGAGGTATGCTGGCTCAACTCAGTGTCTTAGGTAGTGCAGAAGTCATGTATATATAGGATCATGGGTGGCCTGGCATGGATGGCAATACATGGGCGGCAGAGCGTGGGCGGCCACCGCCCGCGTAATTGCCATACACGGCTTAGACTGGTTGAACCGACCTAACAAATATAAATGTTTTCTGACTCCGACAGGGAATATTCCATGGAATATTCCCTTTACCGTCGCGCCGGGGGCGCTGCCCCCGGACCCCCACCAGGGGGCCCGCTGGCCCCCTGGGACCCCCCAGCCAGGGGGCCCGCTGGCCCCCTTGGACCCCCCAGCCGGGGCTGCTCACCGCTGCCCCGGACCCCACAATTGGGGACCCTGGTAACTCCCTTTCCTTATAATATCTTACATGGTCCAATATGACCTTCATCCAACATTCAAGTTGGGATTCCCATCAATTGGGTAATGCACGCTTGGCTTCTCCTCATAAAGGGGGCCTTACAAAATGTGCATACAATCATGAGGGGTAGACATTGATCATATACTAACAGTAGGAATCTCTTTCTCCATCAAACATAGTAGCTCTTTGCATTCATGTTTTTTTTTGTGGGATCGAGTTTTTGTCAATCGCTTTTGATGTAATCCACCTATACATATCATAAAAAAATTATAAAGAAGTTAATTAAAAAATAAAAGATACCAAATATTCATACATATTAAATATAAAAGTATCATAATTACCTTATAAGCAATCCAAGATGATATATCACATCTCGTACTCCTTTTGTTGTACATCCATCGATAACCAAAGGTAAAATATGTTTCAAAAAGTTATGCCAGTCATGGGTCTTTAACACAGATAAGCTCTTATCATCCATAGTAAACATGTTTTGGAAAGATGCTCTATATCCTATAGGAGTCCTAATCAATTCAATCCTATTGTTGATAGTTTGTATCTCTTTTGTTTTCAGTACCCAAGAAGCACGTGCAAAATGTCTATTAGAAGTTGGCCATAACTTTGGTTTTGAGTTTTGATCTTGCGAATCATTCCTTGATGCTATGGTATCTTTTAGTCCAGGAAGATGCTGCCATAGTGAATAACCAATATTCTTGAATATATACATAAGATCAAGAAGATGACATACTTTTAACTCTTTCCAATACTCCAAAGAATACCATATTGATATCTTCTCTGCGAGTGCCAATTTTCCTTTACCTCTCTTCACATATTCATTATCTTCATCATAACTGAAGATTTTTTATTCTGGATCTATTAAAGGTCCATCTGTCCATTTTTTATACCAATCCATAGGCGTCATAGGTTTTGTACACTGACCTGTTTCAAACTTTCCATATCGCTTCTCTTTTAGATCTTAATGGATGATCATTAGGCAAGAATCGTCGATGTCAAAGATAAATATTTTTGTTGAGATTCTTACTGTAGATTGATCTCAACCAATCACCACAATATGGACAAGCTTTATAACCCTTAGTAGATATTTTTGCATCATGAAAACGAAAAAAATATAATTAGATTAAATCATATTTATTTATATGCATATTGAATAAGAAAATTACATCAATACCTGAACAAACACCATATCCTAGAAAATTGTGAATAGTCCAAGCCACAATACCACGAACCATAATATGTCTTTCATTGATGCTTTTCGATACATCAATGACATTAATACCTCTCCATAACTCTTCGCGATCGTCAATGAGAGGAGCAAGATATATATTCATGTCTTTAGCTTGTCTTTTGTTTGGGATTAAAAGTGAAAGCATTAAATGTTCCTTTTTAATGCTAAGATACGGAGGAAGATTGTAGTTTATGACTACCACTGGCCATGTTGACCATTTACTGGATTTCATGGAGAAGGGATTGTTAAAAGTCAAGCTTCAAGCTAAAAATTCGTGGGGAATCTTTTATGGACATGTGGAGCAATCAAAGGAAGCCAAAAGCCACGAGATTCCATCAAGAAAAGTCACTCAACCACTCCCCAAGTCATCTCAACTAAATCCTCCAAGTTAGGAGGCTGATTTGGAAAGGTAGTTCCTAGATTTTAGGGGCACACCTCTCATTATAAAAGGAGCATGTATCCCAACTTCTTTTGGGCCATCTTCTTGGAGTTATAGCTCATGTAAAGTGAGCACTAAGTGCTGGAGTTGTGATAAGCAAGCCCCTTGCTTAAGCAACCCCCTTGCTTGCTTGTTTGTTTTCTTTTAGTAGGCATATCTATGTGTGTGTGCAGGCAGTGTTGCAACTCTCTACCCCTGAGTTGTTAGCATTGGTTCTCCCTCATATGGTATCCATTTGATGTAATTCTTGTCTCATTGGATAGCTATAAGAGTCTATTTTATGCTTACCAATTATCTGGAGCATTCTGTGAGTAAGCTGGGAGCAACATTCATTTTAGTGAAGTTATGTGATTGATATCTCTCTCTTTGTGTAGGCTCTGTTGGAAATATTTTGCTCTCTGTTGTAAGGGCTGGTTCTCCTTCTCTATGTATCCATTTGCTATGATTTTGGTGTCATTGGGTAGCTATTAAAGTGCTCTAAAGTTGAATCAAGTTTGAGATTCATTCTCTGTATAATCTCTGAGAAACGTTTGCTGGAGTGAAGTGAGGTCTCTGCTTGACTAGCAGTTGTGAGCATTCAACTAGCTCATGTTGTAGACATTGTTTCTCTTTGTGTAAGCATCCATTTCAAGTGAAATTTGTTTTGTTGGAAAGCCCGTGGTGTCTACTATAGGTCTACAAAAGCTCACTGGAGTTCTCTGCATAAGCTTTGAGTAAGAGCATTTTTGGTGTGCAGAGGTGAAAGAAGGATACCTGTGGAGGTCATTCGTGCTTCATCGTTGCTTAGGGGTTGAGATACTTCCCCCATCAGTGGTATCAGAGCATTTGGGCATCTTGGAGGTATCACATACAAGCAAGAAGACCTCTTGGAGTTGGTGGTTGAAGAGTTGCATCAACAAAAGCTTCTTGGAGGTAGCTCACATCAAGGGGGAGCTATTCTACTCAAATTTGCAAGAGCACAAGGTGTCCATCTAAGGAAAGCTTTGGATTGAGGTAACCTCAGAGCCTCATTTTCATTTTACACACATTGGAGCATTAGCCAAGGGCTAGGTCAAGTATCAAAGACTAGATATGGGAGACTTCAACACTGAAATTGAAAAGCTAGACAAAGGTAACTATCAACCATGGAGATTTAGGGTCTCCAACTATCTTATGGGCAAGGGCCTTTGGGGGTTGATTAGTGGAAGTGAACCAAGACCTAGGTTGGATGAGAATCCAACCAATGACCAGAGAAGGGCCTTTAGGGAACGGAATGAAAGAGACAAGAGGGTTATCTTTATTGTTTCCCAACACATTAGCAATAGCATGATCGGCCATATCCAAGACCTGGATTCAAGCATGAAGGTATGGGAGACACTTGAAAGGCTTTATTCAACAAGCACCAAAGCAAGGAAGATCCAACTCAAGAATGAGCTCAACAACCTTAGGAAGAGCTCAGGGAGTAGCATAAATGACTACATACTTAAGGTCAAGGAGTTATCAGATGCATTGGGATCCATTGGAAGCCACGTAGACGATGACGATCTTGTGGCTTATACTCTCAATGGTTTGAGAGATGATGAGAAGTGGAAACCCTTTACCACTTCAGTTTATGTAAGGGATAATCTTCCCGATTTTGAGCAATTGGTTGCTCTCATGGTCACCGAAGAAATGAACATAGGTGGAAGTTCAACTAAAAGCAAAGATGCACAAGTTTTCTATGCAGGTAATCAAAGGGGCAAAGGAAGACAAGGACAAGGAAGGGGCAAAGGAAGGTTTGGAGGAAGGCAAGGCCACTCAAGAAATCAAGGACATGACCAAGGCACCTCATCACAAAGAGGGAGAGGAAGATCAAGAGGAAGAGGAGGACGACATCAACAAAACAGGAATCAAGATGGCGAAGGATGTTACATATGTGGCAAGTTTGGCCACTATGCTAGAGATTGCTACCAAGGAGGAAACCAAAGGAACTATAATCAAGGTTCTTCATACAAAGGCCAAGGTAATTATGCTTCTACAAGTTCAGAAAATGACAATCTCTTGATGATGCACATGAATGGGAATTCAAGCAAAGTAGATAACACTTGGTATATTGATAGTGGATGTAGCAACCATATGAGTTGCAATGCTTCTTGGTTTACTAATCTACATGTTCCCAAAGGTAAAGGACATGTAGAAACAGGTGATGATACAGCCCATGAGATCTCCCATGTTGGAGATGTAGCTTTGGATGACAAGGAGGAAGGAAGATGTCTCAAGGATGTCTTGCATGTACCTACCATCACAAAGAACTTGGTGTCCGTTGGGCAAATGGTTGAAAGAGGCTATCAAGTAAGGTTCAACAAAGGTGGATGCTTTGTGGAGAACCCTAAGCAAGGTTACAAGGTCATAGCAAGAGGAAAGAAGCAAGGGAGACTCTTCACTTTGGAGGTAAATTCTCATTCTACTCAACATGTCTACTTCACATATGGAAACAAGAGGATTTCGGAGTTGGACTTGTGGCACAAGAGGATAGGTCACATCAACATACAAAGAATGAAGGAAATGCAATTCAAGAGGCTGGTTGAAGGTCTTCCCAACTTCCAAGGACAAGGTATGAAGCATTTATGTGAATCTTGTCAACTAGGGAAGCAAGCGAGACTTCCATTCAAGAAGAGTGGCTACATAAGCCAACATCCATTGGAGTTGATACATACAGATGTGTGGGGGCCAACGAAAGAGCAATCCATTGGAGGTAACAAGTACTTTGTCACTTTTATAGATGATTGCACAAGGATGGTTTGGGTTTATTTCATCAAAAACAAATCAGATGTGTTTACATGTTTCAAAGCATTCAAGGCAATGGTAGAGAAGGAAACAGGTACATATATCAAGAAGCTAAGGTCCGATGGAGGGGGAGAATATTTCTCAAATGAGTTTTCTGATTTTTTAATGGATGAAGGCATCAAGAGGCAAGTAACATGCAGGTACACACCCCAACAAAATGGAGTAGCAGAGAGAAAGAATAGATACATTGCCGAGATCGCTAGAGCAATGCTTAATGAGATGAATGTACCTAACATGTTTTGGAGTGATGCAGCAAATACCGCCGTGTATCTAATGAATAGGGCTCCTACCTCAGGGATCCATGGCTTGACACCATATCAAGCCTATTATGGTAAGAAACCTGATCTTTCCCACTTGAAGATATTTGGATGTACTTGTTATGTACATGTGCCAAGTGAATTGAGGCACAAGCTACAACCAAAGGCAGAAAAGTGTGTGTTTCTAGGATATTCAAATGATCATAAAGGTTACAGGTGCTTCAACCCAAACACAAAGGACTTGAGGATATCAAGGGATGTAGCATTTGATGAGCTACTCCCTTGGTATAAGAAGTATGATTCTATGCAGGACTATGAAGAAGAAAAGTATGGACATGATGAAGAATAAATCGACCTAGAGCTAAGCGGCCCAAGGTGTTCCATCAATGAAGATAGTTCAAGCATGAACTCACCATGGAGGGGGAGATCTTCATCAAGCTATGAAGCACAATCAATCAACAAAGGCAAAGCAACATTGGTGGAGTTGGATGAAGAAGGTAATGAAGTTGAAGATGATGAAGGACACATGATGGAGAAAGAAGCCACGTCAAAGAAAGAGATCAAGTTCCCAAGGCAAAGGAGGTTTATTCCTCCAAAAGGTGAAGAAAGGAAGTCTTCTAGAGTTAAGTATCCAACTCAAAGGTTTACTTATGATTCATACATGGCAACACATTATGCATATATGAACAAAGTAGTAGAAGATCATGAGCCCGATTGCTATGAAGATGCAAGCAGGTACACCGAATGGAAAGAGGCAATGCAAGAAGAGATCAACGCACTTGAGGAAAATCAAACATGGACTCTAGTGCCCAAGAAGGAGAACATGAAGGTAATAGGTAATAAGTGGGTGTGTAAAGTAAAGAGGAATTCAGATGGATCTATTTCTAGGTTCAAAGCAAGATTGGTGGCCAAGGGTTTTGCACAAACCTATGGAGTGGACTTTGAAGAGACATTCAGCCCCGTGGCAAAGATGAGCACCATTAGGACACTCATTGCAATGGCTGCTAGCAAAGGATGGAAGCTCTTCCAATTGGATATCAAGAATGCCTTTCTCAATGGAGACTTGGAAGAAGAGGTATACATGGAGCAACCACTAGGTTTTGTTCATAAAGAGTTTCCACATCATGTTTGTAGGTTGAAGAAGGCACTTTATGGCCTAAAGCAAGCTCCAAGGGCTTGGAACCAAAGATTGGTGGACTATTTGATCAAATGTGGTTACAATCAATTCAAGGCGGATCCATCTCTCTTCATCAAACAAAGAGGAGAACTTGTGGTCTACATGTGTGTGTATGTAGATGATCTTATCATTACAGGTAATGATACAAAGGGCATTGAGGAGATCAAGGCAAAGCTTGGAAAGGAGTTTAGGATCTCTGATCTTGGAGATCTTAGGTATTTTCTTGGCATTGAAGTTGTATACAAAGAAGGTATTATGCTCATACAAAGGAAGTATATTCTAGACCTACTTGAGAGGTTTGGGATGCTACATTGCAAGCCTATTTCAAATCCCATGGAAGTTAATGTAAAGCTAAGCTCCATTGATGGAGAGCCATTAGAGGATGTAACTTTGTATCGATCTATTGTAGGCTCTTTCAATTATGCCACAATAACCAGGCCCGACATAGCATATGGAGTTGGAGTGTTATCACAATTTATGCATAGTCCAAGGACTACACACTTGCAAGCTGCAAGAAGAATGTTGCGATATCTCAAAGCCACTATAAATGAAGGATTGTTCTACTCATTTGATGATGATATGCAGGTCAAAGCTTATTCCGATGCCGATTGGGCCGGTTCGAAGGAAGATAGAAGGAGTACAAGTGGTTACCTAGTCATGCTAGGTAGCAAGATCATCTCATGGATTTCAAAGAAGCAACCCACGGTGGCATTATCTTCCACCGAGGCTGAGTATAGAGCTTTGGCTCAAGTCACATGTGAGCTAATGTGGATTAAGAAGTTATTTATGGAGCTTAATTTGCAGGTTGACACACATCCAATTTTTTGTGACAACATGAGTAGCATTCATCTAGCATCGAACCCTGTCTATCATGCTAGAACCAAGCATATTGAAGTGCACTATCACTTCATAAGGGAAAAGGTGATATCAAAGGACGTTTTAGTACATCATATTGGTACCAAGGACCAAGTTGCAGACATGTTTACAAAGGCTTTGAATGGGATGAAGATTTCAAAATTCAAGCAATGCATCAACATGAAGGAGCTTGGATGAGGATGAAGAATTGAAGCTTGAGGGGGAGTGTTAAAAGTCAAGCTTCAAGCTAAAAATTCGTGGGGAATCTTTTATGGACATGTGGAGCAATCAAAGGAAGCCAAAAGCCACGAGATTCCATCAAGAAAAGTCACTCAACCACTCCCCAAGTCATCTCAACTAATTCCTCCAAGTTAGGAGGCTGATTTGGAAAGGTAGTTCCTAGATTTTAGGGGCACACCTCTCACTATAAAAGGAGCATGTATCCCGACTTCTTTTGGGCCATCTTCTTGGAGTTTTAGCTCATGTAAAGTGAGCACTAAGTGCTGGAGTTGTGATAAGCAAGCCCCTTGCTTAAGCAACCCCCTTGCTTGCTTGTTTGTTTTCTTTTAGTAGGCATATCTATGTGTGTGTGCAGGCAGTGTTGCAACTCTCTACCCCTGAGTTGTTAGCATTGGTTCTCCCTCATATGGTATCCATTTGATGTAATTCTTGTCTCATTGGATAGCTATAAGAGTCTATTTTATGCTTACCAATTCTCTGGAGCATTCTCTGAGTAAGCTGGGAGCAACATTCATTTTAGTGAAGTTGTGTGATTGATATCTCTCTCTTTGTGTAGGCTCTGTTGGAAATATTTTGCTCTCTGTTGTAAGGGCTGGTTCTCCTTCTCTATGTATCCATTTGCTATGACTTTGGTGTCATTGGGTAGCTATTAGAGTGCTCTAAAGTTGACTCAAGTTTGAGATTCATTCTCTGTATAATCTCTGAGAAAAGTTTGCTGGAGTGAAGTGAGGTCTCTGCTTGACTAGCAGTTGTGAGCATTCAACTAGCTCATGTTGTAGACATTGTTTCTCTCTGTGTAAGCATCCATTTCAAGTGAAATTTGTTTTGTTGGAAAGCCCTTGGTGTCTACTACAGGTCTACAAAAGCTCAGTGGAGTTCTCTGCATAAGCTTTGAGTAAGAGCATTTTTGGTGTGCAGAGGTCAAAGAAGGATACCTGTGGAGGTCATTCGCGCTTCATCGTTGCTTAGGGGTTGAGATACTTCCTCCATCAGGGATTAACCCCATCTAATGCAACTCTTGACTTTACATTCTGTGGATTTTGTGCAAATTCAGGCCATGTAGAATCAATAAGTTGAAAGCAACAGTATCATGAAGAATTCTGATTATTCCATTAGTACTTTTATGATCATGTCCCCATGTGAAAAGCTTTGATAATTCCGGGCTTTGAAACATATGTCTAATCCATGGAGGCAATGCAAAATGTCTCAATACCTTTTTTGGGATTTTACCTTCTTCGTCCTTATATCGAGGAGATTGAAATTTGGGACATGTCAAAGAGTCTGCATATTCACCTCTATATAAAATACAATCATTAGGACATGCATGTATACATTGATAATCTATACCAAGATTGTTGATTATCTTCTTCATTTCATCATGTGAGGTAGGAAGAATATTCTGACTTGGTAAAAGCTTTTCAAATAATAACTTGTAAGTTCATAAAAAAAAGATATATAAAAAAAATAAACACACACACACACACACACACAGATATATATATATATATATATATATATATATATATATATATATATATATATATATATATATATATATATATATATATATGTGTGTGTATGTATGTATGCATATAATTTTATATATGTGTATGCTTATGTGTATGTGTATGTGTATGTGGATGTGTATATTCATGTGCATGCGTATACGTATGTGTATGTGTATATGTATGTATATGTGTATATGTGCTTTATAGATGTATATGTATGTATATATACATATGCATATGTGTATGCATATATGTATATGTATGTGTGTATACATGTGTATGTATGTATGTATGTATGTATGTATGTGTATATATGTATGAATATGTATGTATGTATATATGCATGTGTAGCTGTGTATATTTGATTTTGTTTTTATTTTTTTTGTATATTGTAGTTTGTAGATTTTCATATCTAGACCATTGAATCGTGTGGCTATCTCCCATTTTATAGTCAATCTATTACCTGTCTTGCTAAGTAAGGCTTACATATTTGTTTACAAGTATAATGTATCAGTTAGTTAAGGAGGTATTAAGTCGTAACTAAATTGAGAGGATCAAATTTATCGCGAAGATTTTGAAAGATGCATGAATAGTTTTAAAGGATGGGTGGACAAAAAGTGTCCATTCGATGCAAGTTCTTGCTCTTACCTTAGCTAAAGTAAAAATAAAAACCTGCATTGAATGGACACTTTTTTTTGCCCATCCTTTAATATTATTTTTCCATCCATCATAATCTTCAAGATAAATTTGGTCCTCCCATTTTACTAACGACTTAATACCTTCATAGCTAACTGACACTTAATATTTGTATGCAAAAGAGTTAGCAGCACAGGTATTAGGTCGACAATAATAGGAGAAATAAATGTTTCAAGAAGATTCTAAAGGTTGGATGGACAATTCTAAAGGCTAGACGGACAAAACATCTTCATTCAATATAGGTATGTATAATTTGACCTTACTCTCATAACAGTGTTTGTGTGTATATGTGTGCATATGTTTATAGGTGTGTATACATTCATGTATATTACGTGTATGTTTATATATATATATATATATATATATATATATATATATATATATATATATATATATATATATATATAATTGAAAATTATACCTTAATAGTGCCAAAATAGATATATTACTCCATCCAAAACGATTTTGAAGATTGAGAATAAGTAACCTGGCACTTATTCCTGTCAAACAACTTCCTTCATATACATGCTTTAGACATTCCTCTCGAAGATATTTCTCATTTTCAGAAATATCAATGGTTTCACTATCATTTTGATACCAATCCTCAATAAAATCTGTCATGCCATCATCTTCATCATTGTCACACAAATCTTGTACTTTATCTTCTTTTGAATATAGATCTTTCAACCTAGCATATTTCACAGGATCACTTTTGCATAGCCTCATAGAAGCTTCTGCTAAATGACGTCTTACTGGCAATTGTGAATGGTGTGGACGAATATCATCAACATCATACATTGGAATCTACACACATGAATCAAAATCATTAGTATTTCATAAATGAATAAAAAGTAAACTTTGAACATGAAATTAAATATATAAGTTATTAAATATGGATAGAAAATTTTCATTCTCTCTCTAGCTAAAAGGTGCTCCAGGAAGTCTATGCCATCCATAATTCACTAATAATTCATCACTAGCATGTAATGTAGTAATAGCATTAACAACTATGTATCTTGATACATCTCTACTCATGTATGGTGATTCATGACTATTTTCACGCTCCTCAAATGTGCAATTAGTCTTTGAACTATCATGTAAGCCTCGAGTACTATTTATTAAACTTGCTATATTTCCATGCATATAAGGTCTTCCATTAATATATAATCTTTCATTTTTTGCATGTGAAATCCTTCTACTAGTAAGGGATGTTGAATTCAAGCATATTCCATAAGTACTCATGCTTTCAATATAACGTGCAAGTGGATGCCAATCTCCCCATCGATATATAGGACCACAAAATGACATAAGAGTGACTTCAGAGTTCGAAGGCACATACAAATCCTCTAGAATAAAGAGACCATGACCAGCATTAGTAATAGTGGATGGAGCAATAATATAGGGATTACCCCAAAAGTTGAAAACCTCTCCATCTAAAGGAAGTGGTCGTCTATTCCATCCTCCATATCTTCTTCTATCATATGTCTGTACTAGAGAACGATCACGAGCTCGCAATGGATAATCTGCATCCATTTCAGTCTCTAAACTAGGAGGTAGAGGATTTCTAGAAACCGCTACTTGTAATTGATGAACAACATGTCCATGATGTATACGAGGTATATTAATATTATGAGAAAAATCATCATCATCATCATCGAGAAAGTATTCCTCTATATCAACAGTAATTTCATTTTGTATATGGTTTTTAAATAAAATAATGATATTAATTTATCGAAAAAATACATACCCAAGCATTATCACATGGACAAGGTGATGGTGCATGCTCAAAAGCACCATACTCTATCTCATGTTCAATACATTCCAATTGAGGTCTTCAATATGTGCCATAACAAGAGTTACACCAACATATAATATGCTCTTGATAGTAAAATTCATCATAATTCCTATCGGAGGACACATGTGAAGCTGTTGCACGGGTAGGAGGTGGTGGATTGCCTTTTGATTGATCAGAATCTGATTATAATAAGAAAGAAAAAAATATATAAGTTATGCATCTATCAAATATATTTAAAATTAAATGTTTGATATACTTACAGTATATAGTCCTTGCACGATTAGGAGACGGTGGTGGAGTTCCATCTTATTGATCAAAAACTACAAATAATGGTATTTTATATTAATAATCTGATTATTTACATACATAAACATTCACATATACATATTTACACATACACACATATTCACATACACACATATTCACATATACAAAAATACACATTATTGTGGGATAAATGCATGTATTTTGTATGAATGAGTGTATATCCATGCATGTGTGTGTACATATATATGTGGATGTGTATATGTGTGTTTATGTTATATGTATGTATATGTGTATATGTATGCATATATGTATGTGTATATGTTTGCATGTATATGTGTATGTGGGTATGTGTATGTGTATGTGTATGTGTATGTGTATGTGTATGTGTGTGTATATATGTGTATGTATTCTGATTCTTTTTTTATGTTTGAGATTAAATTAACAGGAGATAATGTATGGTGGAAAAAAATAAGAGGTGACCTAACATACCACTTGAGACATGGTAGTTTTTTCGTAGACAGCTATGTCTTCAAGAGTCATTTCCTCAGTAGAAGGTATACAAATTAATAGTCTATATTTATAATTTTAATATATTTTAGTAGTCTCTTACATTTAAGTTATTTATTTTCTTAAATAAATAGGCTGCTACAAAGAAGAGAGTTGAGTCGGGCCACACATCGCACCTAGTCCAAATGGGCCATCATGGTTTTGTAGCTACATTTGTAAGTATATGTGTTATTGTGAGTATATTTTTTATTTTAGTTTAAATGCAAGAAACTAATCTTTTTTATTTGTTTCAATGCAGCAAAAGGATTATGGCTGATATCCTATGAAACATGAGATCGAGTATGCTACACATTTTCGATATCAATGTTTGATCGAGTATATGCGAGATCATCCGGATGCCTTTGTGAGTATTATTATATTTTGTATAATTATTTTATTTTTATGGATGTTTTAATTGTTTTAATTATTTATGTTTGTTATATGTAATACAGAAGTATTAAGGAGAGGCAGATATGGATGAGGTGGAGAGAGAGACACACAAGGGACAATCTCGATCATCACAGGGTGCTCACACAGATACATCAGATCATGCGGATGATCATGATGATGATGATGAGGATGAGGATGAGGATGATCATGATGCTGATGATGATGATGATGATGATCATGATAATGATGATTAAGATTATTGATTATGACATTGGATTATATGTATTTACATTGATATATATATACATATACTTTATCTATATATTGTGCATTTTAGTTATGTTTTGAATTTTGCGTATGGTATTAAGTAATGAAAAGTTTTGTTCTATTGATTGTTATTATTGTTTATATTAAGCATGTGTTTTAGTACTTTAATTATATAATTCATTCATATGTGTGTACATATGTGCATGCATATGTGTGTAATATGTGTGTGCACGTATGTGCATGTATATGTGTTTGTAAATGAATGTATGTACATATGTATACATGTATATGCATGTATGTGCATGTGCATGTGTAAGTGTATATGTGTATGTATGTGTATGTGCATGTGCATGTGTATGTGTGTGTATATGTATGTATGTGCATGTGCATGTGTAAGTGTATATGTGTATATAAGTATGTGCATGTGCATGTGTATGTGTGTGTATATGTATGTGCATGTATATGTGTAAGTGTATGTGTATATGTGTGTATGTGCATGTATATGTGTATATGTATGTATTTGCATGTGTGTGTGCATGTGTATATGTGTGTGTACGTATGTGCATATATATGTGTATATATGTGTATGTGTGTGTACTTATACATATGTGCATATGTATGTGTATGTGTATAAACATATAAAAATGCATGCATGAAAGTCTTTTTATGTGGTTGTAGAAATGTTGGTGCATATGCATGTGTATGAAACATGCATATGCATGTGGATGCATTTCCATTTGCATCCATGTGCATGCATGTGAATGTGCATGCATGTGGATGTGCATATACATGTATTTAAGGATATGTTTATGTGTGTATGTGTAAATATATATGCAATAATGCATGCATGAAAGTCTTTTTATGTGGTTGTAGAAATGTTGGTGCATATGCATGTGTATGTGTGTGTATGTGTAAGTGTATGTGTAAGTATATGTGCACATGTATGTGTGTATACATGTGTGTGTATGCACATGTGTATATTATATATATGTGCATATCAATAAGTGCGACTATGCTAACTAATGAAAATAACACATGTCAAATGATATACAAAGAATGGAAATTGTACTTACAATAGCTAGCCATACTTTTGCTTGGTTAGCTTCTTGAATAACCTGCAATAAAGAGAGAGAGAGAGAGAGAGAGAATTCAAAGAGAGAAAGAGGTAGAAAGAGAGAAATAGAGATAGAGAGAGACAATAAGATAGAGATTAGGCAAAACAAAAATTTTGCATATACTTGTTTCAGCTCATAAGCATAGTGCAATTGCAAACGTTGGAGAGCTCTTCGATTAGATGCATGAACATGCCGATCGAAGAGCCTCCAAAGTTTTAATTTTTTTCATCAACAGACCGTTATGTAAGCGATGGTAAGGCGTCGTTAAAAGCACTGGAATTGACATCGCATAAGTGATGTTGTTTACCGTCGCTTATGCGATGCAAAAGAGCGTGGCTTACGTGATGCTTTTTTAAACTGTCGCTTTAGCAATGCTCAATGCGAGCATCACACATCCCATCATGCCACATGTGGAAAAAAAACGTCGTTTAGCTTGTCATTTAATCGATGGTCCGTGCTCGAGGCTTCTTGCAATGCTTTTTGCAATTCTATAGCGACGAAATTGTGTCGCCTTAACCCTCGCTATGCGCCCATATTCCTTGTAGTGGGCATCAATAAAAACCTTAGATTTTGATACAGGCTTCATCATGAAGCTCCAGAATTTAAAAGAAGCTTTGAATGACGTGCTCATGTTGAACGTGGGCATCAATTATACCCCCTCTCAAGTATATATATATTATAGAGGTGATCCAATGTTATCCAATGTCAATGTGAGATGAATCAGATTTGCCACGTGGCATGAAAATTGGATATACTTATGCTTGACATGTGGTAGCTGATTGGATAGGGGCGTCGACTGAAACGTGTCCACTGGGAGTGCCAAGTGGGCAATATGTTTTTTTAGTTTTAGAGTTTAATTTATATTTTCTGGATAATCGAAGGTAGCAATAAGTATAATGTTATGTGTGTATGATAGTTTTATAATTTCATATGCCTTTGCATGTCCATTGTACCATCATCACCATCATCGTCGATCGATTCATGGCAAGGCCTAAGTCTGATTGATTGATCTATAGACTTAGGAAGGGATACCATATTTAAAGAGTGATGGCCAGGCCAAGCTCCAATGCCACCTCATCAAGTGAGATTATGGACATTGGATAGTCCTAAGTCTATAGATCAATCGATCAGACTTAGTCTTCACAATTCCCATCGGTCGAGTAGGATATATCATAGAATCATTGATCATGAATCATACATAGAGTAATCACTATAGTGTTTAGTGCTCAATGCTTGCAGCACTGCTCAATGCTTGCAGCACTGCTCAATGCTTATTTCTCACTTGAAAGGTGAACCGTGACACTCAAACTTGTGTGACCCATCAGCATCGTTGAATCTATAGTACTCGAGCAACAACACACTATAGTGACTCCACTCTACTGCTCACAAGAGTCATTCAATGTTCATTGCTAAATGTTGCAACCTACAGGCTACAATGCTATCGCCCGCATCTTGCAAGCTCAAACTTTGAATCAACTTAATTGTTGCAGTTTGCCACCTATAGGTTGTGCATGCCATCAAGGATGAGCTAATTGTGGAGTCTAGTAACTTCGAGTTCTTGCATCTGTTTTGCTACCTGTGAGGTTGTGCGCTTGCAAGTCAAGACCCAGGAGTCGACACGCTATGATAAGGTAAGTTTCACAACTTTCAATAATAAGATAGACACATGCACATCTTTGAATGGTTTCTCATGAACATGTGTCGAGAAGACACAGAACCAACATTCTCAATGATGATCTTAAGATTTTGATAAAAATCTATGATCCTAAGATTTTTTTCAATGAGTGATCAATTTGCTAGTTGCATCTATGAATGTGCTGTCAAATTTCTTATATTTGTTGGAGCGGTTTAAATTATTTTCTTACAGCAATAAATAGTCCACTTCATATCGGTTTTACTTAAGTTTAGCTATCTTTCTTATAGTTAAAGTGCATGTTTGATTTCTCCTTGCTACTGTGATAGTCAATCTCCTTGGACAAAAAATTGGTGTCTATATAGAAGAATAGTAGATGATTGTGATCTTAATAAGTTTAAATTCCAACTTTTTTAGATACTTTGAAAGATTGTTAGATTTTTTACTCTTATGTCATCAATTCTTTTGCCCTTTTCTCTCAATACATCTCATTGCAAATGTCGGGCAAATCTTATATTTTTTCATCTTATGTGGTCAATAGTTCTACCATTTTCTCGCTATACTTCTCATTTGAAATGTTGGGAAAAAAGGATTTCCAATGGATCATGGTCTTCTAATTTATGGATACTTGAATGGAGCTATGAGTATGACTTTTTTGTTTTACACCATTCTATTCGAAAAGTTCAAAAGACACCTTTTGAAACTCGTGTCTCTAGAGCAAAACCATGCAAGCGGAATTTGTTTTCCAAAGAAAACGTTTTATGCATTAGACCAGTCTTTTGTTTGCCAAAAAGATTTACCATTTTGTATGATTCCCCCAAGATTTACACACACACAAACACACACACACACACACACACACATATATATATATATATATATATATATATATATATATATATATATATATATATATATATATATATATATATATATATATATATATATATATATATATATATATACATATATATATATATATATATATATATATATATATATGTGTGTGTGTGTGTGTGTGTGTAATTATGTATGTATTTACGTATGTATGTATGCATATACGTATGTAGTGTGTGTGTAGATATTTACTTATGTATGTATATATATGTATGTATGTGCGTATGTATGTATGTGCGTATGTATGTATGTATGTATTTATGTATGTATGTATGTATATAGTGTGTGCATGTATGTATGTACGAATGTATGTATGAACGCATGTATGTATGTATGTATAGGGTTTTAGGTTTTAGGATTAGGATTAGGGTTTTAGGGTTTTAAGATTCAAGGAAGAAATTTGAATGAATAGATAAATATATATATAAAATAGGATAAATATATAGATAAATGAATATAAAAAGTATTAGTGTTTTAAATAATTCAATTAAAGATATATAAATGAATATATAAAAATAGGATTAATTAAGAAAAAATCTGAATATATAAATAAATATATATATAAAATAGGGTTTTAGGTTTTTAGGATTAGGATTAGGGTTTTAGGTTTTTAGGATTAGGATTAGAGTTTTAGGGATTTAGGGATTAAGAAGAAAATCTGAATAAATAAATATATATATATATATATATATATATATATATATATATATATATATATATATATATATATATATATATATATATATATAATAGGGTTTTAGGTTTTTAGGATTAGGATTAGGATTTTAGGGTTTTAAGATTTCGAAAAAAAATCTGAATTAATAAATAAATAAATAAATAAATAAATATATATATATATATATATATTAGGATAATTATATAGATAAATAAATATAAAAAGTACTAATATCTTAAATAATTTAATTAAATATATATTATTAAATATATATATAGATTAGGATTTTAAGATTAGGATTTTAGGTTTTTTTAGATGTTTATGTATTTAGGTTTTAGTATTTGAGGTTTAAGTCTTTAGGAGTAAGATTTTTAGGTTTAATAAAAAAACAAATGATCTAAAATGTCCATATTGTAACAGATGGCTTCTTTGGATCTGGAGGAGAGAATGGCGTGTCCTTGCACTCAGTGCAAGTATCAAATTTATCAGAAACGACGGATTTGTACTGCACATGTTAGAGAGTATGGATCCTTTGATAGGAGTCGACTAGAAAACTTATGCTACCATTCGCATGGTCCCCGAGGTGAGCAGATGGACCCAAACGACATTGCACCGGTAACCTTTGGTGGACAAAAGAGAACAAAGAAGGACTTAGACGTACAACCAATTACGAATAGTATTACACAGAATGAACATATGGAAGAGATGCTCGAAGCATTTTATGAGATGGACGAAGATCATGATGGTGGTGAAGATGTGGAGAGGTTCATGGACACAACATAATTTCCACGATCAGACGTCGATGAAGAATCTAAAAACATGCGAAGACTAGCTCGTTTACCACCTTACAATGGAGCAAAGATATCTATACTACGTGCGTCACTCGCGATACTCAATCTGCAATCCATTTATGGATGGTCAGATAGTAGTGTCACTAAATTGTTCAGGTAAGTGGAGAACAAATTGGCTTTCATTGTTGTATCAAAATAACTTTATTTACTAATATCGTTTTAATTGCTTATTGCAGGCTTCTTAAAGATCATTTTTTGCCAAAGGGCAATGACATGCCTCCAACATGTGGAGATGCAAAAAACCTCTTACAGTCCATCGGAATGGATTATACTAAAATTCATGCTTGTCCGATGGTGAACTTTTTGCAAAAAAGTAGAGCGAGTGCAAGAGATGATAATGCTCAAGAAGGCCAGCTAGATTATTGTGGTGTGATTCAAGATATCTTGAAACTATCTTTTAGGAAGTTTGATTTTTTTTTTTTGATGTGAAATGGTTCAAAGTAGTGACCTCTAGAAGAAACACAACAGTGAGGCGGGATAAAAGCGGTTTGCTTCAAGTCTACTCTATAAAATTTTGGACGGATGAAAGGGATACATTTGTACTTCTTGAACATCACTACAACATATGAGGGGCATACCGACGTTGCCCATACCGACGGTCACCCCTCAGCGTCGATATGACCATTGAAAAACCATGGATGCAATACCGACGGTCATTTAATCGTCGGTATACACGGCATCGGTATGAGCGCCGGTATAGGTGTCAGTACTTTACTGTAAGTTATCGACGCTTATACCGACGCTTATACGGATGCTTATACCGACGCTCATACCGACACTTATACCGAGGCAACTTTTAACCGGGCCCGAGAACAAAAATTCGACATCTGCTTTCATTTTGAACCAAATTAAGCTACTATCGAGTTTGCGCGCGCAAACTACATTCCGAACCTACTGTGTACACACATCTCTCTCTTTCTCTCTCTTTCTCTCTCTGTCTCTCTCTCTCTCTCTCTCTCTTTCTCTACATCTCTGTTTCTCTAGATCTGAAATTTTGGTAAGAATTGCACATACTGTAGCACCCTTTCTCTTTCTTTGTGTTTTCCCTTTTCTAATTTCTCTTCTCTTTTGTTTTGCAGGAGCTTTTTGGCATCAAATCTTTGGAATTCGACGAAGAGAAACATTAAGTGGACCTTGATGACAACCTCCAAACAATTACATCGATGTAAGTGATTGTTTTGTTTTCGATTGATATAGAGTGAGATAGAGAGAGAGATGAAAGAAAGAGAGAGATCTAGAGAAACATAAAGAGAGAGAGAGAGGGAGAGAGAGAGAGAGAGAGAGAAAGAAAGAGAGAGAGATGAAAGAGAAAGAGAGAGAGAGATGAAATAGAAAGAGAATGAGATAGAGAGAGAGATGCATACATACATACACACACATATGCATACACATACTCACATACATATTACATACACACATGCATATTACATATACACTCACATACATATTACATACACACATGCATAAACATACATATATATATTACATACTCACATGCATACACACATATACATACATACATGCATATTACATACAAACATGCATATTACATACACACATGCATATTAGATACACACATGCATATACATACACACACATATTCATTCTCATACTCACATACATACATACATGTATACACACATATACATACACACCTGTACACACACACATGTATACATACACACATGCATATGCATACATACATACACACATATTTGCATGTACACACACACATACATAAATACACACATGCATACTACATACACACTCACATATGTATACACACACATATGTGCATACACACATGCATATGCATACATACACACACATATGCATGTACACACACACATACATACATACACACATGCATATTACATATACACACACATATATATACACACTCACATATGTATACACACACATGCATACATGCACATACACATACACACACATCACATATACATACACACATATACATGTTTTAGGGTTAGGGTTTTAGGCTTAGGGTTTATGAATTTCTCTTTTCTTTTGTTTTGCAGGAGCTTTTTGGCATCAGTTCTTTGGAATTCGAGGAAGGAAAACATTAAGTGGACTTTGACGACAACGCTCCAAACAATTACATCGATGTAAGTGATTTGTTTTGGTTTCGATTGATATAGAGTGAGATGAAGAGAGAGAGAGATGAAAGAAAGAGAGAGATACATACGCACATATTTGCATGTACACACACATACATACATGCATACACACATGCATATTACATACACACACACACACATATAAATACACACTCACATATGTATACACACACATATGTGCATACACATGCATATGCATACATACATACACACACATATGCATGTACACACACACATACATACATACACACATGCATATTACATACACACTCACATATGTATACACACACATATGTGCATACACACACGCATATGCATACATACATACACACATATGCATGCACACACACATACATACATACACACATGCATATTACATACACATGCACATATTAATACACACTCAGATATGTATACTCACTCACATATCTATACACACACATGCATACTGCACATACACATACACACACATCACATATACATACACATATACACACATATACATGTTTTAGGGTTAGGATTTTAGGATTAGGGTTTTTGAATTTCTCTTTTCTTTTGTTTTGCAGGAGATTTTTGGCATTGATTCTTTGGAATTTGACAAGAGATGATGTCAATTGGGCTTTGATGGGAGCGTTCAAAAAAATTACATCGATGTAAGTGATTTTTTTGTTATTTATTATAAATAGAGATAGAGAGAGAGAGATTAAGAGAGAGAGAGAAAGAGGGAGAGAGAGAGATGAAAGAAAGAGAGAGAGAGAGAGAGAGAGATAAAGAGAGAGATATAGATAGAGAGAAAGAGAGAGACATAGAGATACATACACACAGATGCATACATATTACATACACATATGCATATGCAAAGAGAGAGACATAGAGATACATACACAGAGATGCATACATATTACATACACATGCATATGCATATGCATACATACACACACACATATACATGCACACATGTGTACACACACATGCATACATGCACATACACATACACACACATCACATATACATCCACACAAACACACATTTACATGTTTTAGGGTTAGGGTTTTTTACTTTTACACATATACACACATAATACATACACACATGCACACATATACACATGCATACACACATACACATACACATACACATACACATACACATACACATACACATACACATACACATACACATACACATACACATACACATACACATACACATACACATACACATACACATACAACATACACATACACATACACATACACATACACATACACATACACATATACATACACATACACATACACATACACATACACATACACATACACATACCCATACACATACCCATACACATACCCATACACATACACATACACATACACATACACATACACATACACATACACATACGCATACGCATACGCATACGCATATGCATACACATACACATACACATACACATACACATACACATACACATACACATACACATACACATACACATACACATACACATACACATACACATACACATACACATACACATACACATACACATACAATACACATACGCATACACATACACATACACATACACATACACATACACATACATACACACACATGCATACATACATACAGACACACATACATGCATACATGCATACATGCACACATACACACATATACATAGAGAGAGAGAGTCACACGCACACACATGCATACATACACACATGTGACATATACATACACACATATGCATGTTTTAGGGTTAGGGTTAGGGTTTTTGGCTTTTACATATATACACACATACACACACACATATACATGCACACACGTGTACACACACATGCATACATGCACATACACATACACACACATCACATATACATCCACACAAACACACATTTACATGTTTTAGGGTTAGGGTTTTAGGATTAGGTAATTTTACTTTTACACATATACACAGATAATACATACACACATGCACACATATACACATGCATACACACATACACATACACATACACATACACATACACATACACATACACATACACATACACATACACATACACATACACATACACATACACATACACATACACATACACATACACATATGATGGGGGAAGTATCTCAACCCCTAAGCAACGACGAAGCGTGAATGACCTCCACAGGTATCCTTCTTTGACCTCTGCACACCAAAAATGCTCTTACTCAGAGCATATGCAGAGAACTCCAGTGAACTTTTGTAGACCTATAGTAGACACCAAGAGCTTTCCAACAAACCAAATTTCACTTCAAATGGATGCCTACACAAGGAGAAACAATGTCTACAACATGAGCTAGTTGAATGCTCACAACTGCCAATCAAGCAGACACCTCACTTCACTCCAGCAAGCTTTTCTCAGAGATTATACAGAGAATGAATATCAAAATTTGGTCAACTTTAGAGCACTCTAATAGCTACCCAATGACACCAAAATCATAGCAAATGGATACATAGAGAAGGAGAACCAGCCCTTACAACAGAGAGCAAAATATTTCCAACAGAGCCTACACAAAGAGAGAGATATCAATCACACAACTTCACTAAAATGAATGTTGCTCCCAGCTTACTCAGAGAATGCTCTAGAGAATTGGTAAGCATAACATAGACTCTTATAGCTATCTAATGAGACAAGAATTACATCAAATGGATACCATATGAGGGAGAACCAATGCTAACAACTCAGGGGTAGAGAGTTGCAACACTGCCTGCGCACACACATAGATATGCCTACTAAAAGAAAACAAACAAGCAAGCAAGGGGGTTGCTTAAGCAAGGGGCTTGCTTATCACAACTCCAGCACTTAGTGCTCACTTTACATGAGCTAAAACTCCAAGAAGATGGCCCAAAAGAAGTCGGGATACATGCTCCTTTTATAGTGAGAGGTGTGCCCCTAAAATCTAGGAACTACCTTTCCAAATCAGCCTCCTAACTTGGAGGAATTAGTTGAGATGACTTGGGGAGTGGTTGAGTGACTTTTCTTGATGGAATCTCGTGGCTTTTGGCTTCCTTTGATTGGTCCACATGTCCATAAAAGATTCCCCACGAATTTTTAGCTTGAAGCTTGACTTTTAACACTCCCCCTCAAGCTTCAATTCTTCATCCTCATCCAAGCTCCTTCATGTTGATGCATTGCTTGAATTTTGAAATCTTCATCCCATCCAAAGCCTTTGTAAACATGTCCGCAACTTGGTCCTTGGTACCAATATGATGTACTGAAACTTCCTTGGATATCACCTTTTCCCTTATGAAGTGATAGTGCACTTCAATATGCTTGGTTCTAGCGTGATAGACAGGGTTCGATGCTAGATGAATGCTACTCATATTGTCACAAAAAATTGGATATGTGTCAACCTGCAAATTAAGCTCCATAAATAACTTCTTAATCCACATTAGCTCACATGTGACTTGAGCCAAAGCTCTATACTCAGCCTCGGTGGAAGATAATGTCACCGTGGGTTGCTTCTTTGAAATCCATGAGATGATCTTGCTACCTAGCATGACTAGGTAACCACTTGTACTTCTTCTATCTTCCTTCGAACCGGCCCAATCGGCATCGGAATAAGCTTTGACCTGCATATCATCATCAAATGAGTAGAACAATCCTTCATTTATAGTGGCTTTGAGATATCGCAACATTCTTCTTGCAACTTGCAAGTGTGTAGTCCTTGGACTATGCATAAATTGTGATAACACTCCAACTCCATATGCTATGTCGGGCCTGGTTATTGTGGCATAATTGAAAGAGCCTACAATAGATCGATACAAAGTTACATCCTCTAATGGCTCTCCATCAATGGAGCTTAGCTTTACATTAACTTCCATGGGATTTGAAATAGGCTTGCAATGTAGCATCCCAAACCTCTCAAGTAGGTCTAGAATATACTTCCTTTGTATGAGCATAATACCTTCTTCTTTGTATACAACTTCAATGCCAAGAAAATACCTAAGATCTCCAAGATCAGATATCCTAAACTCCTTTCCAAGCTTTGCCTTGATCTCCTCAATGCCCTTTGTATCATTACCTGTAATGATAAGATCATCTACATACACACACATGTAGACCACAAGTTCTCCTCTTTGTTTGATGAAGAGAGATGGATCCGCCTTGCATTGATTGTAACCACATTTGATCAAATAGTCCACCAATCTTTGGTTCCAAGCCCTTGGAGCTTGCTTTAGGCCATAAAGTGCCTTCTTCAACCTACAAACATGATGTGGAAACTCTTTATGAACAAAACCTAGTGGTTGCTCCATGTATACCTCTTCTTCCAAGTCTCCATTGAGAAAGGCATTCTTGATATCCAATTGGAAGAGCTTCCATCCTTTGCTAGCAGCCATTGCAATGAGTGTCCTAATGGTGCTCATCTTTGCCACGGGGCTGAATGTCTCTTCAAAGTCCACTCCATATGTTTGTGCAAAACCCTTGGCCACCAATCTTGCTTTGAACCTAGAAATAGATCCATCTGAATTCCTCTTTACTTTATACACCCACTTATTACCTATTACCTTCATGTTATCCTTCTTGGGCACTAGAGTCCATGTTTGATTCTCCTCAAGTGCGTCGATCTCTTCTTGCGTTGCCTCTTTCCATTCGGTGTACCTGCTTGCATCTTCATAGCAATCGGGCTCATGATCTTCTACTACTTTGTTCATATATGCATAATGAGTTGCCATGTATGAATCATAAGTAAACCTTTGAGTTGGATACTTAACTCTAGAAGACTTCCTTTCTTCACCTTTTGGAGGAATAAACCTCCTTTGCCTTGGGAACTTGATCTCTTTCTTTGACGTGGCTTCTTTCTCCATCATGTGTCCTTCATCATCTTCAACTTCATTACCTTCTTCATCCAACTCCACCAATGTTGCTTTGCCTTTGTTGATTGATTGTGCTTCATAGCTTGATGAAGATCTCCCCCTCCATGGTGAGTTCATGCTTGAACTATCTTCATTGATGGAACACCTTGGGCCGCTTAGCTCTAGGTCGATTTGTTCTTCATAATGTCCATGCTTTTCTTCTTCATAGTCCTGCATACAATCATACTTCTTATACCAAGGGAGTAGCTCATCAAATGCTACATCCCTTGATATCCTCAAGTCCTTTGTGTTTGGGTTGAAGCACCTGTAACCTTTATGATCATTTGAATATCCTAGAAACACACACTTTTCTGCCTTTGGTTGTAGCTTGTGCCTCAATTCACTTGGCACATGTACATAACAAGTACATCCAAATATCTTCAAGTGGGAAAGATCAGGTTTCTTACCATAATAGGCTTGATATGGTGTCAAGCCATGGATCCCTGAGGTAGGAGCCCTATTCATTAGATACACGGCGGTATTTGCTGCATCACTCCAAAACATGTTAGGTACATTCATCTCATTAAGCATTGCTCTAGCGATCTCGGCAATGTATCTATTCTTTCTCTCTGCTACTCCATTTTGTTGGGGTGTGTACCTGCATGTTACTTGCCTCTTGATGCCTTCATCCATTAAAAAATCAGAAAACTCATTTGAGAAATATTCTCCCCCTCCATCGGACCTTAGCTTCTTGATATATGTACCTGTTTCCTTCTCTACCATTGCCTTGAATGCTTTGAAACATGTAAACACATCTGATTTGTTTTTGATGAAATAAACCCAAACCATCCTTGTGCAATCATCTATAAAAGTGACAAAGTACTTGTTACCTCCAATGGATTGCTCTTTCGTTGGCCCCCACACATCTGTATGTATCAACTCCAATGGATGTTGGCTTATGTAGCCACTCTTCTTGAATGGAAGTCTCGCTTGCTTCCCTAGTTGACAAGATTCACATAAATGCTTCATACCTTGTCCTTGGAAGTTGGGAAGACCTTCAACCAGCCTCTTGAATTGCATTTCCTTCATTCTTTGTATGTTGATGTGACCTATCCTCTTGTGCCACAAGTCCAACTCCGAAATCCTCTTGTTTCCATATGTGAAGTAGACATGTTGAGTAGAATGAGAATTTACCTCCAAAGTGAAGAGTCTCCCTTGCTTCTTTCCTCTTGCTATGACCTTGTAACCTTGCTTAGGGTTCTCCACAAAGCATCCACCTTTGTTGAACCTTACTTGATAGCCTCTTTCAACCATTTTCCCAACGGACAACAAGTTCTTTGTGATGGTAGGTACATGCAAGACATCCTTGAGACATCTTCCTTCCTCCTTATCATCCAAAGCTACATCTCCAACATGGGAGATCTCATGGGCTGTATCATCACCTGTTTCTACATGTCCTTTACCTTTGGGAACATGTCGATTAGTAAACCAAGAAGCATTGCAACTCATATGGTTGCTACATCCACTATCAATATACCAAGTGTTATCTACTTTGCTTGAATTCCCATTCATGTGCATCATCAAGAGATTGTCATTTTCTGAACTTGTAGAAGCATAATTACCTTGGCCTTTGTATGAAGAACCTTGATTATAGTTCCTTTGGTTTCCTCCTTGGTAGCAATCTCTAGCATAGTGGCCAAACTTGCCACATATGTAACATCCTTCGCCATCTTGATTCCTGTTTTGTTGATGTCGTCCTCCTCTTCCTCTTGATCTTCCTCTCCCTCTTTGTGATGAGGTGCCTTGGTCATGTCCTTGATTTCTTGAGTGGCCTTGCCTTCCTCCAAACCTTCCTTTGCCCCTTCCTTGTCCTTGTCTTCCTTTGCCCCTTTGATTACCTGCATAGAAAACTTGTGCATCTTTGCTTTTAGTTGAACTTCCACCTATGTTCATTTCTTCGGTGACCATGAGAGCAACCAATTGCTCAAAATCGGGAAGATTATCCCTTACATAAACTGAAGTGGTAAAGGGTTTCCACTTCTCATCATCTCTCAAACCATTGAGAGTATAAGCCACAAGATCGTCATCGTCTACGTGGCTTCCAATGGATCCCAATGCATCTGATAACTCCTTGACCTTAAGTATGTAGTCATTTATGCTACTCCCTGAGCTCTTCCTAAGGTTGTTGAGCTCATTCTTGAGTTGGATCTTCCTTGCTTTGGTGCTTGTTGAATAAAGCCTTTCAAGTGTCTCCCATACCTTCATGCTTGAATCCAGGTCTTGGATATGGCCGATCATGCTATTGCTAATGTGTTGGGAAAGAATAAAGATAACCCTCTTGTCTCTTTCATTCCATTCCCTTAAGGCCCTTCTCTGGTCATTGGTTGGATTCTCATCCAACCTAGGTCTTGGTTCACTTCCACTAATCAACCCCCAAAGGCCCTTGCCCATAAGATAGTTGGAGACCCTAAATCTCCATGGTTGATAGTTACCTTTGTCTAGCTTTTCAATTTGAGTGTTGAACTCTCCCATATCTAGTCTTTGATACTTGACCTAGCCCTTGGCTAATGCTCCAATGTGTGTAAAATGAAAATGAGGCTCTGAGGTTACCTCAATCCAAAGCTTTCCTTAGATGGACACCTTATGCTCTTGCAAATTTGAGTAGAATAGCTCCCCCTTGATGTGAGCTACCTCCAAGAAGCTTTTGTTGATGCAACTCTTCAACCACCAACTCCAAGAGGTCTTCTTGCTTGTATGTGATACCTCCAAGATGCCCAAATGCTCTGATACCACTGATGGGGGAAGTATCTCAACCCCTAAGCAACGACGAAGCGTGAATGACCTCCACAGGTATCCTTCTTTGACCTCTGCACACCAAAAATGCTCTTACTCAGAGCATATGCAGAGAACTCCAGTGAACTTTTGTAGACCTGTAGTAGACACCAAGAGCTTTCCAACAAACCAAATTTCACTTCAAATGGATGCCTACACAAGGAGAAACAATGTCTACAACATGAGCTAGTTGAATGCTCACAACTGCCAATCAAGCAGATACCTCACTTCACTCCAGCAAGCTTTTCTCAGAGATTATACAGAGAATGAATATCAAAATTTGGTCAACTTTAGAGCACTCTAATAGCTACCCAATGACACCAAAATCATAGCAAATGGATACATAGAGAAGGAGAACCAGCCCTTACAACAGAGAGCAAAATATTTCCAACAGAGCCTACACAAAGAGAGAGATATCAATCACACAACTTCACTAAAATGAATGTTGCTCCCAGCTTACTCAGAGAATGCTCCAGAGAATTGGTAAGCATAAAATAGAATCTTATAGCTATCCAATGAGACAAGAATTACATCAAATGGATACCATATGAGGGAGAACCAATGCTAACAACTCAGGGGTAGAGAGTTGCAACACTGCCTGCGCACACACATAGATATGCCTACTAAAAGAAAACAAACAAGCAAGCAAGGGGGTTGCTTAAGCAAGGGGCTTGCTTATCACAACTCCAGCACTTAGTGCTCACTTTACATGAGCTAAAACTCCAAGAAGATGGCCCAAAAGAAGTCGGGATACATGCTCCTTTTATAGTGAGAGGTGTGCCCCTAAAATCTAGGAACTACCTTTCCAAATCAGCCTCCTAACTTGGAGGAATTAGTTGAGATGACTTGGGGAGTGGTTGAGTGACTTTTCTTGATGGAATCTCGTGGCTTTTGGCTTCCTTTGATTGCTCCACATGTCCATAAAAGATTCCCCTTGAATTTTTAGCTTGAAGCTTGACTTTTAACAACATACACATACACATACACATACACATACACATACACATACACATACACATTCACATACACATACACATACACATACCCATACACATACAGGGTTAGGGTTTTTGGCTTGTACATATATACACACATACACACACATATACATGCACACACGTGTACACACACATGCATACATGCACATACACATACACACACATCACATATACATCCACACAAACACACATATATATGTTTTAGGGTTAGGGTTTAGGATTAGGGTTTTTTACTTTTACACATATACACACATAATACATACACACATGCACACATATACACATGCATACACACATACACATACACATACACATACACATACACATACACATACACATACACATACACATACACATACACATACATATATGCATACACATACACATACATACACACACATGCATACATACATACAGACATACATACATACATACATACATACATACATACATACATACATACATACATACATACATACATACATACATACATACATACACACATACACATAGAGAGAGAGAGAGTCACACGCACACACATGCATACATACACACACGTGACATATACATACACACATGTGCATGTTTTAGGGTTAGGGTTAGGGTTTTTGGCTTTTACATATATACACACATGCATACACACATATACACATATGAACACATAATACATATGCACATACACATATATATACACGTGCATACACACATACACACACATACATGTTTTAGGTCTAGGTCTTCAGAATTAGGATTTTAGGATTTTTACATAGATACACATATGCATACACACACATACACATATATATATTCACCTACACATATACATATACAAGCATACACACATACACCTATTTTAGGTTTAGGTCTTTAGGATTAGGGTTTTATGGTTTTTACACATGTAGATAAATAGTTACACATATAGAAATATACACACATAATACATGTACACATACACATGTATATACATAGGCAGACACACATATACATGTGTTCTAGTTGTTGTTCATAAATATCATGTCTATGTGTCCCATTTCTCTCTACAGGATTCATGATTCATTTTGCTCATGTCTTTTGTATTTGGCAGTATGTTTTACTTTATCAAATCATTTTTTTGTTGCTTGTCATACATGTCACATGTAGTTGGGTTTTTCTTGGGCAGAGTGGATTGTCTTTTGCTACACAACATCATGGGAATGTTGCTGTAGCAAGAGACAACACACTCTACCCAAAAAAATTTTGCAGATATGGTCGTCGGTATAGGTGACGGTATAAGCGTCGGTATCCCCAGGCACATACCGATGCTTATACCGACTATTTTGCCCAGAAGCATACCATGGCTTATACCGTCGCTTATACCGATGCATATACCGACGATTATACTGACGCATAAACGATGCTTATACTGACGCTTTGGTTCCGACGCCTACACTGACCCTTACACCGACGTCAAGCCAAAATCGCGCGCGTTCATTTTCCTTGGTAAAAGCCTCGGTATACGCCTGATATGTTGTAGTGCATTGTGAGCAAGTTGTTTTTATACCAGATTCAAAAGAACCAGAGTGGCTATTTGTTTTACAAGTCACCCCATGTAGTAGACAAATTTGTGAGAATATAGATGTACAAGATAGTCCATCTGTAGTGGACTCAGAGATTCATTCGATAGTCGAGGAGGAAGAGATCATTGTTCGAGAAGACGAGGTCATTGAAGAAGAGGTCATTGTTCGAGAAGACGAAGCAATAGACGATGATCAAGAAGAAACCAGCATAGCAAGCAATTTAGAAGCCATCAATATAGAGATAGATATTCTCGCTGCATCAGATCTTCAAGAGGATGCTAGATTAGAGGATTTTTGAATAAAACACTTGTACGTACTAATTTTTGTTTTTTTTTTTTTGTTTATTCTCTATATTACCTTTATTATCACATACTAACTATTTGAGTTCTTTTGTTACAGAGCACGATGGGAGACAATCCTCCAGTCACTCTTCATTCCATGACAGAGGAGCAGTTTTTAGAGTTTATCTCTCAGGTACCTCCCACGTATATGGCCGTTGCGTCATAGTATCTGGAGCAAGAGGTTCTAGGACTGGATCTACAGGTAGGTCTGGAGGAGGCGGCTGTTGTGGAGGCAGTGCGACAGACGTTGTCTCACCCGCTTCTACTCCTAAGACGAGTACCTTAGATGTAGGCACACCATGTAGTACACCATGTGGAACACCACATACACCTTGGGGTGCTCATGACTGTTAAAAGTCAAGCTTCAAGCTAAAACTTCGTGGGGAATCTTTTATGGACATGTGGAGCAATCAAAGGAAGCCAAAAGCCACGAGATTCCATCAAGAAAAGTCACTCAACCACTCCCCAAGTCATCTCAACTAATTCCTCCAAGTTAGGAGGCTGATTTGGAAAGGTAGTTCCTAGATTTTAGGGGCACACCTCTCACTATAAAAGGAGCATGTATCCCGACTTCTTTTGGGCCATCTTCTTGGAGTTTTAGCTCATGTAAAGTGAGCACTAAGTGCTGGAGTTTTGATAAGCAAGCCCCTTGCTTAAGCAACCCCCTTGCTTGCTTGTTTGTTTTCTTTTAGTAGGCATATCTATGTGTGTGCGCAGGCAGTGTTGCAACTCTCTACCCCTGAGTTGTTAGCATTGGTTCTCCCTCATATGGTATCCATTTGATGTAATTCTTGTCTCATTGAATAGCTATAAGAGTCTATTTTATGCTTACCAATTCTCTGGAGCATTCTCTGAGTAAGCTGGGAGCAACATTCATTTTAGTGAAGTTGTGTGATTGATATCTCTCTCTTTGTGTAGGCTCTGTTGGAAATATTTTGCTCTCTGTTGTAAGGGCTGGTTCTCCTTCTCTATGTATCCATTTGCTATGATTTTGGTGTCATTGGGTAGCTATTAGAGTGCTCTAAAGTTGACTCAAGTTTGAGATTCATTCTCTGTATAATCTCTAAGAAAAGTTTGCTGGAGTGAAGTGAGGTCTCTGCTTGACTAGCAGTTGTGAGCATTCAACTAGCTCATGTTGTAGACATTGTTTCTCTTTGTGTAAGCGTCCATTTCAAGTGAAATTTGTTTTGTTGGAAAGCCCTTCGTGTCTACTACAGGTCTACAAAAGCTCACTGGAGTTCTCTGCATAAGCTCTGAGTAAGAGCATTTTTGGTGTGCAGAGGTCAAAGAAGGATACCTGTGGAGGTCATTCGCGCTTCATCGTTGCTTAGGGGTTGAGATACTTCCCCCATCAGTGGTATCAGAGCATTTGGGCATCTTGGAGGTATCACATACAAGCAAGAAGACCTCTTGGAGTTGGTGGTTGAAGAGTTGCATCAACAAAAGCTTGTTGGAGGTAGCTCACATCAAGGGGGAGCTATTCTACTCAAATTTGCAAGAGCACAAGGTGTCCATCTAAGGAAAGCTTTGGATTGAGGTAACCTCAGAGCCTCATTTTCATTTTACACACATTGGAGCATTAGCCAAGGGCTAGGTCAAGTATCAAAGACTAGATATGGGAGACTTCAACACTCAAATTGAAAAGCTAGACAAAGGTAACTATCAACCATGGAGATTTAGGGTCTCCAACTATCTTATGGGCAAGGGCCTTTGGGGGTTGATTAGTGGAAGTGCACCAAGACCTAGGTTGGATGAGAATACAACCAATGACCAGAGAAGGGCCTTTAGGGAATGGAATGAAAGAGACAAGAGGGTTATCTTTATTCTTTCCCAACACATTAGCAATAGCATGATCGGCCATATCCAAGACCTGGATTCAAGCATGAAGGTATGGGAGACACTTGAAAGGCTTTATTCAACAAGCACCAAAGCAAGGAAGATCCAACTCAAGAATGAGCTCAACAACCTTAGGAAGAGCTCAGGGAGTAGCATAAATGACTACATACTTAAGGTCAAGGAGTTATCAGATGCATTGGGATCCATTGGAAGCCACGTAGACGATGACGATCTTGTGGCTTATACTCTCAATGGTTTGAGAGATGATGAGAAGTGGAAACCCTTTACCACTTCAGTTTATGTAAGGGATAATCTTCCCGATTTTGAGCAATTGGTTGCTCTCATGGTCACCGAAGAAATGAACATAGGTGGAAGTTCAACTAAAAGCAAAGATGCACAAGTTTTCTATGCAGGTAATCAAAGGGGCAAAGGAAGACAAGGACAAGGAAGGGGCAAAGGAAGGTTTGGAGGAAGGCAAGGCCACTCAAGAAATCAAGGACATGACCAAGGCACCTCATCACAAAGAGGGAGAGGAAGATCAAGAGGAAGAGGAGGACGACATCAACAAAACAGGAATCAAGATGGCGAAGGATGTTACATATGTGGCAAGTTTGGCCACTATGCTAGAGATTGCTACCAAGGAGGAAACCAAAGGAACTATAATCAAGGTTCTTCATACAAAGGCCAAGGTAATTATGCTTCTACAAGTTCAGAAAATGACAATCTCTTGATGATGCACATGAATGGGAATTCAAGCAAAGTAGATAACACTTGGTATATTGATAGTGGATGTAGCAACCATATGAGTTGCAATGCTTCTTGGTTTACTAATCTACATGTTCCCAAAGGTAAAGGACATGTAGAAACAGGTGATGATACAGCCCATGAGATCTCCCATGTTGGAGATGTAGCTTTGGATGACAAGGAGGAAGGAAGATGTCTCAAGGATGTCTTGCATGTACCTACCATCACAAAGAACTTGGTGTCCGTTGGGCAAATGGTTGAAAGAGGCTATCAAGTAAGGTTCAACAAAGGTGGATGCTTTGTGGAGAACCCTAAGCAAGGTTACAAGGTCATAGCAAGAGGAAAGAAGCAAGGGAGACTCTTCACTTTGGAGGTAAATTCTCATTCTACTCAACATGTCTACTTCACATATGGAAACAAGAGGATTTCGGAGTTGGACTTGTGGCACAAGAGGATAGGTCACATCAACATACAAAGAATGATGGAAATGCAATTCAATAGGATGGTTGAAGGTCTTCCCAACTTCCAAGGACAAGGTATGAAGCATTTATGTGAATCTTGTCAACTAGGGAAGCAAGCGAGACTTCCATTCAAGAAGAGTGGCTACATAAGCCAACATCCATTGGAGTTGATACATACAGATGTGTGGGGGCCAACGAAAGAGCAATCCATTGGAGGTAACAAGTACTTTGTCACTTTTATAGATGATTGCACAAGGATGGTTTGGGTTTATTTCATCAAAAACAAATCAGATGTGTTTACATGTTTCAAAGCATTCAAGGCAATGGTAGAGAAAGAAACAGGTACATATATCAAGAAGCTAAGGTCCGATGGAGGGGGAGAATATTTCTCAAATGAGTTTTCTGATTTTTTAATGGATGAAGGCATCAAGAGGCAAGTAACATGCAGGTACACACCCCAACAAAATGGAGTAGCAGAGAGAAAGAATAGATACATTGCCGAGATCGCTAGAGCAATGCTTAATGAGATGAATGTACCTAACATGTTTTGGAGTGATGCAGCAAATACTGCCGTGTATCTAATGAATAGGGCTCCTACCTCAGGGATCCATGGCTTGACACCATATCAAGCCTATTATGGTAAGAAACCTGATCTTTCCCACTTGAAGATATTTGGATGTACTTGTTATGTACATGTGCCAAGTGAATTGAGGCACAAGCTACAACCAAAGGCAGAAAAGTGTGTGTTTCTAGGATATTCAAATGATCATAAAGGTTATAGGTGCTTCAACCCAAACACAAAGGACTTGAGGATATCAAGGGATGTAGCATTTGATGAGCTACTCCCTTGGTATAAGAAGTATGATTGTATGCAGGACTATGAAGAAGAAAAGCATGGAGATGATGAAGAACAAATCGACCTAGAGCTAAGCGGCCCAAGGTGTTCCATCAATGAAGATAGTTCAAGCATGAACTCACCATGGAGGGGGAGATCTTCATCAAGCTATGAAGCACAATCAATCAACAAAGGCAAAGCAACATTGGTGGAGTTGGATGAAGAAGGTAATGAAGTTGAAGATGATGAAGGACACATGATGGAGAAAGAAGCCACGTCAAAGAAAGAGATCAAGTTCCCAAGGCAAAGGAGGTTTATTCCTCCAAAAGGTGAAGAAAGGAAGTCTTCTAGAGTTAAGTATCCAACTCAAAGGTTTACTTATGATTCATACATGGCAACACATTATGCATATATGAACAAAGTAGTAGAAGATCATGAGCCCGATTGCTATGAAGATGCAAGCAGGTACACCGAATGGAAAGAGGCAATGCAAGAAGAGATCGACGCACTTGAGGAAAATCAAACATGGACTCTAGTGCCCAAGAAGGAGAACATGAAGGTAATAGGTAATAAGTGGGTGTATAAAGTAAAGAGGAATTCAGATGGATCTATTTCTAGGTTCAAAGCAAGATTGGTGGCCAAGGGTTTTGCACAAACCTATGGAGTGGACTTTGAAGAGACATTCAGCCCCGTGGCAAAGATGAGCACCATTAGGACACTCATTGCAATGGCTGCTAGCAAAGGATGGAAGCTCTTCCAATTGGATATCAAGAATGCCTTTCTCAATGGAGACTTGGAAGAAGAGGTATACATGGAGCAACCACTAGGTTTTGTTCATAAAGAGTTTCCACATCATGTTTGTAGGTTGAAGAAGGCACTTTATGGCCTAAAGCAAGCTCCAAGGGCTTGGAACCAAAGATTGGTGGACTATTTGATCAAATGTGGTTACAATCAATGCAAGGCGGATCCATCTCTCTTCATCAAACAAAGAGGAGAACTTGTGGTCTACATGTGTGTGTATGTAGATGATCTTATCATTACAGGTAATGATACAAAGGGCATTGAGAAGATCAAGGCAAAGCTTGGAAAGGAGTTTAGGATCTCTGATCTTGGAGATCTTAGGTATTTTCTTGGCATTGAAGTTGTATACAAAGAAGAAGGTATTATGCTCATACAAAGGAAGTATATTCTAGACCTACTTGAGAGGTTTGGGATGCTACATTGCAAGCCTATTTCAAATCCCATGGAAGTTAATGTAAAGCTAAGCTCCATTGATGGAGAGCCATTAGAGGATGTAACTTTGTATCGATCTATTGTAGGCTCTTTCAATTATGCCACAATAACCAGGCCCGACATAGCATATGGAGTTGGAGTGTTATCACAATTTATGCATAGTCCAAGGACTACACACTTGCAAGCTGCAAGAAGAATGTTGCGATATCTCAAAGCCACTATAAATGAAGGATTGTTCTACTCATTTGATGATGATATGCAGGTCAAAGCTTATTCCGATGCCGATTGGGCCGGTTCGAACGAAGATAGAAGGAGTACAAGTGGTTACCTAGTCATGCTAGGTAGCAAGATCATCTCATGGATTTCAAAGAAGCAACCCACGGTGGCATTATCTTCCACCGAGGTTGAGTATAGAGCTTTGGCTCAAGTCACATGTGAGCTAATGTGGATTAAGAAGTTATTTATGGAGCTTAATTTGCAGGTTGACACATATCCAATTTTTTGTGACAACATGAGTAGCATTCATCTAGCATCGAACCCTGTCTATCATGCTAGAACCAAGCATATTGAAGTGCACTATCACTTCATAAGGGAAAAGGTGATATCCAAGGAAGTTTCAGTACATCATATTGGTACCAAGGACCAAGTTGCGGACATGTTTACAAAGGCTTTGGATGGGATGAAGATTTCAAAATTCAAGCAATGCATCAACATGAAGGAGCTTGGATGAGGATGAAGAATTGAAGCTTGAGGGGGAGTGTTAAAAGTCAAGCTTCAAGCTAAAAATTCGTGGGGAATCTTTTATGGACATGTGGAGCAATCAAAGGAAGCCAAAAGCCACGAGATTCCATCAAGAAAAGTCACTCAACCACTCCCCAAGTCATCTCAAATAATTCCTCCAAGTTAGGAGGCTGATTTGGAAAGGTAGTTCCTAGATTTTAGGGGCACACCTCTCACTATAAAAGGAGCATGTATCCCGAATTCTTTTGGGCCATCTTCTTGGAGTTTTAGCTCATGTAAAGTGAGCACTAAGTGCTGGAGTTGTGATAAGCAAGCCCCTTGCTTAAGCAACCCCCTTGCTTGCTTGTTTGTTTTCTTTTAGTAGGCATATCTATGTGTGTGCGCAGGCAGTGTTGCAACTCTCTACCCCTGAGTTGTTAGCATTGGTTCTCCCTCATATGGTATCCATTTGATGTAATTCTTGTCTCATTGGATAGCTATAAGAGTTTATTTTATGCTTCCCAATTGTCTGGAGCATTCTCTGAGTAAGCTGGGAGCAACATTCATTTTAGTGAAGTTGTGTGATTGATATCTCTCTCTTTGTGTAGGCTCTGTTGGAAATATTTTGCTCTCTGTTGTAAGGGCTGGTTCTCCTTCTCTATGTATCCATTTTCTATGATTTTGGTGTCATTGGGTAGCTATTAGAGTGCTCTAAAGTTTACTCAAGTTTGAGATTCATTCTCTGTATAATCTCTGAGAAGAGTTTGCTGGAGTGAAGTGAGGTCTCTGCTTGACTAGCAGTTGTGAGCATTCAACTAGCTCATGTTGTAGACATTGTTTCTCTTTGTGTAAGCATCCATTTCAAGTGAAATTTGTTTTTTTGGAAAGCCCTTGGTGTCTACTACAGGTCTACAAAAGCTCACTGGAGTTCTCTGCATAAGCTCTGAGTAAGAGCATTTTTGGTGTGCAGAGGTCAAAGAAGGATACCTGTGGAGGTCATTCGCACTTCATCGTTGCTTAGGGGTTGAGATACTTCCCCCATCAATGACCATGATGACTCCAAGGTGTACAGTATCCGAGATGGAGCTCCGGTGATGGATGCGGCTGGCAAAGCAATGTATGCACGTATACAACAGCTTTGCTCCATAGAGTTTGGACACTCCATCATACTGAAATGGAGTGAACAGGATAAAGATCGGAAGAATTATATAACATAAACAATTTATCAAGAGTTTCGATCAGCCGATGGATAGTCTCTTGTCAGTTTAGAGTGGATTTTGCACACCGCATGTGAGGTTATGTCCCATCGATGATCACAGGCTCGTGATGCTTTCAGAGCAGGCTTACCAAGGCCTATATGGTTAGATGTTGAGGAGTGGTATTTGATTCACGACGAGCAACAGCAGACTCCTCACCGATATCACCAGCAGCAAGATGACGCAGCCACATGTTTAGATACGCTTGGAACGTCACATTTGGGCAGCGGTGGATATGACACCATTCGTCATGAGTTTGTAAGTACCATTTCATTTATTGAATTTATTTGTGTTAAGCTTCTCATGTATGTTCCTCTAATAATTTGTATATTTGTTGCAGGAGCCGGCAATGGGTCGTCCTCCAACATGAACGGAAGAGTCTTATGGATATCACTACGAATTCACTGTACTATTGGAGGACTTGGAGGGACGCGGTGCGGTCGTTTCATGGGAGCGTTTGTGATGAGGTGATTAATTTATAAACTTGTTTTTTACTTATTGTTTGTAATTTCATGTGAATTTATCTCATTCCATAAATGTCCTCTATTGTAGGACTGTTGATATGGAACATGCTTTGCATGTGTATGGAAGTGGCACACCAAAATTTTGTATTTGATTTTTATATGGCAATGCATTGCTTTGCCATATTTTCTAAAAGCGTCATATATGACAGTGGTTTGCCACACTCTTGTACATGCTTCATTTATGAAATATATCACTTTCTTTGTACATGGTTCATGGTTCATTCTGATTATCTCTTTCGTGTCCAATAATATTCTATTTTATGAAATCATATTTCGGTTGACATTAGAGTACACATCACACGTACTCGCTTTTTTTTGGGCAGAGTGTATTGTTTTTTGTTAAGCAACATCATGGTAATGTTGCTGTAGCAAGAGACAACACACTCTGCCCAAAAAATTTTTTGCAGATATGGTCATCGCTATAAGCGACGGTACTCCCAGTAATGTCATCGAAATAAGTGTCGGTACACCCAGCAGGTGCCGATATACGCGACAGTGCACCCAACAGAGGCGTCGGTATGGGCGTCGGTAAGAGCGTCGATATTACGGACGCTTATACTGGCGCCCATACCGATGCTTATACCGACGCCCATACCGGTGCTATAGTATTGATGTGCATACTAACAGCTACACTGACGTCGCGGGAAAAATAGCCGCGTTCATTTCCCTCGATAAAAACCTCGATATATGGCCGATCTATTGTAGTGATTTATATGATCCAGCCTGAGCATTTCCAATCTTTTGATCATCCTAATTGGGTGTGCCGCCTCCAGTGCTCTTTGTATGGCTTAAAACAATCACCTTGGCTTTGGTTCCAGCGCTTCAACACCTTTATGTTGTCCAAAGGCTTCACCTGCTTGCTCTCAGAACCCAATATCTATATTCATCATTCTCCACCTCACCTAATTATCGTCGCCTTGTATGTCCACAATATTGCTATCCTCATATCTACATGTGCTCTTGTCGAGTCTATCAAACGTGTTTTAAGTGCCGAATTCACCGTTACTGACCTTGGTCCTCTCACATACTTCCTTGGTCTCCACGTTCAATGCAATCATGAGATTCGGTCTCTCACCATCCATCAATATTCCTTGTTCTCCACATTTCAGCGTACTAACAGTCAAGAATCCTCCCTTAGCCTTTTTGGGTGGTCGAATTCTGACTTGGGGGGCGGTAGACTCCCCTAAATCTACTACAAGGGGTGTTTTTGTTTAGACAGGTGGTGCAATAGCATGGTTTTCCAAAAAATGAAATTCAGTCACCTTGTCATCCATTGAAGCTGAGTTGCCTTAGCTCTCACTGCCAAAGAAGGACTTTGGATTCAAGCGCTGCTTCAAGAGTTGTTACCCTCAGCAACCATCCCGCTAAAGATCTTTTGTGACAATCAGTCTTGTATACACTTGGCAAGCAACCCAAAGCATTCTGAAAAAACCAAAAATATTGATCTCGAGTACCACTTTATTCGTGAACTGATCAAGAAGAAGAAGATTCAACTGCTGTATACATCAACACACCTAATGTGGGCTGACATGCTCACAAAACCATTGCATGTAGACAAATTTGTGCAGTGCTGCAAACATGTTGGACTTGTTAATACTCAGGGATAAAACTTGCCACGTATTGTAGTTAAGGGGGTGTGTTGGACACGTGTAACTAGAACACATGGCAACTCTGCCTTGTCATCCAAAATAAGTGCCGGTTAATTGAATCGACGCGTACCGATCAACATGCATCCCATCTTCCTCTATATACAGTGTATCGAATATAATTCAAACTAAATGTTCTGTATAATTGTATCGAATATAATTCAAACTAAATGTTTTGTATAATTGTCTGTCTACGGTTGTTGTCTACCTGTGTATTCAATTTTTGCATGATCACTTTTGACAAAAGTTCCACTTTAAAGAGTCACAAAACCGATGATTTTCTTCATCGCTGTAGGCGACTAAGCATGACCGCAGTTCCTGCGCCAGTGCAGAAATGGACGTCTCGGGTGGTGACAAAAGCATCGCCTCGGCAACTAGTTCTATTGTGGAGTTCGGTGAAATGAGTATCTCCAAAGAAATTCTGCATCCGATCATAGGTCATTCGATTGTTGTCTAAGACCACAACAGCAGGCGCCTTAGGAGAGCTGGAATTCGCCATCGTCGAGAAGCGCTTGCTGATGCTTGCTGTAGAAATGGGTGGCGGCTTTGTAAACATCTTTCGTTTCTTCTCGGACCGGCTGAGAAACTACAGCTACCATTTTCGTGCAAGCGTTCCGATGCTACTTGAAGATTACTCTCTTGAGATAAATAGCACCCCATATTCACGCAGCCTGATTGCACTCCATTAGATCCAGACCGTTCCCGCTTCCATGGCCCCTTCACTGTTAATCTCCTCGAAATCGGCGCTGTTGTTTTTATCGCCACGATCCGCCATGGAGCCAGCTGCAACAACGATTCTTTGTATAGTACGCAGAGATATATCGCATGGCAGCTTTTTCAAAGCTTGTGGTAAAGATTCGGGCATGTTCATCCGTGCGGAGGGACCGCGCAGGCAGTAAGCAGCCACATCGAATGCGCATGCAGCAGCCTCTGTGGTGAATTATGAGCCAAACCATAGACGAGATCGCTTCCGCCGCTCTTTGATCTCCCTGACCCAGTTCCCCAACGCACGCCTGCGAGCTCCACGAAAACCTGCAGGACCAGCGGATTGGTCACGCCACAAGGCGGTATCAGAGGGCGAAGGAGCTGGAGGAGACGCCACAACGTGTGGAGCACTGGGTGAGACGCTTTGAGGGGCATTGGAGCCCGGTGGCGGAGCTGGAGGAGCCAGCACGACATCGATAGCAGAGAAGAAATCAGGAGCAGGGGCTGCGAGAACAGAGTGAGCCATATCGTCAAGCTAGTGAAGTCGAGTGAAGTGGCATTTCACCATAATGGTAGCTAAAACTTCATATGCTGCCGGGAGAGCTTCCGACAGTCTCACGTTGTTCAGGTGTGCAATGGATGCCGGATATGCCCAGTTGTCGATCGCATATTGCGTCTGAGGATCGCAACTTGCCAGGCAGCTAAAATCCGATCGAATTGCAGCTGTCGATTTGAAAGCAATGTCTAAAAGTTTTGATATGGATCTCATATCAATGATCGGCATTGTGTTCCGTATTCCTATTGTATGGTGGGCACAATATTCCTCTTTACCATATAAACTTCTTGAAATAGCATAGTACTCAGGGTCCCATACAGTTGCAATTTGAAAGTTAAGGGGTAGGGCTATAGGTTTTCAAAGTTACACTTTCAGTTGTACAAATGCACTTTAATTTTGGCCAAGGGACTCGTAGGCTTCAGGTGAACTCAATGCTTAAATTTGAAGCCCCATGGGGCGTCAAAAGAGGTTCTAGGCCACTACTAGAAATAGGGGGCGTAGCGACACCGCTGAATTGAACAAAAATCAGGAACCATTGATTATGCGACACTAGCATCGCATAAGTGACATCCCTACTTTTTATTTTAAAAGACATGTCGTCGCATAAACGATGTCAGTGTTGCTTATGCAACACTAAAACTATGTGTCGCAAATAGTGTTGCTAACTGTCTGCGACGCTTTAGTGTCGCATAAGCGACATCCTGTGTTCCCGAGCATCGCATAAGCGATGCTCTGGAATGTTGAAAAGAAAATTCAATTTCTCCCGGCACATTTATGCCGGGATTTGGATGCGCGACAGACACACACACATACATAGAGAGAGAGAGAGGGAGAGAGAGAGAGAGAGAGACAGAGAGAGAGAGAGAGAGAGAGAGCGAGAGACTCCGTGAAGCCAGGTATGCACACACACACATACATATGCATACACACACATATATACACATAGACATACACACATACACATAGAGACATACACATACACATAGAGACACACATACACACACACATATACACACTAATTTACATACAGACATACACATGCATACACACACACATAGACACATACACATGCATACACATACACACACATACACATAGACACATACACACTTACACACACACACATCCACACACATTTACACACACACGTACACATGCATACAGGCACACATATATAGATACACATGTATATACACACATAGACACACACCTACACACATAAACACACACACACACATACACACATAGACACACACATATACACACACACATATAGACACATACACACACATATATGCATACACACACACAGGTAGAGAAACATACACACACACATACACATACATGCATACATATGCATACATAATGCATATGCATATGCATACATACATACTTACATGCATACACACACATGCATACATATGCATACATAATACACATGCATATGCATACACACATGCTTAGATTCATACACACACATACACACACATACACACGCATAGCCACATACACACATATGTATGCATACATATACATGTAAAGAGACATACACACACATACACATACAATTATACATATGCATACATACATGCTTACATGCATGCACACACATACACACGCATACACACACATACACACGCATACACACATACCTATATGCACATAGACACACACACATACACACACATATATGCATAGACACACAAATAGAGAGACATACACACACATACATGCATACATATGCATACATAATGCATATGCATATGCATACATACATACTTACATGTATACACACATATGCAAACATAATGCACATGCATATGCATACATAATGCACATGCATATGCATAGATACATGCATACACATACACACATAGACACACACATACACACACATATACACACAGATTTACACAAGTTCCGCTTGATACTCTAGGGATCATCATGCATATGAGTACTCAGAGATGTCTAATGATGAGTTGGATTATATGATATAGATGCTTACCCAGCGATCAAAGGAGGGTTCTTCTGCAGCTCCACATGCAGGAAGACAACTATCTGCTCATAGGTTTTTTTTTTTGCATAAAATTCTATAATTTTATAACACATATTTTTATTTATTTTTATCTATCTATTTTTAGGACACCTATACCACCTCTAGATCATGATAGCAGAGCACAGGTGCCTATGAGGACATGCATAGGCACCTTAGGGCTAGAGTGCGATTTAGAGCCAAAGGGGAACATTGTGTACATAGGGAATGGATTGGAGTTCAAGAGAAGAAAGCGAGCATTATGCGACTCTTACCTGCACCTTGTGCACTTACAATGGAAGTAAGTATAAATTTTACATATAAATTGAAATAAAAAACTTATGTTTTATTTACATGTTTTTTTTTATAGTGAGCATGATGAGAGGGATAAAAAATATGTACTTAGTTCACTTGAGACAGAGTTCGGGATAGGATGGTCGCATAAGTGGTGTCTAAAAGAGATGGAGACACTTATGGCTCATCGTCACGATAATGCATGGTACGCATTGCTTTTATGTATATATATGTGGATATGAGTATGTGTGTTTATGTATGTATGTATGTATGTATGTATATGAGACAGAGAAAAAAGAGTGAGACTAGAGATACAAATACACGTATACACACACATATACATCATACATGCACATTTTCACACATATACACATACATGCACATTTATACATACACACACATACATGCACATTTTTACACACACATACACATGCATGCAGTTACACACATATAATGAATACACATAGACACATACACATACTCACATACACATAGACATACATAATCATATGTACACACACATAGACTCACATAATCATATTTACATGCATATATACATATACACATGCATAAACACACACACAACACATGCATACGCATATATATACACACATACATACACATACATCCACATACATGCATATGCACATATAGATGCACATACATACACACACATGCATACTCTCTCTCTCTCTCTCTCTCTCTCTCTCTCTCTATATATATATATATATATATATATATATATATATGTGTGTGTGTGTGTGTGTGTGTGTATATATATATTTACTTATATATATATATATCCTAATTCAAAAACACTAATTTTGATACTAGGGTTTTAAAACCCCTAATTTAGAAACTCTAATTGAGTCTTTTAGCCATATGATTGAAGTATACGTACACATTGCATCTATTCCTCCGACGTCCTACTAGAGAGATGCCTCTCCTCCCAACCTTATGCCTCTATACAAAGCTACTCGAATCAACGAGGATCATAATATATATAAAGATATATACATATAATGTAGATACACATACATAAATATAAAATGGAGTAGATACATTATGCATCACACATTCATGCCTAAATGCACACATAAATATATATACATGCATACATATTTAGATGTACACATTTACACATTGACATATATACATATATACATGTAAACATCACATATACATACCTACATGCACAAATGTATACTTATACATGCATACACAATTATAAACACTTGCATATATTACATGAATACATGAATATTTTACACAAATGCATATGCATATATTTACATGCATACTAACACAGGTATACATATATCACACATATGCACACACATCCATATACATGAAACACATATATATGCATACTAACACATGTGTACATATAATACACATGAATACACACACATATGCATACATACAAGAGAAAAATTTGCTCCTCCAAGATAAAGCTATAGATAAAATAATTAGGCATACTCCCGAGCTTCATGTTCTAACTTAAAAGGACATGATTTCATCTCTCGAGTAGGAGTCATCGATATTCAAGTTGAATAAAGAATCTATTATCTGATATCCATTCAGAAGCTTCAAGTTATTGATAGATAACTAGAGTAGAATTTGTTATCTAATCTGCTCATATGTTTTCATTATTGCCATCATTTTGGTAAGACATCAATATAGTCTCATCTTCATTATCCTTATTGGATTCATTTATATCTTCTATTGTTAAATCTGTGTTCTCATGAGTCACATCATCTATTGATGGATTAATATCAATTTCTGGTAATTCCCCTTCCTCATCAGTGGAATCCGCATGTAGAGTATTATCCTCTTCATCAAACAGATTAGTATTATTATCACACATAATGATTCTAATTTGTCTTTGAGATGTTGATGTATTAGTATCTGATGGTGAATCATCAAGAGGACTTTCTTCGATCTCTCTTACAATAAACTGTTCAAACAATGACTACCTCTAGGTTGAACATGAATGACTTGCCACCAAGGCTGAGCATCTGGGTTTTTATGAAAAATGCTTGTTCAATATGCGTAGGAAGAATATATGGTTCTTTAGTAGATCGCATTACCTTGGAAGAATCAATTGCCCAAAACCCAGATAATTCCTTTCTTAATGTGGAATTACTACCTTTATAGTTGGCTCGAAACCAGTCAATCTTCAAAATGACCTATCAAAATATATAAAAACAAAAACCCATTATTAGGTGCTTTTTGTCGCACATAACCTTTTAAAATTTGACCCAAAACATCCATTGAGTGTTGACAACACCTCGAATCTCTATTTCATCTACAAGATGGACTAATAAATGAATGTGAATATCAAAAAATGCAGTAGGAATCTCTTTCTCCATCAAACATAGTAGCTCTTTGCATTCATGTTTTTTTTGTGGGATCGAGTTTTTGTCAATCTCTTTTGATGTAATCCACCTATACATATCATAAAAAAAATTATAAAGAAGTTAATTAAAAAATAAAAGATACCAAATATTCATACATATTAAATATAAAAGTATCATAATTACCTTATAAACAATCCAAGATGATATATCACATCTCGTACTCCTTTTGTTGTACATCCATAGATAACCAAAGGTAAAATATGTTTCAAAAAGTTATGCCAGTCATGGGTCTTTAACCCAGATAAGCTCTTATCATCCATAGTAAACATGTTTTAGAAAGATGCTCTATATCCTGTAGGAGTCCTAATCAATTCATTCCTATTGTTGATAGTTTGTATCTCTTTTGTTTTAAGTACCCAAGAAGCAAGTGCAAAATGTCTATTAGAAACTGGCCATAACTTTGGTTTTGAGTTTTTGATCTTGCAAATCATTCCTTGATGCTATGGTATCTTTTAGTCCAGGAAGATGCTGCCATAGTGAATAACCAATATTCTTGAATATATACATAAGATCAAGAAGATGACATACTTTAACTCTTTCCAATACTCCAAAGAATACCATATTGATATCTTCTCTACGAGTGCCAATTTTCCTTTACCTCTCTTCACATATTCATTATCTTCATCATAACTGAAGATTTCTGATTTTGGATCTATTAAAGGTCCATCTATCCATTTTTTATACCAATCCATAGGCGTCATAGGTTTTGTACACTGACCTGTTTCAAACTTTCCATTAAAATTTATCGCTTCTCTTTTAGATCTTAATGGATGATCATTAGGCAAGAATCATCGATGTCAAAGATAAATATTTTTGTTGAGATTCTTACTATAGATTGATCTCAACCAATCACCACAATATGGACAAGCTTTATAACCCTTAGTAGATATTTTTGCATCATGAAAACGATAAAAATATAATTAGATTAAATCATATTTATTTATATGCATATTGAATAAGAAAATTACATCAATACCTGAACAAACACCATATCCTAGAAAATTGTGAATAGTCCAAGCCACAATACCACGAACCATAATATGTCTTTCATTGATGCTTTTCGATACATCAATGACATTAATACCTCTCCATAACTCTTCGCGATCGTCAATGAGAGGAGCAAGATATATATTCATGTCTTTACCTTGTCTTTTGTTTGGGATTACAAGTGAAAGCATTAAATGTTCCTTTTTAATGCTAAGATATGGAGGAAGATTGTAGTTTATGACTACCACTGGCCATGTTGACCATTTACTGGATTTCATGGAGAAGGGATTAACCCCATCTAATGCAACTCCTAACTTTACATTCTGTGGATTTTGTGCAAATTCAGCCCATGTAGAATCAATAAGTTGAAAGCAACGGTATCATGAGGAATTCTGATTATTCCATTAGTACTTTTATGATCATGTCCCCATGTGAAAAGCTTTGATAATTCGGGGCTTTGAAACATATGTCTAATCCATGGAGGCAATGCAAAATGTCTCAATACCTTTTTTGGGATTTTACCTTCTTCGTCCTTATATCGAGGAGATTGAAATTTGGGACATGTCAAAGAGTCTGCATATTCACCTCTATATAAAATACAATCATTAGGACATGCATGTATACATTGATAATCTATACCAAGATTGTTGATTATC